>CM040244.1:210681407-211388907 GCA_022545495.1 Chrysanthemum lavandulifolium
CGACACGGGCACCTAATGCCTCTGTGGAAGGTCGTCGTGCAAGAATGCCCTAGAACTCTCGCCTATCTCAAATCTAGCAGGCGGCTCGGGCTCGGTCGAAGGTGGTGTAGGGATATCGAAACGCACGCTTTTTGGGCGGCAAGTCCGATGCGGGTCTGGGATCTCTAAGAAAGTATGATGATGACGGTGATGATGGTGGCGGTGGTCTTTGGTGGTAGTGGTCTTTGGTGGTGGTGATGGTGCGAGCAACGGGTTAAGAGTCGGGCTAACGTGAGGTGTGGGTGCGACTTCACCCTCCTCGAAGGGTTCGGTCTCAGTGTCGGTCATGATCAGTGGAAAGGCTGCAGTGGATCCGATAGAAGATACAATCTCAGTGGAATGTGATGGATCATCATCCATGCTAGGGTCAGATGATATGGTCATAGGGTGAGAATCTGAAGACATGTCTGTGACAACCGATATGAAATAAATGTAAATAATCTCGAACAAAGTGTAAGTGAATCCGCATGATAACAATGAACATGTACTATGATGAAATGATGAGATGCTATGATAATGTAGCTATAGTCTAGGGTCAATGATGCAACCTAGTTCTCTATAACCGTAGCTCGATACCAATCATCACACCCCAATTTACTGCTTTTGCGTGAATGGAATTCACGGGGCATTGATCGTCATAGCACCACATCACGGTTATATTGAACGACCTAAAGTGTCGCTTTTAAAACACATCGTTGGATATTTCATAAAACAATCGTAGTACAACATTGGTCCCAAAAGGTTTACAAAGCTTGCGAAAATACAAATATGTTACAAATCCAAACGATGTTTTGAAATAAAGAGCCATAATGTACATAATGTAAGTCGGCCGCATGACTCAAAATATAGGTCCCTAAACCATGTCATGATGAACGTGCCTCGCCACGAAAATACATTGCTAAAAACGTCAACAATAATGTTGGTGAGAAATCATAGGTTTATGTAAATGTTTTATACGACTACACAAGTATAGAATATGCATGACAATCCAATCACGTAAAAATAATGTTACAATTGCTCTAAGCCCATGACCCCGAAACTAGACTGCTCAATAATGTATGCCCTGCAGAGTGTTTGCGGACAACTCCGTAATACCATCAAATGAAATGCATCCGTTTTCTGGTTGGGATTCACCAACCCGGATGGAAGCGTCACCCTCGATAGATCTATCCACTCATCCTCGCTTCAAAGATTAACGGTTCATGTTCAAGTAATGGGACTTTCAAATTGGCATATGTGGTAACTTAAGCAATGTAATGAATTTAACATACTTGGTATCGTACAAAAAAAATGTAGTGCAATGTATTCTCCCCGTGGGTTTGAAAATAATCGAAAGCATGTAAAAGCGGGCTATGAAAACTCACTGGATAAACCGGAATAACGGCAAAAGTGAGTACACGAGGTTTATAATGTGATGCGTCAACCGGGACCTATTACGAATGATATGATATGTCATGAGTTGCAATGTAATGTTATGCATGCACTCAGATGTTATTTATACCATTTACGGGTTTTGAAAATATTACTCGTCGACGAAAATACTCTTTTGACGCCTTAACCCTTCAAAATGACTTTACATGTTTTACGTCAAAATGTCATCCTACAATGGTTTTATAATGATTTTGGTGAAATTACCATTTTACGTCGCAAAACAATGTCGTCGGAAAAATCATGAAATCAACAAAATGGCTCAGGAAAACTAGTCGTAAAATGGTGTACGTCGATCGTTAGAGAACGAACTCGACGGTTTTAGAAAATTTGTATCGATATCTAAAAGTTTCAGTTCAGGAGTTTTCGTTCAAAAGGTCTCGATCATAAAGATATCAAAGGCTAAAGATGGTGGTTTTGCTAATTGTGTGCGAAAATAAGTTTCGCCAATGTTTGAACATCCGTAATTAAATCACTATAACTCCGCTTGACAAACGGCTTTTTGTTTTGGAAAATATGGCGATGAACTTGATTTTACTAGAAGACATTTCGTTATAAAAGTTTCACATCATGGTTAAAATCGCCGCAAACATAGCCCTTTACCAATGAAATACTTGTAACGTAAAAATAATATAGTTTTCGTAAAATAATATTTACGGCAACTTTATGAAAACGTGCATATATTTGTCGCTTCAAATCCGCTTTCACGTAAAATATGTCCTTAGCTTCGTATCGAAGTAAACTAATATATTTTGAGAAGTCGAAATAATTTGTGAAGCTTAAGGCTCGTTTTGACCCGAATATGTAAAACAGCAAGCTGGTTTTTCGAAAAATATATCGTTTCGTCGTCAAACTTTAAAAATTCACCACGGCTTCGTTATAACTCCGTTTTGTCCGCTCAAAAGGCCACGGATTCGTTTTAAAGTATATTTTCTAAATATCAAGGCCAAAATGTCGTACCAACTGTTGGTTTTTCCAGAAACCGAATTAAGGACAGAACGTAAAATATAGTTTACGAAAATAGTTTTCTCGGACAAAACCTATTCTAATCCCTTCAAATCAACTCCACAACTAATCTAATCCTACCATACACCTTCTTAGGGTGTCATGGGTTCCTAATCACCATCAAGACCAAAGAATAACTTGGGAATAATTATAGGATGACTATAAATATATATAACTTCTAAAATCATAAAATAAATGGTATAAATTACATAACATGCATATAAGCTCCAAAATGAAAAGAAACTTATGAAAATGAAGAGGAAACATAAAAATGATAAGAATATGCTTACTAGTGAAAATGAAGAGGTGTAGGTAACAAAGGATTAACTTAAATATCCTTGGTTTTATTTCAAAACCATGAAAAGGATATGATCTAGGTTGATAAACACACTTGACTTGCAAAAAATCTTGATCCCTTGTTTTTGTATGTGGCGGTTCTTGAGAGCCAAAGGAAGGAGAGAATTATTTTGTTTAACACTTGAAGCTATGTGTAAAATGAATGTGTAGTAGGACTTTTGAAGACTTGAAGTGAATTATTAGAAAGAAAACATAAACCATACTTCATTTATGTGACACCTCCCTTGGCGGTTTTGGGGAGGGTTGTCTCCAAATATATATATATTTTTTCTAAAACTTGTTACTTGTATATTTTGTGTTTAATTTGTAGAATAAAATGTAAGTTAAATAAATGTCAAGGTAAATGGTAATTTGTGGTACAAGTAAGTTTTAGTAAATTAAAATAGATGTAATGAGATGATAAAATTGTAAAAATACTTTCCTTGTGAAAATTGAGTGATAAAATAATTATCGTAAGATTTTTAAGAAAGCGACGTAATAATTAAACGTTAACGATTTAAGTACCAAATAAATTTGAAACACTAGGAAAACTAAAATATAGTTTTTATAAACTAAATGTAAGTTTAAAATACCTCGGGATCATTTTTGAAAATAACGGGTTAAATAATCAAAATAAAAACTCACGCGTTAAAAATTATTAAATATAACAATTACGCGTTGAAAGGTGAAATGAAATGTCGTGAATGTACTAATGAGATGCACATGATGTCAATGAAATGTAGACTAATCATAGTCCATATGAAATGTACGTGATGTCATGATCATGAATTCGCCGCTAAACCTCCAAGGTTACGCGAATTTGAAACAAGTAAACCAAGTTTACTAAAATGTTGAAATAATGAGACATGAACGGTGTAGAAATGACCGAAAGTACGGATTGTCACGAAACGGAAGTAAGACATAAGAAATTAACATTCCATCTTTTTTACCCTTTTAAATCTGCTTGATCTTCTTAAACAATTTATATTTCGGTGTCTCCGGTGAACATTAATCTTTTAAATAGCAGTCTTCGATGAGGATGTCGGAACACGTGTTGTTGGACGTGAGAAAGTTGCGAGCATTGAGAAGTCTAATGGACTTGCAACTTTGAAAAGGAAATTCAAATAAGTGTAAGTAATAAATCACCCCCAGGATTTTGAATTCTACATACATTATTTATTTACCGTGTATTATACATATAGGAAAGCTCATAAATCTGTCGCACCTAAGAAATCGACTAGATCAAAACGAAAGGATTCTTCACGTCAACTCTCGGATCACAAGAACAGAGTCTCCATTAACAAGACTACCACAAGTATGTATTTAAACATTTTCATATGTTCTTTAGTTTAATTAAAATTAATTATCGATACATATATACATGCAACAAATTATCTTTTAGGTAATTAAGTGCGATCGTGGCACTTAAAGAAATCAACTATTATTGCGGAGGGTACCATGTACAAAACGATGGAAAACAAATGCTTCATAACAAACCACTCCCAAAGGATTGCTACAGAGTATCTATTGAAAATCTATAGTGGATGCGCGTGCATACCGGATGTAGGAAAGTAACGGTCTCAAAACAGTTAAGGATGCGTAGGTGGTTTTTATGCATGGCCAAAGGATCAAGTGGTTTTCGATGAAAAGGTACATAGATGCATGTGTTTTATAAACCTACATATATCATTCTTCATATTTTATTTAGTGTTTGATACCCGGCTTTTGTTTCCTGTGTAACACCACCAAGTACCATAAACCGATTGGTGAGAACAGAATCGCACCTAAATTAAATACGAGCGCCACGTCTCTAGTCATACCATGCAAAAGGAAGCTAAGAAGATCAAGAGTCGAAGTCGTTAAATTATTGAGAATTTTATTATGTACGACATTACAATTTTATATACATTCCAATTTTATTGTATTTGAATATATTTTGAATATATTTTATATATTAGAATTTGTTTTGATATATATTGATTTCTTATATGTGACTAAAAGATTCATATAGTCACAATTATTAACACTTTTGGTCACAGTTTGCTTAATTCAATGCGTGACTAAATGTTAGAAAGCGCCACACAAACATAAAATTAATGTGGCCATTGGATGAGCAATAGTCACACAAAACACACATTTCTTCACTTAAAACACCATATGGTCACACTTATTAACACTTTTGGCCACTTTATGCTTAATTTGTATGTGACTAAATACCCAAAAGAAACATGCTTTGTGTGACTAAATGTTAGAAAAGGCCACACAAACATAAAATTCATGTGGCCATTGGATGATTAATAGTCACACAAAACACACATTTCTTCACTTAAAACACCATATGGTCACACTTATTAACACTTTTAGCCACTTTATGGTTAATTGCATGTGACTAAATACCCAAAAGAAACATGCTTTGCGTGACTAAATGTTAGAAAAGGCCACACAAACATAAAATTCATGTGGCCATTGGATGAGCAATAGTCACACAAAACACACATTTCGTAACTTAAAACACCATATGGTCACACTTATTAACACTTTTGGCCACTTTATGATTAATTGGATGTGACTAAATACCCAAAAGAAACGTGCTTTGTGTGACTAAATGTTAGAAAAGGCCACACAAACATAAAATTCATGTGGCCATTGGATGATCAATAGTCACACAAAACATACATTTCTTCACTTGAAACACCATATGGTCACACTTATTAACACTTTTGGCCACTTTATGATTAATTGAATGTGACTAAATCACCCAAAGAAACATGCTTTGTGTGACTAAATGTTAGAAAAGGCCACACAAACATAAAATTCAAGTGGCCATTGGATGATCAATAGTCACACAAAACACACATTTCTTCACTTAAAACACCATATGGTCACACTTATTAACACTTTTAGCCACTTTATGGTTAATTGCATGTGACTAAATACCCAAAAGAAACATGCTTTGTGTGACTAAATGTTAGAAAAGGCCACACAAACATAAATTTCATGTGGCCATTGGATGAGCAATAGTCACACAAAACACACATTTCTTCACTTAAAACACCATATGGTCACACTTATTAACACTTTTGGCCACTTTATGATTAATTGGATGTGACTAAATACCCAAAGAAACGTGCTTTGTGTGACTAAATGTTAGAAAAGGCCACACAAACATAAAATTCAAGTGGCCATTGGATGATCAATAGTCACACAAAACACACATTTCTTCACTTAAAACACCATATGGTCACACTTATTAACACTTTTAGCCACTTTATGGTTAATTGTATGTGACTAAATACCCAAAACAAACATGATTTGTGTGACTAAATGTTAGAAAAGGCCACACAAACATAAAATTCATGTGGCCATTGGATGATCAATAGTCACACAAAAGACACATTTCTTCACTTTCAACACCATATGGTCACACTTATTAACATTTTTAGCCACTTTATGATTTATTGTATGTGACTAAATACCCAAAAGAAACATGCTTTGTGTGACTAAATGTTACAAAAGGCCACACAAACATAAATTTAATGTGGCCATTGGATGATCAATAGTCACAAAAACACACATTTCTTCACTTTAACACCATATGGTCACACTTATTAACACTTTTGCCACTTTATGATTAATTGTATGTGACTAAATACACAAAACAAACATGCTTTGTGTGACTAAATGTTACAAAAGGCCACACAAACATAAAATTCAAGTGGCCATTGGATGATCAATAGTCACACAAAATACATATTTCTTCACCTTAAAAACATATGGTCACACTTATTAACACTTTTGGCCACTTTATGCTTAATTGTATGTGACTAAATACCCAAAAGAAACATGCTTTGCGTGACTATACAGTGTTTATGGTCACGAATACGGATTAATCCTACAAAATTTGTACCTAATTAGTCACACATGTTACGGTTTTGGTTACTCTTTTGCAATAGAGACTAAAAAAAAGTCAAACACGTGACCATAGAGTACCTATGGTCGCGGCACCTTTAGTCACACACGGCCGAAAAATCATGTGTGACTATATGTATATCGTCACACATATTCGATGTGGCCAAATCCACTTTTTGTTCTAGTGTTTTAGACGTTTTCATACGTTTCTGAATATCACAAGTGATATTCTATGATATTCAGAATATCACAAGTTATATTTTGAATATCACAAGTGATTTCTGAATAGCACAAGTGATTTTCAACTAATATTTTGTAAATCACAAGTGATATTCAGAAAATCACAAGTGATATTTTGATATCACATAATATCACTTGTGATGTTCAAAATGTATGAAAACGGACGAAAACGTAAGAAAACAGATGAATACATATGAAAACAGATGAAAGCGTAAAAACACATCTGAAAACGGACGAAAACGTATGTAAAATGAACGAAAGAAACAGACGAAAACGTAAGAAAACGGACGAAAATGTATGAAAACAGATGAAAACATATAAAAATGTCTTAAAACAGTCAAAAACGTATAAAAACAGACGAAAACGTATGAAAGTGAAAAAAAAAGAAAAAAGTGAACTAAAAAAAACATGAATTAAAAAAAAAACGTGAACTAAAAAAAAGAAAAAAAATGTGAATAAATAAGAAAGAGAAAAAGACAAGAAAAAAACATGGACTTAGTTGACATATTAAATCTTAGGTTAATCCCTACCATTAGATCAAAAGTAGATAGATTGTGAGATTTGTCCATTGGTAAGCACCAAAATAAGAGTAAGCAAAAGAAATTTTCTCTTTTAACATATAAGTCATTCATTTATTGAAAGACAAAATTTCACGGTTGGTCCTAATGTTCGTACACAAATTTCACCTGTCAGCCTTTAATCTTACAAATTACACCACTCATCCTAAATATTGTGATTTGGTAACACCCATGATCCTGTTGTTCAACATTTGTCTCTTTCTACAGTTAATTGACTCAACATGAGTTCCACCCAATGGCATAAAGGTAATTCATGTCTTTTGTATTATCTTTCTTTCTTCCAAATAAGAAAATCCACAGCTCTTATCACATCATTTATTAACTGTAATCTTTTCGGTAACCATTTTTATACAATCTTGCAAACCAAACTAACTATACATTATTTTTTTCATTTCTAAAGCATAAATTATCAATTATTTGATTATTAGTACAATGTTTCCACTAACATGAGAGGATCCACGACCTATGAATATTGATGTTCCATTTATATTGTCTTTATGCCCACATGTTCACTCCACAATGGCTACAAAGACAGTAGAAGACAAAAAGCAACTAAATCATCCATCAATAAGCCATTTTAACGAACGATGTATATAGTAATAGCATGACATTGTATAAAATTTGACTTAATTTTCTATAAAGGCCGATTTTTAGCTTTATTGGATGGTACTCAGTAGTTGTAGTTGGTTTCAAAGTTTGTAATAATTGTTTGTAATGTTATATGTTTAGTGATGTAAAGTTGGTTTTTAAGTATCTTTGTGTTATATGAAAATTGTTCATTCCTTTTATTTATTTATTATTTTTTTTTACCAAAGTGAGGTATAGGCGTATAGCAACTTGACCAGAATGTGGAATTGATGATACGACCAGCCAAACCAATCTTCTCACATATATAAAGCCTTGGCCCACCAAACACTTTGACTTGATGAATACAAGAACAATAAATGATACTAAACTATGCTAGCCAACAAATCCTGTGACTCACAATTGTGTGTAGCACCAGAAGAAACTGCATACCCATGTTGACTAACTAAATGAAATGACCCATATTGTCCTCACAGAAATATTTGCAGTCGGCCCTTTTGTTCTTTCACAGATTATTTTGCAGCAAAACCATTAACTCTTTCAAAGATTAGTTTTGTAGTACACTTGTAGCAGTACATGTAACTAAAGTTGAACTTGTTGGAATTTAATAGCATGACTAATCATAATTAAGAACATAAACATTAAGTACACATGCGGAAGCGTAGGAACATATAATATGTAAACTAATTAACCGAATATAAAAGCAATGCATACCTTTGATTCTAGCTAAACAAGAATCAATTCCAATCAAGCAATTGAGACGAACCCTAATTAGGGTTTATAAGGATTATATGAATTACCCCTTACCGTTTTGTAATTCAATTAATAGTGTGATTGAATCATGTTCTTGTACACACGTACTATAACGAATTAAAGTTATGCTAGTAAAGAACACAAAATTAAACCAAACAATTTGGTTTAAGAAAAATACCAATCGAATCCCTTGTGGGGATTTTGCTTCGATCGGCCAAAGGAAAAAAAACCAAGAAAACAATTTTAGGGTTTAGGTTATGTAGGATATAGGATTTCACAAACACATTAAACCATAATCATATGAGGCGTTAACAAGGTTTAGAGAGAGAAAGTTTTAGAGAGAGAAAGGGAAGAGAGTTGGGAACTATGTGAAACAAAGAAAAATGGTATTGAAGCTCCAACCCTCTACCTTGGGAGGTAGAGGGTATTTATAGTGTCTTACAAATAAACGCCACCTACGGTGTGGATCGAGGCATACATTGGGTAAAGACCGTCCGTCCTCCACGGTGTTACATAACAAAGCGCTTACTAACATATCTTGACTACGACTACGAGCTTTCTATCGAATGCATATACTTGAGGTGACCGACTCTTTAACGATCGAATTTTCTAATTCCTAACAATCTCCCCAAGGAGGTCACCTCAATTTACAATGAATACAAACAGATATTACATTAGATTGTTCTAGGATTCTTGATTAAGTCCTTTGCTCAGTAGCTCGTAGTCTTTGATTCTTCATGTTCCGCGTGTTTGGATAATTTCAAGTGGAGGTCTTTAACTGATCCACGTGATGATGAGTTTTGAGCCAGCATTGGGATCATCAACTAACATAAATCTCTGACTCATCCATTGTGGTGTTGGTATTATGTGATGTTGTGACATTTGGACCGACATGCTTACATTCGGATCATGATATATTCTCATCGAGTAGCGGAAGCTTTACCGATTCATGATATTTGCGGCAACATAGCGAAGCATGGAGTGAAAGTATGAGTCATTGAAGCACTTATCATGATTTCTTAAGAGATGAATGTGTAGTGTGAGCATGTGGCTATGGATTGACCGCTTCATTCGATCACCGCAAGCGTTGGGCGTGCACCGCATACAACATTAGCAATAAAGTGCACGAAAGTGTCTTTGATCACTTCGTTGAATTGAGGTACACGCCCACGGTTACCCGTTGATCGAGACAAGTCTCGCTGTGATCGGTATAATTCAAGAATTTCCTTGACAGGTTTCGCAATGCTCTAGTCGTTCTCAAACCGGAACGTCTCAAAGAAGACAACACGGAGTGAGTGAACCAGCGAATTGAGATTCACTGATTGATGAAAAGAGATTTGAAAAACAATCGTGTACCGCTCAATAGAAATTGTTTTTGCCATACAACGAAGGTTTTAATGAAAATCAATTATCAATCATTAACACCTTTTATTTTGAAATATTAGTACACAGTCAATGTGCTAAAGGAAAGAGTTTTTAAGCACAACGACCGGTTTTTCAAAGGTATCCGTCAATACATAACCTGAACCAGGATTGATTCAAAAGATTGAATCGCCCCATTGTTTCTGTTCAGTTGTCACATGGTTGATTTATTGGATATATCTCACATGCCACCCACCAGGAGCTTGTTTGATGTTGGATCCAGAAGGCTTTCCATCTTTATTGTGAATATGTTTGCATATCACTCAGATGTTCTAGCAATACCACAAGGATAATGCGTAGGACTCATAAGATATAATCTCTCTTTCCATATTTTGTGAAACAGAGAGACTTCATTAACAGTGTCCTAAAGAGATTTATTTGACGATCTCGTAGCTCTAGACTCAATTGTGCATATTTTGGTTCCTATGCCGGAGACTAGGGAGAGGGTCTCCTTCTTCAATATCAACAATCTCTAAGAGAAAGTCGATAGATAGTGTCGGTTCCCCGTGAGAATGAAACAAGCCCTTTTAAGTGGAACTTGAGTGGTTTGGGAAGTTGAAGTGCGGTCGTCCTTCGGGTCCATGACGTCTTGTCTTCAATACCGATGTTACCTTGGTAACCACCAGTAGCATATGAATTGAACCCGGTTTCTGCCCTAAGGTTGAATAAATGGAGGGCTATTTCTTTTCACCCTTTTTCACATTTAATTCTTTTTCATTCTTCAACCCCTTCAGTGCTTACCGAGACTTCATAACTAGAACCTTGTTGGGTTCATTCCAGTACTAGCTCAGTCTTAGTCCGCACTCTTCCCATATCTCACTTTTCTCCTTTTTTCATCATACCTAAGGACTTCTACACTAACTAGTGGATTATCCCCGGGTAGATCCCTCCGGTTCTGGCGGATCATGGGAGAAAATATCTAACCTTATCATCCTTATATCACCATACATAAAGTAAATTTGGTCGGTCTATTTGGTATTGATCATCTGCCGTTGGAACCAATTGATAACCATTTGAAAAATCAATCCAGATACTTCTGATATATCATCAAAGCATTTTGTACCTGAATTGTTTTTGATATTTTTAGAAAAAGAACTCCCACTCAACATGTGCCTCATGTATTTGAAGTCGTTTTAGCACACGGAGGCAAGAGGAAGAATTAATTTCTTTGATTACCATTTTCTAAAAGATAACAACATCACTTCCCTGATTAACTCAAGTAGATAAAGCATATTGGGGAAGGATGAGGTTTTCAAAAGTTTGCTCCCCCTCAATATGTGCCTCGAGGTTTGAAAGAGTTTTGCACATACTAGAGGAACCCGCACTTAGAGACGGATCAATCACGTTTCAATTCTTTTGTGGTTTAAAAGATGCTCCCCTCAATATGTGCATGGAAACTTTGAAATCGTTTGGCACATGTGGGAGGAAAGCTTGCAAAACACTTGTGAAACCATTTATCGAATCATCAGTTTAAATCCAATTTAAATCACAAATTCTCCCCCGATCACAATTTTCAAATCATTTGAGATTTATGATCTCTGTAGATTTAAATTGATTTTGAAAGCTTTTGAGGAGAATTGTGACTTGATTATGAAAACATTTTAACTGATAAGGATCGAAATATGAGACATTAAACTCCATTGATTAAACATGCATGATTATCTTTTGACAACATAACATTAGCAAAGGTTTTGAATCAATTGTATAAAAGATTGTTCTTTTTGATTTTCCAAGAATAAACCTTGCTCATTTACGTGCCATTTGTTTGAAAAACATAACCTTTAAAAATAACCTTTTTTTAATTCGATTGAAATCATTCTCCCCCTCAATCACTGACACAAGTTGTTGATTGAGAGATAGAGATTTTGACGGATGAAAAGCACAGATGATTTACAAGAATAATAGAGTATAAGGTATTTTCAAAGCAATTTAGTTTTTATTAGATGGCAAATATTTTTCAGAAGAATCATTAGACGGAAAAATATTTGGAAAGAGAAACATTTGTCTTTTTGATGACAAACATTTGTTTTAAGAATCAGAGCATGAGATTTGAAAAATAAGATAAGGTATGGCTCTGTTCTTTACTTTTTAAAACGGGTTACTGCCTGAAATGATAGTAAACCACCATTTTTCTCCGCCTCATTATTATTTTTTTTTTAAGAAAACAAATTTATGTACATTCGAAGAACATCTAAAGACCCGTGACATTCTTTGAATGTCAACAAAAAGTCCGTAGATGATATCGAATTAAGAAAAACATGACAAAATAACAATATTTTTGAAATTTTTCAAGATTTTCTAATTTTTTATGGGTTTTTGAGAATTTTATATTTTTATATTTTCTTTTTGAATAAATATATACAAGAGATAGATGAATAAAGACCTTTACTCCTCGTCTTCCTCTTGAAGACGCTTGAGTGTTTCCGGTTGTAGACTCTTTAGACTAAGACGTGGAAGGATAAACTCAAAACGTTCTCTAGGAAGAGCTTTGGTGAAGATGTCAGCTAATTGGTATTCAGTCCTCACAAAATAGAGTTCCACCACACCTTTTTCTACTTGTTCCCGAATGAAATGATGTCGAATGTCTATGTGCTTGGCTCTTGAATGTTGAACGTTGTTGCAAGAGAGTGCAATGACACTTTTATTATCACAAGATGAGAGGATTTTGTTGAATTCAAAGCCATAGTCGATAATTGGTATCTCATCCATAGGATTTGAGCACGACAAGATGACATGGCTATGTATTAAGCCTCTGTAGAGGAAATAGAAGTACTCATTTGTTTCTTTGAAGACCACTCACAAGCTTATCACCCAAAAACCGAGCACCTCCGCACGTACTTCAACGAGTATCTTGACATCCTGCATGATCGCATCCGCATATCTTCGTTAGTGACATACCGGTGTCCTTGGTACCAAAGTCCCATGTTGATGGTTCCTTGAGATACCGAAGACCCGTTTAACCGCTTCAAGGTGCTTTTGGTAGGCTTAGCACGGTATCTAGCACACATGCATACAACGAACAGAATATCAGGTCTCATTGGCGTTGAGGTACATCGTGGATCCAATCATACTGATTATTTGTTTGATCTACCATGATCCCCGAGTGATCCTCATCCAGTTTGGTACGTTCCACCATGGGAGTGTCAACGGTGTCACAAGTGTCAAATCCAAATTTCTTTAAAATTTCATTTGCATATTTAGATTGATTAATGAAAATGCCTCCGGGACTTTGTGAAATTTGTAATCTCAAGAAAAATGACATTTGTCCCATCATTGAAATTTGAAATTTGGAGCCCATCTCCTTAGAAAAACGGTCACACTCATTGGGGTCAGTCGAGGCAAAGATAATATCATCAACATAGATTTGAATGTGAATTAAATGTTTGCCTAACTTTCTGGTGAACAATGTCGGATCAACGGCTCCTTTGCTGAATCCAGTAGATAAAAGAAAGTTTGATAGCGTATCATACCATGCCCTTGGAGCTTGCTTCAAGCCGTAAAGAGCTTTCTTCAAACGATAGACATGAGTAGGATTCTATGAATTCACAAAACCTTCTGGTTGGCTGACGTATACGACTTCTTTAAGGTCTCCATTAAGAAAAGCCGTCTTTACATCCATCTGATAGACAATCATATTCTTACTTGCAGCATTAGCCAGGAAGATTCTGATTGCCTCGATGCGTGCCACTGGAGCAAATGATTCTTCAAAGTCAATAACTTCTTCTTGACGGTATCCTTTTGCAACCAATCTAGCCTTGTTCTTTAATACATCGCCATGCTCATCAAGCTTTACTTTGAAGATCCACTTTAGAGTAATGATCATGGCACAATCAGGAGCAAGTACTAATTCCCATACATCTAGTCGATCAAACTCATGAATTTCTTCTTGCATGGCATTGAACCATTGTCTTCATTCATTGCGCTTTAACGTCTTTTGGTTCGACCTTGGATAGTATAGAGTTGAAGAAGCACCATAAGGCATCGGTTGCAAGTTGTTAGCTTTGTGTGGATCCGGACGAGAGGTTTCCAATGATGTTGTCCAATGGATGATCATGTGTCCATTTTCTAAGATGTTCATGTGGTTGTTGTTGAGGAACTGAAGTAGCGAGTCTATATCTCCCGATGACGATGGTTCGATGATGATTCAGAGCAAATATATTTTCAAAGGGTTCATGTTCGGAGGAGCAAAATGGTTTTCATCATCGTAATAATGTAGCAACATTTCCATTGTGTACACTTGATGATTGATGATTTGTTGATGAGACAAAGTGATCGCAGCGCTTCTTGACTTAATGACATTGGCGAAGGGTTAGCTTCATTACGGGGATAGAGGCAGCCTCTCTTGATGGAACCGACATATCATTAACACTTGACTCATAGTGTTCATCAAACATTGGATCAAATAATTTCTTCAAATCATCTTGAAGGAGGTACATAAGGAGTTCTTTGGTGAGGAGTCGTAAACAAGAGTAGAGGCGATGGGACTACTTGATGATGCGGGTCCGGCGGGTTGTCTGGAGCCATTGGACCGATCACTCATCAAACGTAACGTGAATTGTTTCCATGATATTTCGGGTTCTTTTGTTGTAGATTCGGTATCCTTTTCTGTTTGGTGCATATCCTACAAAAACTCCAATGTCCGCTTTAGCTTTAAGTTTTCCTAAGTCTTGGCCCTCATTAGTTGGATAACACAATGCACCAAACACATGAAGGAATGAGAGATTAGGTTTTCTATTGTGGACAAGTTCATATGGAGTTTTTCCATGAGCAGTGTGAATTAGGGATCGATTTTGAGTGTAGCATGCAGTGGCAATGGCTTTAGCCAAGAGAAACATTGGAACCTTTGAGTAAATCAGCATTGTTCTTGGGCATACTTCTTGCTTTTTCCCAATTGGCATGCTGAACAAAGATGATCCTTTTCATACTTTAGTCTAGGTAAACCTACAACTAAGTCCTTTCTGGAAAGATTGTTTATGGTACCAAAGTTCAAGTGATTGAGACGACGGTGCCATAGCCATGACTTAGTTTTGGAAGCCTTTGACAATGAAGCGAGATGGGTGAAGATTTCATCATATCTTCGATAGAGATGGTGTATAGGTTTGAACCACGAGTTCCTCCGAGAAGTTCCACACCATCAAGTTTTCTAACGATCAAGTATGTTTCACGAAGGCCACTTCTAAATCGAGTCACAAAATTGTCCGACAAAAATAGATTATGTCCAAGACCTTCAACATAATATACCCCGAAATCTGCTGTCTCCAACTACGTAATCTCCATAACCCATAATAGCACCAAAATGATCGTTTCGAATCTTACAGTTCCGATGAATTTACTCACGAAGTTCATGAGCCGTTACGGTCTCCAATCATATGCTTGGAACGACTGAGTCCGGTACCACGTAGCGATTTGAACGATCTGCGTTGAACACGAGACAAGAATGGATAATGGATAATTTGGATCCCCATGCAAGAATGGGTTCCATTTGGTTAGTGTGATGATTGGAACACCCACATCGAGTAGAAGCAATGGAATCATCGAAATAAATGCGATGCTAGTGTCCATATTTGACCTATTCAAAGTGTGTTCACTTCTTAAGGGAATAGTTCTACCAGTAGGCATCCATTTTCTAGTGGGCATTGACTTAGCAATTTTAGGGCACAACTCATTAATCTTACGGCCAGTAGGTATCCATTGATAACCTATATTACTAAATTCTCTTCCTGTGGGTTTCCACTGTTTTCTAACTTTCTTTCGCCTTTTCCTTTTAGCCTTCTTAGTTTGATGTTTAACATTAACAGTTTTAACTGGGCATTTGACAACATTAGACAAATCATTCATACCACATACAAGATTAGTAATAGACACCATGCAATCATCATTACATGTTTTTCCAAAAGTAGCAGAATTCACATTAATTACAGTACTCTTAGAGCTAACACTAGAATCAACACGATTCGTCTTATTCAAATTATCCCTAAGGTGATCTTCTACTCTCTTCCACTGAGCATTCCTAGCTTGCAAGGTCCTATCATTCTTTGTGTTGCCTTGAGGCTTTGACCCGCTTGCTTTGGTGTAACTTCTTACTCCTGTAGAGGGAATTGGAACATTAGTTGGTTTTGCTACCTTTTGCATTCCTGAACTAGACGTGCAGGGATCTGAACTACTTGAAGGCACATTAGAGTTCACTTTTTTAATAGTGGGCATAGAATGGTTTGTATGCTTGGCACTAGGCATAGAACAAGGCATCACAGCTTTACCTTTCGCACCTAAGGATTTAGGACATGTTGCTATTAAACATTCTAGCAGCTCTTGAGATCGTTTGGCTTGAATGCACACAAACCTAATTTCACTGTCAAGAGGCTTATTTATAAAATCCTCTTCCACAATATCACAGAGACATTCTAGACTATCCTTAAGGTGAGCACAATAGTTGTGAAACACAGGTTCATTATTCCTAAGATGAGGAGGAATGTATTTAATGATCACGATATATTTGCGATCGAGGATGACTTTGATGCAACATTCTCATTAAAAACAAGTGGCGGTTTCCTTTTCCGACTCCTCGATTCTCAATTTCTTTTTGTAAAGATGTTATTTTTTCGTTGTTTTTGTCACGAGTGACTTTCATTGAATGATATAACTCATTAAAGTGTCGTTTAACTTTTTCATTTTCTTCTACAAAACTCTCGTTTTCCTTTTGAAAAGCATTACTAAGTTTTGAAGATGAAAAGTTTGAGAATACTATGAATCTAAAGGAGGAGTCATTTGGGAGCCAGTCACATTGTTCTTTTCACCCTTTAATTGAGAGATTTGGGCTTTCAACTTTCTGATTGTGTTACAATGAGCTTGAATCTGTTCGTCACGTTTGTTTATCTGAATTGAGGTTTTGACATTTTCTTTGAGATGTTGATATTTTAGTTGTAAATCAAAATGTTCAACTTCTAGTTTAGAAAGATGTTTTACCAAATTATCGTGATCATCCTGATCAATTTTCTCATTTAGTTATGAGTTTTTGTTTTCAAGCTCAATGACACGATCATGGGAAACTTTCAATGCAATAGATAATTCATGAAATCGAGAAGCTGTAATAGAGTGCTTAGTAACAGTATAAAACACATATTGAGCAACACAACTCGAAATCAAATTCTCATTTAATATGTGCAAATTCTTCCTTTCAACTTCATTATATTTGAGTTCCTGTTCATAATCATTGACTTCAACTATCATTGCATCAAATTCCTTTTCCATTTCTTTAATATCTGAATTTATCCCTTTTTGAAGACTCTCAAATTGACCTTTTAATTGTTTGAAGAAAGGCATGACCTCAGTTAAATAACATTTTTAGTTTGCTCAAAACCCTTTCCCCTTAGTTATCCCCAGAGGTGTGATTCTCTTCTTACACGTTTTCTCAAAATCAACAAACGGTGATAAACAACATACGGTGATTAATGTTTTGCTATTAGTGGCAATGGATCTAGAAACTAAATGCATTGGTGTATTAGGAGGATACACGGTTGCTTGAGGCAATTTCCTACTAGGGATTCTTTTCAACAAGATTTTCGACTTTTGCATATCCATATCCTTTTCCGAACACTTGTTCGGGGGTTAATAGGGTCGATGCTTAAACTTGTTTAAGGATATCCAATTTTCCTTAGTATAATCATGGGGTTTGATCGTTATGTTATTCTCTTTACACGCAGGATCGTTAAGCTTCCTATCCATTTTCTCCTAGATGCATCATCTAATTTTCTATCTTCCTCGATGCACTCAATGCAACTAGGTTTCATCTAGGTTTAAGAATCTCATTGCCATCATAGATTACATTTTGAGCGACTTTTGATTTCTTACCATACTCGTGGTTGGATTCCTTTATAATGGGGGTACTATGCTTATCGTGAGAACTCTATGCTTAGTGATCATGTGAGCGATCGAATGGTGTTCCCTTGTACGCACAACTTATTTTCAAGCTTGTTTTTCAAAGTTTTAGATTGGAAAATCATTCAAAAGTTTTGATTCCTTAGCATTGAATTCTTGCTTAAGCATTTTAACATTTTCTTGAAGTTTTGTTTTGCTTAGCGCTTTAGAAAGCTTTTCTTGTAAGGAGCTTAACTCTTGTTTTAATACTTCTTCTCTAAAATTACTTTTTCTAATAATTGTACGCATTTGGTCATCCATTTCCTTCTCACGGTGGTTAACTCAAACTTAGCTGTTGTTAATAAATAGCAACTTGTTCTTTATAGGCATTTAGTTCGAAATAACAGAATCATTAGGGCACATGCGATTGCATTCATCAAAATATAGTCATCATTGATGCGGAAGATGCATCACTTGGTACGGTCTCACTTTCACTTTGTTTCACATATTGATCATATGAGACAACATTGATATTACCAATATTTTCAATATCTGACTCAATAGTTTCAGTTGATTGTACTTTGTCATGTATCTTTTCCTCATCAACATCATCGTATAGTTTTAATACCTCCGAGATGATTGATTCTTTGGATGGACCAGCTTGTCGTGGTGAGGGACCTTTGGAGAGACCATTGGAGAAATGCTAGCCATGAAAATAGTCATGCACTAGGTTCATCATCAACGTCAGTCGTATGCATCACGATCGGCGACTTGAAAGGCATTCGATGATTATGACCTATCTCACGAATTGGTTGCTCACCCACATCGCATCATATGTCTTGGCATTGCCTCAAGAAGAAACAACGACTCCTCTTCATCCAACACTGCTCCATTATCCCGAGCTTGCACAAGTAACATCTTGTCTTTGAAGTACTCTGCATTTTGGAGAAGTGCAGTTCCGCTATGTGTCCATCACCACCACAGTTGTAGCACTTAATTGGCATTGCTTGTCCCTGATTATCATTCCTTCCTCTATTCTGATTTGCCACATACCCTCCTCCTACTCCACCTCTTCTTTGTTCATATTGTCTTCCTTGAGCTGGTTTGCACCGTAACCTTTCCATCTCTGACCAAAGCATGATTGTGTAGATTGGATGCAGTCCTGATTTCATTGTTAGTGTGAAGACGGTTAGTATGTGGAGTGAAGGTTAAGTTTTGTTTAACCATAAGAGCCAGTTGATTGATAAAGTATTCCATGACTGCATTGGCATCAGGTTTCTTGAAACTTGGATCGGGAATGAGTTTGTGACTTCCGTTACCTGTGGGTATGACTTGAGAAGCTTTGGTGGTAATTCCAACATTGGTGTAAAAAGTTGTAGAGTCATTTGATGAACTTGTCTCTCCCTGGTTGGTTTTGAACTGTTCAAGAATCCTTTTTTCAAACATAGCATGTCTCTCATTCTGAAGAAGGAATGCATAATGTTGCTCATAGTTGGTATTCTTCAATCCTTTGGTTAGCTTCACAGAGGTGACAAACTTATGCCATTCGGGATTCATGTTGTTCACAAACTTTGAATTCAGCTGAATGTTTGGCATGGTCATTTTGATATTCCTCATATCATTCACAAGCTTGTGGAATCTCACATAATATTCATAGACACTCTCATCGTGTTTCATCTTGAAATGCTCAAATTCATCATACGGTTGTGATTCTCTGTCTTCCTTAGTTAATTCGAACTGATAGAAGCATCTTGACATTATCCCAAAGCGCCTTGGCTTCGGTTTTGTGATTGATAAGCTTGTAGATGTCTTTTGGAAGACCCTAAAGTATAATGTTAGAAGTCCCGATGTCGACATCGAATCTCTTTTCTCCTTATCATTGAGCTCATCATACGTCTTTGGTCCATCTAATCCATAGATCATTGTTCCATCTCGCACTGTATCAATTAATTCTCTTGTAGTCTCAATCGATAAGGTCCTTCATCAATGGATTTGAGAATGTTGACCCCATTTTCCTTTCCAAGACAAGTACAATCGATTCGTTGAGCCCAAGTGTCATAGTCGGTTACATCAAGCATAGGTGGACGAGTATCTGAACCAGCTGCTTGAACATCCTCAGCAACAGTGGAGATAATTGTAGGTATGTTGGTAGACATGATTACAATTTCTACGGGATTTTACTATTCTTTGATTAAACCGGGAAATTGATTCTTTCACGGGATTTTACTAAACCAAAAGAACAACCGTAAAGATTTAGTATGAAGAAGTAACAAGTCTCAATAGACAAGTAGCTAAACAGTCAACTCGCTTAGTTATCAACTCGCTAAACGGATAACTCGCTTAAAGAAACAAGTCACTTAAAGAACCAACTCGCTTAATAGCCAAGTCGCAAACAGAGACAACTCGCTTAATAGCCAAGTCGCAAACAAAGACAACTCGCTTAAAGAAACAAGTCGCTTGAGGTAACTCGCTGGCTGTACAACTCACTTAATAGCTAAGTCGCTTTAGAACTCAAGTTGCTTAAAGAAACAACTCGCTTAAAACCCAAGTCGCACACGGAGTCAACTCGCTAAATAGCCAAGTCGCATATACCAACTCGCTTCCAATAACAAAGCAACTCGCTTCGAAGAAACACAACTCCGAGACTCAACTCGCTTCGTACAACTTTCACAAACAACCACTTTATCAATCAAAAACACCTAAACCACAATGATTTAAGCCTTCCAATTCAAAACCTAAACACATATGATGATCCTAAACACAAAAGTACAAACAAAATTCAAACTTTAATACTAGAATTTGTCCAAATGATTCAAACTCTCCTAAACACTTATAACCCCAAAAACCTTATGAAATCCACCAAAACAAAGAGCATGAAAGATAAGTGATCAAACCATGGCTCTTGATACCAATTGTAGGATATAGGATTTTACAAACACATTAAACCATAATCATATGAGGCGTTAACAAGGTTTAGAGAGAGAAAGTTCTAGAGAGAGAAAGTTCTAGAGAGAGAAAGGGAAGAGAGTTGGGAACTATGTGAAATAAAGAAAAATGGTATTGAAGCTCCAACCCTCTACCTTGGGAGGTAGAGGGTATTTATAGTGTCTTACAAATAAACGCCACCTACGGGCTGTGGATCAGGCATACAGTGGGTAAAGACCCGTCCATCCTCCACGGTGTTACATGACAAACTGCTTACTAACATATCTTGACTACGACTACGAGCTTTCTATCGAATGCATATACTTGAGGTGACCGACTCTTTAACGACTGAATTTTCTAATTCCTAACAATTAAGTTTACAAGAGTAACAAATAATGACCCCTAGCCTTGTTTATATAGTGTGTAAAACTTGGAGTCCAAGTTTGATTAGGATTAGGAAACCCTAATCCCCACCCAACCGACCATATACCCTAATGGGTATTCCGAAACCTTCATGACTTCCAAATTACATTGTTAGGTCACCATATTAGTAACACAAGCATCAATATAAGAAGAGATAGAGAAGAGATCGGATGAACAACTACAAAACACACACGTATGAATGAAGAAGAGTTATGCGTAGTAAGTGAGAATGAATTGAACAACCAACCCTCAGTGAGGGTATTACAAAAGTATTTATAGGAGAGGAGCTAGGGCAACACTCTAGTCCCTTCCTTTCCTTATTGGACTTGGGCCAAGGCTTATGGGCCTTCTACATAAGCCTTAGCTTAATAACTAACATAAAGGCCATATTAAGCTAACTATTACATATGAATCACTAACACTTGAATTATAGTTTAGGAGTGATTCCAACAATCTCCCTAAGTGTTAGTGATGAATGATAGAGTGATAAGCGATGTAGGTGTTGATGTAATAGTAGCTTTGGCGTCTTGACATTCTTCTTTCTTGTGAGAAGAAGTGCCTTGATTCGAACAATCTCCCGGTGTAGAGAAATTGTTTCCTTTGAAAAGTTACGCTTTGGCGTCATCATTTTCTTTGTTCTTTGTTCTTTGTTCTTTGTGATGGTAGTGATAGTATGTTGTTGTTATGCGCATCAGTGCAGCCGTTGCTCGGTGTCTCCGTCTTTCTTCAACATGCTCACACGCTCTTTAACGTTGGATTTCTGATCTTGATGAAGTTCTCTTAGTCTTTAAACTTTGTAGATTCTTTGATTTGACGAAGAATCATTCGACTTTTGTGTTGCCTTTTGAGAGAACTTGCATTAGTGATGATGTTGGTATGAGCATGTGAAGAATCTGCACGATCGATCCGCTCGAGCTTCCATAAGAAGAAAACATACACACGGTTAGTAATAAGCGGATTCCGGCACTTACAAGTTTGAATTTGAGGTGTTATGACATAGTGTGAAAACACATCTCTAATTCTCACAAAGGCCGTTCTGAGCTGAGTCCCACAAGTGAGATAACACGATGTACGAAGTACACCTCTGATTCGGATGAGTCGTTGAGGTACACGAAGCATCACCTCACATTGTAGACCGTTTGAGACACACTAAGCGTAATCCACGGGGAGTTACGAAGTGACTGCTTTGTCGGGCATTTGATGTTGACCACTGGCGGGAGTTTCCATTCAATCACGAGGATCACATATGTGAACCTCTCATAAATGTTCTCGACAGTTGCTAGGATGCATGAAGGACTCGATAATATATCACTTGTTGTTCTTATTGTTGAGCGACAAGTGATGAAATGTCAAGTGTACCTAAGAGATCTTTTGATGAATCTCGTGGCTCTAGACTCAATAGTGCACTTTGGTTTTCTGGCGGAGACTAGGAGAGGGTCTCCTTCTTCAATACCGGCAATCTCTAAGAAAGCCGATAGTTTACGTAGGGTTCCTGTGAGAATGAAACAAGCTTACATTGGGAGAAACTTGAGTGGCTAAGAAGGTTTAGTGCATGCGTCCTTTGGGTCCATGACGACTTTTAATCTTCAATACCGGTGTCATCTAAGTGACAACCGGTAGCATATGAATTGAACCCGATTATACGCCCTAAGTTGAATAATCGGAGGCTATTTCTTTTCACCCTTTTCTTTGCTTTTCTTTTAATTCTTCAACTCCTTCTTTCTCCGATTCTCATTTTCTCCTTTTTATAATCATACCTAAGGACTTCTAAGTACTAACTATTTGTGATGTCCTTGGGTAGATCCCTCCGACTCTGGCGGATCATAGGACAGTTATTCTAACCTTAGTCACCTTATAACTCCATGACTAACCTATGTTGCCATAAAACCATTTTCTTGAAAATCTCTCAAAGTGGTTATGATTGAAAAACATTTTGTACCCTTTGTAAGAGTTTGATCATTTTGAAATACTCCCCTCACACGTGCTTAAGTGTTTAGGAAATTTGCGGTGAGAGAAGAAGCGCGCACTTTTGAATTGATCGACTCAAGATAGACAATTCCCGAGGGACACGGTTCGTTGCATAGTTAAAGAGTTACATTGTCGACTTTTAGGTGACAACTAGCTCTAATAACTACCTTGAAGGTGTGGACAAACCTCGAAGGTTGTCAAACCCGTCAAAGTTCATGTCTATCAAGAGCTTCTCGAATAGGTACAATTTACTTGGATAAGTCTTTGGAAGACAAATCTTTTCAATGTATATTTGTTCGGATCCGTCAATTCATGGGTTAAGTCTTTTCACACGACGATTCAATAGCAAATCAACATATTTCTTATCACAATAATTTTCTCCCCTCAAAAATGGCATATAAATGTTATTTTTGATAACGTTTGATATTAAATATGACCATTTCGAGTTTTGTGGGAAGATTATCACGAAGAACAATTTTGTGAACAAAGTTTTAGCAAATACTCCCCTCAACAAGTAATACTAACTTTTGAGGTTTTGAAAGCGTAAGGGAAGTACTTGTTCTTTTGAGCAAAACCTTGAAAAGTGAAAGGTTTGATAGGTTTTACTCAAAAGTAAAGCTTTCGCTCCTTTTATAGGATTGTGGTGAAGCGTACCACGAGGTCCTTTCATTACAAAACGGGTTGTACCTTTGTTATGTGTGCACAAGCCATTGTCATTAAATAATCACACATCAAATTAATATGAAATTGAAGCAGTTTAAGGGTACCGGTAGTCCGGCAATATCTCCGGGAATGCGAGCAGGCGTTGATAGCTGTGAGAGTAATCTGGGGCGACCACCTACAAAGCTCTCGAGTTACAGGCGGTCCCTTCATACAACCTTTCATCGATCAGTGATGATCCTCTTAACATCCGTTTTTCACGAGAATTCCATCGCTTTGGAGACCGATGCCTTCATGTATCTCCTTTAACCGATAAGCTAAGCCGTCCACGACCTTCTTGATGTGTGATCCCCAAACTTATGAAGATCTCTACACGCCATCAAGCGGTTGCGTTGTAGTTCACTACGGTAAACTTCTCGAATGGTTTCTTGACGAGAGTGTATTGTGGAAGATGGTTGATGTCGGGAAGTTCTAGGCGAGGTGCGGTGAAGTTGACACGAGTCGATATGATTCAACGACAAGTTGTAAATCTTCTACTACGTTCTGGATCACTATGCTTCGATGAAGATGAGCAAGGACTTGATGTATTCACGTTGAATTTCGATCGAGAATTGTCTCATTCTTCCACTGTACCTTGGCAAGATCTGGATCTTCAATGTCGTTGAGAGACAAGTTACGAAAGTCCGCTTCACGAATTCATAGTCCCTTTCGTCTTGTCTTTTGACCACGGCGGTCTTGAGGAAGGTGTAATCCCATTTAGGCGAAAGAGTGACATGCTTATGACAACGATCCCTTTATCCTTTGTACACTTCATGTTGAGACTTTCGAACTGGCGACTTTTGTAGTAGATTCGTTGGCGTTACGGCCAATGGTGAATCCGTACATTGCATCAATGTCATACCTTTCCATGTTGTTGGAAAACATGTGGGTAGCCTTTTCTTGATGGCTATGCGGTTGGAGTATATGGTGCAGGGAGCGGAAGTGTAAGTGATGTAGCGTATTTCTTTGAATCATCGCTACCGTGTAGAAGAAATTCAAGTCATTGTTGAAGAAGTAGCGAAATGGAATCTTAGGTTGATCGGTTGACCAATCGTTGGTAGAGGTTTAGACCAATCGGTGTAGTATGGAGCCTTGTCTCTTACGGTGAAGTCGATGTTTGCTTGAGGTTGAGCCAATCAATGTTGTTAGACATGGCTCGTGCTATGTTTTCAAGGTGATATTCAACTTCAATAGCACTTTCCGATTTGTCTTTGAGTAGTTGAAATGCTTCATTCTTGATTCGTTTCAACTCGATTTCGTCATCTTCTTCACTCGGAACTTTTCTTGCGGTAACTTAGCATGCTCCAACGTCGACCTTCTACCATATACGGATCATCGGTTAGGCGGGAGTAGCATCAACAAGTGTAGAAAACCGGTCATATTCGGTGTCATCTTCGTCTAGCCATGAGGCGACGTCGACCTTAGGCGTCTTCTTCTTCTTTTCTTTGGCCTAGATGAGGATGATGGTTTCTTTGTTGAAGCGGGAGAGGTGGGTTGTTGTTGGGGCTCGGGGACTTCCTCATCGTCACCACCGGTATACTCGAAGTGATCACGGTTTTCTCATGCGGGGTGGTAACTCGAGTCACGAGGTTTGTCGATGGAAGGCGTGGAGGAGATCGTCTTGTTGTTGGAGTCCTTAGGGGTGGTGGTGGCATGGAGGATGGTTCTCGAGACTTCTTTGGACGTTTAGGTGCGAGTCCTTATCCGTATCATCGTCATCTCTTGGTCGTTTAGGTTGATCTGCTGATTCCTTGCATGATGATCGAGTTGATAATCTAGTAGACCTTCAAAAATTTAGCTTCAGAAGTAAATGTTGCGATCGTTTGACATTTGCATCACCAATTTAGAAATTAACGAGAACACTATAGGTTCGAAAGATCGATTCTTTGGCCATTATATGTTTAACCAATGCGGCGATGTTTGGAGTAAGTTGTTTGGAGAATACTTCTCTAGTCACACGAGGGCGGTGTCGAGAAGAAACTTGTGAGTATATTCTCTCTCGTCTTCTCATTTCCTTTGGAAATCTCCTTTGATAAACTTACGGATTTGTTCCTTTACATCAACAACTCGTTTATCCGTCTTGAAGAAGTTGATTACGTCGTGAGTTGATTTAACTTTTGTTGGTTACATCTTCTTCGTACTGCTTTGACTTTAACAATCCTTGTCTTTGCCGAGATATCCAAGAGTCGGTTGGTTTCTTCTGATTTGGATGTGGATCTGGTTGTTCCTTTGGATGGTGGAGGTGAAGAGTGAGAAGATGAATCGATGATGAAGAGTCGTGAGGTGATTCGGGGTCCTTAGGAGGTTGAAGTTTCCTCCTTAGGCGAGTAGGAATGTCAAGAAGATAATCATCATAATTCACTTTGTCATCTTGTCAGTTAGCCTTTACTTGACTGAATCAGGGCCTCTTCATCTGCTTTGGCTTTGTGCGACCTCTTCATCGACCTTTTCTTTCTCGGACTTTTCCTTTTCGGGTTCCTCAAAGTCATAATCAATAGAATCCTCCAGGCGCTTTTGTTGTTGCTCAAGAGTGGTGGCACCAATTCCCTTATCGGGTTGATTAACCGCATCAGGAATTGGTGTAGATTGGACACCACCACTTGACCCTCGGGGCCACGCATTTGTTCTGTTCAAACTCTTTTGCCTTGTGTTGGAGTCTAATGATTTTGAACTTCTTCTGTAGTCGATATCCGGTGGCTCTTCATCGAGCTTTCTTCTTCATGCTCAATCTTGAGTCTTCCCTTTGCCTTGGTCGACTTTTGGACTGGGAGGTTTAGCTCTTGTTGGAGTGACATCGGTTGCGGTTTGAGTAGGTGACCTCCTCGTCGATTCGGTTTCATCGAGCTTTCATCCACTAGCTTTCTTTGTGGTTCGAGACTTGGGAATGGGAATAGGAACAACTTCCTTAGAGGAACTTTCCTTTTGAGTGGAGGTTTCCTCTTTGGGAACTTTCTTTGACTCTCGGTGCTTGTAACACTTCCTGCTTGCCTCTTCTTGGTTTTCCTTGTAGGTGTACCGGCGGACTTTTCATCGAGAAAACCTACTTTGCCTTCTTCAACCGCTACGGATATCGTTTGTATGAGTAAAGTTGTTTGATATCATCGGTTATAAGGTGATCTGGCGACCTTGCACCTTGTTTCTTTGTTGTAGAGTCCTTAAATCATTGTTAGTGTGGGCTCATACAACATGGAGTGATTGTTTGGGGTCATCGAGTCTCTTGGGAATATCGGGATTATACCCAGAGCTCGTTGGATCAACAATTTGGTATATCGACATATGGGATTTTGGTGCCAAGCTTTTGAGGAATGACATCATGTCGTCCCATATCGAGCTTCAACTTCAATGTGTTTATTGTTGACCAAAGCCCAAAAGATCTGTAGTTCCATGAGCTTGGGATGCTCATAGCCACTATCGCGTCGAAGCAGATTTGGTGATGATGATGTAGAGAGTTCTCCATGGTGAGGAATATTCTTAAGATCCACGTATGAATGCTTAGTGATTACTCCTGTAGCTTCGTCATAACCAATGTCGATCATGAATTGTAGAACAGTCTCTTGATTGGTGCGGCATTGTATTCGATTGGTTCGATGGCGGGGATGAGAAGAATAGCCCTTAAGTCTGCGGTGTGATGGTGACTTGTTTGTCATTGAGCGTCATTGTCACGACATTTTGTCCTTTGATCTTTTGCATTGTATTCGAGGCGGTGAATGTAGATCTCGAGCCTTTGTGGCGAATTGGTGAGCATGTTACGATAAGGATGATTCTTGAATATCCACGACAATTAAGCAAGAAGACTACGAGCGGTGAGGGTATCAAAATCAACACGAAGGTTGTTCTTTCCAATCTTCATCGGATAGCCATTAGGGAAGATATCGACAATGGTGAGAACATTTGGTGCTTCCACATTACGCATTTGGCGTCCATGTCGTGATCGAAGATATTTAGCCAAAAGAACCAACATATCGAAAGACATTATGTTAGTCAACGGATGGTTTTATTGTCTAATTATTGAATGTGATATGTCGATGATTATTCTGAGTCCAATGTCACTTGTTTGTCCAATAGTCCAATGGCGTCGTGATAAGTTTCGTGAGTTGATTAACTTTAAGTTTTAAAGTCCATGTTTTCACTTATTATTCACAACTTATTAAACATTTAAGCTTATTAGTGACATTATTGGTTTCGTGGCGTTATGATTTATTTATTTACAAGTTTGCCGCGTAACAATTCATAATTAAGGTTAAACTAGGCTTAGGCGTAGAAATGGCAAGCTTATGCGTAAGCAGGGAGTGATTATCGGCGTAAGCATAAGCTTATCGTGGGTTCTTGACTTCTGGCGTAAGAAATATTACAGCGTGGAAAAGAGGACCTTATCGTGGAGCTTACGGCGTGGCGTATATGGAACCTTACGCGTAAGGCTTACTCGTGAGAGTCAACCTTATGCGTGAGGTCCTTTGTTTACGCATATCCTTCACGGGATCGCGTGGTCCCTTATGTAGAACCTTACGGCGTAAGCGTTACGCGTAAGATTTCTCTTCGCATAACATGCTACGCGTAAGGTGATCCTTATCGTAGATGGCAAATACCCTTGATTACGAATTTTCACGCGTAATAAACACGAAATAATTTCATCATAGCACCAATATTAACACATACATTCAATTATTTTCGGATCAAATCATGAATACTCATAAAGCAGTTATGCGTAAGAACACTTATGCGTAAACCTAAACCCTAAGTTTCAAAATTACGCCTAAGAAAATTAGCCATAGGAAATGCACCAAAATGATTACGGGAAGTCTAGGATGCCTATTAAGTTGTTTTATCCAAGTTTTAACATCAAACTCAACATGAATCAAAAATACCCAATTCGTATGAACTAAAACCCTAATTTCAATTCTTTCACATTTGATGTTTACGGGTTGAGTTCTAAGCATGGATATGATCAATTCATCATGTAAACAACATCTTATAAGCAACTAATTAACCGAAACACTCACACAAGAAAAAACCCAATTCACGCATAAACCCTAATTTTCAAAATCAATCAATTCGTGTTTACGGGTGCGTTTTGATGATGGAAATGGTTTCAAAGTGATTAAGTAAACATTTTGACACTATCATATTAACCAAAACACACGAATGATTGATTTGTGTTCATTGCTTATCGTAGAACACAAAATCACTCTTAAACACAAAATTTAACCGTTGGATTTGCGTATAATTCAAAACCATTGTTTGTAAACATGTTAAGATTATAAAACCACTTACAAAATGATGATCCAAAACACGGATTTGAAGATCGAATTTTAGGCGTAGGATTTGGTAGGTGAAGTATTAAATGTGAGTGAAGTAAATGAGTTAGGTGGAAGTTTTATTAAAAATAACTTTGAGCTTTTGACACTTTAGTCCCTCCACCTTTACCATTTACATCCAATGTCCATAACTTCCATTTTGGTTACCAAGCGAATGATATTTGGAAAGAATTTTGTGACACTCCCCTCGACTTAAGAAATAATGAAAGTTTATAAATTTTAGTCGAGGGTGTCGATAAACCGAAATGTGACCACCATTATTAAAGAAACAAGCGGGATAAAGTAACATGCAAGTACAAGGTTTTATGAAGCTGAAAATATTTGCTTTCTCCCCTCAACACTTGATCGAAAAAATCTTGAATTTTGAAAGATTTGAGTGTTGACGGAAGAGATTGTACTTGCCATGTTAAAAGAAATATAGATAGAAGAATATTTTTGTTGTTTTATCGATTTTATAATTTTGTATTTTGTTTTGAAAAATATTTACAAAAGAGGTTTTGGTGTTTGTTGGTTTTAAGAATGTTTTAAGAGTTCATCCGGTTCCTCTTGAGTCAAACACCGCATACCAATCCGGTGGACCAACTCATTAAACCTAGCGAGGAGCTAAGGCTTTGGTGAGGAGATCGCCAATTGGTATTCTGTACCCACAAAGTATAATTCAACGGTACCTGTTCCACGTGGTCCTTGATGAAATGATATCGAAGATCGATGTGCTTTGATTTGAATGTTGTCTTGAGTTGCGAGATCGCAATAGCACTCCGATTGTCGCGATACATCGGGATTACATCAAATACATAACCATAGTCTTTGAGTTGTGTTCTCATCCAAATGACTTGAGCACAACACGCCGACATGGCTACATATTACCTTCGGTTGAGGAGGCGATGTACAATCCTGCTTCTTGATTGCCATGACACGGTTTATCACCAAGAAATTGTAATGCTCTGAAGTACTTTTCCGTGAATCTAAGCATCCTGCGTGATCGGCGTCGAAAAAGCTATTAGTTCAAAACCGAGAATCCTTCGGATACGGATCCCCAAGTTAATGGTTCCCTTGATGTATCGGAGGATTCTTTTAGCCTCGAGAGGTGGGTTTCGATTGGTCTCGACGATAGCGGGAGCAAAGATATCTGACAAAAACAATATCGGGCTGCTATTTGTTAGATACATGAGAGACCCAATAATACTACGGTATTTGGTAGGGTCCACCAATTTCCCATGTAAATCGACATCTAGCTTCTTGGTATGAGCCATTGGTGTGGCATAGGTGTCACAGTTTGCATTCCAAATTTGTTTAACAATTCAAGGGCATATTTGGGTGACTCAAGAAAATACCACGGGGTGATTGATGAACTTGCATTCCTAGAAAGAATGTGAGTTCACCCATCATTGACATTTCAAAATGTTTTGTCATTAATTTTGCAAAAGCATTTGAGTATTTTAAATGTGTTGACCCAAAATGATGTCATCCACATAGATTTGAGCGATTAAGATGTGAGCCCGTGATATTGTATGAAAAGTGTAGGATCGACCGAACCTTTGGTGAATTTATTGGCAATGAGGAAGGATGATAACTTATCGTACCACGCCCGAGGAGCTTGTTTGAGACCATCTGAGCTTTGTTCGGTTTGTAGACATGGTTCGGGAACTCGGGATCAACGAATCCTTACGGTGGTGACATAAACCGTTTCTTCGGTTGCCCATTCGAGCGGTTTTGGCGTCCATCGAAAGACCGTTATGTTCATATGAGCATGAGCGAGAAAAATCGAACGACCTCAAGGCGAGCAGCGGAGCAAATGATTCTTCAAAGTCAATACCCTCTTCACATCTATAACCCTTAGCCACGGGCGTGACTTATTTACGATTCGTTCCTTGACATCAATTTGTTCTTCCAAATCCATTTGAGACCAATGGCGTAGACCCTGTTGGTCTTTCAACCGTTCCATACTTCAAGGCGTTTGAATTGGTTGAGTTCTTCTTGCATGGATTCAATCCGGTTGTCTTTTGTCATTGCGTCTTTAATGTTTTAGGCTCAGTTAGCGAGACGGTGAGTGCATAAATGCAATGTTCACCATCGTGTGAAGCGTTGTCTTATAACGTTGGTTGATTCGGGTTGCCAATAATATTCTCAAGAGGATGGTCTTTTGTCCAACGATGTGTAGAGGTTGATGTTGGTATACATTGTGCGATTTTGAGGATTCAAATGGTTTGTTGATGATTCCGCGACATCGGTGCGGCAGTTTCATTGGCAAGCGGGTTAAAAAGCATTTGGATCAAAATCTGCGGTGGGGTACTTCATTAAGAACATCGTGGTTGGTTCGGCGTCGTTGGAAGCAGTTTGTTCAACTGTTGTTGTAGAGTCAATGGTGGTGCTTCTTCAACGATAGTTGTTGTAGCAGTGTATCGGTATAAGAGTATGATCGGGTTGAGCGGTGAAGCAGCGGATACACACAGAGCACGTTCATCAATGTCATCACTAAACAACGGAGCAAATAGCGTTTCCATTTGTTGTGAGTAAGTGGGGCTTAGTTCGGTGATGATGGGGTTTGAGGAAGTTTAAGCGGTTGTGACGGGTTCCAAGTGTTATTATGCTCGAAGCCATTTACGTAAGTTCATCAAAATTAGCATGAATCGTTTCCATAACTTTGCTTTGTCTGACGATTCGGATCGGAAACCCTTAGAATTTTCACAATATCCTATAAAGACTCAATGTCGACTTTGGCTTTGAGCTTTCCAAAGTCATCACGATCATTATTTGGGTAGCAAAGGGATCCAAATACATGAAAGTGTTTGAGATTCGGTTTATGGTTGTGGATAAGCTCAAAAGGTGTTTTGTTGTGGCGTTTAGTAATCATTGAGCGATTTTGAGTATAGCATGCGGTTGATCGACACGCCCACAAGTGTCTGGAAGTTTAGCATTGATTAACATTGTTCTTGCGACTTCCACTAACGTCGGTTTCGTCTTTCAACAACTCCGTTTTGTTACGGTGTGCGTGCAATAGATGTCGATGCTCAATTCCACTTTCTCATAAAATTCTCGAAGAGTTTGGTTTACAAATTCGGTTCCTTTATGCATTACGATTTGGCGGACGGTGTTCGGGTGAACTTGAATTTTTGTGAGAAAGGTGATGATCATCTGTGGAGCTTGATCTTTACTTGAAGAAAGTAGACCCAAGTCCATCGTGAGTAGTCATCGACAATTACCAAGATGTAGCGTTTGCCATTAATCGTTTGCGCGCGCATCGGGCCACACAAATCCATGTGAAGAAGATGAAGCACATGTTGAGAGTTGTGTTCCACCTTTGAAGGAAAATGAGCACGAGTGCTTTTCCCTTGTTCTGGTGAGCATAGGTGATCTTTGGAATATCGGAATCTCGGAGACCTTCAACAAGTTTGTGTCGAGCAAGGTTGGTGATGGTTTGAAAGTTTAAATGTGAGAGGCAGCGGTGCCATAGCGAGGATTTTGTTGATGTTGCCTTTGAAAGTGAGCGGATGGGAGATGAAGCAACCATGTCTTGCATTGAGATTGTGTATAGACTAGAATTGCGAGAGCGGACATTAGATCGTTTCCTTGTAGATCACGAATGAAACAAGTTTTCTCCCGAAAAGCAACTTCCAAATCTCCATCACGAATTGACCGGTGAAAAGAGATTGTGACCGAGGCCTTCCACATAATAAACCACCGCTAATTTCGATATTGCCATTGATATAATCTCCGTAGCCCATGATAGGCTGAAGTGATCATTCCGAATCGGCGGTGCCAATGAACTTTGCAATAAAGTTTGATAATGATTTAAGATTGCACTGTCATGTGTCGGGAACATCCGCTATCAACAATCAAAGGATGATCTGTATCACTGCATTACACACAGGCGACACGGATGGAATAGAAGTAGATGTGGAACCCGAAGTGTTAGAGGGTTCAAGCGATTATAGTAGAAATACACACATCAATGACTTTAGGCATCCATTTAAATCCTAGTGTATTATGTATCCATTTACGCCATCTCCAACTAGTCTTAGCTTTAGTCTTAGTGAATGCACTAGGTGGTACTACATTCCTTGGAGGTGATCTTGGAACTACGGGGACATCAATGCGTTTCTTAGAATCTAAGGAGGCGGTTTACCAAGCACAGACTTAGAAGCATTAGTGGGCCTAGAGGTATTCGATTCTTAGGATTCCTTAAGCGAGACAAGATAGCTCTAGCAACACATTTGTCATGACAATCGAAAGCATACTTTTCGACAAATAACACAAGAAGCATCGGTGAATATCAAAAGTACTTAAAGGTTTAGCATTCGTTACAACACTTTTCCATTACATTTGTCGGGCCGCAATATCTAAAGTGGGTGCAACTTGAGTCTTATTCAAAGTCCTAGGGTGTTCTTCTACTTGACATTCTTTATTGATCTTTTCTTAGGTCGCAACTTCCTATTCTTCCTTGTATTGCTCCTAGGGTGTGAAGTGCGGACGTTTGGAAAAGAGGCAACTATTCTGTTTCGATGAGGAAGCACATTAGTATCTTGTGTTTTGTCGGTAGGCAATACGGGTTCACGTTTGCTAAGTGTTACGGTGCAATTTTCTTAATGATGCTAGGTGAACTTGTTCATACTTTCCTAACATTTCCTTAACTTAATGATAGTGTGCACCAAATCTTGATTTTCGAGCGAAGATTTCGAGAAAAATTCATGACTTCTTTAGTGTGTGCAAGATAATGATCAAGTTCGTTTGATGCTTCATTACGAGTCTGTTTGAGTAAATCAAATATGACACCATATTCTTTTTAACTTTTGCAAGTTCTTGTTCATATTTTGAGATTTGACATTTCAAAGACACGTTTTGATCATCCGGTTGCTCAATTTTAGGATTAAGCGTTTTTGATTTCAAGCTGGTGGATTTTGTTTTGCAAAGCAAGTTCACGATTTTGACAATCTTTTGACACCATTGAAGGCGGCGTTTTGAATTTGAAAGTTCGTTTAACGATCGTTCATTTTCAACTTTTAAAGACTCGATCGATGCACATTATCAATATTCTCAACAATATCAACAGAATCAACAGAATCGCGAGAGATATGATCGGATGCATATGCAGCAGTTGTAATACAACAAGATTATTGATATCGGCACAGATAACATCTTCCAAGAGTCGATCAACATCTTTTCTCAACAATTTCTTTTCGTTTAGTATTTGAAATCGATGTTTTGTTTTCTCGGCTGTTTTCATGAGACCGAGTTCCTTGTGAAAATCCCTTTCCCAATATAGTGCACAAGTTTTCAAATTTTTGACATGGGGTAAAAGTCTTTTCGAAGAATGTCTCTTTGTTCTCGCGCCATTGGCGATTGAAAATGTTCAACTTTTATTTGAGAATGAAATTCAATCTCACGTTCAAAATTTTGAGGTCGAGATAAGAAAGTGTCAAAGTATTTTATAACGCGACAACTTTCGGCTTTTGTTTTAACTTCACTAAGTGAAGGTAAAGGACCATTAATTTGTGCACCATTGTGTTTGGGACTAACTTGACTGGTGTGATAACAAAGGTTTGTTAGAAGTATCTTGTTGTGTGACAAAAGTTACTGACTTTTGAATAGTTAAATGGTTTGTTATAAGCGACATTTTCCATTTTGACCGACTCTCGTCATCGCATCTAATTCCTCCATACGATTATATTCAACAACGGTCATAATTGAATCATCAATTCTATGTTACTTTGTAAACTTGAGATTTGGTTTGAATGCTCTGTTTGAAAACTTAGGTTTTATGTCGGCAAGAATTGGTCCATATCCATTTGGATTTGGTTTAAAAGTAAACTTTTGAATAGTTGTGATTGACTCACCATGTTTATAAACAACATTTGAAACTCTTTGATTTTGTGTTGTAAGTCGACAATTTCTTCAAGATAGTTATCTATTCGTTTCGTGGAATCTTGTTTGTACTCGAGCTGTTTTGACAAGTTAACAACTCGACCTTGGCTTTTGAGTTTCAAAGTAAGGCGTTAAGTTGTTGTTTATGTTCATGTTTGGTTGTTCTATTTGAGACAACAAAGCATTCTTGGGCGGCTAGATCACGTATCTGTCGTTCTAATGATTTTTCGTTTTGATGAGATTTAGCAAAAGCGACTTCAAAACCTTCTTCACGTTTTCTTGAGTTTTAAAAAATTGATTTGTCGAATTAAGCATTCATTATCCCTAATTAACGGTGCATTTTCTCTTTTAATTTCGTGCAAATTTCCAAGCGAGTGTTGGTCTTTAATTAAGGTCGGGAGCTCAATTTCTCTATTAGGCGAAGCTCATCTTGTTCAGCGTGAGTCTCATCATGATCATTATTTAGATCCTCAAATATAACCACGAGTCAACTTGATTATCAATATTAACCAAAGGTTATCTTGATCGTCAAATATAACTACGGGATCTATTTGATAATCATCGAATGAGATGTGGATGGCTCATGTTGAACACTCGATCCTTGTCGGATGGAGAAATTGGCGGAGATATCGGATCGAGGATGAGTATATTTTGTTCGGTACACGAGACAAGCCATCGATGTCATACTGCTGGGCTGTGTCACTCATGTGTAGAGCTTGCATTTGTGCCATCAACATCACTCTTTGCATTAGCTGCAAGTCCTCCATATCATCATCGAATCGCATACGCCATAAAGCTCTCATTCCTTGTTGGTAAGAGTTCCACCGACTTCATCCTTAAGAGCCAAAGCAGCGCCTCTTTGTGATAAGCACGCCTCTTGTCCTCGGCTTAGGACATGCATTAGCGGTGACCCTTCTCATTGCGGTTATAACAACGAAGACCATTAACCCCATTACGAGCATTCCCTGTTCAACCACTTGACCCCTTTGTTGTTGCGGAGCACCATGTTATTCCTTCCAATAGCATTAAACCCTTGACCACCTCCCATCGGCGACCATAACCACGGTTACGAACTTCAGCGCGTCCATTGTTCACATGACTTGATTCCTTGTGTTGGATGAGGAGCGAATGCGATTGTTGGATTTGTTTGTATACCGACCGAAGGCTTTAGCAATCATAACAAATCCTTGTTGCAATTCATCGAAAGCGCGAGTCCTCATCGACTTCTTTGTAAAGTGCTTGAGCATTGTTGTTGTTGTATGGAACCAATTGAGTTTGTTGAGGTTGTTCTTGTGTTGATCATATGGTGTGATGGTTGCGGTTGGTTGAGGAGCGGGTTGAGGCTGTTTGAGGAGGAAGACTAGTTTGAGCCCACAAAGCAAGTTGTTGATTATCGGAATTGTTGTGAAGTCGGGAGTCCACGGATAGTCCTTTCTTTGTCAACTTCTTTTGGTGAGGCTTCAAATAGTCGTACAACAATCCGTATGTAGCATGATGAAGATTCTTAGCTTGCGGAGAAAATGACATACTTCTCCCATTCGGACCAAGACTACTTAGGAACTTAGTGTTGTGACAATTCGTGGCATGATGATGTTGTGTTTGTCCAAATCATTAATGATGTCGAAAAGCGATGATGATATGACTCTAATGTCTCTCTGGTTCAATCATGAAGTGTTCATAAGCCAAGTAGATTTTGGATTCCATGTCTTCTGATTGAGTGTTGTGCCTTCCATTAGAAGATGAATATGTTCCACATTGCTTTTGCGATCTTTTGAGCATCAACACTTGAAGGATCGGATTGGGTAGTCCTAAAAGGATGTATTGCATTGCTAGTTCATCGGCTTCAAAGTGTAGAAGTTCATCACCGGTGAGGTGCGAGATAGTTGCAATGTTGGTGACAACATCTCTTGGTGGATTGGCATACGGATGCGGGTGTAATAACGGTGAGGCATCGAAATGGACCTTCCATAATGACCTTCTTTAAGAACTTTCCATGTGGCTTCTTTAGATCACAAAACCTAAAGAACCTTATCACCCATTGATCATAATTACGGGAGTGAGCATTGGAGGTCTATCAAGTGAGCCGACTTCATGAATTGATTGTTGGCTACTTAAGGCTTCACACATCTTGCCAAACCATGTTGGTTCCTTCATAGTACTCTGGATGGATGTTGATTGTAGAAGTTTGTGTAAGGTTGTACTTGAAGACTAGGAGGTAGTTGAACAATTTGTGGTGGTGGAATTGCTCCAAGTTATGGAGTATGTTGTTGATTAAATTGTTGTTGATAAATTTTTTGTTGATGATTAAATTGTTGATGTTGTGGACTTAGTTGTTGTTGTTGTTGTTGAGGATAAGTGTAAGGAAAATAGTTAGAGTATGGTGGTTGTGACATGTTGAAAACTTGTGTTGTTAGATGGATCTTTGTAGTCGAATGAAACATTGTTGATGAAGTATCCTTAGGCGTAGAAATCACATAAAAGCAAAGTAACACTTATGCGTAAAACACCAAAACTACGGCGTATGACAATAGTTACGCGTGGGATTAGCTTACGCGTGAAATGAGAAAACACTAAAGTTATGCGTAAGCGAAAGTTAGCGTGAAAACTTAGGCGTGGGATTACCTTATCGTAAGACAAGAGCTTAGGCGTAAGAAGAATCTTATGCGTAATGAGTTCTGGCGTAAGCTTAAGCTTATGCGTAAAATTAGGGTTTTGCCCAAAGATCTTTTACACTATCACGGTGTAAAAGATATCCAAAGTCGAAGTGTTTTCGGGCTTATCCAAGCAAGAAAACACCGAGTAAATCCTGGCGAAGATCAAACCAAGGATGAGTTACGCGTAAGATTAGGGTTTTCTTACGGCGTAGAAATTAGCCAAAAGTGATTTACGCATGGCGATGTTTCCAAACCAGATTTTTGTGATGAAATAGCTTCAATATCACCAAAATAACACAAAAGTGTGAAACTTGATGATCCAAAGCTTCTAAACACGTTATGCGTAGAATACTACCACGTATAAAACCAAGCTTAAAAACAATGATCCACACGTAAAGTTTGAAACTTTTGCCAAAAGCAGATATTTTAACACCTTAAAAGCGTTGAAAGTACAAGAATCTTGGATTGAAAAGTGTAAAAATGAGTTTTAAGCGTGACCAAGTTTGGAACCGAATGTTTTACGCGTAAGACCAAAACTTCAAAAACAAAATATGTTCACCCAACTATTTGGCGAATGATACCTTTGTTAGGTCACCATATTAGTAACACAAGCATCAATATAAGAAATAGAGAAGAGAAAGATCGGATGAACAATACAAAACACTACACACGTATAATATGTGAGAAGAGTTATGCGTAAATGAGTGAAAAATGAATGAATTGAACAACCAACCCTCAGTGAGGGTATTACAAAGGTATTTATAGGAGAGGAGCTAGGGCAACACTCCTAGTCCCTTCCTTTCCTTATTGGACTTGGGCCAAGGCTTATGGGCCTTCTACATAAGCCTTAGCTTAATAACAAACATAAAGGCCATATTAAGCTAACTATTACATATGAATCACTAACACTTGAATTATAGTTTAGGAGTGATTCCAACAAGATATGTATCCATTTCCCAAATGATATATCATGTTTTATTAGAATCATTTATTTTACCGCACATGTTGATTAACAATAAACATATATTCCAATGTTGTATGTTTTAAATTCTTAAATCTTACAAGTGAAGTTTCATTCCAAACTAAGACTTAACATTTAACTTATATGGAATGTTACTTCCATATGTTATACAGCATATAAGATTTAAGAAACTTAACATAATACTCCCAGTAGCATTAAGAAATTTAATAATTAAACATAAGAATGATTTCATAGATGAATGCATTTATCATTCATGGATTATTGCACTTTGTACACTTCTAAAGATTATATGAATTCAAAAAAACCTTTCGATTACTTACCGTCCTTGCTCAAGTAATCACTTAAGAAAGGGTTTTGATATTCATTGTCATTTTTCATAATAATGAAAATAAGTATGACAATAATCATCTTTATACATTTAATGTTGCCTAGGAAAGAGCATTCAATCACAATTAATTGCTTAAGTATGATTAATAATTTTATCATAAGACATGCATTAAATATGTGTACAATATTGTCCATATGATTTCTTCATAAAGAATCAAACCACTAGGGTATTCTCTTTGAAGGAACTCATCTTCATTTTCTAGTCTAACTATTAAGATAAACTAAGTTTCCAAAAAATTGATTATCTTTATGGACAACATCTTTAACATTCATAGTATGAGTAATTTACCCAATTAAATATTTGGTAATACATCATAATGATTATCAGGTTTACCATAATCCTGTAACTCATATTTCTCAGCATACAAATCAAATATCTGAGATATCCTTGCAGATCTATGAATGAAAATTCTATCATCTTGAGGTTAACATTTCATGTCTAGCCTTATCATGATATTTACTAGTGTATTTAAGAAGATTATGTATCTTGTAATTTTATCTTTCAAGATAAAAAAAACTCCCACTTGCCTTTTGTAATATATAGATTATCTATATATACTTAGCAACTAGAATAAAATTCCATTGTTCTCTTTTTAGGATTTTACAAATACATATGACAGTTCCTGACTCTTGATTGTTAATAATCACTCTTCATAAGAAGTTTAACAATTCAGAACTTCAATTTTGAAACTTAATGCGATTCATTACATTCCATAATGAAATGGTGTTTTATTAATCTTTTAGGTTGGAGTCTTATTGAGTATATTCAATCCATACTCAATTTTTTAACCTTTATTACTTTTAAGAAAGAAGTTATGGTTATCTTGAATCAAACAAAACAAATAGAGTCTGATTCTCATAACTGAACACACCATTAGCTTATGGTATTTTATTAGAATTAATATTGTAAGACAATCTAACAATATGTAAGATAAACATATTCATTTTGGCTTACCTATTTAGCATCTAAGTCAACTTAATGGTATAATAGACTTTCCAAGCTAATGGCATGCTTTATAACACAAGTACTCTTTGACCAAGTCACTTCATATCCATTTCTCATCAAGAAAACATAAACCGTTATAATCCCATTATACGTTATAAATCATTGATCAACTCAATGACTTCTTGTATATGTCTTAATTAAAACATAACAAGTTAATGTCTTACTTTATTATAATTCTTAAAAGACTTCATGTTTATATCTTTACAATGAAACATAAACATGTTTAACTAAAGTAATTATGAACACCACCTCTTGGTTTCAATAGTAATTTCAAGTCAATTTATTACTTCATAATAATGTAGGACTACATTATTTCTTCATTTATTTATGTCATTCCAAAAATACATAAATATACAAATTGAAGTAGTATTAGATTACTTCATTTATTTATTTCATTCCAATAATACATAAGTATTTAGTTTGAAGTAGTCTTATATATCATCTTGACACATGTTCCTTGCACGCAATTTAGAGTTTTCCCACTTGTGCATGGAACAACATCATGTAGCAAATAAACAACACGACACACGTTTGTTTATGTGATCTATATGATTGTGTCATTGATATTAGCATAATTGGTAGATGTAGAATATCATTATTTAATAAGGAAACGTTCATGACTATCCTTAAAAACATAAGTGTCTACAAGTAGAAAGTAATTATTTTAAGACATTCTAGAGATAATTTAGGTTACTACCAAGATGAAAAAACTTGTAGCTCCCACTGAATTAGAGATCATTACATTAATTCCTTATTTAGTAATAAGAACACAATGCTCTCACTGAATTTGACAACATTGTAAGTGTTTCATTAACCAGTGAAAGAAAATAGTGTGCTATTTACTTCCCTACACCTTTGAGAAAGTCCATACATAACAATTACTTATCTACTAAAAGAGTGTATTCTACTATGTAGATGATGGATTATACATCAATGCTATTATTTTGAAAATTGGGTATGCAATTTCTTCCTTAATAGGTCTACCATTCCAACAATTGTATGTAGTACCTTTAAATGGTCAAAGTACGACAACTAGATAAATTATACTAGTTTGCCTTTTACCAATTTTGCGGTAAATTAGTGTAGCTTCTAATTTAATAACTCAGAAAATATGCAATTTTCTTAATTATTAAAATTTGCTTATGAGTTATGTATTTAGAATTTAGACAATTCTAAATTTTCTATCATACCTTTCTCATTCATAAAAAAGAATAGAATTGAATCTCACACTTTCTTATAAAAGAGGACTAGGTTTATTCTTTTAGTAAAGTTGACTCTACCAAAAACCCTTACATGTGTAGATCAATTTACCAATACAAGAATAACCTACGTTTATGGTTTAATGTTGCATTAATACATTTAAAGAATTAGCAAAATTCAATTTTAGTATTTTCGATAATTAAACTTTTCAAGAAAATAAAATACGCAAAGTAATATTCATATAACCATAGAATTTTCTCGAAAACTAGGATCCAAATTATTATAGTTCCATTACATCAACTGATCTGCTAGCAATGAAAATACATAATAAGATAATCTGTCGAACAATAATTGGCAAACAATTTCCAATTCCTAGATCATTATGGGATTTACAATGCCAAACAATATTGCAATGTAAAAATATTTTATCCCCATCTTATTCCTTGAGTCCAGGTCTCACTTACTACTTAATTTAAGTTGTCTAATTTAACGAACTGCAAATGTGTCCAGTTGAGGTCTCACACAACATGAAGGTTTACCTTTCCATTACAATCTCGACAAGTTCTCACATGACGTAAATTACAACTTCAAGTGTTTCTTTAACTAGAAGACAGTAACTTAATTTTAAGGGTACTAATTTTGATGTGTATAATCAAAATATGTACGAAGAAGCATGCATACAACTTCGTATCATTAGTTTTAATAGAAACATTTTTATTAAACAATTCACAAATATTAAATTAACAAAGTTTTGATTGACGTATTGGTTTCACCAATCAAAGAATTTACCTCTAATTATCGTCCATTACATCCTACTTTTGCATAAGTCCAAAGACTTAGTGTTTCAGATAACTACCACAAGGTGGCGCAGGGAATTAAAGCTAATTCGCCCTTAAGATGATTTTGTACATAAAATAGCCTACTTGGTAACTCCAATTTGACGCACAATGAAGCGGAGAATTTGGTCAGCGCGAAGCATTAAACCTCCTTCTTTTGGGTCACAATTTAATGCGCTCCCCTCCTTATACCTCACTTATAGTTTGTCAAAATTGGGTGAGCCGTTCTCACTAATTGGTACAAAACTCATCACTCAATTAAACTCTTGAGAATTTAACTTTTCAAAAAACAAATCAAATTTCATCATTGTTTAGTCCAATTTATTTTCTATTCATGAAATTACCCTTTGCTTAAAACTTGTCAAACAAAATAAACAAACAAGTAAATAAAAAATAAACAACTAAAACAATGCGCACATAACTAACAATTAATATGCATAAACAAGTAGCCACATGCAACTTATTCAATAAAACCTATTAATAATTAATTCTAGGTTAAATTATGTATATATTAACTAGGGCTTTCACTTACAAAAGGAAGTGAGCCACATACATCGATGAATCGATTGCGTAAGCCATAGTCAAACATATACCAAATTGCACATAGTTGATTCATTAATATATATTGAAGTCTTCCCCAATTCGAGATTTATCAATAAATTACATGTGTAAAACTTAACAATTAATCATAATACAGCAACAATAATCCATGACAAACATGCATGTTCTCATGGATTGAACATAACAATTATTCACGTTGTCACAAGATCACATACAATTAACACGTAATTATATCATGCAATCCTAGGGTTTCTAATTTAATTAAAAAACAAAGCTATTTTTATTTATTCGGATGAACAATACCATCGCATGAACAGTACCCAAAAAAAAATTATTTCCAGATGAACAGTACCATCGCATGAACAGTAACTTCGATTTTTTTTAATCGAATTTAGGCAATCGGCCCCAAAAAATTAGGGTTTCAAAACCCTAAACCATAGATTGACATATACAAATGAACACAAAACATCAAGTACACATGCGGAAGCGTAAGAACATATAATATGACTAATCATAATTAAACACATTATTTGTTTTTACGTGTTTCGGTAATTAATTACACATTAATCATGGCTCATGATGCCACTGTTGAATTTAATAACATGACTAATCATAATTAAACACATAAACATCAAGTACACATTCGGAAGCGTAAGAACATATAATATGTAAACTAATTAACCGAATATAAAAGTAATGCGTACCTTTGATTCTAGCTAAACAAGAATAAATTCCAATCAAGCAATTGAGATGAACCCTAATTAGGGTTTATAAGGATTATATGAATTACTCTTTTCGGTAACCATTTTTATACAATCTTGCAAACCAAACTAACTATACATTATTTTTTTCACTTCTAAAGCATAAATTAACAATTATTTGATTATTAGTACAATGTTTCCACTAACATGAGAGGATCCACGACCTATGAATATTGATGTTCCATTTATATTGTCTTTAAGCCCACATGTTCACTCCACAATGGCTACAAAGACAGTAGAAGACAAAAAGCAACTAAATCATCCATCAATAAGCCATTTTAACGAACGATGTATATAGTAATAGCATGGCATTGTATAAAATTTGACTTAATTTGCTATAAAGGTCGATTTTTAGCTTTATTGGATGGTACTCAGTAGTTGTAGTTGGTTTCAAAGTTTGTAATAATTGTTTGTAATGTTATATGTTTAGTGATGTAAAGTTGGTTTTTAAGTATCTTTGTGTTATATGAAAATTGTTCATTCCTTTTTTTTATTTATTATTTTTTTACCAAAGTGAGGTATAGGCGTATAGCAACTTGACCAGAATGTGGAATTGATCATACGACCAGCCAAACCAATCATCTCACATATATAAAGCCTTGGCCCACCAAACACTTTGACTTGATGAATACAAGAACAAGAAATGATACTAAACTATGCTAGCCAAGAAATCCTCTGACTCACAATTGTGTACAGCACCAAAAGAAACTGCATACCCATGTTGACTAACTAAATGAAATGACCCATATTGTCCTCACAAAAATATTTGCAGTCGGCCCTTTCGTTCTTTCACATATTATTTTGCAGCAAAACCATTAACTCTTTCAAAGATTAGTTTTGCAGTACACTTGTAGCAGTACATGTAACTAAAGTTGAACTTGTTGGAATTTAATAGCATGACTAATCATAATTAAGAACATAAACATTAAGTACACATGCGGAAGCGTAGGAACATATAATATGTAAACTAATTAACTGAATATAAAAGCAATGCATACCTTTGATTCTAGCTAAACAAGAATCAATTCCAATCAAGCAATTGAGACGAACCCTAATTAGGGTTTATAAGGATTATATGAATTACCCCTTACCATTTTGTAATTCAATTAATAGTGTGATTGAATCACGTTCTTATACACACGTACTATAACGAATTAAAGTTATGCTAGTAAAGAACACAAAATTAAACCAAAAAATTTTGTATAAGCAAAACACCAATCGAATCCCTTGTAGGAATTTTGCTTCGATCAGCCAAAGGAAAAAAGAACCAAGAAAACAATTTTAGGGTTTAGGTTAAGTGTACAAGAGTAACAAATAATGACCCCTATCCTTGTTTATATAGTGTGTACAACTTGGAGTCCAAGTTTGATTAGGATTAGGAAACCCTAATCCCCACCCATCCGGCCATATACCCTAATGGGTATTCCAGAACCTTCTTGACTTCCAAATTACGTTCTAGTCCTTATCCTTTAACCGTTAGTCAATTATCATTAATTACTTAACGGTCGTTATGCGTTTTGTGTTATTAAATAATTATATATAATGTTTTATAAATAGTTATTAATCTTTAATTCTCATACGTAAAGTATGCAATACCGTGATCTCGAGTTCGATCCTAACACGCGACTACTAATTTATGTCCATTAATCCAACAGAACCAACAAACTTTCACATATTAATTTTGCAGCAGACATGTAGTTGCACTCGTAGCACGAACTGAACCAAACAGTTAACAAAAAAACAATTGAATAAACCCAAAAATTGCATAATTCTATTACAGTAAGTAACACCTTACATAGTTAATTGATTTGGCAATATATTGGACAGTTGCAATTAGTTATGTAACAAGTTGCAATAACATGAAATTGCAATAAGCCTAAAAGCTTAAACACTAAAAAGAAACACACAAGTCTTTGCAAAGTACAAAAATATTCAAAATGTAAATCACATAAGATTGTTTAACAGAAATTTAACTGCATAAAAGTTTTAATAAGCAATGCTCTTTCCCTTAGCAACTTGTCTCTTTCTTGCAGCGGCTTCATTACCACCTGCACTCCCACTTGCAAATGCTTGTGTTTGACTTTGTCTTTGCATACTTGATTGACCATGTCCACTAGTTTGACCCTGCTCAACACATCCATTTTTGTTATGTCCTTTCTTACCTCATTTGCTACTAGTAACACTTTTAAAACACCTAGACAACTTTCCATTTTTGACATTCCTTGTATCCTCATTAGCAGACCTCTTTCGCTTCTTCCTAGGCCTCCCAATCTGCTTATGATAAACTGGTGGTGTAAGTGTTGTTGGAACTGAACACTTCCTCCACATACTATTACCATTGATTGGCTAAATCTTGAATGAATACACTTGTTTCCATGTGTCTAACCAATAACAAGGATGGACCTAAGTCTCTATTGCTTCCACATCCATGCCATTTATGCACATTAACAAGTATAATTCCTAGCTAGCACATGGACTACACATTGGTCACCCCAAGGACCACTAACTTGATACCTGACACCACCATTCCAAATAATAGTATATTGATTAGCTTGGTATTTGTTTAGCTTTAACAACCTCGTTTCAATATGTGTAAGAGGCCGGCTAGTCTTAACAATCAACTTCCCCACATTAACAATCCTTTTCATGCAATACTCCCTTATAAACTCTAAAGTTGTAATTATCGGTTTGTCTCTACCATCAACAATCTTTCTATTAAGTACCTCACACATGTTGTTAAGCAACACATCAGAATGTCCTCTGCATACAAAATTTGAAATATATACATTTGTTATCTATAAACATGGTTTACTTTACAATAAGTGAATATGTATTACATTACTTTACCTGAGAAATGAACTAGCTCTAGACCATTGTGATGGGGGAATTTTAGCCAACCATGCGTGTGCATCATGATTGAACTGTTTGAACTCCTCCATAGCTCTCTCAAAGTGTTGCACGGTAGTTGTTGTAGCACAACTCCATAAAAAGTCCTTATAAGCTCTTCCTCGCCATTTTATTTTCATATTCTCATGCATATGCCTCAGACAATACCGATGTTTAGATGAAGGAATAGGTTTCCAAGTGCTTGAATGAGCCCTGTAATAAAAAGTAAAATATTTAAGCTCGATTTTTTAGAAAAGTATAAACATTTTAAAAAAGTTAACAATTGAATAAGTTATTAACTTTTGTCTATCACTTATAAAGTTGAAATTTGAGTTGGCTTTCAAATTTAAGTCGTCACCAAGGCATTGTAGGAACCAGGTCCATGAGTCTTTGTTTTAAGTGTCAACAATAGCATAAGCTAGTGGATAGATTCCATTGTTTGGGTCAATTCCCACAGCTGTAAGAACCTGACCGGGGAATGGTCCCTTCATAAAAGCTCCATCTAACCCTAATAACTCTCGTTGAGAAGTTCTGTATCCTTCTTTCATAACACCTAAACACACATAGATCCTATTAAACACCCTTGTTGGATTACAGTGATCTGGTTCCTTTTCAACTTCAATTCTAACAGTTGTGTTAGCATTAGTAGTCTGTAATTCCAAGATATAATCCCTAAGCATAGCATATTGTAGCTAGTAATCACCTTTCACTTGAACTTCTGCTTTAGTTTTAGCCTTAAATGCTTTCATTTTTAAAACAACCAAAGCAAATTGTTTTTGCAATTGATCTTCCACTGCCTTGATAGGAATATTTGGGCTTACCACAATTTGATCTGTAATGTGTGTTGAATAGAAGTAGATGTTGCTACTTTAATATTCCTATATTGAAGGCATTTATGTTCTTCCACAAGTATCTTAACAACCAAAGTTTCACTGCCATTTTCTTTAGCAACATACAAACTGTTAGCCTTGATAATATTTAATAGAAGTTATGGTCATTCACGGTTAGGAACTTTGTAACGTGTGTTAGATATCGTGATAGAATAGTCAACGGGCTCGAGGATTGGGCTAAGCTAAATGGGCATTAGTTATGTTAAGCTAGCCTTTTATCTCTTGTAATCAAATCCTACCCAACCCAATCCATACGAGGCCCATGGAAAGCCCATTAGGGTGTTTAGCATTTGTAGTATAAATACCCTCAAATGTGTCATTTGAGGGGTGTGCTTGAGTGTGTTTGTATGTATTTTTCTTTGAAATAAACATTATCTTGTTTTCATATTTTTCTCTCTACACATACACGAGTAACATCATCAAGTCACCATCTTTCCTTATTTCTTCATCTTTCTTATACGCATATGTGTTTGTGTTTAGTGTTCTACGCATAACTGTTACGTGTATACGTAGTGAGTTAAGCGTGGTTTACGTGGTATACTTGTTTGGTAAGCTTGGTAAAGTGATAAGGTTGAGATACATTTAAGGTCCTACTATTGGTTTCAGAGCCTAACAATGGTTTAGGAGTGTTTGTGTTTCGTTTTTTGGTTAAAGCTTGGAAAAAGGTTGCGTTTTTATCTCAAAACGTGTACTTTTGGCTTAAAGTTTTGATTTTTACGTGGTTTTAAGCTTAAAGTTGTAGATTTTTATGATCTTTAAGTGTTTTGGAAGAAGTTTGTGCAAAAGAAATCGTTTGGAATTGAGTTTTTGGGTGAAAAGTAGTGTTTTTTTACAAAAACTGGGCATTTTACGCGTAAGAAAACATAGTATAGAAAAGTCAAAACCCTAGTTTTTTACGCATAAGAAAAGTCAAAACCCTAATCCTACGCATAAGGTCTTACGCGTTAGAAGAGTTTTTTCTACGCTTAAGCTTTTGGTGACGGATCTTCGAGCTACAACGGTTACTCAGTGCTTCCCTTACTTGGATAAGTTTGTGGAACACTTCGACTTGTGGATATCTTTTACACCTGGACGAGTGTAAAGGATTTTGTTTTTAAACCTAAACTTACGCATAAGCCTAAAAACTTACGAGTAAGCACTTCTACGCCTAAGTTAATTCTTACGCGTAAGGTACTCTACTTATAAGAATTTAGTTTACGCATAAGCTTACGCTTAAGCCTAAAGTTACGCGTAAGATATAGTTTACGCATAAGCTTTATCCTACGCCTAAGCAAATCTTACGCCTAAGGAATCCTACGCATAAGCATTTCTAGGCATAAGCACCAATTCCTACGCTTAAGAACAGGTTTACGAGTAAGATTTTGAGCAAAACTTCAAACGGCCATAACTTTTGAACTGTAACTCCGTTTTCAGCGTTCTACCCATAAAAACGACCGTGAGAACGAGGAGAATGACACGCCGAATAAACTAGTCAACCTTCGAATCCTAAAAACGATCTGAACATAAATTATTGAGGTTTTTAAGTTTTTAGACCACATTTTCACTACAACAACCGAGCTTAATCTTCATCAAACACAACTCCTTTATCGTTGAATCGATCCTACATCAACTTTATCATCATTTAACTTCATAAATGGCTACTCAACAAGACATTCATGCAGCCGGTGCCGAAAACCGTCCTCCTATGGTGGAAAAGGGTGTGTATCTTCAATGGACAAGTCGTATGCTCCGCTACATCAAGACCAAACCTAATGGAAAACTTATGATTCAATCCATTACGAATGGACCCTTCAAGCCTTGACCAGTCCAAAACCCTGGAAATCCTGATGCAGCACCTCCGTCCCACCATCTTTTCATGTTCAAAATGAATCAGAATACATGGACGAGGATAACAAACAGGTTGAAGTAGATGAAATGGCAATACACATTGTCCAACTGGGTTTACCGAGAGACATCTTTGCTGCTGTGGACAGTTGTGAAACTGCTTACAATATGTGGGAATGTGTTAGACGGCTTTGTTATGGAACATAAATTGGTCAACAAGACACGGAGAACAAGCTGCTAACTGAATAGGAGAGGTTTACATCAACTCCAGGAGAATCCATTGAATCCTACTATGGAAGGTTTTGCACTTTAATGAATGAGCTTATCAGAAACAAGTTGGCACCCACAAGAATCGTGAGTAACATCAAATTTCTCAACAATCTTCCAGAAGAATGGGGACGATATGTCACTATTGTCAACCAAACAAAGGACTTACATCAGGTGAAATTTGATCAACTCAACGATTTTCTAAAACAAAACCAAGCTGAAGTCAATGAAGTTAGGAAAGAAAGATTGACAAAGAATCATGATCCATTGGCACTAATTGCAAAGACTCCAACTCCAGTGAACTCACAACAACAAGCTTCATCATCTTCCACTAACAACAACTTGCAAAGAATACATTCCACTACCACAAGTCGTTATCCTCAACAACAATTCTACTCTCTAGAACAACAAGTAATTCAACAACAACAATATCCACAATACCAGAACAAGGAATCACCGATCTTGAAACCGAACAAGAACAAGCTTTGTCAATCGTGATTTGCTTTTTGACTAAAGCATTCAGAGGTCCCTATTCCACAAAGAACTAACAACAACCAAAGGATTTCATCAAATACTGTAATGAGCAAATTGCACAAAGGGTGTGAATATGGGTCATCAAGGACAAATGGTTGGAGTTATTGGGAATCAACAGGATATGCTATGGATTTCACATAGGTAATCGTGTGGTTCTGTATCGGGGTCAGTTGGGTCGAATGTTGGAAATCGATAAGAGAATGTTAGGAATAGAGCGGTGGGTAATCATAATGGAATGTCAGCCGATCGTTGGGAATTATGGAAATGTGAATCGTGGTAATCAGTTATGTGTTACAACTGTCAAGGAGTGGGTCACATGGCAAGGAATTGTCCCACGGGTCGAAAAAGAAAAATGTTGCGTATCTTCTAAAGCTATGTCATAGCACGTAAGTCAAAAGCGTGGTTGCGGCTGAGTGTCGAGGAAAATGATTTTTGCTATTATGGATGATTTAGAAGACCTAGAGGACATCAATGCAAACCGCATCTTCATGGCAAATCTTCGTGAAGCTAAGTATGACATCGAGTCCGACGTACCTCCTATCTATGACGCCAATGCAAGATCTCGAGGTACCAATCATTGATCCATGCTATAACAATGTCATATTTGATGTGTTTACTCATGATGAACAGCATTCTGTGACATCAACACCTACTTATGATACATACATGGACAATCCGAGTTGTAGCAATACTAACTCTGAAACTCCAGATGTGGATCTTAGTGGAGGCTGTGTGACACACAATACTGAGACTGATGAGGAAACACGTGCCTTATTTGAAACATTAATCATTAACTGTGGCATTGAAATGGATAAAGTTAAAAAGGTCAATCGCGATGTTAAGGCCGCGAATGATAAATTGACCGCTGAGCTTGAAAGGTAAAAGGAGAATGCAAAAGCCTTTGAATTTCATAAAAACAAAGAGTCAGAGTTAGAAATTGGTTATCGAGATTCCGTTTTAAGAGAACAACAATTGAAAATCAAGTATAACACGCTTGATATTAATTTGAACTTGAAAATAAAATCTTTAAACAAGGAAATTTCCGATCTTAAAAACCAACTTTCTAAACAACAAGCAACTTATTTTGATCTTGAAAAAGAGAAGAAACAGTTGATTGCTGATTTTTCAAAACGTGAAGATTCTCTTCTTGATGAAATTCTTGATAAAAATGAAAAAAATTAAAAAATTGGAAAATTTGCTTGTTACAACGGGTCATTCAGCCAAATCAACCAATATACTAATTAATCAAACGAATCCGTATTTTCATACAACACAAAAAAATGGCTCTTGGTAACACACTTTCTTGTTTCCTCAAGAAAGCTCAGAAAGAACAGAATGTTTGAACAACGGAAAAGCATTGCATGAACCCATAATTGTTCGTGATTCTCTTGAAACATTAGAACTATCTGACAAGAGTTGATCAAAAATGAAACAAAAGAATCCAGAAATAAAACCAATCGACTACAACAAATAGAACAAAATTAATGGAATTACTTTTGTCTCACAAAAAGAAAAGTCAAAGTTTTCCATCACACCCAGTGTTTCAAACAAAGAGTCAACACCAGTTTCAAAACCAGTTCCAACTCCTGTAGTTGTCTCACAATCTCTTTCGAAAATCGAACAAATGTCTTTAAACAATCCTTTTAACACAAGTGATGCTAGAAGCATTTTAGATGACGTTAAAACTAGAATTGGGGAACTTCAAGAGATCGTTAAATCTAAAACCAATATTACAACTAATATATGGTTTTCTAGTTTTGATGATGAAAATAAAAAGTTTTTTGAAACTCAATTTGCCCCTCAGCTGAATAACATCAACTCAAGGGTAATTCATTTTGAACAAGCATTTTTAAAAGAAACAGTTGACTTTGTCAAGGACCATAAATCCCTGGTAAAGAAAGCTAATGAAAGTGTTGAACACATCAATGTTTTGGAAAATTTAAATGATTTCTCTTCAAGATGTTCTGTACCGATATTATGTCCATTGTTTTACAAACATATTCTCGTTGAAGATCATGAAAGACTCCATCGAGACATCCGAAATTGTTTCAAAATATGAAAAGCTCTTGAAAAACTTGAAAAGAAAATGTCTCATATTTTAAACAACTTGATCAAAAACCGAGGAATGCAAGTATGACAAACTGTCGATGAGCGTGCCTATAATGACATGACGAGAGAAAAAGATCTTTTGAGGGCCCAATGAATGTCAAAAAGGAAAGGTGTGGATACTAAGATTGCAAAGCCATTGATCGAGGAGAAAGCAAATGTTCCCAAACCGGTTTTCAAACCAAAAATGTCAATTTCTATGCCTCCTCCAAAAGTCAATGAGAAAAATGATTTTTCAAAACCAGTCACTCCATCTGCCTTGTCTAAGCAAAAAGAAAAAAATGTTGAAAATGAAAAAGCGATTATCGAGAAACCAAAAGTTTTAGCACCTGGCCTTTTTAAGATGAGTACCACTAATGCGTATGCCTCCACATCTAAAACATATGGAACAAATGACTTAAGTTTAAACAAGCACTCTAAAGAGACTAGGAAAGCCGAAACAACTTCTCTTGATAACAAAGTGAATGCTAATGTGTGTGCCTTACCTTCTAGAGGACTAGGAGGCACCTCTAGGAGCAGCAGACTAAAGCCTAAGAGCAATACAAGGAACAATAGAGTCTCGCATGCCTCTAAGAGTAGTAGCTTGAATAAAGAGAAGAAAGTAGAAGAACACCCTAGGAATTTACCGCTTTATAATAAGAAAGACATTTCATCTGAATGTAATGAACCTATGAAACTTGCTAAGTCTAATGAATGTGTTGAATCTCTTTGTTTAACTTGCAAGAAATCTTTAACTAATGATCATGATGATTGTGTTTCTAAGAATGAGATTGTTAAGCCTGTTTAGAAGAACCTTCCTAAAAGAACTTATACTAAACCTATAGGAAGACTAGTTGTAAGATTTAGGTCTTACACTACTGATAGGAAGCATAGTCCTTACTTTAGGGATGATATTTGGAAACCAACGGGTAGAACTTTCACACTCCAGAATGGTAGAATGAGTGATGAACCTGTCTTCCCAGTAGATAAATTCTATGAGTGTGATCAAGATTTTACCTCTAACCCAAAGGAACCAAAATCAAAACGGTTTCCAAAATCTTCTTCTTCGTTTTGGCGTGTTATCGAAATATGTCTTTGGATCGTCGACTGGTTGCTCCAAGCACATGACCGGAATCAAGTCACGATCAATTTCGCTTTGAAATTCATGGGAACCGTACATTTTGGAAATGATCATGCAGCAGACTATCATGGGTTTTATAGATCTACCTTTTGGAAATTATCTCGATCACTCGGGTTTACTATGTTGAAGGGTTGGGACACAATTTGTTTTCATCAGGCGCCTACGTGATGCGATTTAGAGGTTGCTTTAGGAAAATGCTTGCTTCGTTAGAAACTTGGATGGCAATCGATCTCTTAACTAGGAATCGTGATACAAACTTGTATGCTATCGACATTAACCAAATGGCCTCTTCATCACCAATATGTCTTATGACACGAGCATCTGGAACAAAGTCCTGGTTGTGGCATAGAAGATTATCCCATCTCAATTTTAACACCATCAACAAACTGGCCAAAGACAGCATCGTCAACGGACTTCCAAAGTTCAAATACATCAAGGATCACCTATGTCCATCCTGCGAACAAGGAAAAAGCAAAAGAGCATCATATAAACCCAAACCCATACCTAGTTCGGAAGCAAGGTTGCATATGTTGCACATGGACTTATGTGGCCCAATGAGAGTTGAAAGCATTAATGGGAAAAGTATATTCTTGTTATCGTCGATGATTATTCAAGATATACATGGGTTAAGTTTTTGAGGTCAAAAGACGAAGCACCAGGCATCATTATCACCTTCTTGAAACGTATTCAAGTACTTCTTCAAGCTCCAATAAGGGTTGTAAGAATAGACAACGGCACAGAATTCACAAATCAGAAGTTAAGAACTTATTTTGAAGATGTTGGAATCACTCATCAGACATCAGTTGTTAGAACTCCACAGCAGAATGGGGTAGTTGAAAGAAGAAATCGTACTCTTGTGGAAGCTGCTCTCACAATGCTAATTTGTTCTAGTGCACCATTATTTCTATGGGTCGATGTTGTTGCAACGCTTGTTTCACTCGAACCGATCTCTAATCCATCCAAGATTCAATAAAACCCCATATGAGCTAGTGCACAACAAAACCCGATATCTCTTACCTTCACGTGTTTGGCGCTTTGTGCTATCCAACGAATGACGAGAAGATCTAGGAAAACCGAAAGCTAAAGGTGATATTGGAATCTTCATTGGATACTCGTAAAACTCGAGGGCATCTGTGGTGTATAATGAAGAACTAGGAAGATAATGGAGACGATGAATGTGAATTTTGACGAACTTTCACAGATGGCTTCTGAGAGACTCGCTCTAGAGCCCGCGCTTAAACCAATGGCTTCTAATCAAAACAGATTAGAACCCGCACCAAACCCGCAGACTTCTTGACACATCAGTTCAGGACTCGTACAACAAAGAGCTCCATCAACTTTTGCTGGCACTCCTCATGAACATGAATGGGAGAATTTCTTTGAGTTAATGTTTGAGGAATACTATGGTGGAACTTCGACAAATGAATCAAACCATCATTCCGCTACACCGGCTCAAAATCATCCACCACAACCAATAGAAGATGCATCTACAACGGTCGAAACCATTGCACCAACTCCATCAACGTCATCTACATCGACTTCTGCAAATCCTATTCTTGAAACAGTTCTACCAGCAGTTGATGAGCAAAACCAAAACATATCATTTCAAGAAGAACCTACACAAAACCAGAACGATGCAACGTTAGATGAAGACTTATTTGAAAACCCGTTTGCTACAGAATCAGCTGAATCATCTTCAAGCTTACGAGAACCATCTAACTCGCATACGTTAAACCCACGGTATCCTTCTACTATGAAGTGGACAAAAGACAATCCAATTGAACAAGTTATTGGTGAACCTTCAAGGCCAATTCAGACGAGACGCCAACTTGCCACAGATTGCGACTTGTGCATTTACCTTTGCTCAATTAGCACTAAAGAAACAAAGAACATTCGGGAGGCAATGGCATATTAAGCATGGATAGAAGCAATGCAGGAGGAACTTCTCCAATATCGTCTACATGACTCATGGGATATGGTTCCAAGACCAATTGACATTCGCGTCATTGATCTCAAATGGTTATGGAAGAACAAAAGGGATGAAGAAATGACTGCAATTCGCAACAAAGCTCGTCTCGTGGTGTGACAACTCGCAATTTCAGGTCATTTCTCAAAACAATTCACGTTTCACTATTTCATCATTTACCGTAAACTAGGTTTACGTGTTCCAAATTCGCGTAACCTTAATGGTTTAGCGGCGAATTCATGATCATATCATCACGAACATTTCATATAGACTAAGTTTAGTCTACATTTCATTAACATCATTTGCATCATATTAGTTCATTCATGACTTTGCATTTCACATTAAACGCAAATTTTATATTAAATAAACGTTATCGCGTAAGTTATTATTTTGAACATTTAATCCGATACTTCCAAAATGATCCCGATATATTTTATATTTACATTTAGTTTATAAAACAATATTTTGAGTTTACCTAGTGTTTTAAATTTATTTTGTATATAAATCGTTAAATTTGTATTATTACGACACTTTTCTTAAAAACTACACGATAATTATTATATCACTCAAATTTTACAAGGAATGTATTTTTACAATTTTTTATGATCTCATTATACTCTACTTGGATCTATTAAAAATTACCTTTACCTAAAACTACCTTAAATACACTAATGTTTATAAAACCTTACAAGTTATTAATACATAAACATTTACTTACACTTTTTATCTATTATATACAAATTAAAGAAAAAAAAAAGTATTTTGACAAATGCTTCCCCCCTTGGCCGACCAAGGGGGGGGGGTAGCATTAAATGTTGGTAGAAAATTGTTACTTGTAAAGATTTACACTTCACCTCAAATATCCTACTTCATTCATTCAATCACAAATAATTCAACAAGTTAGTAAAAAGGTTTTCTTCTCTCTTTGTTTCATCTCCTAGAACCGGCCTTCATAGGTGTTAAGAAGGAATTCATAAAATTTTCAAGCTCAAGTTTATAACAATCTAGGATACACTCTTATTAAAGGTTTTGAAATAAAAACCTAGGGTGTTTAGGTTAATCCTTGTTCTAATCACCTCATCAAAGTAGCTTGTAAGCATATCACTTTCATTTTATATCTTTCATTTTCATTTCATATTTATTTCTTCATTATTGAGCAAGCATGCAAGACTTATTGTTATTTATACCATTTTTACATTGATTTTTAGAGTTATATATATAAAGGTCATCCTATAATTTATCCCTTGTTATATATTGGTCTTGATGATGTTTAGGAACCCATGACACCCTAATAAGGTGTATGGTAGGATTAGAATAACTTTGGAGTTGTTTTGAAGGGATTGGAATAGGTTTAGTACGAGAAAAACTCTTTTCGACAAGTATAAAAGTGGTCTGATCTTGTTTTGAATTTCTGGAAAATCAGACAGTAGACATGAGTTTTGGCCTAGATAATTAGAAAATATACTTTAAAACGAATCCGTGGTCGCTTGAACGGATTAAAACGGAGTTATAACGAAGAAGTTATGAATTTTTCAAGTTTGACGACTAAATATATATTTTCGAAATTTCAAGAACTGTTTTCGTTTTGTACGAGTCAAAACGAGTCTTAAGCTTTATAAATTATTTCGACTTATCAAAAATATATTAGTATACTTTGATACGAAGCTAAGGACGTATAATACGTAGAAAACGGATTTGTAACGACTAAAATATACACGTTTTCACAAAACTACCGTAACTTTAATAGTTAAGAAAAACTATAATATTTATATTTGACAAGTGTTACGGTAAACAAAACGACCATGTTGAAGGCTATTTTTAACGTAGACGTAGAACTTTTTGTAACGAGATGTCTTCTAATAAAATTTAGATCACCAAGCATATTTTTCAAAATGACCAACCGTTTGTATAGCGGACTTGTAATGAATTATTTACGGTTGCTTAAACTTTGCCGAAACTCACTTTTGAACCACATTTTGGACAAAATCACCATATTTAACCTCTATTATCTTTATGTTCGAGACCTCTATGACGAAAACTCATGTACTAAAACTTCTAGATTTTGATACAAGCTTTCCAAAACCGTTGAGTTCGTTTCCTAACGTTCGACGTACACCATTTTACGACTAGCCTTTCGAAGCCATTTTTGTCACTTTCATGAAATTTCCGACGACATTATTTTACGACGAAAAGTTATAATTTCACCATAAAGCATTAAGAAACTATTGTGGGATGACATTTTGACGTAAATACTTGTAAAGTAATTTAAGAATGGTCAAGACGTCAAAAGAATATTTTTCGACGATAAGTATTATTTTCAAAACTCACAAATGGTATAAATAACATACGAAATGCATGCATAACATTACATCATAACTCATTACATATCATATCATTCGTAATAGGTCAAGATTAAAGTATCACGCTACATCTCAGTGTACTCACTCTTGTCATCATACCAATTTATCAAGAGAGTTTTCATAGCCCCGTCGTACATGTTTATAATTATTTTCAAACCTACGGGGGAGAATACATTGCACAACATTTTTATTACGATACCAAGTATGTTAAATTCATTTACATTGCTTAAGTTACCACATGCCAATTGAAAGTCCCCATTATATTACATGAACCGTTAATCTTAGAAGCGAGGGTGAGTGGATAGATCTATCGAGGGTGACGCCTCCATCCGGGTTGGTGAATCCCAACTAGTCATACAGATGCATTTCATTTAATAACATTTTGAGTTGTCCGCAAACACTCGTTGGGGCATACATTATGAACAGTCTAGTTTCGTGTCATGGACTTATAGCAATTGTAACATTTTTCTCGTGACATGATTGTCATACCGGTCTATACTTGCGTAGTCGTATAAAACATTTACATAAACCTATGATTTCTCACCAACATTATTGTTGACCGCTTTAGCAATGTATTTTCGTGTAACTAAGACATACTCATCATGGCATGGTTAGGAACCCTTTGAGTCGTGGGCCGACTTATATCATTGTACATTATGGCACATTCTTTCAAAACATCGTTTGGACTTGTAATCTACTTATATTTCCGCAAACTTTATAAACTTTTGGGACCTATGTTGTAACTCCGAACGCTTTTATTAAATATCAAACGATGTGTTTTAAACGACACCTTAGGTCGCTCAATATAACCGTGATTGTGGTGCTATGACACTATCTCCGTGAATTCCATTCCACGCAAAATGTAAATTGGGGTGTGACAGATTGGCATCGAGCTTGGTTATAGAGAACTAGGTTGTATCATTGACCCTAGACTATAACTACATCATCATAGCATCTCATCATTTCATCATAAGTGCATGTTCACTTTGCATGCGATTTATACGTACATTTTTCGAGTTATTTACTTTCATTTCAAAACGATTGTCACATGGATGCCCTTAAATACCCATCCCATTATCTTTTCCTCATACTCTAACATGGAGAATTCCTTGTCATTCCCTATCACAATTTTTATATCAGCTGATTCATCATCGATAACGTCGAATGCCGAGATGAACCTTTAAGTAGGGCGAAGTCACTCTCACTCCATTGTTTCACCACTAACATGTCGAGTTACACTTTATTCACACATTAAGTCACTAAACCATTATACATTTGAAGCAGTTACAACACCTCATAACCCATCTTTTCGGAACCTGTCGATCATTTTGAAAAATAACCTCAAACTTACCACCTTCTATCACTTCTCTTTAGAGCTTATTCTTAACATAGGATTTGACCACGCCTCATTTTCCTTTAATTTTGAAGAGTTATGGCGTCAAGAAAGTCGCACTAGAAATGACACCACCGCTATCCAAAGGTATGTAGATGATAGTGTAGCCGAGGCACTAAGGAAAGAACGAGCAACAAGAGTCGCTATTACCGAGGCCGCAATCGTCTGAAATCATGAGACTTGCTTACATCAAAAGGTTTCAAGAGTTGATGTTCTTTGTCCACTATGGTTTCGGACAATGAGAAACTATTGGAAAATTTCATTGGAGGACTTTCACAAAATATCCAAGGAGATGTAACTTCTTTCGATCCACAAACAATTGAAGAATCTACCCGTATGACTCAAATACTCATGGCTCAAGTTGTGAAGAGGGAAAACATTATCGACAATAATAACAACAACAACAATCAAACCAACAACAACAAAAGGAAATGGGAAAACCGACCAAGGAGGTTATAACAACAACAACCAAAACCGTAACACTAACCATCACCAACAACTGAATAGAAGGCAAGAAGCTACTATGGTTTATGTTGCTGCGCCAATAGAAGGCAGAGGTTATGCTGGAACACACCCACTATGTACTAGATGTAAGTTTCATCACTCAGGTCTTTGCCCTGCCAAGTGCCGCAAGTGCCAAAAATTAGGACACCTCGCCAGGGATTGTAGAGGTAAAACTATAATTACATGTTTCGAATGTGGGAGCAAGGACACTATCGAGCCAATGTCCCCAAACCAAGGTCAACAAGTGGAAGGTGCTCATGGAATGCATACATGTTAAGAGGAGGAGAAGCTCATCCGTATCAACAACGCGAAGACCAAGAAGTTCGAAACTAATGTCTTAATTTTCCCTATGTATTATGTCGTACTAAGTTTATGTCTTCCATCGTATCCGAAACTTTATAACTTAAAGATGTACTACTTTTGATAAACCACTCGTTGTAAAATATTCTCATCTATCGTACTTTATTTTCTTTCCGATTTGTTATTACTTACGAGAATTTTAATTCCTTTTACTTTAACTATCATTTTAACGACACAGATTAAATCGTTGTAAACATCGAGAGTTATAACAACTAAACCGAACGTCACATCATCGTTCCTTAATTATACATAGCCTAGCTAACTATGTCTAATTCTGGAGGGATCATGTTATGTTGGGAGCAATTATTTATAAATCTTAGTGCAAGCAAAATTTTCACATATTCCAAAGTCAAAGTGTTACTCATCGGAGATACTCATCCAATATTTTTCTCTACTACGATGTTTTGTACGCTCTCAATCATCGACGACCGTAACGACACTTCTCCATGTCTTCTCTCCTCGACATTCATCACAAACTCAAATTCGATAGACTAACACGAACTGAATTCAGGGACTGAATTCCTTTTTGGATGGGCGAATGTGACAACTCGCAATTTCAGGTCATTTCTCAAAACAATTCACGTTTCACTATTTCATCATTTACCGTAAACTAGGTTTACGTGTTCCAAATTCGCGTAACCTTAATGGTTTAGCGGCGAATTCATGATCATATCTTCACGAACATTTCATATAGACTAAGTTTAGTCTACATTTCATTAACATCATTTGCATCATATTAGTTCATTCATGACTTTGCATTTCACATTAAACGCGTAAATTTTATATTAAATAAACGTTATCGCGTAAGTTATTATTTTGAACATTTAATCCGATACTTCCAAAAATGATCCCGATATATTTTTATATTTACATTTAGTTTATAAAAACAATATTTTGAGTTTACCTAGTGTTTTAAATTTATTTTGTATATAAATCGTTAAATTTGTATTATTACGACACTTTTCTTAAAAACTACACGATAATTATTATATCACTCAAATTTTACAAGGAATGTATTTTTACAATTTTTATGATCTCATTATACTCTACTTGGATCTATTAAAAATTACTTTTACCTAAAACTACCTTAAATACACTAATGTATATAAAACCTTACAAGTTATTAATACATAAACATTTACTTACACTTTTTATCTATTATATACAAATTAAAGAAAAGAAAAAAAAAGTATTTTGACAAATGCTTCCCTGGCCGACTGTGGGGTAGATTAAATGTTGGTAGAAAATTGTTACTTGTAAAGATTTACACTTCACCTCAAATATCCTACTTCATTCATTCAATCACAAATAATTCAACAAGTTAGTAAAAAGGTTTTCTTCTCTCTTTGTTTCATCTCCTAGAACCGGCCTTCATAGGTGTTAAGAAGGAATTCATAAAATTTTCAAGCTCAAGTTTATAACAATCTAGGATACACTCTTATTAAAGGTTTTGAAATAAAAACCTAGGGTGTTTAGGTTAATCCATGTTCTAATCACCTCATCAAAGTAGCTTGTAAGCATATCACTTTCATTTTATATCTTTCATTTTCATTTCATATTTATTTCTTCATTATTGAGCAAGCATGCAAGACTTATTGTTATTTATACCATTTTTACATTGATTTTTAGAGTTATATATATAAAGGTCATCCTATAATTTATCCCTTGTTATATATTGGTCTTGATGATGTTTAGGAACCCATGACACCCTAAGAAGGTGTATGGTAGGATTAGAATAACTTTGGAGTTGTTTTGAAGGGATTGGAATAGGTTTAGTACGAGAAAAACTCTTTTCGACAAGTATAAAAAGTGGTCTGATCTTGTTTTGAATTTCTGAAAAATCTGACAGTAGACATGAGTTTTTGGCCTAGATAATTAGAAAATATACTTTAAAACGAATCCGTGGCCGCTTGAACGGATTAAAACGGAGTTATAACGAAGAAGTTATGAATTTTTCAAGCTTGACGACGAAATATATATTTTCTGAAATTTCAGCAAACTGTTTTCGTTTTGTACGAGTCAAAAACGAGTCTTAAGCTTTATAAATTATTTCGACTTATCAAAAATATATTAGTATACTTTGATACGAAGCTAAGGACGATAATACGAGAAAACGGATTTGTAACGACTAAAATATACACGCTTTCACAAAACTACCGTAACTTTAATAGTTAAGAAAAACTATAATATTTATATTTGACAAGTGTTACGGTAAACAAAACGACCATGTTGAAGGCTATTTTAACGACGAGAACTTTTTGTAACGAGATGTCTTCTAATAAAATTTAGATCACCAAGCATATTTTTCAAAATGACCAACCGCTTGTATAGCGGACTTGTAATGAATTATTTACGGTTGCTTAAACTTTGCCGAAACTCACTTTTGAACCACATTTTGGACAAAATCACCATATTTAACCTCTATTATCTTTATGTTCGAGACCTCTATGACGAAAACTCATGTACTAAAACTTCTAGATTTTGATACAAGCTTTCCAAAATCGTTGAGTTCGCTTCCTAACGCTCGACGACACCATTTTACGACTAGCCTTCAAGCCATTTTGTCACTTTCATGAAATTTCCGACGACATTATTTTACTGACTAAAAGTTATAATTTCACCATAAAGCATTAAGAAACTATTGTGGGATGACATTTTGACGTAAATACTTGTAAGTAATTTAAGAATGGTCAAGACGTCAAAAGAATATTTTTCGACGATAAGTATTATTTTCAAAACTCACAAATGGTATAAATAACATACTGAAATGCATGCATAACATTACATCATAACTCATTACATATCATATCATTCGTAATAGGTCAAGATTAAAGTATCACACTACATCTCAGTGTACTCACTCTTGTCATCATACCAATTTATCAAGTGAGTTTTCATAGCCCCGTCGTACATGTTTATAATTATTTTCAAACCTACGGGGGAGAATACATTGCACACCATTTTTATTACGATACCAAGTATGTTAAATTCATTTACATTGCTTAAGTTACCACATGCCAATTGAAAGTCCCCATTATATTACATGAACCGTTAATCTTAGAAGCGAGGGTGAGTGGATAGATCTATCGAGGGTGACGCCTCCATCCGGGTTGGTGAATCCCAACTAGTCATACGGATGCATTTCATTTAATAACATTTTGAGTTGTCCGGCAAACACTCGTTGGGGCATACATTATGAGCAGTCTAGTTTCGTGTCATGGACTTATAGCAATTGTAACATTTTTCTCGTGACATGATTGTCATACCGGTCTATACTTGCGTAGTCGATAAAACATTTACATAAACCTATGATTTCTCACCAACATTATTGTTGACCGCTTTAGCAATGTATTTTCGTGTAACTAAGACATACTCATCATGGCATGGTTAAGGAACCCTTTGAGTCGCGTCGACTTATATCATTGTACATTATGGCACATTCTTTCAAAACATCGTTTGGACTTGTAATCTACTTATATTTCCGCAAACTTTATAAACTTTGGGACCTATGTTGTAACTCGAACGCTTTTATTAAATATCAAACGATGTGTTTTTAAACGACACCTTAGGTCGTTCAATATAATCGTGATTGTGGTGCTATGATCTATCCCTGTGAATTCCATTCCACGCAAAACAGTAAATTGGGGTGTGACACGTGGCCAAAGGATACGAGACATGAATAAGGGTTAGACTTTGAAGAGTCATTCGCACGATAGCAGACTTGAGGCGTCAGATATTCTTAGCCTATGCAGTTCACAAAAACATCACGGTTTATCGATGGACATTAAGACCGCGTTTTGAATGGAACTCGAAAGAAGAAGTGTACGTGAGTCACTAGAAGGCTTCATAGACATGGAACATCCGTACTACGCCTAAAAACTCAAAAAGGCAATCTATGGATTAAAGCAAGTCTCGAGATCGTGGTATGACGAATCGTCCTCTTTCCCGATTCTAAACAATTTCACCAAAGGAACTCTGATCCTTCCTTGTTTACACAAAATGCAAAACGACATTTTGATTGTTCGATTACGTGGACGACATCATTTTGGGTCCACTAATCCGAATCTTTCAAAACATTTTGAAAATCTCATGAAAAGCAAATTTGAAATGTCCATGATGGGGAACTAAATTTTTCTTGGCTTACAAATACATCCCCTCATGGAATTTTTATCAATCAAGCCAAATATACAACCGAGATTTTGAAAATCATGGTATGGATAATTGTGATTCATCAGACAAAGAATGGTAACTTCACCAAAATTAGAGCCGATTTATTTGGGAAACCTATCGATCCAGAAGAATTATCGGAGTATTATTGGTTCTCTCATGTACCTCAACGCTAGTCGACCGATATTCATTTTATTGCTTGCTTATTAGCACGGTTTCGTGCAAAGCCTCATCGAACGCACCTCAAAGAGGTTAAAAGGATCTTCGGTACACGAAAACTTCCATTCACATGGGACTTTGGTATCTGAAGGAATCCGGATTTGATCTAATTTCTTTTTCAGATGCGGACCACGCAGGTGATCAAGTTACAGCAAAAAGTACATCAGGAGGAGCACAACTCACAGATTATGGATTTACTTTCGATAAAATACCTATGTATTGTGACTCGAAAAGTGCCATAGCCATATCCTGCAATCCTATTCATCACTCAAAGACTAAGCACATTTGTGTCCGCTATCACTTCATAAAAGAGCACGTGGAAGAAGGTACTGTTGAATTATTTTTCATGAAGACAGATTACAACCTCGCTGATCTATTCACTAAAGCCCTTTCAAAAGAGCGACTTAATGATTTAGTTCGACGAATTGGAATGCGAAGCCTAACCCCTGAGGAGTTAGAACGTCTTCTCGAATCTTCTTGAAAATGATTTTCCAAACAAGTCATCAGTAAATATTTTTGAAAACAAAATACAAATTTGGAAAATCCAACAAAAGCAAAATATAAAATATAAAACTTTTAAAAAAATACAAAAACAATATAAAATCAAAAATACAAAATATTCTTCTCACGACATGTCTCTCGATAATTGATATTTCAGACGTTTAGAAATGTCATTCAACAATGATACGATATGTATGATGCTTGAGCGAGAGTTCTTTAAATGTTTTCTAAAACATTTCGCTTCTCAAAATTTTTCTAAAATGGCTTTCGATACTCAAAGACGAAACCCGGACTAAAATGATGACTTTTGATTATTTCAAATCAAACCTCGTGTTTTAAAGAAAAATCTAGTGTACGCTTCAAAGGCACTACATTTAAAATCGGTGAGAATCATCATCATCTTGAGCACCTTTTTTTCAAGATTTTTCAAAAAGATTTTCAAAATCTTTCAAAATATTTTGTGCTCAAGATAACTCCCTCTAAAACCATTTAATTGATTATGCTTTATTAAAGGGGGAGTATAAAACCAAAATGTTCCAAATTCATGCTTAAATCAAATCCGTTTGTCTCCCCAAAAGATTCTAAACTGTTGTTTAATCCGTTGGTATCAAAGATATAAAAAATATGCTATTTTTGAGGGGGAGAAGACGTGATTAAAATGTGATCAAAAAGTTTAATGATTGTTGTTTGAATCTCAAAAGAGCTCGACTCAGTCGTAACCATTGAATTGACGAGGAATCTAAGTCAGGAAATATACCATCTCGAGAAACTTTCTATGGACTTGACCAGAAGGGGTAATAATTTCAAGCTAGTTCTCTAGTGATGTAAACGTGTCTCGAATCGGTCTTGTTCATTTAAAGTCGATCAATTCAAAACGTGCAAACTCTACCCTCTCTGCGATTTCGGTTAAAACAATATAAGCACATGTGAAGGGGAGTGTTTGAAAAACAAAACTCTCAAGGTGTTAACAAAATTTTTTGATAATCATAAACACTTTGAGAGATTTTCAAGAAAAATGGTTTTATGGCAACAATAGGACAGTCATGGAGTTATAAGGTGTCTAAGGATAGGAATTCTTCCTATGATCCGCCAGAGCCGGAGGGATCTACCCAAGGACAATACCTATAGTTAGTATTAGAAGTCCTTAGGTATGATTGAAAAAAAAAGGAGTAATGTGAGAAAGGAGAAAGAAGGGGTTGAAGAATTAAAAAGAAATGTAAAGAAAGGGTGAAAAGAATTAGCCCTCGATAATCAACCTTAGGCGTAAACCGGTTCAATTCATCGCTCTTGGTTGTCACTAAGATGACACCGGTATTGAAGACAAAGACGTCATGGACCCAAAGGACGACCGCACTAAACCTTCTAGCTACTCAATTCCTCTTAAAAGGATTTGTTTCATTCTCACCGAAACCCTACATAATCTATCGACTTTCTATTAGAGATTGTTGGTATTGAAGAAGGATACCCTCTCCCTAATCTCCGCTTAGGAAAACCAAAATGCACTAATTAAGTCTAGAGCCACGAGATTCATCAAAAGATCTCATAGGAACACTAAACATTTCATTGCTTGCTGCTCATCAATAAGGACACAAGTGATACATTCTAGAGTCCTACGCAGATCTTAGCAATCTGCCAGAACATTTATGAGAGGTTTCACAATTGTGATCCTCGGTGATTGAATGGAAATTCTGCCAGATCAACATCAAAAATTTCGACAAGCAGTCACTGTAATTCTTTATGGGTTACGCTTAGTGTGTCTCAAACGGTCTACAGTCGTGGAGTGATACTTCGGTATACTTCAGCGACTCACCTAAACTGTAGATGTACTTCGGTATGTAATGTTAGCCTTCTTGAGGGCCTCCAGTTTCAGGAACAGCCTTTGCTAGAATTAGAGATGTGTTTTCACACTATGCTGTTAACACCCTCGATGTTCAAACCTGTAAGTGCTGGAAATCCCGCTAAGGAGATTCCTTTCACGAATCGAATCCTGAAGATGTGGGTCGTTACTTGAATTTATTCAATGTAATGCCAATTGTCCCTTATGGGATTAGGACGGCTGATTCGCCTGACCAAGGTGAATGGAATCAAGACATTCATCAGTAGAACAATTGTAGTAATCAATTCTTTAAGAAAAGATTACAATGATCAATTGGTGTTCGTGATCAGACTTGGAAAGTCACGATGGATGCTCATGGAGGAAGAGATCGTGCAGATTCTCCACATGCTCATACCAACTTCATCATTGGAATCTCAAAGTCAAAAAGAAGTGTGAGCATGGTGGAGAATGACGTAGAGACACCTACACCAAAGAAGTTTACAAATGGCAGAATACCACATTAACTGATCACAAAGCATGATGGAACGAAAATTAAGTCTATTCTATATCTACACACAAAGTTCAAGCTCAAGGAAAGTAAAGACCTAATCAAGTGGAGCATCTTTTGAATGACCACTCCTTAGGGGGAGATTGTTAGCCTTGATAATATTTAATAGAAGTGATGTTCATTCATGGTTAGGAACTTTGTAACGTGTGTTAGATATCGTGATAGAATAGTCAACGGGCTCGAGGATTGGGCTAAGCTAAATGGGAATTAGTTATGTTAAGCTAGCCTTTTATCTCTTGTAATCCAATCCTACCCAACCCAATCCATACGAGGCCCATGGAAAGCCCATTAGGGTGTTTAGTACTTTGAGGGGTGTGCTTGAGTGTGTTTGTATGTGTTTTTCTTTGAAATAAATATTATCTTGTTTTCATCTTTTTCTCTATACACATACACGAGTAACATCATCAAGTCACCATCTTTCCTTATTTCTTCATCTTTCTTATACGCATATGTGTTTGTGTTTAGTGTTCTACGCATAACTGTTACGTGTATAAGTAGTGAGTTAAGCGTGGTTTACGTGGTATACTTGTTTGGTAAGCTTGGTAAAGTGATAAGGTTGAGATATATTTAAGGTCCTACACAAACGCCAAGGACATATATTGTCTACATATTTAACCTTTCTACCTTTGCCTTTAGCCATAAATTATGTTTATTTCAGTTCACTAGTATTTACCTTGGTCCTTGCACTTAGCCCACTTTCATTATTTAGTCCAACACATTGACTAGGGCAAATACCATCACTTGAACTACAAATTGGTATTTTACCTACACAAATTGTTGTGACTCTAACCTTGTCATTTTTTGACATCTTTAGGTCCCGTGCAGTCAATTGAGTGCTTATAAATTCTATATGTTACTTTTTTAGAACTACCAAATTTTTCGCCACTGATGCGTGGGTTCGGGGTCGAAAGACTTCCTTTTCTACGAGCAAGCTTTACAACCCACTAGGCAGTGTACCTAATCGTTGCAGTGTAGTATGGGTAAGCCCATAGGGTTGATCGTTCTCTAGGGGAATAGAGATGCTAGTAGAGATGTATGACGAGAAGGTGAGGTTGAGGGTGATTCTTTTTTAGCTTTTTATATTTTTAGGAAAACAAGTAAAATCTCGGGGTATAGGAGTGGGGGGGTGGTACTTCTACCAATTTTAACTACTAATACTAATAAAGATTAAAAACTAATTAACTAATAAAAAGAAGAAAATAAACTATAGATTGATTGGTGTGTTCTTATGATATTTAAAAGTGTGTTTATTTAGATGTTCTTACTCCCTAGTTATCTCTTATTGGTTGGTTGAATTGTCACATCCTCATTCTAATTGGTGCGTTGTAATCCGTGTTGGTCATAGGGGGTGCCAAATTCCCTAGTTCTATGAATCACAACTCTCCTCTAGACTATTCGGGACGCCGCCAAGTACCGTAGTATCTCCCCCGAATACTCTATTATACTAAAGCTACAACTCACGCAATAAACACAACGATGGCTCAAGTGCACTCTCAAGGTTTGTGCTATTTAGGACGTTCAAGCTTGCAATAATTAAAGAAGAAGTCAGTTTTTCTTACTCTAGCGTCTACCAATTAAAACAAGAGACAACCAAACAATAATTAAAAACTAGGTTTCATAGATCTAAGCAAACACAATAGTAATTTAGCTACTCATGATAGATAAGCATGCACACACACAAACAATTGAACATAGGATAAACATGGTGATATAATGGATTAACAAATTTATCTTTGTGTGTAAAGAAGGGTTGGGAACCCTAAAATACTGCCCAAGTCAGACTATGAATGAACTAAGGTTTGCTCTCCAAAATATGACACATAAAATACAGAAAATTCGAAGTCTATATATAGATATACAACTACGACGACGTCGCCTTTTGATAGTGACGCCGTCTGGTCACCATTATTAGGGTTTCGTTTGGGCCAAGTCATCGTTGGGACGATGTTAGTTGAGGAAGTGTGACGCCGTCTGGCTTCAATAAGGACGTCGTCTTGGAATGGGTCTTGGTCATCTAGTGTAAAATAAAGGGAGATGCCCTACAGAAATAAGGAGTGACGCCGTCATGTTGTAAAACCAAAAAGTGACTTGTGCCGTTGCTTGAGAGTTTTTAGAAAACCTTGTGAGCGACGGCGTCGCCCTATGAGTTGGGACGCCGTCAGGTGCATAAAACAGCCTTGGATTCTTGACTTTGTCGTTTTCTTCATGTTTTCGCCCCTTTTTGTCCAATCATGCTTATTCAAGCATTTTGCTTCCAAAAGACCTAAAATGTGAAAAAGAACGACTTTAAGTAGTAACGGATATAAAATGTATCGATTTAGGGCTTAAATGACCCCTTAAAAATGTATTTTTTGAATCCTTATCAAATATCACTACACTTGGAATTTGCTTGTCCTCAAGAAAATGTGCTTTTGGCCAATCAATTTATAAGTTAGGGGTCATTTAGCATTGGTTTAGAGTAGTCTACAACAAATACAAGCGCCACAATAGTCATAACAAGTACGGAAATTATACACTAGCACCTCACAATTGGTGTTTGGATTCTTTCATATCTCGGGTTTATATGAAATATAACATGTAAGGAAATGGATGATAAACACTCACTACCTGACATAGCACATAGATTACCATAGGCTTGAGAATAGATCAAACCTCCACTGCTTTGGCGTAAGCACCTAGGAATAACTATCTAAGAGGTCTTTACAAATGGTAGGGAAATAACGGGTTTTTTTGGATAAGGGGATATTTAGTAGTGGCAAGTCAAAAATCTTATGTTACAAGCATGTAAGACGTGGCGTTGCTAAGCCAAGACTCGACTCACTAACACTAAATAACAACTTGAAAAAAATATAAACATAAACTTAAAAACATAAACATAAAGATAGATGTAGGATGGTAGCCCGAATGTTTTTCTTTTTTTTTTTGCTTCACTTTTTTTTGAATACCTTTTTACTCTACAATCCTCTGTGTTAACATCAAAATAAAGGGATTTATAGGAGCATCCCTACACTTGAGTTTTTATTTCACTAACACTAATTGACCCGATTTGAAAAGATCAAAATACTTGGAGTACTTAATTACGTAGACAAAGGGAAATTGAATTTATTGTTCCTTCCCATTACTCCATAAAATACTACTTTAACCCATGAGTCCCAATCGTCCCAAAACTGAACTAAGGGTTTAAACAATAATTACAATAATGCACTAAAGATGAGTGCATAAAAGGTGAGCTAAGGCGATTTGGGTGTAACATTTGAGGGTGGATTGTAAATAATGGTCTTCATTGATATTCCGGAAACCGGAACATCACGAGAACCGCAAAAATATAGGCTCTGAGAGGTTCACTAGGGGTATCGTGTACTAATGTTGAGTACATCGCAAGGGTGTGGGGAAAATTAATTAACCGATGTGGATGACGTAATTAAATTACAGGTTTAAAATAAGGGTTGTCCTAATGTCTCTTATCATTTAGTTAATCCTAACTACACGAATGTAGTCTCACTAGCGACCTCGGAATGCATCACAAAACAAGTTCTAGAATCTATTATACACTCACTAAGCATTAAGATGAATGCTTTTATTCCTAAAGATCTAGGGGCGAACCTCACATTTTTTGGGTGGAATTTGAGTGGTAAACGGTTTTTGTGCTAGTCATATAATTCCTATCCATGAGACGCTTTATTAAGACTAAATTTTTACTCGTAAATGCCATAAAACTTTTAAATTTAGTGCTAAAATCCCTAACAAATATTTCTCATAGTTTATGACACAATTTAGCAAGGACAAGACAAAAATCAAGTGAGTGAATAGTTTCTAAGTTCTCATTTTATTCTTTATCCCTACACTTAAACTGAACATTGTCCCCAATGTTCCCCGAAAGTATCAAAGTTATGATAAAGGAAGGTAAATAAAAGAGAAAGAAACTAGTACTCCCCTGATTAGCTCGGTAGGATATGTATAAAGTTGCGGTTAAATCCTCCTCCAAGAAGAATGAGAAAGTAATAAGTGTTGCTTGCATCATGTACTTCTTCTTCTTCTTGTCTAATATAACCTACATACTTATTAGAAAACGAAACGAAACCTCGCGTAAAATCGGCGGTATAAACTATATATATAAAAACAAAACTACACTAGAAAGCAAGTAAGATATAATGCTTGTGGGATGGATGTTTGCAGTTTTTCTGGAAAATTAAGAATTAGAAGTTTCCAAAAATTACAAGTTTAGATAGAAAACAAAACTGTGAATCTGTTTATACATTACCTGACATCATCGGGCTTTAGTCCCGACGTCGTCAGGTTGTTCTGACAGAAAGTGTCTGGTGCGTTTTTCGGAAAAATTCTAGAAAAATTACTTCTTTAAAGACCTGGAAAAATTCCTGCAAAACATCCATTATGACTCGATACAAGCATTTGACTCTAACAAACACACAAATATATACAATTCCAATTATTGATAATCTCATGTTCATGCAAGTTCTAAAAATATATGTGATCTTTCCTACACTTATCTTTTTGTAAAATACCTTTATATGCAATTAAGACGAGGTTAAAAACAAAATAAAGCATTTTCATAAAACAAACATGAGACTAAACAACAATGAAAAAGATATATAAACACGCAAACAAGATGAAAAATAAAACAACCAAACAATTAAGGCCGAAACGAATATCAACATACAAATTTAACCATCCAACATCCAAACATAAAATTGTCTCATGATCATCCTAAGTTATTACAAACCAAATAAAAATTGTTTCATAACACACCATCATCATAATTGTTCATAATAACACCACAAAAAAACACACCAATCAGTGGTCAGGGGCTGTATCATAATGGTACTCATACCCAGGAGTAAGGTGGCCGGTGTACCCATATGGTAGGTAGTCCTGCTCTCGGCCAGGGAACGGGTCGATCTTCAAATGGGGCTTAATATGATCATGCATGGATAAATGATGCATCTGCTTGACCGTGTGATCATATGTCCAACTAGCCCTATGGTCCTACTAGGCCATCCAAGTATCCATCCAACCCATCCAAGCTCCCTGGTATGCCTGCCAATCTCCACTACTCATGTGTCTGTAGGGATCAGCGAAGCTACTGGCCCCATCCCCCTGCTGCTGCAGCTCTTCCTAATCATCATCATCATCGTCGTCGTTGTCTTGCCTCGGGCCCTGAGGGCGGAACCATGCATACGCACCACCTAAATCGATAATCACATCCATGGCCTTTAGAGACTTGGCCTTTACTATCTTGGGTGCAGCTACAACGTTCAAGCACCCTAGAATCTCCTCCCTCAAGACGCCATAAGAATTAGAAAGCTTAGTGATGAACATGCCCCCATAAACCCTATCGGCCGCCCTCATCCCACTGGTGGTCCTCAGGTAATCAGCTAGCCAGAAAGGGATGTTGCATTACACCTCTTGAGCATAGATGGAGTAGAGGTAGATCAAATCTGGAAGAGTGACACGATGAGTGGTGTCCTTGCGCCCCGCTATGGTGAAAGCGATGCAGCGGTGCGCGAGCCTAATCCTAGGATCCTAAATCTGCGAAGAAAGTGTGCTTCTAGTAACATACCCATGATTAGCTATAGAGTTCTAGAATTGAATGCCCCATACATCATCCCTAACAGTCAACCCCAAACTCAGATTATTCCTAAAGATCTCACTCTCAGCATCCCGCTGAGAATATAGCCCCACTCTCCAACCAAACTCCAATACCGAAAACTCCCGCCAAACTCCTCCCAACCTGAACCAAATACCACGGGTTGTCACATCCCCCTACAAGTCCCAACGCACATAGAGTAGGAAGCGTGAAACTCACGCACAAGTTCGCTATAAACTGGCTCTCGAATCCTGAACAACCTTTTCCACTAAGGATTTATGAACGCATCCTTCTTGATGTTCTCTCGAAAGGTCCTTCAAGTCTATAAGTATGAAGAAAAGCCCAATCTAGAAACGCACCCGAATCAATCGTTTGGTGGAGTAGCTCATTGTACCGGGTTTGGGCTCCATCCGTTTCAAAGAATCCCCAACTTTGTACGGTCTCCGCGTAATTCACTTGCGACCCGGAGGACTTCCCCCTGTTTCGCCTCGATCCTTTGCTTATTTTCAAGTGTAGATTGATAACACAAGTTGGAGAAATTGGCCTTGAGAGGTCGAATTTTGTGTGTGTGGGGGGGGGGGATAGAATGTGTAGGGTAACGAATGAAAGAGATGGGTGGTGTTTTTAAGTGTCTGATCGGGCTTAGTGACGCCGTCATCGCTTAGGCTGCGACGGTGTCATGGCCATTTTTTTCAAAAACTATTTTTTTTAAATCCACCTGGGTCGAAAACTTTGTTACTATTTTTGACAAATATATGCGTTTTTACTTTAAAATTCATTTTGTCAATCCACTTGTAATCTCCACAATAGTGAGTAATAGACGTGTCAACTTGTATTTCGAAGAGAACTTTAGGAACATTTGGAACTTGGGTGCGAGCATCTCGCGGACCCGGTTTAAACCCAAAGAAATGTTTTCTTATGTTATGGAAGTTGGGAAGTGTAACCTGCACTCTTCCAATGAACATGTCTCTAGGAAATATTTCTTTTGCGCAAGGAGTGTTAAGGATAGAGCGTTTGCTATATTGTGAATTTACGAGGGGGATTGTCTCGTGTTTGGGGTTGGAGGGGGTTCAATAACTGCATTTACGAGCTCCGGTTTCGTAAATACCTTTTCAATCTTTCTAGGTATAGCATCCTTTGTGATTTCTTCACGGAGTTTCATCATGAAATTGTTAGCTAGTTCCAAAAAAAGGTCACAGGTTTTTCTCATGTGAACTTCGAGAAGTTGTATTTGTTTCTCTTGGTTGTTAACGAATGTCAACATTACGTCCTCAAATTCATCTTGTCATGATTTTTCTGGAAGTACAAACCCTTTAACGAAGCCCACATGTTCATGAAATTTTTCCTTATGATCATGTGTGGACATTTCCATCCTCATCAACTCATTCACTTGTTCCTCCATGCTTTTGAATAATTTTCCTTGGGCATCCAAAATCCTTACTTCAGGGAGTACCGGATCCTCCCATTCCTCTTCTTTGTATTGTGCTAATTCCTCGATGACTTCCCAACATGTTTCGATATTGAGGTTACTTAATCTTCCACATGATGCATAATCAATAGTTTGTCGAGTGGAGGGAGTGACATGATCATAGAAGATTTGGACTTGGAGCCAAAGATCAATGCCATGGTGAGGGACTTTGTGGAGTAAGTCCTTGAATCGATTCCACGCCTCATAAAGGGTTTCACCTTGACGTTGTTGGAACATCAAGATATCATTCCTGAGCTTAGTGGTTCTCCCCGGTGGGAAAAATTGGGCGAGGAAACGAGTGGTGAGATCATCCAAACTTGAGATGGATCCTGCGGGAAGTCGCTCAAGCCAATTGCTAGCTTGGTCCCGTAGATAGAATTAGAAGAGAGAAATCGCGTGGTTTCCCGAGTGGTAGCATCAAGGTCAATGGAGTCAACAATTTTAAGGAAATCCTTGAGAGCAAAGTCAATGGAATCCACATCCATTTTGCACCAACCGGATGGTGTCGGATTGCAGGACTGTAGTTTGAGCTTGATGTGGAAGCTCAATGGTGTTCCTATAGCTTTGATGGCTCGGTATAGAGTATTCACCAAGAGTACGGCCTCTTGACGGGTCGAGTGGTGGTTGATTGGGTAGTGGTAGTGGTTGATGTGGTGGTGGATTGTTGTTGGGTGAATTATCACCTATGATGAAAAGTAACAAGGCTACGAACAAAAACACAAAGAAGGGGGATAGACTACAAGAAAGCTAAGGAAAAAAAAGAAAATAACTCACTTGATAGGAATCAAATGAGTAGACCTAATCGAGATAGAAAACTAACTAGCTATTCTATACCCTGGCAGCGGCGCTAAAAACTTGATGCATGGGTTTGGGGTCGAAAGACTTCCTTTTCTATGAGCAAGCTTTACAACCCACTAGGCAGTGTACCTAATCGTTGCAGTGTAGTATGGGTAAGCCCAGGGGGTTGATCGTTCTCTATGGGAATAGAGATGTATGACGAGAAGGTGAGGTTGAGGGTGATTCTTTTTTAGCTTTTTATATTTTTTAGGAAAACAAGTAAAATCTCGGGGTATAGGAGTGGGGGTGGTACTTCTACCAATTTTAACTACTAATACTAATAAAGATTAAAAACTAATTAACTAATGAAAAGAAGAAAATAAGCTATGGATTGATTGGTGTGTTATTATGATAATTAAAAGCGTGTTTACTTAGATGTTCTTACTCCATAGTTATCTCTTATTGGTCATTTGAATTGTCACATCCTCATTCTAATTGGTGCATTGTATTTCGTGTTGGTCATAAGGGGGTGCCTAATTCCCTAGTTCTGTGAATCGCAACTCTCCTCTGGACTATCCGGGATTGCCAAGTACCGTAGTATCTCTCCCGAATACTCTATTATCCTAAAGCTATAAGTCACACAATAAACACAACGATGGCTCAAGTGCACTCTCAAGCTTTGTCCTATTTAGGACGTTCAGGCTCAGAACAATTAAAGAAGAAGCCAGTTTTCCTTACTCTAGCGTCTACCAATTAAAACAAGAGACAACCTAACAATAATCAACAACTAGGTTTCATAGATCTAAGCAAGCACAATAGTAATTTAGGTACTCGTGATAGATAAGCATGCACACACACAAACAATTGAACATAGGATAAATATGGTGATATAATTGATTAACAAACTTATCTTTGAGTGTGAAGAAGGGTTGGCAACCCTAAAATACTGCCCAAGTCAGACTATGAATGAACTAGGGTTTGCTCTCCAAAATACTAAATATAAAATACAGAAAATTCGAAGTCTATATATAGATATACAACTACGACGGCGTCGCCTTTTGATGGTGACGTTGTTTGGTCGTCGTCATTAGGGTTTCGTTAGGCCAAGTCATCGTTGGGACGGCGTCAGTTGAGGAAGTGTGACGCCGTCTGGCTTCAATAAGGATGTCGTCTTGGAATGGGTCTTGGTCGTCTGGTGTAAAATAAAGGGCACGCCGTCATGTTGTAAAACCAAAAAGTGACCTATGCCATCGCTTGAGACTTTTTAGAAAACCTTGTGAGCGATGGCGTCTCCCTATGAGTTGGGACGCCGTCAGGTGAATAAAACAGCCTTGGATTCTGGACTTTGTCGTTTTCTTTATGTTTTCGCTCCTTTTCGTCTAAATATGCTTGATTCCAGCACTTTGCTTCCAAAAGACCTAAAATGTGAAAAGGAACGATTTTAACGGATATAAAATGTATCGATTTAGGGCTTAAATGACCCCCTAAAAACGTATATTTTAAATCCTTATCAGCCACAGTAAAATTCATACATGTTCATGACACCTTCATCTATTTTTTTCTCCTTCTCTAATTGTGTTGGAATCACTCCTAAACCTTAATTCAAGTGTTAGTTACTCATATGTAATTGGTAGCTTATTATGGCCTTTTATGTTTGTTTAAGGTCAAGCTTATGTAGAAGGCCCATAAGCTTAGGCCCATGTCCAATAAGGAAAAGGGAAGGAGTGGGAGTGTTGCCCTAGCTCCTTGCCTATATATACTCTTGTATAACCCTCACTTGAGGGTTGCTTGTTCAATTTATTCTCTTTCACTCACATCTACGCAGAACCGGTCTTACTCTTAACGTGTGTGTATGTTTGGTTTATTGTTCAATCGCCTTTATCCCTTTCTAGTAAACTTGTGTTGTAAAACTAGTGACCTGACAGTGGTATCAATCGCCTAACTAGTTGGGTGAATCATTATTTCTTGAAGTGGGTTTTTGGTCCTACGCATAGAATAACGTGCTACTTTGGTTTGCTTAAAAACTCGTTTTTTACACTTTTTAATCCAATATTCTTGTACTTTCAACGTTTTAAGGTGTTAAAATACTTGTTTTTGGCAAAAAGTTTCAACCTTTACGCGTGGATCTAAGTTTTAAGCTTGTTTTTAACGAGGGTGTAAACCTACGCAGAATGTTTTAGGAGCTTTGGATCATCAAGTTTCACACTTTTGTGTCATTTTGGTGTTATTGAAGCTATTTCATCATACAAAACCGGTTTAGAAACATCATTGGGCAAAATCATTTTACGAGTAATCTTACGCGTATCAAAACCCTAATATTACGCGTAAGTTATTCCTTGGCTTGATCTTCGTTCTCGTGGTTTACTCGTGTTTTCTTGCTTGGATAAGCACGAGAATCGTCGACTTTGGATATCTTTTGCCCGTGATAGTGTAAAGATCATTTGGGCAAAACCCTAATCTTACGCATAAGCATAAAGCTTACGCGTAGAAATCCTACGCATAAGATTAATCTTACGCCTAAGCCTAGTCTTACGCATAAGGTAATCCTACGCCTAACTTTCTACGCCTAACTTTGTGTCTACGCCTAACTTTAGAGTCTTTTCCATACTTACGCGTAAGCTAAAACTACGCGTAACTCTATTTGTTACGCGTAACTTTGGTGTTTTTACGCATAATTTCTACTTGGTTTCTTGTGATTTCTACGCCTAAGGACACTTCATCAACAAAGGTTCATTCGACTACAAAGATCCATTTTTACCAACACAAGTTTTCAACATGTCACAACCACCATACTCTAACTATTTCTCTTACACTTATTCTCAACGACAACAACAACTAAGTCCACAACATCAACAATGGAATCAACAACAAGCAATTTATCAACAACAATTTAATCAACAACATACTCTACAACTTGGAGCAATTCCTCCACCACAAATGGTTCAAACACCACCAAGTCTTCAAGTTCAACCCTACACAAATGACTTCAATCAACATCCATCAAGGAACACTATGAAGGAACCCACTTGGTTTGCAAAGATGTGTGAAGCTTTAAGCGACCAACAATCAATTCATGAGGTGGATCACTTGATAGACCTCCAATGCTCACTCCGAAACTACGATCAATGGGTGATAAGGTTCTTTGATGAGTGTGTAAATACTCATCATTTTGGGTCAATCTGAAGCGCAAAACGTTTAAAATGCTCGAAATGCATCAAAATCACGAAAATATTCCAAAATTGCATTTTATATGTTTCGGATGCAAAATGTTCAAAATCGGATGAAAAATGAGCTAAGTTTGCATAATTGGCGGTTTCAGTCCCCAAGTTTCAAAAGTTGTCGAAATAGTCCACGAGCCCTTATTTCAAAAGTAAAATCACCAAAGGTCCTTTTAAAATCATAAGTTGTCAAAATTAGTCCTTTGGTGAAAAATGTCAAAAGTTTTGAGAAATTACAAGTTTGGTCCTCCAAGTTTAAAAAAATGGCAAAAATGGTCCTTGGAAATTTGAAAATGTCAAGTTTGGTCCCTAAACTATTGGAGCTTGTCACTTTTTGTCCCTTGGAACAACTTTGTGAAAATGGCAGCCTAGGTCCTTGTATTTTCAGAATTTGCAACAAAGGTCCTTGTTATTAATACCCTTAACACCCTTGGTCCCTTGTCAAAACCTAATGTGACCCCTGCCATACCCTTTGGACCCTTACCAATTTGACCCTCCCTTTTAATATGCGCCTTTTTTCCTGTCTTCCCCAACAACTAGCCCTGCAACACTCAACATCCATCCCCCCTCCTCACTATCACTCCTCCATGTCCCCTCATCCTCAACAACCTTCCAAATAGCATTTAATGCCCCTCCTCCTTTTGCACTTAACCCACACTGGCTTAAACCATTTTCCCGCCAAAACCAAATCTATGGCCATTATCAAGCCAAGTGATCCAATGGTCCTAAAACCATGTGGGATCTGCTCAGAGAGGTAAGAGAAAGAGATTTGGTGTATAAAAGAGGAGGAAGAAAGAGAAGAAAAGTAGTAGTTAGTTTTATAATTTTTCTTAATGTCGTTTTTTAAATAAATGTCTTAGTTTAATTCAAAATGTTGTAATTTCAGTTTCTATGTATCAAATTTAAGTTAAAACATCTTTGTAATGTGCTTTTGAGTATCAATCCAAGTTTTTAGATAAGTTCCAAGTTTCATGTTTACTGTTGCACTTTTCAGTTTCAAATTCTTATGAACAAGCTCTTAGAAGCTTTTTAAGCTCAAACAAGCTTATGTAAGCTTATCATAGTCGTGAGTAAGCTCACAACTCATTTTCAAACAATTTGGGTCCATGGTCAACGAAAGTCAAAGCATGAGGCATATTTGGTTAGCGAGCATGGAAGGCGATAATGGTTGATGCGGATCTGGATTTGGGTTGGTATTGAGTTGTTTATTGGTTTAGAATAGATAAGTGGATCCTTTGTTCTTTGGCAATCCAACGTGGATAGGACCAAATGTAAGTGCATTTTCAAAGTAATGCATAATCAGATCGTGTTTAATTTTAGTTCTTGCTTGTTTATTTAGTGTTAATTAAAGTATTTAGACTTAGTTTGATCAAGAAAACAAATTTGGTTGGTGTTTATCTCAGTTTAAATTGCATATCGGTATTATTAAGTAGTGTTTGGATCAGTTAGAATATTGAGGTTTTAACTTTGGTTTATGTTTAAGATCTGTCTATCCAATCTCAATATGTTCCACTTGAGTCATTTTGGTCATTCAAGTGCACCCTAGATAAGTGAAAGTCAAAATCCTCTCAATCTGTCTTCATTTTCATGTCTGTTAGAATTTTCATGCATCAAAAGTTTGATTTGTATTAAAAAATCATTAGAGTAGCTTAATTCAGTTCCATTTCATCATATTATATCATTCTCAGTTCATAATTTGGTTTCAAATCTCATATAAGTCAACTTTCCATTTCTATGTCAAAAGTCAAAACTGGAAAACTCAGTTTTAGCCAAACTGAGGTGATTTTTCATGGGTTCATTTCTGGGTCAAATCAAGTGAAATTGTGGTTTTAAAATCTCCAACTGGTCTAATCTCTTATTAGCATTTTTGTATATTTTTGTGAAATTTTTATAAGGTCCAAAACTGCTTATCAATATGGCCTTATATGCCCTGTGCACACACTCAGTATTAACAGACTGTGCACAGGCCATTTGCAGGTCTTGCAACAAGCTCAGTTGAGCTTGTCCAAGTCTCAGCTTTGGATTATAGATAGCCACCCAGGTCTAGCTTAGGATCCAGCTTTTGGTTTTCATTTTTAGCTTATTGGGTAACTTGTGCTTAGGCTGCAAGTAGGCCTCTTAATCTGTTTTTATCACTTGAGCTCAAAATCTCAAACCTTTGCAGTTTACAATTCAATGGTCTAGAGTAGTTGTTTTTAGTTCACTTTGAGTACTTGTAGCTTATTACAGTCTCTGTTTCAGTTTGTAGCTTGTGGTTTTCATTTGCTTATTTCTAAGTGCTTATTTATAAGCACTTGCTCAGCAGTTTCAATTTCTTGCACACAACCACCTGTTTTTCTATTTTTTCTAGATTCTAAATATTATTTTAGACTTATCTTGAATTTTTCAGATTTTTCCAAGTCAATTTGCTATTTTCTGCATTTTAATCAATTTTTAGCACTTTTTAATTAGCATTTAATACAAATAATTAAGAAAAGTTTCAAAAAAATAATTTTTCATTTTTCTTAAGTTAAGATAAATATAAAAAGCCAAAAAAATATTTTTCCAGATTTTTCTTAGTTAAATTTGTATTTTTAAGCAATTTAAGTAGTTTTAAATAGTTTTTAATTCATAGAAAATAGAAAAATAATCAGAAAAATACAAAAATAGTTTTAAAAATTCTCTTTTGTTATTTTAGATTTTTCCAAGTCATAATTTTATTTTTCTAGCTTTATTTCATATTTTCTTGTATTTTAGGCTATTATTAAATAGTTAAAAATAGTTTTTTAATTAATAATAATTAGATAAATAGTTTTAAAAATAATTTTATTTTTCTAAAAATTTTCTTTTATCATTTGGTTTGTAAAAATATCATTTTCATATTTTTAGGATTAATACTGCTTCAGTTTCGCATTTTCTTTTGTACGTCACGTAGATTTTTTATTTAAGTTTTATAAAACAGAAAAATCAAAAACATCATTTGGCAAATAGTGATAGCGTTTATTTAATATTTTTTATCTTTTTAATTTTCTTTAATTTGCATTTAAGCCTTTGTAATTATAGGCTATTTCTGTAGTTATAATAAATCAGATCTCTTTTCTCATTCAAATCTCTCGATCACTATACGTTTGGCTATTCTCGCACAGCTCGTTGGGACTTAACGACCTGGGGAAACACTATACTCTCCTGATCTTCATTGCATTCGTTTCCGGACTGTTTTAAGTTTGTTACGGTCGGTCATTCACAAGTGGTCGGCTTGAGTGATAAAACTTGACCGTCTAGGAGCGAACCATTCTTTAGGTTTTGTGATCTGAAGAAGCCACATGGAAAGTTCTTAAAGAAGGTTATCTTGGAAGGTCCATTTGAGATGCCTACTGTCATTGTAGCCGGAGATCCTAATGCTAATCCACCAAGAGATGAACAAACGAACATTGCTACATTATGATTTAAATCAAGCAGTAACTTCTACACTATGAAGGCGATGAGCTTGCAATGCAATATATCCTTTTAGGATTACCTAACCCAATTCTTCAAGTGTTGATGCTCAAAAGACTGCAAAGGAAATGTGGGAACATATTCATCTTCTTATGGAAGGATCAGACTCAATCGGGAGGATTTGGAATCCAAAATTTACTTGGATTATGAACACTTCATGATTGAACACGGAGAGACACTAGAGTCTTATCATCATCAATTTTCGAGACATCATCAATGATTTGGATAAACACAACATCATCATGCCAAGAATTGCGGTGAATACTAAGTTCTGAGTAGTCTTGGTCACGAATGGGAGAAGTATGTCATTTTTCTCCGTCAGCGAAGAATATGCATCATTCTACATATGGATTGTTGTACGATTACTTGAAGCCTCATGAAAAGGAAGTTGATCGGGAAAGGATTCTCCGTGCTCAAATTGCTCCACCTACACATCCGGAAAATCAACAACTTGCCTTATATGCTCAACAAAGTTATCCTCCTCAACAAGCAACTCAACCAAGCGCCTCGTCACACAAAGCGATCATTCACAGCAACAATCTCAACAAAATCAATTGGTTCCATACAACAACAACAATGCTCAACCATTTGTCAGTGAAGCTAATGAGGACATCGATCCGTTCGAAGCATTGCAACAAGGATTTGTTATGATTGCTAATGCTTTTGGCCGTTATACCAACAAATCCAACAATCATATTCGTTCCTCATCTAACACACGAAATCAGGCTGTTGTAAACAATGGACGAGTTGAAGTTCAGAATCGTGGTTATGGTCGTCAGATGGGCGGTGGTCAAGGGTTTAATGTTGTGGGTCGGAATAACTGATCTGGTCCGAACCGTCAAGTCTAATCACACAAGCTAGCCACTTGTGAATGGCCAACCGTAACAGACTTAAAACAGCTTAAGCACAAATGCAATGAAGTCCAGGAGAATACGGTGGATTCCCGGGTCGTTAAGTCCCACGGAGACTCAATGGTGTGTAAACACTTGATCGACGATAGAATGATCACTAATGATAGTGATCGATGAGGAATTGGATGGATAATTACACTCTTGAAAAAGTTTATAAAATAAAGCGACTTAAATGCAAATTAAGAAAATTAAAAGATAAAATATATTAAATAAACGCTATCACTATATTTAAAATGATGAGCGTTTAAAACTTAAACGTGCGTTTAAATAAAATTACGTAAGCGTACAAAATAAAGCGTGAAAATAAAGAAGGAAAATACCTACGGATATGAAAAATACATTTTACAATCCTAAATATAAAAGAAAATTATTAAAAAAGGAAAATTATTTTTATAACTATTTATTTAATTATTATTAATTAAAAACTATTATTTAAGTATTTAAAATGCACTAAAATATAAGAAAATACAAAATTAACCTAGAAAAATGAAATTATAACTTAGAAAAATCTAAAATATGATAAAACTTATTTTAAAACTGAAAATATATTTTTTAGACTTTTTATATATTTATTATTAATTTAAAACTATTTAAAACTAATTAAAATGCTAGAAAATACTATTTAAACCAAGAAAATTATGGAAAAATATTTTTTTGACTTTTTATATTTATCTTAACTTAAGAAAAATGAAAAATTATTTTTTTTTGAAACTTTTCTTAATTTTTTGTATTTAAAGCTAATTAAAAAGGCCTAAAAATTAATTTAAATGCAGAAAAATAGCAAACCAACTTAGAAAAATCTGAAAATTTCAGGAAAACTCTAAAATTATATTAGGAATCTGGGAAAAATAGAAAAACAGGGGCTTGTTTGGAGGAATTTGAAACTGAAGTACAAGTGCTTATTGAAATAAGCACTTGAATAAGCAAATGGAATCCAAAAGGCACCAAACCAAAACAAAAGCTTAAGTATGCTAAAATAACTAAAATGAAACAAGAATCAACAAGCCTAAACCATTGATTCACAGGCTAGCACAGATTTGATGTTTGAGCTATTGTGCAAAAACAGTAACTGAGGGTCAACTTGCAGCCTATGAATAAGCAGTCAAATAAGCTGAGAACAGAAAACCAACAATTGGAACTTGGAGAAGACCTGGCTAAGAACCTTAAGACCAAAAACTAGACCTAGGTGAGCCCTATTGAACTCTGTGCAAGAATTGCAAAACTTGCAAAACCCCTGTTCAGACTTAATGCCCTGTACAGGGCATTTAACACCCTTTTGACAAGCTAGTTTGGGTCTTATGGAAAATTCACAAAATTATACAAAAATAACAACAAGAAACTAGAGCAGTTGAACTTTTAAAATCCACAAGTCTCACTTGAAATGACCTAGAAACGAGTGCATGAAAAATCCCCCTAGTTTGGCCCAAACTGAGTTATGTGCATTTTGACTTTTGAAGAAAAATGAAATGTTGACTTAACTGAGCTTTGGGATCAATTTAAGGACTGGAAATGATATATTATGATGAAATAAACTTAAGGAAAGCTAGTTCTATGAATTTGAGACACAAAACAAGTTTTTGATTTGCAAAAATTCCAACAGTTAAGCTGCTAGATCAAATGAAATGGAGTTTTGACTTTAACTGTGAGCAGGTGCAAAATGAGGACAGATGTGGGCTTAAATGAACTAAACAAGCATATATCAACAAGACTTAAGCTCTGAGCTAACCTAAAAGACAGGTTAGACAGTAGACCCAAACACACCTTTATTTAACTGTTAAGCAAGTTAAACTACTCAAACTATGAGACTGACTTAAACCATTGATCCAAGTAAGCTTAACTATCCTAAATACACCTAAATAAACACATAAAAACCAAGAGTGACCACAGATACATATACAAGTAAAAAAAAATGCAAACTGGCTTGGAATTGTGAAAATAAGAAAATAACTCACCTTGTCGGATGTTAAGCAAGCTAAAACCAATTTCAACCCTACACTAACCTAATCTATTCCAACCAATATCACCACTTGCATCTACCCAAATCGACTTCATTTCCCATTTAAGATCTGTTTTGACTTTTGTTGACCATGAGGCAATTTTGCTTGAAATAACTTATAAGTTTGCAAAAAGCTATGATAAGCTTAAAGAAGCTTATTTAAGCTAACACAAAGCTACTTGGAAGCTTTAATACAAGAATTTGAAAATAGCTTTTTCAACAGTGAACTAAAAACTTGGAACTTAAACCAAACTTGAAATTGATTCTCAAAAGTACAATACAATGATATTTTAACTTAAAGATGATAAAAATAAACTGAAAACTACAACATTTAGGCTAAAACTAGAACATTAATTTAAAAAACGACATTTAAGAAAAATTAAAAACTAACTACTCTCTTAGCTTCTCTCTTCCTCCTCTTTTTATAGCTCCAAAAGTCTTCTTTTCTCTCTCTGAAATAATCCCACCATTTTTTCTGACCCTTGGATGAAAACATATGATCCTGGCCATTAAATCCATTTTTGGCGCCAAATCTGGCTTTGACCTGTTGTGGTTGAGTGTGAGAGAAAGGACTGAATTTAATGTGTTTTGTTGTTTAGGTGAGGTGGAGGGGACATGGAGAGGATATGTTGAGGTGGAGGTGAGGGAGGTTGATGTTCTTTGGCATTGGGAGGAAGGAGACAAGTTGGAGGAAAGCAGGGTGTTTGTTTGACTATTGGGTGTGTTGACCGGGTTAGGGGTTGGGTAAGCGGGTTGGATGGGTAAAAGGACCGGGTCGGGGTGTATTGGGCTTGGGCTTAGTAACTTGGATTAAGGATTAGCTTTGGATACCATTAACAACTTAGGGACCAAATGTGCAAATTCAAAATCCGAGTTCCAATGTGTAAATTCGAAAAAGGTTATCCAAGGCTGAAAATGCGGTCTCAAAAGTACAAGGACCAAGCGGCCATTTTCCAATTTTCTAGGGCTATTTTGCCAAATTTCAAACTTGGAGGACCATTCTTGTAATTTTCTCAAACTTTTGACATTTTTCACCAAAGGACTAAATTTGACAACTTATGAATTTAAAAGGACTTTTGGTGATTTTTCTTTGAAATTTTGACTCGGGGACTATTTTGACAATTTTAGAAACTTGGGGGTAAAGCGCCAATTATGCAAACTTTGCTCATTTTCATCGATTTTAAACATTTTGCATCTGAAACATATAAAATGCAATTTTGAGATATTTTCGATATTTTGATGCATTTCGAGCATTTTTAAACGTTTTGCGATTCAGATTGACCCAAAATGATGAGTATTTACACTCATCAATAACAACAGAGCTCGATGGTGGAGCAGGAAATGCTCAAAATGGGTTGAATGGTCTTGATGCTACAAGCGCAATGAGAAGGGACACATGGCTAATGCATGCCCAAAGCCGAGGACTAGGGCAATGCTTATTTCAAAGAGGCTCTCTTTCGCTCTAAAGGATGAAGTGGTGGATCTCTCGGACAAAGAACAAAGTTTTATGGCAAATGAGACTCGGATGATGATATGGAGGACTTTTGTGCCAATGCAAAGATTATGTTGATGGCTAATATGCATGAGTTACACATGAGTGACACGGGCCCGTGTATGACATCGATGGCTTGTCTCAGTACCGAACAAATCATATTTATCTACGATCTAATATCTCCGCCAACATCCGAATCCGGCAAGGCTCGGAATGTTCAAAATGAGTCATTTACATCTCATTCGACGATTTTCAAATAGACCACAGTAGTTACATTTGACGATCAAGATGACCTTATGGTTTCCATTGATAATCAAATTGAGTGCGTGGTTATACTTGAGGATCTAAATAATGATCATGTTGTGACTTCATTGAACAAGCCGAACTTTGCCTCATCCGGATCGGCTCTCTTACTTAAAGACCGACAATCCAAAATTGAATAATGTTGTGCATTAAATCAAACCTTAAAAAGTAAAAATACACTTTGTTAACCAAGGATTTTGAATGTTTACAAAACAACTCAACTTTTTCAAAACTCAAGAAAAGCGTGAAAAAGGTTTTGAAGCGACCTTTACTAAATCTCATCAAAGCGAAAAATATTTAGAGACGGATCGTGATCTAGCCGCTCAAGTATGCTTTATTGTCGAGATACAACAATGAAACATGAACATAAAAAGCAAATTAACGCTCACCTTGGAAAATCAAAAGCTAAGGTGAGTTGTTAACTTGTCAAAAGCAGTTCTCGCATACAAAAGCATTCCACGAAACGAATAGATAATCATCTTGAAGAAATTATCGACACAATGCAAACTTAAAGAGTTTAAAACTGTTGTTTACAAACATGGTGAGTCGAAGAATCGCTATTGAAAAGTTTACTTTAAAACCCGATCCAAATGGATATGGACGAATCTTCTTGATTACAAACATAAACTTTCAACCAAAACATTCAAACCAAATCTTGAAGTTTCCAATCCGAATATAAAATTGATAATTACATTATGAGTTTTGTTGAATATCATCGTCAAAAGGAATTAGATGCGAGAAGGCGAGTCGATCAAAATTAAAAGCATTGTTTACAACAAACCTTTTAATTATTCAAAACCGGTCACTTTTGTCACACCAACGGATTCTTCTAACACACCAAGGGTTATCATCAAAACACACGAGTCTTCTAATGTTAATCCCCAACAGATTATGCACAAATTTATGGTCCTTTACCTTCCATCGGTGAAGTAAACTCAAAACACGAAAATCGCAAAATTCTCGATATTTTGACATTTTCATGGTCGACCTCAAAACTTTACAACATGAGATAAAATATAATTTTGAAATCAAAGTTCAACATTTTCAATCGCCTCTGCGCGAGAACAAAGAGACATTTTTCGAAAAATCTTTTACCCAATGTTAAGAATTTGAAAAATTGTGCATTGTCTTAGGAGCAGGACTTTCATAAGGAACTTGGAGTGATGAAGGTCATTTTCGAGAAAGCGAAACATCTATTTCTAATACTAAGCGTAAAAGAAAATGTTGAGAAAAGATGTTGATCGACTCTTGAAAGATGTTATACGTCTTGATATCCATAATGTTGTGTTATTCAATTCTTTGCCACATGCATCGATTATATCTCTGCGATAATGTTGACTCTGTGGTAGCTGTGAGAATCACGATAATGTGCTTGGATCGAGTCTTTAAAAGTCGACAATGTATGATTACTTAACGAACTTTACAATGCAAAGCGTCGTCTTAATTGGTGTGAAAAGATATTCACAATCAACAACATGGTTTTCAAAACAAAATCGCTCGATTGCGTGCAAAATCTTGATCCTAAACTTGAGCAAGCGGATGATCAAAGCGTGTCTTTGAAAAGTCAAATCTCAAAATATGAACAAGAACTTGTAAAAGTTAAGCAGAATATGGTGTCATATTTGATTTACTCAATAAGACTCGTCATGAAGCATCAAACGAACTTGATCACTATCTTGCTCACACTAGAGAAGTCATGAATTTTCTTTGGTAATATTCGTTACGAAAATCAAGATTTGATTCACACTATCTCTAAGTTAAGAGAAATGTTAGGAAAGTATGAACTACTTCGCCTACCATCATTAAGAGATTAGCACCGGTAACACTTAGTAATCGTGAACCTAGAATACCTCTCGCCAAATCACAAGTTGCTAACGTGCTTCCTTTTATTGAAACAGGAATAGTTGCATCTTTTCCAAACGTCCGCACTTCACAGCCTAGGAGCACTCAATCGAAGAATAGGAAGTTGCGACCTAAGAAAATATCAATAAGGAATGCTAAAGTAGAAGAACACCCTAGGACTATGAATAAGACTCACGTTGCTTCCACTATAGATATTGTGTCTGGCAAATGTAATAGAAATAGTGATGTAACGAATGCTAAACCTTTAAGTACTTTTGATATTCAGTCTAATGCACCTTGTGTTATTTGTCGTAAAAGTATGAATTCTGATTTTCATGACAAATGTGTTGCTAAAGCTATAATCTCTCGTTTAAGAAATCCTAAGAATCGGAATACCTCTAGGCCCAATAATCATTCTAAGTCGTGCTTGGTAGACCGCCTTCTTTAGATTCTAAGGCAAGCATTCTTTGTCCCCTGTAGCTCAGTTTCACCTCCTAAGAATGTAGTACCACCTAGTGCATTCACTAAGACTAAAGCAAATAGTAGTTATAGATGGCGAAATGGATATATAACACACTAGGATTTAAATGGATGCCTAAAGTTATTATAATCGCTTGAACCCTCTAACATTTCGGTTCCACATCTACTTCTATTCCATCCGTGTCGCCATGTGTAATGCGGTGTGATACAGATCATTCTCTGGATTGTTGATAGCGGATGTTCCCGACACATGACAGCAACCTTAAGCTGTTATCAAACTTTATTGCAAAGTTCATTGGCTTTGTCGATTCGGGAATGATCACCAGCAACTATCATGGGCTACGGAGACTATATCAATGGGAACATCGAAATTAGCGGGGTTTACTATGTGGAAGGCCTCGGTCACAACTGCTTTCGATGGGTCGGTTTGTGATGGAGATTTGGAGGTTGCTTCGGGAGAAAACTTGTTTCATTCGTGATCTACAAGGAAATGACCTTATGTCCGCTCGTAATTCTAGTCTTTACACTATCTCTATGCAAGACATGGTTGCTTCATCTCCCATCCGCTTACTTTCAAAGGCAACATCAACAAAATCCGGCTATGGCACCGTCGTCTCTCACATCTAAACTTTCAAACCATCACCAACCTTGCTCGACACAAACTAGTTGAAGGTCTCCACGATTCGGTATTCAAGATCACCTTTGCTCACCTATGAACAAGGGAAAAGCACTCGTGGTCATTTTCCTTCAAAGGTGGAACACGACTCTCGACATGTGCTTCATCTTCTTCACATGGATTTGTGTGGCCCGATCTTGCTGCAAACGATCAATGGCAAACGCTACATCTTAGTAATTTTGATGACTACTCCCGATGGACTTGGGTCTACTTTCTTGAAGCAAAGACCAAGTTCCACAAATGATCATCACCTTTCTCACAAAAATACGAGTTCAACTCAAACAACATCGGAAAAATCGAGCAGACAAAGGAACTGAATTTGTTAACCAAACCCTTCGTGCATTTTATGAGAAAGTGAGAATTGACATCGACATCTATTGCACGTGCAGGAACAAAGCGGTGTTGTTGAAAGACGAAACCAAACGTTAGTGGAATCTGCAAGAACAATGTTAATCAATGCTAAACTTCCATATTACTTGTGGGCGGTCGATGTCATCGCATGCTATACTCAAAACCGTTCTATGATCACAAAACGTCACAACAAAACACCTTCGAGCTTGTCCACAACCATAAACCGAATCTCAAACACTTTCATGTATTTGGATCCCTTTGCTATCCGAATAATGATCGTGATGATTTTGGAAAGCTCAAAGCCAAAGTCGACATTGGAGTCTTTATAGGATATTGTGAGAATTCTAAAGGTTACGGATCCGGAATCGTCGTACAAAATAGGTGATGGAAGCGATTCATGCTCATTTTGATGAACTTACGGAAATGGCTTACGAGTATAACGACTTAGATCCGGTCACAACCGTTTAAACTTCCTTCAACCCCATCATCGGTGAACAAAGCCCCGACTTACTCGTCAACAAATGGAAAGGTTATTTGCTCCTACGTTCGGTGGCGATATTGATGAGCGTGCTCGGTGTATCCGATGTTTCACCGCACAACCCGATAATACTCTTATACGATACACTGCTACAACAACTCATCGTTGAAGGAGCACCACCATTGACTCCACCACAACAGTTGAACAAACCGCTTCCAACAATGATGAACCGATCGATGATATTCTTAATGAAGTACCCCACTGCAGATTTTGATCCAAATCGTTCTTTAACCCGTTTCTCGATGACACCGCCGCACTCGATGTCGCGGAATCATCAACAAACCATTTGAATCCTCGAATCGCACAATGTATACCAACATCAACCTCTACACATCGATGGACAAAGACCATCCTCGGCAAATATTATTGGCAACCCGAATCAACCGATCGTTGGGAGACAACGTCTTCACACGGATGGTGAACATTGCATTTATGCACTCACCGTCGCCAATATGAGCCTAAAAACATTAAAGACGCAATGACAAAAGACAAGCGGATTGAATCCATGCAAGAAGAACCCAACCAATTCAAACGTCTTGAAGTATGGGGCGGTTGAAAGACCAACAGGGTCTATGTCATTGGTCTCAAATGGATTTAGAAAAACAAATTAGATGTGAAGGAACGTCATACGAAACAAGTCACGTCTAGTTGCTAAGGGTTATCGTCGGGAAGAGGAATAGACTTTGAAGAATCTTTTGCTCGTTGCTCGTCTTGAGGTCATTCGGATATTTCTCGCATTCACGGCTCATATGAATATGACGGTCTTTCGGATGGATGTCAAGCTGCGTTTCTCAACGGAGCGAAAAGCGGTCTATGTCGACCAACCGAAGGATTCGCGATCCCGAGTTCCGAACCATGTCTACAAACCGAACAAAGCTCTTTATGGTCTCAAACAAGCTCCTCGGGCATGGTACGATAAGCTATCATCTTTCCTCATTGCTAATAATTTCACCAAAGGTTCGGTTGACCCTACTCTTTTATACAATATCAAGGGCACATATCTTAATTGTTGAAATTTACGTGGATGACATCATTTTGGGTCTACACATAAAAGTTTTCAATCGCTTTTGCAAAACTAATGAAGAAAAATTTTGAAATGTCCATGATGGGTGAACTTACGTTCTTTCTAGGATTACAAGTTCATCAATCGCCTGTGGTATTTTCTTGAGTCGGTCAAATATTCCTTGAATTGTTAAACAAATTTGGAATAAAAACTGTGACACTTATGCCACACCAATGACTCATACCAAGAAGCTAGACGCAGATTTACATGGGAAATTAGTGGACCCTACCAAATACCAAGTATTATTGGGTCTCTCATGTATCTAACAACTAGCAGAGACGATATTGTATTTGCCGTTTACCTATGCTCCCGTTATCGATCGTGACCAAGCGAAACCCACCTCTACGAGGCTAAAAGAATCCTCCGATACATTAAGGGAACCATTAACTTGGGGATCCGGTATCCAGAAGGATTCGGTTTTGAACTAATCGCTTTTGAGACGACCACGCAGGATGCTTAGACTCAAGGAAAAGTACTTGAGCACTACAATTTCTTGGTGATAAAGCGGTGTCTTGGCAATCAAAGAAGCGAGGATTGTACATCATTGTCATCAACCAAAGCGAGAATATGTAGCCATGTCCGCGTGTTGTGCTCAAGTCATCCGGATGAGAACACAACTCAAAGACTATGGTTACGTATTTGATGAATCTCGATGTCTGCGATAATCGGAGTGCCATTGCGATCTCGTGCAACTCGGTTCAAGACTCGAAATCAAAGCACATCGATCTACGCTATCATTTCATCAAGGACCACGTGGAGCAGTGCAGTTGAACTATACTTTGTGGGTGCGAGAATACCAATTGGCGGATCTTCTCACCAAAGCCTTGCCTCCCGCTAGGTTTAATGAGTTGGTCCACAAGATTGGTATGAGGTGTTTGACTCAAGAGGAATTGGATGAACTCCTTAAACAGTCTTTAAAACACGTCAAACACCAAAATCTATTTTTAAATAATTTTCAAAACAAAATACAAAATATAAAACCCGATAAAACAACAAACAATATTCTTCTAATCTATTTTTCATCAACATGGCAAGTACATCTCTTTCGTCAACACTTTAATCTTTCAAAATTCAAGATTTTTCCAATCAAGTGTTGAGGGAGAAAATTATAACTTAACTGTTTCAAAACATCTGTGTACTTGCACGTTATCATATCCCGGTTGTTTCTTTTATCAATGGTGGTAAATTTTTCTGGTTCAATGACACTCCTCGGACTAAAATTTATAATCTTTCATTATTGTCTTAAGTCGAAGGGGAGTGTCGTCAAGTTTCTTTCTTAAAATCTTTTGTTTGGTAACCAAAATGGAAGTTAAAAGGCTTTAAATGAAAATGGAAAAGGTGGAGGGACCAAAACTGCCAAAAGGTTAAAGTTATTTTAATAAAAACACCTTCCACCTAACTTTCTCATCACATTTATTACACTTAACCAAACTAATCCTACGAATAGAAATCATTCAAGAAATCTGTGTTTTTGATCATCAAAGTGTAAGTGTTTTCATAATCTTAACGTTATAACAAGCAAAGGTTTTGATTTTTATGCAAATCCAACGGCTAAAATGCTAGATATGGGTGATTATGTGTTCTATGCATAAGCGTATGAACACACAATCACTGGTGTGTGTTTGTGGTTAAAAATATTGTGTCAAAACATGTCTTTAACATCAATGATACTAGTTTTATCCTCAAAATCCACCCAGAAACACGAATTGATGGGTCTTCAAATTTAGGGTTTATGCGTGGTTTTGGGTGTTCTCAAATGTGTATGTTTGTGGTCAAAAAGGTTGTTGTATAAGGTTGTATTCAAGTTGAATTGAACATATCCAAGCCAGTTTTACCGAAACTCAAATGAATCATCAATGGAATTTAGGGTTTACATTCATACGGTTTGGGTACTTTTGATTCTTGACGCTTTTGATGTTAAAACTTGGATAAACATACTCTATATGCCTCTTATAACTCCCGAAACACTATGGTGCAATTCCTATGGCTAGAAATCATATGCGTAATTCTTAAACTCTAGGGTTTTGACTTACGCGTATGACTTTCGCGTAAAATATTTAACAAGCTTTCATGCCATAATCATTTTATAATGAATATATATGTTAAGATTGATGATATGATGATTTTATTTCGGGCTTGCTACCGTAAAACTCGGAATCAAGGTCTCACATTACTCTACGCATAAGGATCACCCACGCGTGAGCGGGTTATCGTGAAGAGAAATCCTACGCGTAACTATTACGCGTAAGGTTCTACAATGGGACTACGCGTATCCTGTGAAGGAAATGCTTAAACAGTGATCTCTACACATAAGGTCTACTCTTACGAGTAAGCCTTACGCGTAAGGTCTTTATACGCCTACGCGTAAGCTCTACGCATAAGGTCCTCTTTTCCTACGTGTAACATTTCTTACGCGTAAGTTAGGATCCTACGCATAAGCTTTCGTCTACGCGTATATCACTCCTGTTTACGCGTAACTTTGCCAAATCTACGCCTAAGCCATGATTGACCTTCATTATGAATTGTTACATGTACAAACTTGTAAATAAATGAATCATAACGTCACGAAACCAATAATGTCACTAATAAACTTAATCGTTTAAAATGTTGTGTTAAATAAGTGATAACATAAACTTTAAAACTTAAAGTTAACTAACTCACGAAACTTATTACGACGACATTGGACTATTGAACAAACAAGTGACTTTGGACTCGTAACAATCTTTGACACTGTATATTCAATAGTTAGACAATAAAAACCTTCTGTTGACTAAAATTATGTCTTTCGATATGTTGGTTACATTGGCTAATGTTATTTGAGATCACGACATGGTCGCTCAAATGAATGTGGATGCACGAAGTTCTCACAATTCTTGACATCTTCCCTAATGGCTATCCTAGAAAGATTGGAAAGAACAACCTTAGGGTTGACTTTGAAACCCTCACATGCTCGTAATATTCTTGTCTCATTCTTTGTGGATATTCTAAAGAATCATCCCTACCGAACATGCTCTCACACTCGCTAGAGTACTGGGAGATCTACATTCAACAATTCGAATTCAATGCAAAGGATCAAGGGTCAAAGTGCGGTGGCTGCGACTATCAATAACAAAAAGTCACCATCACTCATGCGGACTTACGGGTTGTTCTTCTCATTCCGTAAATCGTGCCAACCGACTTCTATGCCACACCCTCTTGAGGAGACAGTTCTTCAATCACGATTGATATTGGCTATGATGAAGCTTGAGGAATTATCTCTAAGCATTCTCATGTGGAGCTTAAGAACATTCCTCAACCGTAGAGAACCCTCTACATCATCATCACCAAATCGGTCTCTGGTCGTGACAGTGGCTATGAGCATCCCAAGCTCATAGAGCTACAAATATTTTGGTCATTAATTAACAAGAAGGACATCGAAATTGAAGCACTGATATGGCATGACATGAAGACGTTTCTCAAAAAACTTGGCTCAAAGATTCCCTATGTCAGATACACAAAACTGTTGATCCAGAGAGCACTTGGACTTCATCCTGATATCCCCAAGAGGCTCAATGACCTCGATAATCACGACATGTTGGTGAGCCTATCCTATCGATCGAGAATCAAGGAATCGTCAACAAAGAAGCAGTCTTTGTGTTACCCGATCACCTACTAACTAACGAAATCAAGAAGCTTGAAGCGTACAAAAGGTATCGGGTAGCGATGAGAGAAGGCAAAGTTGGTCATCTCGATGAAAAACCTTCGGAACACCTACCGGAGAACCGAGAAGAGGAAGTCTTTGGAAGTGCGAAGCACGAGAGAGTCAAAGGAATGTCCCAAAGAGGAAACACGCTACAAGAAGAAAGTTCCTCTCGAAGCATTCCTATTCCTACACCGAAACACCAAGAAAGCTCTTGGACGAAAGCTCGAAGATACACAATCAGACGAGGAGGTTCACTACTCAGAATCGCAACCGAACCACCTCCCTCGGTAGCAAAACCTCCTAGTCCTCCGGTGACCTAGGAAAGGAAGACTCACATGCTTGTGCCATATGATGAAAGCTCGAGAAAGTGATGAAGAGCAACCGGATAAATCCTACGGGAAGAAGTTTAAAATCGTTAGACACCTTTAAAAGGCTAAAGAATTTGAACAAGAACAAATGGGTGGCCTCGGAGGGTCGAGTGGTGGTGTCCACTCTTCACCGAGATCCGATGCGGTTAATCGACCCGATAAGGAGCTGGTGCCACCACTCTTCTCGCAACAACAACAACTTTTGGAGGATTCTATTGATTATGAGATTGAGAAACCGGCAAAAGAAAAGGCGAGAAATACTGCGATGAAACAAAAGGCGATGACAAGGCTATGTCTAAGGAGGAAACTTCGCACCTCCAAAGGACTCGAGCCTCCTCATGTATCCTCATCATCGATTCATCATCTCATTCTTCACCACCACCATCTAAAAGATCAACCAAATCAACATCCAAATCAGTGAAGAAGCCAACTCGATCTTGGATATCTCATGCTCATAAAAGAATTAGGAATCTTTGTCAAACAAGTCATAAAGAAAGACATGCTCTACAGGAAGATGAATTTCTATCTTGATCGATCTGATATATTCATGATGATCTTGACAAGATGCAAGATGAAAGGGAGTATGTCGAAGCTCATGAAAGATGATCTTCAAGGAAAATGGACGAAATGATCAAAGGATACTTTCACCGGTTCCTTATGGAGGTCGTTCAAACCGACAAAGGAGATGTATACCGGACAAGCGTATCCAAATCTCTTGCATCTAGCCAAACAAGCCATGAAATCAACTCCGATGAATTTAAGCATCAATCCAGTTGAATCCACAATTTTCTCGGATGATGAATTGGTGAACCGGCTAGTAGCGCAAATGTCAAAGCCTCGCAACGTTTGCCTCACACGGCTAAAGCTGTTTGAAGCTCTACAGAATACCAACTCGGGTCCTCATTCGAGAAGAAGGCAGTAAGGCCCAAACGATCAAGGGATGATGAAGACAAAGATCGGGATAAGGATAAAGAGCCCAAACGCACAAAGAAGTCGATGTATCATCCTCGATTCAAGACTCGATACAACCTCCACCACAACGGACTCTGCTCAACAAAGATCTTCTCCTCCCTCTTACGCAGATAAACCTCATGATTACGAGACATCACCCCATTTGAAAACCGGTGACCATTTTGAATATACGGGTGGTGGCGATGAAGAATACCATGAGCCCCAACAACAACCCGCCTCACCCGACAAAGCATCGAAACCGGCATCCTCATCTAGGCCTCGGGCCCGAAGAAGAAGGCGCCCACTACCGGCGTCGTATCATGGCTAGATGAAGATACAACAGAGGAATTTGAATGGTTCTCTACACTTGTCAATTCCACTCCTACCGAAGAAGGTCAAGATCGGTGAGCGGTAATACTTTGGAGCATGCTAAGATTACGCAAGAAAAGTTCCATGTGAAGAAGATGACAAAATCCGAGTTGAGGCGAATCAAGAATGAAGCTTTTCAGCTGTGGAAAGATAGCTCGAGAAAGTGCCATCGAGGTCGAATATCACCTTGAAAACATTGCTCGAGCTATGTCTAACAACATGGATTGGCTCAACCCGAGCAAACATCGACTTCACCAAACGGGACAACCCTCCATACTACACCGTGGTCAAAACCTCTACCAACAATTGGCCAACCAAATGAACCTAGGATTCCATTCAGATATTTCTTCAACAAAGACTTGGAATTTCTTCTACGGTGGCGATGGATCAAGGAAATCGCTACATCATTGACACTTCCATTCCAGCAGACCATATATTCAAAGCGCATAGCTATCGAGGAAAGAGCTAATCACTTGTTCTCCAACAAAGTGGAAGCATACGACCAAGATGCAATGTACGAGATTCATCATTGGCGGAAGCGTCAAGAATCTACTACAAAAGTGCCAGTTGAAGTCTCAACAAGCGGTGTTCAAGACTAAGGATATCGTTGCCATCAAACACGTTGATCTTTCGACCAAATGGGACTACACTTTTATCAAGAAGATTGTGGTCAAAAGGCAAGATGAGCGGATTATGCATTCTCTGAAGTCGACTTTGAGAATTTGTCTATCAACGACATTGAAGACATGTACCTTGCCAAAGTGCGAGTGGTCGCATGAGGCAATTTTCAATCAAGTACAACGTGAATTTATCAAGTCCTTGCTCATCTTCATCACACGCATAGTCATCAAAGAGCGTGTAGAAGATCTCCATTTCATGATTGAATCATATCGGACCGTGTCAACTTCACTCCACCTCAGCTTGATCTTCCGACATTAACCAGCTCTCACAATATACACTCATCAGCAAACCATTCGGCGTAGTTTATCGCATTGAACTTCAACGAAATTGCTTAATGGCGTGTAGTGATCTTCACAAGTTTGGGGATCACACCTTGAAGATGGTCAGGGACGGATTGGCTTATAGGTTGAAGGATATACGTCAAAAGATTAGGTCTCCTAAGCAATGGAATTCTCAAGATCGAAGGGATGTGAGGAGGATCATCAAAATGATTGATGAAAGGTTGTATAGAAGGGATCAGTTCAGAACATTGGAAAGCTTTGTTGGTGGTCGACCCAAGATTAACATCATCGGCTATCAACATACATTCGCACTCTGGCAACATCTTTGGACTTCGGTACCCTTGAACCGCTTCTTTCATTATAAATTTAGATGTGTGATTATTTATGTGAATGGCTTGTGCACACATTACGATGTACAACCCGTAGTTGTCAAGAAAGGACCACGTGGTGCGCTTGATTGCCACAATACTTATAAAAGGAGCGAAAGCTTCTTACTTTTGAGTAAAACCTATCAAACCTTTCATTTTCAAGGTTTTGCTCAAAAGGACAAGTACTTCCTCATATGATTTTCAAAACCTCAACCGTTTATATCACTTGTTGAGGGGAGTATTTGAATTAAAACTTTGTTCACAAATTGTTCATAGTGGTCATCTTCCCCAACACTCGAAATGGTCATATTTATTCTCAACTTTTCAAAATAACATTTTATATGCCATTTTTAGGGGAGAAAATTATGTAATAAGAAATATGTTGTGTAAATGCAAATGAATCTTTGTGTAATAGACTTAACCAACGAATTGACGGTACTAAACCGTTAGTAAATCGAAAAGACTTGTCCGGACGGTAATAATTTCAAGCTAGTTCTCTAGTAATGTAAACGTGTCTCGCAAAGGACTTGTCCGAGTAGAAAGTACCATTCGAGAAACTCTTGGTAGACATGAACTCGACGGGTATGAAAACCTTTCGAGGCTTGTCTACACCATCAAGGTAGTTATTAGAGCTAGTTTTCACCTAAAAGGCGACAATGTAACTCTTTAACTATGCAGCGTAACCGTGTCTCGCGGGGAGTGTCTATCTTGAGTTGATCAATTCAAAAGTCGCGCTCTTCCCACACACGGTCTGATTTCCGTCAAAACTCTAAAGCACATGTGGAGGGTATTTACATTAAAGATAAAACTCTCACGATGGTTCAAACATGTTTTCATTTACAAACCCTTTGAGAGATTTTCTTGAAAATTGGTTTTATGGCAACATAGGTTAGTCATGGAGTGATAAGGTGACTAAGGTTAGGAATAACCGTCCTATGATCCGCCAGAGTCGAAGGATCTACCCAAGGACATCACAAATAGTTAGTACTTAGAAGTCCTTTGGTACGATTATAAAAAGGAGAAAATGAGAATCGGAGAAAGAAGGAGTTGAAGAATTAAAAGAAATGCAAAGAAAAGGGTGAAAAGAAATAGCCCTCCAAATTATTCAACTTAGGGTAGACACGGGTTCAATTCATATACTCTTGGTTGTCACTTAGTACGCCGGTATTGAAGATTAAAAGTCGTCATGGACCCGATGGACGCATGCACTATACCTTCTTAGCCACTCAAGTTTCTCTCAAAGAAGCTTGTTTCATTCTCACGGGAACCCTACGTAAACTATTGGCTTTCTCTTAGAGATCATTGGTATTGAAGAAGGAGACCATCTCCTAGTCTCCGCTCGGGAAAACCAAAACGCACTATTGAGTCTAGAGCCACGAGATTCATCAAAAGATCTCTTAGGTACACTTGACATTTCATCACTTGATGTTCAACAATAAGAACATCGGTGGTACATTATCGAGTCCTTCACGGATCTTAGCAATGTCGAGAACATTTATGAGAGGTTCACATCGTGATCCTCGGTGATTGAATGGAAACTCTGCCGGGTCAACATCAAACAGCCACCGACAAAGCGGTCACCGGTAACTCCTCGTGGATTACGCTTAGTGTGTCTCAAGCGGTCTCTGATCGTGAGGTGATGCTTGGTATACCTCAACGAATCATCTCGAGCTGTAGATGTACTTGGTACATCGCGTTATCTCACTTGTGGGACTCAGTTCAGAGCGGCCTTTGTGAGATATAGAGTTGTGTTTTCACACTATGTTGTTAACACTCTCAAGTTCAAACTTGTAAGTGCCGGAATCCGCTTATTACTAACCGTTTAAATGTTTTTTCTTATGGAAGCTCCGGAGCGGGATGATCGTGCAGATTCTTCTCATGCTCACGCCAACATCATCACTAATGGAAGTTCTATCCAAAAGCAACACAATGATCGAATGATTCTTCGTCAAATCAAAGAATCTACAAAGTTAAAGACTTAAATAACTTCATCGAGATTGAATTCCAACGTCAAAGAGCGTGTGAGCATGTTGAAGAATGACGTGGAGACATCATGTGGCGAAGCGAGACTGAAAGCGGACTTGATGCGACAACAATCAGTAACACCCCAACCCGACAAGGGTAAAGATATCACAAATACGGTTTCATATCGAACCTTAAGTACTATACAATAGCGGAAGCCTTTACAAAATTTACAAAAGAAAATATAAATAACTTAATAATCAAAATAAATCTAAGATCCCTATTTTCAAATCTTGCTCTCACTCTACTCTCAACCCGGATCGGCTATCCCATAAGCTCATCTTGAATGCCTAATACACCGCCGCAGAAAAGAAATGCGGTGAGCTTACAAAGCCAGTGAGCAGATATAACAAAGCGAAAACTAAACAAAAAGTAAATACGAAATGAAATAAAGAAACGAATAACGAAGTCACGTGAATGAGAATAATGAATCACTGAGGATTCTGCAGAAACATAGACACACAGAAATCCAGAAGAACAAACAACAAATAAGAACAAACACATAGCATATTGATGACACAATCTGAAACACATCATAATCAACAGGCAATTAATGAATCAGGCAATTTAAGTACATATAAGTCAAATGAAATACCGAAAGCTAGCAGAAACAACTACTAGAAGTAAACATGTCCTCTACACAAGTCAATTAATCTACAATTAACACACTTATCCAAAATCGTAGCAGCGGAACAATAGCAGTCAAACGTGGCAGTCACACATACAAATAGAAAACACAGTAGGAAACTATAACTAAATAAGCAAAAGACATAGCATAGCAATTAGCAAGTTATCAAGTCAGATATCATAAGTTAAACCATTTCCCAGATCAAACTTTAGTATAGACAGAATTTAAACATGGCAGATCAAACATAAGCAGATACGAACACCAACGGATAATCAAAGTTTGATTCGTTAAAATAAACACAAATATCAAAATATCAAAACCGGGAACACACCGAGCCTAAAACGTAAAACTTTTGCAATTTAAAGGCTACGGGTGTGAAATCAATTTTCCTATATTCTAAATGACTAAAAATAATTTTAGGAAAAGGCGGGAAATTTTTTTTTTTTTTTTTTTATTACGAATTAAAAACTATTTTAATCTAATTAATTAATTAAAAATACTAAAATAATTGGGAAAAATCTGAAAAATTTACAAAAACTTCTTTATGATAATGTGGACCTAAGAAAAATAAAATGGGACCAACAGCTTATACGGATAAGCTGTTAAAAATAAGCTAAAACTTATAAGTCTAAACTAGCATATGGTATTAAGTAATAGATGTTGCAAAGTTTAACCAAGACAAGACCCAAGGGCGCATGGCTATACAGGTACACTTATCACTATCAGGTGGTGGGAGGTCTCAGGTTCGAGCCTGCCTCCCACCTTTTTGTTCTTTTATTTTTTTTTTGGAGAATTTTCTTGTTGGAGATTAAAGACAATCGAAATTAACAACTTTTGTAAAAACTTGGCTTTTGAAAAGCTCTAAATAAGCTACAGGAACAGCTTATTGTTCACAGTAGGTGACAGAAGCTGACCATACACCCAAACAGTGCAAACTTTTAAGCACTACAAAGCAATGATAAGCATTTGACAGGAGAAACAAGCAAACATGCATACTCAACAATTACATAAGCTGAAAAAGCAATTACAATGGGGGAAAAGCAGTTGGCATAGTAAGCAAAACTAGAAAATCCTAAGCTATGGTAATCCTAAACTAGGGAGAGTCCTAAAAAGCTAATGAAATAGAAATAAGCATAAGCAAGCTAAAATAAGCATTTATAAGCAGAAACTATACTAAACCTAAACTAATTAAACTATTAAGAAAATATAAACCTAATTAAGCTAACTAGAAGCCTTAATAAGCACTTAAGCTAAAGAAGTGTATGCTGCTATGACTGACTCACGATGCAAAGCAAGATATAAGTACCAATTTAGAGCTTAATTTATACTACTCCTAAAACCTCAAAAGTGGCAAAGTTCTAAAGTTTACTAACCTAAATTACTAAAAAGCCAAACCTAACACTAAAGGGAGCAGAGGAGGAGGGGAATTGGCTGTGAGCAGCGAGTTCATGCCTCATTACAAAGACAAAACAAAGGAGACAGTTATCTAAAAAAACTACCCAAGTGATTTTACCAAACAAACTGTCATCAACTTCAAAACAACTAATGAACACTTGCATCAAACCATTTTAACCTTAAAAGCAGTTCAAAACTTGGAATTTGGCCCGATGAAGTTGTTCCAAACACCCTTATAGGGTATGAAAGCTGCTTTTTTTACACTACATTCAACACCTAAACTAACTTAAATCAGATACTCACTAACTAGAAGGATCAACTAGGCTGAGTTGGGTGATAAGCAACAAGAGTTGACTTTTTGGAAAAACAAGAAAACTAGAATTCAGAAAAGAAATTTAAGGAAACTTTGCAAGAAATTATAACCAACCAACTGAATTAAATTTGCAGAATTCAAATTAAACAGGAATTTAAAACTTAAAATTAAATTTTCATTAACTAAAAGAGTACAAGACAATGAAATTTAAATTGGGACTAGAACATTAAATTTCTAGACAAAGTTCTATTCTATCACTAAGAGCTTATTTATACAAAGATAAGAAAAGGGTAACTTCTGTCTTCTCTCTTCTTGTGTTTTTCTTTCTGTGTTAGTTTTGTGAGTGTAAGCAAGCCAAAAGCTTCTTGTGCTTTCTTGCATTAATCCTGGACATCCATTTTCCTTTGATCTCACTCCATTTAATCTTGGCCATTCATGGCTTCTTGTGCACCTAGGATTGCCAGGGTGGAATGGGTAACCCGTGATTTGTTCTTGGGGTTGGGATTTAGTGTCATTGGGAAATGGGGTAAAGTGGGTTTTAGGGTTTTGGTTGTGTACCGGGTAAAAGAGAGAGCAGGGATGTGGAGGGAAAAAGAAGAGAGGGAAAGGGTATGGGTCGGTTTGTGGGTTAAAAGGGGGAACAGGTAGGTTAGGTTTATGATTTTTTTATTTGTGTTTATGAAGTAATAAAGGGTTTGGTTGGTTTGTATAATAGATAAACCCAAGGACTAAACTTGTACAATCTGAAACTTGAGGGACTTGATGTGACAAGCTTCCAAATTTCATTCAAGGGACCATACCTGCCAAGTTAGATAAACCAAAGGACCTTTATGATATTTATTACAATTTAAAACATCAGGGGACCTTTTATGTCATTTTGAAACTTGAGGGTAAAGTTGCCATTTGTAGAAAACTTTCATCCAAGGACTATTTTGAACATGTTTGTTTATCCAAGGACTAAAGTTGACTTTTCTTTCATTTTAAACCTTCAGGGACTAGTTTTGCCATTTTGTAAAACTTCAGGGACTGAAAATGTCAATTGTGTGAACTTTGATCATTTTTTATTTGTTTTCAATCTTTTTGTACCTGAGTGTCACAATTTTCAAATTCCGGTCATTTCTTAAATTATATATGCATCATATTAGTTCATTCATGGCATTTCGTTTCACATTTAACGCGTAATTTTTATATTTAATAAACGTTATCGCGTGAGTTATTATTTTAAATATTTAATCCGTTACTTTCAAAAATGATCCCGACATATTTTTATACTTACATTTAGTTATAAAACTATATTTTGAGTTTAACTAGTGTTTTGGATTTATTTCGTATATAAATCGTTAAAGTTATATTATTACGACACTTTTCTTAAAAATTACTCGATAATTATTTTATCACTCAATTTTACAAGGGATGTATTTTACAATTATTATGATCTCATTATACTCTAATTTGATCTATTAAAAATTTACTTGTACCAAAACGTTACCATTAACCTTACAAGTTATATTTATCTACATATGTACTTACACTTTTACAATTAATTATACAAGTATATATGCAAAAAAAAAAAAAAAAAAAAAAAAAAAAAAAATAATTAATTATTTGGGAACCATATCCCTAAAATCCGGCTCCAAGGGAGGAAATCAAATTGGGTAGATTTTCTACAAGGCAAGATTTATACTTCAAGAAAATTTACTTCACTCATTAAATTGCAATAATACAAGTTACCAAAATTTTTCTCTCTTCTTTGTTTCTCTTCATCCAAAACCGCCATAGAGAGGTCTTCCAAGGGATCACAAAATTTTGCTAGCTCAAGTGTTAACACAATCTAGATAATACTCTTTATAAGGTTTTGAAATAAAACCAAGAGTGTTTAGGATTAACCTTGGTTCTTTGCACCTCATCATATCACTTGTAAGCATGTTTCCTTCATTTTCATGTTTCCTTATCATCTCATAAGTATCTTTTCATTTTGGAGCAAGCATGCATGATTTGTGTTGTTTATACCATTTTACTTGATTTTAGAGTTATATATATATTAAGGTCATCCTATAATTATCCCTTGGTATATGTTGGTATTGATGGTGATTAGGAACCCATGACACCCTAAGAAGGTGTATGGTAGGATTAGATTAGCTTTGGAGTTGATTTGAAGGGATTAGAATAGGTTTTGTCCGAGAAAACTATTTTCGATACGTATAAAAAGTGGTCTGTCCTTATTTTGATTTTCTGGAAAATCCGACGGTGGTAACGAAATTTTGGCCTTGATATTTAGAAAATATACTTTAAAACGAATCCGTGGCGGCTTGAGCGGATTAAAGCGGAGTTATAACGAAGAAGTTATGGATTTTACAAGTTTGACGACGAAAATATATTTTTCGAAATTTCAGCATAATATTATTTTCTTGTACGAGTCAAAAGCGAGCCTTAAGCTTCACAAATTATTTCGACTTATCAAAATATATTAGTTTACTTGATACGAAGCTAAGGACGTATTATCGTGAAAGCGGTTTGAAACGACAAAGATATGCACGTTTTCATAAACTTGCCGTAACTATTATTTTCGAAAAACTATATTATTTTACGATACAAGTGTTACGGTAGCGTAACGTCCATGTTGAGGGCTGTTTTATCAAGGTTGTGAAACTTTTGGAACAAAATGTCTTCCAAGTAAAATTTAGATCACCGAGCATATTTTTCAAAACAACAAGCCGTTTGTATAGCGGAGTTGTAATAAATTATTTACGGATGTTCAAACTTGGCCGAAACTCACTTTTTACACCACAATTAGCCAAAATCACTATCTTTAACCCTTATTATCTTTATGTTCGAGACCTTTTTGACGAAAACTCCTGAACTGAAACTTCTAGATTTCGATACAAACTTTCCAAAACCGTCGAGTTCGTTCTCTAACGATCGACGTACACCATTTTACGACTAGTTTTTCGGAGCCATTTTTGTCACTTTCATGAAAATTTCCGACGACATTGTTTTGCGACGAAAAGTGAAAATTTCACCATAAATCATTATAAAACCATTGTAGGATGACATTTTGACGTAAATACTTGTAAAGTCATTTTTGAAGGGTCAAGACGTCAAAAGTGTATTTTTCGACGATAAGTAACATTTTTCAAAAACTCGCTAATGGTATAAATAACATACGAAATGCATGCATAACATTACATTGCAACTCATTGCATATCATATCATTCATAATAGGTCAGTTTCGGGATTCACGCTACAATTTGGTGTAACCACTTTTGTCATCACATCTACTCATCAAGTGAGTAATCACAACTCCCCTTTTTACCGTTTTACTACATTTTGGGGCTGAATGCATGAACTATACTTGAATTAAATTGAATCTTACTTTTGTGAACTCGAATCAAATCCTTGAACTTAATTACGAATTTATGACTTGTTGGAATTTATTGAACCGTACATGTTATGACCTTGACCTAAAGTCTCCCATGTTCGGAGCATCACTATAAAGTCTCGCCTTATTGGTGGAGCGTTCTCAATAAATCTCGCCTTATCGGTGGAGTGTGCAAAGTCTCGCCTTATTGGTGGAGCGTTCTCAATAAATCTCGCCTTATCGGTTGAGTGTGCAAAGTCTCGCCTTATTGGTGGAGCGTTCTCAATAATTCTCGCCTAGGTGGTCGAGTGACAAAGGAGTCTCCCTTGTTGGAGCAGTGCAAAGTCTCCTATGTTCGGAGCATCCCTACATTATTATATTCGTGGTACTATATTGTGAACTATTATGACCGCTTATACTTGACTATTAGGCACACTACTTTTGGCAGTGGGTTGTGAACACACAGGTTGCAAGTTTTGTATGGGCGGAACTTGGAACTGAGTGGATTTACAATGCCTTTGCTTTGCGGACCATTTTAAATCGGCCGAAAGCTTTGAACATTTCTTACTAGTTTTCTTATTTTGCTAAGCGTGTTTACTCACCAACTATTTTCATAGTTGACCCGTTTTCTCTCATGCATTTCAGGTGATCGTTAGTAAGCTTTTTCTACCAAGTCTTGCATAACGAAGTTTTCACTTGTCACTACAAATCATTATGTAATAGAACTCAATATTTTGGTAACTAAGCTTTGTAATATATTCGCCGATGTCGGCTAAACTGGTATTGTAATGGTGTAATATTTCTTTTTAATATTAATGTTGGTATGTTCTATTATCTTGTGCTTATGTTCCCTTCCGTTACACCTCGTGTTTCCGCCCCCGCGAGGTGTGATGATTGGTATCGGAGCCAAAGGTTATAGAGAATGCCGATTTTTCAAAAATAAAAATCACAGCTATAACCGGAAAAATTTTTATTTTATTTTATTAAACATTGAACATCATCCGAGTCATCTAGTCCTATCGTTGCATCGTTAATCATAAATTATACATAGCCTGATCAACTATGTCTAATTTATGAAGAACCATGCAATGATAAGAGTGGTAGTTTTAAATCATGTTTAGTCGAGTCTTTAGAGTCTGGTCACCTGAAGTTGCATTGGTCGGGTGGGTATGCAAGGCATGTTTTTACGTTCACGTCTACATTACCGTACCTTGTTCATATCTTCTCTTTTCCATCTTTCGACTTGTTAGACATAGCATGTCTCTGTTCCTGTCATGTTTCGATCACTATAACCCATTACCACCGTTCTGCACCTCATCTGACTTCGTTAGAATGTCGTTTACTCAACCCGATGTTTTGGTCCTCTGTAGGATCATGGCTGCAAGAAACACACGCTCAGGAGGAAACAACAACGGCAACCCAAACAACAATGACGATCCAAACAACAACGCTGCTGGAATAGCGGATCTACTCACCCAAATTATAACACATCTCGATGCTAGACGAACCAACGCCGGAGAAGGTACTTCAAACGCTGGTCAAGGATGCAGCTACAAAACTTTCATGACATGTAAGCCAATGGAATTTCATGGTGCGAGGGTGCCATTGAATTGCTAACACGGTTCGAGAATGTTGAGTCAAAGCTTAGTATCACGAAATGTCTTTGAAGGAAACAAGGTTGAATTCTCTGTTGGTCTACTGTGGTCGAGCTTTGACTGGTGGAACAACCAACTACGGATCGAGGAAGAGGGTGCAAATGCATTATCTTGGGAAGCATTCAAGAAACTACTAAGCGATGAGTCTTGTAGAAAAGATGAAGTCTAAACCGGAAGAAGAATTTTGGAACCACTTGATGGTAGGAGTAGAGATCGACAAGTACACGATCCGGTTCCACGAGTTAACTAGGATGGTTCCTCACATGGTTTCCACCGTGGAGAAGTTGATTGACCGATATATATGGGGATTGATACGAAATTGGGAGGATGTCACTGTCGAAACCAACCACTCGCAAGTCATTTGTGAGTATGGCGTATCGCTTGACAAATGATGTGATCAGTGCGGAGAACTAACAAAAGCAAGCGACAATGGACGAAAGCGGCAGGAGGATCACCGAAACCGAGACCGAATCAAGAAACAAGAGGCGCGAATAACCCGAACTATGGGCGACCACCGGGAGCGCAAAGGATATGCGAGTCCACATCCTTTGTGCACTCGATGTAATTATCATCACTTAGGAGACGCCCAAGGTGCGGCAAATGTGGATGACGGGCCACTTCGCGAAAAATTGCTCAAAGCAGGCGGAAATCAAGGACGAGAAAAGCATGTTACAGTGTGGAAGTCTAGATCACCTTCGCAATACCGTCCAAAGTGAAAAGAACTCACAATCAAGGAGGTGTCGTCCAAACTGGCGTTGGCAATAGAAGGCCCACAAGATCGAACATTGAAATTCCTCCCGCGTGGTCGAGCATTCTATCCGGGTACCGAGGAAGCCCAACGCGTAACGGGTACATTCCTTTGAACAACTACCTTATTTACATGCGACATAATTTTGAGTGCATAACTTCCTTCCAATCTTTACCACGTTCACGACATTGATTAATTTGAGACCTATTGATATCGACCTTAGTTGTTATATATTTTGTTGATTTGATTTGATTGTGTAAGCAAATCCAATATCGAGCGAATCTTTCAAAAGACTTCATTCAAGGATGTTGATTCCTATCTTTCTAACAACTTGTTTCCTAGCTTGATCTAGTAGCGGTTCTTGTTTGATGAGTTGCGAAAATCAAGCTAAGAGACAAGTTTACTCAAGTCGGTTTAGTTTAATCTCATGGCGGTTCTTGTTTGATGAGTTGTGGGATTAAATTAGAATCGACTACCAAAAGGTCTTTTGAGAGCTACGTTCGATATTGGGCAAGTTTACCCTATCCAATCTAATCACGGCACGCACTTAGTTGAATGGGGAACACATGCGCATGGGCATTGATATGATCATTTAGACTGCTCGATACGAGCATGAACTTTAGAACTCTTGTCGAGGTTCGGACCATAGTATCGTTAATCGAATCACGGGACGTGATTCGCGACATGGGAAGAATGTCACAATTTTCAAATTCGGTCATTTCTTAAATTATATATGCATCATATTAGTTCATTCATGGCATTTCGTTTCACATTTAACGCGTAATTTTTATATTTAATAAACGTTATCGCGTGAGTTATTATTTTAAATATTTAATCCGTTACTTTCAAAAATGATCCCGACATATTTTTATACTTACATTTAGTTATAAAAACTATATTTTGAGTTTAACTAGTGTTTTGGATTTATTTCGTATATAAATCGTTAAAGTTATATTATTACGACACTTTTCTTAAAAATTACTCGATAATTATTTTATCACTCAATTTTTACAAGGGATGTATTTTTACAATTATTATGATCTCATTATACTCTAATTTGATCTATTAAAAATTTACTTGTACCAAAACGTTACCATTAACCTTACAAGTTATATTTATCTACATATGTACTTACACTTTTACAATTAATTATACAAGTATATATGCAAAAAAAAAAAAAAAAAAAAAAAAAAAAAAATTAATTATTTGGGAACCATATCCCCTAAAATCCGGCTCCAAGGGGGAGGGAAATCAAATTGGGTAGATTTTCTACAAGGCAAGATTTATACTTCAAGAAAATTTACTTCACTCATTAAATTGCAATAATACAAGTTACCAAAAATTTTTCTCTCTTCTTTGTTTCTCTTCATCCAAAACCGGCCATAGAGAGGTCTTCCAAGGGATCACAAAATTTTGCTAGCTCAAGTGTTAACACAATCTAGATAATACTCTTTATAAGGTTTTGAAATAAAAACCAAGAGTGTTTAGGATTAACCTTGGTTCTTTGCACCTCATCATATCACTTGTAAGCATGTTTCCTTCATTTTTCATGTTTCCTTATCATCTCATAAGTATCTTTTCATTTTTGGAGCAAGCATGCATGATTTGTGTTGTTTATACCATTTTTACTTGATTTTAGAGTTATATATATATTAAGGTCATCCTATAATTATCCCTTGGTATATGTTGGTATTGATGGTGATTAGGAACCCATGACACCCTAAGAAGGTGTATGGTAGGATTAGATTAGCTTTGGAGTTGATTTGAAGGGATTAGAATAGGTTTTGTCCGAGAAAACTATTTTCGATACGTATAAAAGTGGTCTGTCCTTATTTTGATTTTCGGAAAATCCAACAGTAGGTACGAAATTTTGGCCTTGATATTTAGAAAATATACTTTAAAAGCGAATCCGTGGCGCTTGAACGGATTAAAGCGGAGTTATAACGAAGAAGTTATGGATTTTACAAGTTTGACGACGAAAAATATATTTTTCGAAATTTCAGATAATATTATTTTCTTGTACGAGTCAAAACGAGCCTTAAGCTTCACAAATTATTTCGACTTATCAAAATATATTAGTTTACTTGATACGAAGCTAAGGACGTATTATCGTAGAAAGCGGTTTGAAACGACAAAGATATGCACGTTTTCATAAACTTGCAGTAACTATTATTTTCTCGAAAACTATATTATTTTACGATACAAGTGTTACGGTAGTCATAACGTCCATGTTGAGGGTGTTTTATCAAGGTTGTGAAACTTTTGGAACAAAATGTCTTCTAATAAAATTTAGATCACCGAGCATATTTTCAAAACAACAAGCCGTTTGTATAGCGGAGTTGTAATAAATTATTTACTGGATGTTCAAACTTGGCGAAACTCACTTTTTACACCACAATTAGCCAAAATCACTATCTTTAACCCTTATTATCTTTATGTTCGAGACCTTTTGACGAAAACTCTGAATCGAAACTTCTAGATTTCGATACAAACTTTCCAAAACCGTCGAGTTCGTTCTCTAACGATCGACGTACACCATTTTACGACTAGTTTTTGGAGCCATTTTGTCACTTTCATGAAAATTTCCACGACATTGTTTTGCGACGAAAAGTGAAAATTTCACCATAAATCATTATAAAACCATTGTAGAATGACATTTTGACGTAAATACTTGTAAAGTCATTTTGAAGGGTCAAGGCGTCAAAAGTGTATTTTTCGACGATAAGTAACATTTTTCAAAACTCGCTAATGGTATAAATAACATACGAAATGCATGCATAACATTACATTGCAACTCATTGCATATCATATCATTCATAATAGGTCGGCGGATTCACGCTACAATTTGGTGTAACCACTTTTGTCATCACATCTACTCATCAAGTGAGTAATCACAACTCCCCTTTTACCGTTTTACTACATTTTGGGGTGAATGCATGAACTATACTTGAATTAAATTGAATCTTACTTTTGTGAACTCGAATCAAATCCTTGAACTTAATTACAATTTATGACTTGTTGAATTTATTGAACCGTACATGTTATGACCTTGACCTAAAGTCTCCCATGTTCGAGCATCACTATAAAGTCTCGCCTTATTGGTGGAGCGTTCTCAATAAATCTCGCCTTATCGGTGGAGTGTGCAAAGTCTCGCCTTATTGGTGGGCGTTCTCAATAAATCTCGCCTTATCGGTGGAGTGTGCAAAGTCTCGCCTTATTGGTGGAGCGTTCTCAATAATTCTCGCCTAGGTGGTCGAGTGACAAAGGAGTCTCCCTTGTTGGAGCAGTGCAAAGTCTCCTATGTTCGGAGCATCCCTACATTATTATATTCGTGGTACTATATTGTGAACTATTATGACCGCTTATACTTGACTATTAGGCACACTACTTTTGGCAGTGGGTTGTGAACACACAGGTTGCAAGTTTTGTATGGGCGGAACTTGGAACTGAGTGGATTTACAATGCCTTTGCTTTGCGGACCATTTTCGTCGACCGAAAGCTTTGAACATTTCTTACTAGTTTTCTTATTTTGCTAAGCGTGTTTACTCACCAACTATTTTCATAGTTGACCCGTTTTTCTCTCATGCATTTCAGGTGATCGTTAGTAAGCTTTTTCTACCAAGTCTTGCATAACGAAGTTTTCACTTGTCACTACAAATCATTATGTAATATAACTCAATATTTTGGTAACTAAGCTTTGTAATATATTCGCCGATGTCGGCTAAACTGGTATTGTAATGGTGTAATATTTCTTTTTAATATTAATGTTGGTATGTTCTATTATCTTGTGCTTATGTTCCCTTCCGTTACACCTCGTGTTTCCGCCTCCGGCGAGGGTGTGACACTGAGTCACATAAAAACACATTTCAATGATATTTGTAACATTTATATGGTCATTTGTGTGTTTTTGGTCGTTTTTTGTGGGTTTAAATAATATAAAATATATGTGTATATAGACACATATCAAAATCCCCCACACTAAACTATTGCTAGTCCCTAGCAATCTTTTATGAAAAATTAATGGATTTCATCTCTTTACCAAAAGCCATTACTCGAGTAGCCAATTGTTTCAGTTCAAGTAAGAACCTTGGTACAATGATAACCAAATGATTTTGAGCAAATCACCGACTTTCAACGATTTTGATTTGTCTTTACCGAAGCCGTTTATCGGACTAATAACTCTTAGATAAAATATCTTTGGTGAGTCGATTACCAATTATGGTTTTCCAACGCCTTTACCACAAGCCATAAACTTGCGGGCTAGCCAACTCTTTACTAATTAAAGATATGGTGGTGAACACCATACAATTTTGGGCAAATTGCAAGCCGTCAACGGATTTGAGATATCTTTACCAAGAGCCGTTTGCTCTGGATTAGCCAATCCTTTTGTTTATTAGACATGGCGGATCGATAACCATAAGTGAGTAAGTGCAAAACACTTACTCCAAAAAAAAAAATTGGCCAAAAATGGGGAATTGGGTGGTATAATTACATGATAAAATTCATGAGAATTCCCCACACTAGAAATGAATATTGCCCTCAATATTCAAAGTACCGCGGTTATGCCGAAACATAGAACGTAAAAGGGAAATACTACGGCCATTATTTTATTTTTGATATATACACATTTTTTTTTTTTTTTTTTTTATTGAAACTTTATATACAATAGCGGGGGGCAACTCCCCCACACTAGGGTGGTACACACGGGTGAAAACCCATGTTTAACTACTGTTTTTGATTACCGAGTCGCTAGCTTGACTCGACCCCGAATTCATTGGTCCATGGGGAAGCAAGTGGAAGAGAAAATCTCCATCGGACTTTCATTCGAATGGTTTGGATAAACATTGAATGTGTCGAAAGTTCCACTACGATGAGATATAACCGGCTCAAGAGAATGACAAATGCCGAGGTCAAAGATGGTATCTTCACTCCCGTAGGAGTTAAGACATGGAGAAGAAATGGGATGAGAAGGCCAAGTGACAATGAGTTGACAACGGGTGGGATGGGTGGGCAAAAGATTAGATTGAGGAACATCGGCGGAATGTTCGAAAATCTTATCCACCACTGGAGCAATGAAAATGTCCGTATCGGGCTCAGAAGAGGTTCCATCATCCGGCGGTTTAGCAGGCGGACGAGTGGATGATGGACCTAAGCCATAATCGTCACTCTGAAAACCCGAAGGTTTCAAGTCATCCGGAGAAAGAAAGTCGACCTCTTCTATAAGAGTGTCACTCGACGAGTTATCAGAAGACCAATTGTAAAGAATATTTTCCAATTTAGTGAGGTCGGCTTCAAAGTCGAAGTGAACATCATCATCTCCCCGTGGAGAATGATCAATAAGAGCGAGTTCATCGGCAAACTCCTCGAGAAGGTCTAACGTCAAAGTGGGATTGCCACTATTCTTTTCTCCGGGTACAGAAGGAGATGAAACGAGGTACAAGTTACTATCCTCATTCTGAATATCAAAGATTGGATTATCCGAAACTAAAGTGAATTTAGAATCGAAGTCAACAGAGGATTAGTGAACGCCATAGCAAAAGGTTTCGAACACAAGAAGAATATCTTCATCATCTATTTCAAAATCGGTGTCCATATCAAGATCTTGGGATCAACATCTCTCACTTTTTCTAAGTCGACGAGCTCGGAAGAATTTCCTCCACATACTCGATGTCTCCACACGATAAAGAGTCATCAAACGACGTATAATCATTCTTAGACTCGGAGGTCATCTCAACCGATGCTTTTGGGGTAGGAGAAGAATCATCATCGAGAGGCTTATCACACATGTCACCGGAGATAACCTCGGATTCACTTGGGTTTGGGACAAGGTTCTCAACACAAGACGATTCCATTTTCGGAATAGTGTCAAGATGCTCGTCCCCCATTGAAAGGGTATCCGAAGGTTCTATGGTAGATAGGCAATATGAGGGCGGAGAGTGGACATGTGCGGTACTTGGTGGGCTTGAGATATGCACCTTGTCCTTTCTCATCTCCCAATCTTCCTCATCCTCGTCATCGAGACGGCAAGCTTCGTTAAATAGGAGACGCTGTTGAGCACCTTCGTTAAATAGGAGAAGCTTTTGAGCTGCTCGCTCATCGGCTAGAAATCTTCGTTATGACGACTTGTTCCTCGGAAAGTTCCTCAAGAATTATGCGAGGAAATTGATCAATGACGAGAAGTTGTGGGGGTTGGATGTGGTCAAATCCGGAAGTGTTATAACAAGGATCAGGTCCATAGTAATTTTGATTCCACGATTGACATTGATAATCATCATGAGGACCCCCACACTTAGCACAATGAGGGTATTGGGGAGAGAAACTTTGAAATGATGAATCATTGAAATCTTGATAGTACGGTTGTGGCTCGAATGAATTTTGTGGAGGGTAGTTGAAATCGTTTTGAGGATAATTGAAAGAGTTCGGGTTAGAATCATAAGTGAATGAATTCTCGGCACAAATGGAACAACATCCATTGACAAGATAGTTTCCACACCACTCGCACATACATTTGTAACAACGAAAACCTTGTGGTAACAAGTCTCCACAACCGTAGCAATACTCTTGATCGAACGAAGATATCTCGGGTACGGGAGTAGGAATCGAGGGCTCAACAACATCACAAATGTTAGGTAAAGCGGTATTTCCAGTTGAAATTTGACGAAATTCATTTAAGCAATTTTGAACAATGTTCATGAAATCGTCCAAAAAGGTTTTGAAGATTCCGGAGGTGGGACAAGTGGTGTGCTCTCGAGCTAGCAATTTCCACCACTCCGTTTTGGTCTCTGGTTCTTGCTCTTTTCTCTTAACCTTAACCAGAATCGCGAAAGATTTTGATCAAATCTAGACGGTTTGGGCTCGAAACAATAGAATAAATCTCGGGTTGTGGCGGGTGGTCGGAAAACTTGGAGAATCATCAAGAGAGTTTTATCGGCTAATTCGCACCAATAGCAATATTTGCTTGCACCAACCCTTCCACACCGCTTACATAAACAATTGTGATTCGACAATAAAGTCGATCCTCTTCCATACGGCTTTGCGGTGAAAACAACGACGATAATCGATCGTTGCCATGAGAATTAAACATATAGAGGGTTAAAGAAATAGAATCAAATGGTCAAGAGGATACGAAGAATAGAATTAAACGGTGAAAGAGGGTAAGAGAAATAGAATTATACGGATAAGAGGAACGAGAAGAATATTTTTGGGTTTTTGCAAACGAGTGCACATGCACTATCAAAAACAACACTTTCAATAAAACAAGACTGAGGCAAAACACAAGGAACTTAAACCAATAATCACAAGCGTATTCACGCAAGTGACACAAAGGCAAGTTTTGAATCTTTGGTTCGGGAACTTATTATGATAACACTCAAGTTGAGAAGTGTTATATTGATGGTCTGTTCTATTTTATTTAAAACAACAAGCAAAATCTTTTTATATTTTTATCTTTTACATATATACAAAGAAAAGAAAAATATTTTTGTATTTTTGTATTTTTCAAAAAGCAATAACTTCACGAGGAAGGTTCTTCAAGTCACTAATCGCAAAAACTTCACGATATTGTCGCAACACACCTCCCCGGCAGCGGCGCCAAAATTTGATTCGTTAAAATAAACACAAATATCAAAATATCAAATTAACCGTGAAACCCGACAAATCAACCTTTTAGGAAAAGGGTTAACTTGCCAAATCTCACGGGTGTGATAAAAGTGATACAGGGAAAGCAATTTCCCGGGTCGTGTCCCAACGAGGTGTGAAATTGACGGTGTCGTTGAGTTTCGTGATTTGGACTTGAATTGGTTTAACAAATTTGGAATTTGATATCGTTATTCTACAAATTAATTAACGGGAAAGTAATTAAGGCAAGGGAACCCCTAATAAAATACAAATTAACAATTACTAAGCCTAAGGAATGATTAAACAAAGCTAAACTAAGTCCTAGAGTGCTACAATGCAAAAACGCTAAAAACCGGGAACACACCGAGCCTAAAACGTAAAACTTTTGCAATTTAAAGGCTACGGGTGTGAAATCAATTTTCCTACATTCTAAATGACTAAAAATAATTTTAGAAAAAAGCCGGGAATTTTTTTTTATTTTTTATTTATTACGAATTAAAAACTATTTTAATCTAATTAATTAATTAAAAATACTAAAATAATTGGGAAAAATCTGAAAAATTTACAAAAACTTCTTTATGATAATGTGGACCTAAGAAAAATAAAATAGGACCAACAGCTTATACGGATAAGCTGTTAAAAATAAGCTAAAACTTATAAGTCTAAACTAGCATATGGTATTAAGTAATAGATGTTGCAAAGTTTAACCAAGACAAGACCCAAGGGCGCATGGCTATACAGGTACACTTATCACTATCAGGTGGTGGGAGGTCTCAGGTTCGAGCCTGCCTCCCACCTTTTTGTTCTTTTATTTTTTTTTGGAGAATTTTCATGTTGGAGATTAAAGACAATCGAAATTAACAACTTTTGTAAAAACTTGGCTTTTGAAAAGCTCTAAATAAGCTACAGGAATAGCTTATTGTTCACGATGGTGTGTGTTTGACCATACACCCAAACAGTGCAAACTTTTAAGCACTACAAAGCAATGATAAGCATTTGACGGAGAAACAAGCAAACATGCATACTCAACAATTACATGTGAAAAAGCAATTACAATGGGGAAAAGCGGTTGGCATAGTAAGCAAAACTAGAAAATCCTAAGCTATGGTAATCCTAAACTAGGGAGAGTCCTAAAAAGCTAATGAAATAGAAATAAGCATAAGCAAGCTAAAATAAGCATTTATAAGCAGAAACTATACTAAACCTAAACTAATTAAACTATTAAGAAAATATAAACCTAATTAAGCTAACTAGAAGACTTAATAAGCACTTAAGCTAAAGAAGTGTATGCTGCTATGACCTGACCTGCTGATGCAAACAGCATATAAGTACCAATTTAGAGCTTAATTTATACTACTCCTAAAACCTCAAAAGTGGCAAAGTTCTAAAGTTTACTAACCTAAATTACTAAAAAGCCAAACCTAACACTAAAGGGAGCAGAGGAGGAGGGGAATTGGCTGTGAATGCAGTTCACTTCGTTATAAAGAAAACAAAGGAGACAGATTATCTAAAAAAAAACTACCCAAGTGATTTTTACCAAACGAAAACTGTCATCAACTTCAAAACAACTAATGAACACTTGCATCAAACCATTTTAACCTTAAAAGCAGTTCAAAAACTTGGAATTTGGCCCAGTATGAAGTTGTTCCAAACACCCCTTATAGGGTATGAAAATTGTTTTTTTACACTACATTCAACACCTAAACTAACTTAAATCAGATACTCACTAACTAGAAGGATCAACTAGGCTGAGTTGGGTGATAAGCAACAAGAGTTGACTTTTTGGAAAAACAAGAAAACTAGAATCCAGAAAAGAATTTTAAGGAAACTTTGCAAGAAATTATAACCAACCAACTGAATTAAATTTGCAGAATTCAAATTAAACAGGAATTTAAAACTTAAAATTAAATTTTCATTAACTAAAAGAGTACAAGACAATGAAATTTAAATTGGGACTAGAACATTAAATTTCTAGACAAAGTTCTATTCTATCACCAAGAGCTTATTTATACAAAGATAAGAAAAGGGTAACTTCTGTCTTCTCTCTTCTTGTGTTTTTCTTTTTGTGTTAGTTTTGTGAGTGTAAGCAAGCCAAAAGCTTCTTGTGCTTTCTTGCATTAATCCTGGACATCCATTTTCCTTTGATCTCACTCCATTTAATCTTGGCCATTCATGGCTTCTTGTGCGACTAGGATTGCTGGGGTGGAATGGGTAACCCGTGATTTGTTCTTGCGGTTGGGATTTAGTGGGATTGGGAAATGGGGTAAAGTGGGTTTAGGGTTTTGGTTGTGTCTGGGTAAAAGAGAGCGAGGATGTGGAGGAAAAGAAGAGAGGAAAGGGTATGGGTCGGTTTGTGGGTTAAAAGGGGAAATGTAGGTTAGGTTTATGATTTTTTATTTGTGTTTATGAAGTAATAAAGGGTTTGGTTGGTTTGTATAATAGATAAGCCCAAGGACTAAACTTGTACAATCTGAAACTTGAGGGACCTGATGTGACAAGCTTCCAAATTTCATTCAAGGGACCATACCTGCCAAGTTAGATAAACCAAAGGACCTTTATGATATTTATTACAATTTAAAACATCCAGGGGACCTTTTATGTCATTTTTGAAACTTGAGGGATAAAAGTTGCCATTTGTAGAAAACTTTCATCCAAGGACTATTTTGAACATGTTTGTTTATCCAAGGACTAAAGTTGACTTTTCTTTCATTTTAAACCTTGAGGACTAGTTTTGCCATTTTGTAAAACTTGTGGATGAAAATGTCAATGTGTGAACTTTGATCATTTTTTATTTGTTTTCAATCTTTTGTACCGAGTCACATAAAACACATTTCAATGATATTTGTAACATTTATATGGTCATTTGTGTGTTTTTGGTCGTTTTATGGGTTTAAATAATATAAAATATATGTATATAGACACATATCAAAGTTCACGAATTATCTAAACAATTATACATGATGAACTTACGAACAATCAATTATACACTAGCATAATCATCATACGGATCAACAAGGTTACATAATGGTAAACTAACATATAATCGAGATGACAACATGCGAATCACATTTAAGCATATTAATCATATCCTAGCATGGGAAGCGGTAGTCACATAAACATATCAAAGCATAAACACATTCAAAAACATATAATAATTCAGTATGTAAATGGAAACATTGACAAATACGGAATCATAAACCGAATATCTAACACGAAATAACGAGATCTGATTTAGTTATCTACCACGAGCCCGAACATATCATATCGAAGTAACTTTCTTATTCGGAGGGTGACCTCGGAATACCTTATATAATATGAGGAGACCTCAATAACAAATGGAGTAACTAGCTCGCAGAATTTTGTGAAGACGCGTATTGCATACCGACATCATTCACCGACAAATCATATCGGATAACATATCGGATCTAGGATGCATCCATACGCCAACAGATAGATAGTGGCCATACTATCAATAAACAGATAACAGAAAGGGATGTGGCAGAACATCACTCTACTGCCCTAGAGTCATGTCAGCGGTGTATCACTGACACGGACATGAAACCCCCATGACTAGTGAAATATTTGGCTCGGGTGTCAAACTATCTTAGGTCAAATCAGAATGTCCAAACTGACACAGATCATACTTTATCATAAAGGTCAACAGATATTTATATCAAAGGCTTCATATCATAAAGTCCAAATCAGATATTTCATGGTTCACTAAACAGAAGTTTCAGATAAACAACGGATCAACAAATCAGAAAGGGTTCATAACAAATGTTCAGAAGTCAAAGGTTCATATCTCAGTCATATATCATGCATTCATAAGCGGAAGTTCATAATCAAATGTTCTAATCAGAAGTTCATAATCTTAAATTCAAATCAGATACAGCAAGATTCAACGTACAGAGGTTCAGACAAACAGAGATTCACATAAACAGAAGGGGATCATCGCAATGGCATAGGAAATCCTAATAAGCAAATGAGGAAAGAAATCATGAGAAACCTTTACTAAAAAGGTCAGAATATCTGTACCTTAACGCAAATGAGCGATAAGCAAATGAATGAACGAACACGAAGATACGATGCCACGTCTTCTTCAATGAATCTACACGGATTACGATTCGTATAATACTTATTAGCTCTTTTATAAGCTTCATGCCTTTGTAAGTGTGTTACTTATTGATATCATGTTTTATCTTTCATTTTCTTAAACTCATATTTGGACCAGACTTTAAGGATTTTATAAAATACTTACTTAGCTCAAATGAAATCAAGTAAAATCCGGGGTTCCCATAAGAGTTAAAAGACTCTCCAAACATTGAGGGGTTCTATTTCCAAGTAAAATGGCCTATGGAAAATCATAAGTCCAGACACCTTGAGATAGTGATCGAAAATACACCTTAAAGTTTACGCTTATTAGACCTGTTTAGCCACCTTAGAAAAATTCCCAAAACTCCCAAAATTCATTTATAACCTAAATGTCATTTCGTAAAGGAGAGCTTCCAAAATTCCTTATGGTTTGAAAATGAAAAATCAAACAATACAACTAAATTTCAGACCCGTTTTCTCAGCTTTGACACTTGATCTTGTAAAATTCAAAAATACGACTTAGACAACTCCAAATTTGACTAAACCACTTGGAAAACTTAACTAAGACATAAAATAAACTTTTCCAACAAACAACCAGATTATTACACTTATAAAATTTGATCTATGACACTCACAAATTCGACATATGATGCTGTCCAGTTTTAGGGTCCATTAAAACCATTATAAGCACATGTTTTACCTATCCAAACGCACCCATAACCCATGTAATCTACACAACTTGATTTAATATCGTCATAGTAAGTTTATCATTCCATATTTTCTGTCTTACAAAATTATATACACCCTTTAAACAACCCATGCGACACATTAATTAACCAAGCGAAATCCTAGTTTTTATGTTATCCGACTCAATTAATACCAATCATGTACATTCGTTTTAAGGCATGAAAGTCGACATAAATAAGAGAGAAACATGTCATTGAGAGGGTCAAAAATCATATTCGAGGACATAATATGGGTTACACCTTATTCGACACATATATAGATTATTCCATGATTTTATGTAGCTTTATAACTAGATTTTACATAGCCTTGTTTTATGATTTTATGGGACATGTTATATTGAGTAACAAAACATGGGCATGAGGGCCATAAACACGGCCAGAACTCAGAAATCACACGAGACAAACGATGATTACGAAGGTACCTTAGTAGCGTGAGACGAAGAGAAGATAACATGATCAAAAACAAGTAATACACGACCCTATGATGCCCTAGAAGGCCACGACCAGCAGCAACCTCGACTAATAAGAACCCACGACATCTCCATGACCAAGAGCAAACCAAGATGACCCCACCTTCAGGCTAGAACCACTACCACCACCCTTTGACGCCTCACAAAGCCCCTTTGTTGCCTCTTGTTGTCGACGAAAGGTGAAAGAGAAGATAAGCCGTTATTCTTTTTATCTAGGGTTTAGAAGTGTTTTAATGAAGCGTATCGTAAAAAAAGAAGGGACCGATTCAAGAGGGTCGGTTTGAAGAGCCAAGGATGGGCCAAGCCTAAATTCAAGTTACAAATTAGATGGGCTCTTGTTTTAGGTGTTGGGTGCTTGCAAACTTCCGACCCATGCACATTAAAGAAAACGTATAAGGTTTATGGCGTAAGGTGAAAGTCGATCTCGTAGATTAGTTTTGGTCATCATTTACAAAATAGGTTAAGTTTCATTTAATGAGCTTGGTGCATTTTACGTATTTTATAAATTCTAAATTCGAGGGGTAAATTAGTCATTCACGCGTTTACGATTTTTAGGGTTTTACAACTCTTCCCCTCTAAAAGATAATTTTTTGTCCTCGAAAATTGAACAAGGCAGACGAGCAGAAAGCGAATCGGACTTGAATTTCAAGGAATAGAGCAAGCGAAACTTATTTTAGAATGAGCAGTTTTTGTCGAACATTCATACTTATACTTTTTAAATCAATTCAACATCAAATACTTATAACGAGATAATCATATACTTATCAAAGTAATGGCGGATACGAGATGAGATGCGAAAATCAAACAACACACTCTAACTTATTCGGTATCTAATGATGAAAACAACATATGCATAGGCGAGCGAATCCTAACGGTCTTACTAATCACAATGCGTGGAGACATACAAACTTAGAGCGACATAGCAACCTATGGGTTCACACGGATCATAACGATTTGATTCCAAGCGTACAAAACTTATATATAACGATTGTCAATGAGAATCTCGCAAAGAGGTACAAAATTTCAATCGAACATGAGGAGCGACAATTATGAGATACAAGTCAAAGTCCATTCACGTATCAACCACAGGCATTTCCCAGACGTCATATGATTTCAATAAGTTCAAATTATATGATCTCGGTATTATCACGTTGATCGGCGTCATAATACTTGCATCACATAACAAGTCCTTATTATCATCATATTACATCTCGGGTCATGACAACCCACATAACTAATATCAAAACAAAACATATCACATCGAGATAACAAGCAACATCTTGAAAGCAGGCGGATCACATACATACCACATATATTACATCACACAACTTACCATATTACCAAACAAATGAGGCCACCAACTTGCATAAACGGTTCCTCATGACTCATTCTTGTCGGTCCAAAAGAAAAAGCGAGATATACCGAATGCTAAGCGATAAAACTTCACGATTCCAATCGAGTTCGAGCGAATCAAAGAAAAGTAATGCCGATCAAAATCACGTAGCAAGATATCAAACCGCCTCAAAAGCGCGTGACAAACGAATCGAGTAACACACGTTGCGCCCAAATCATATGAAGTAGATGAAAATTCCCACCACCGGTTGAATCATGTCTTCGTCGTTGCATCTTTGGTTGATTCGTCCGACTTCCTCAGCGATATCCCGATGTCTCCAAAGAAGACGGCGGTCGGGCGTGGCCGCTTCACGAACCTCTCCGGCGACGAGGGGATTGCGGCAATGTATGGGTCGGCACCCTTCTTCGGCTCCACGGGTAGTCTCCATCTAACGATCGACAAGCGGACGGCGAAAACAAAATAACAAAATTCGATGCGAAAAGAGGAGGCCAACTCGGTGAAGACAAAAGAATATCAAGTCAAATCTAAATGAGCGGTCAAAAGGAATCGAAGATATCGAGCAGGCGGAAACCTAATGTCTACCCAATCCTCACGGTCATAGCCTAAGCTCTAAGGGTCCTAAACACATCTACGATACCATAAATTGTAAAACCCCAACCCGACAAGGGTAAAGATATCACAAATACGGTTTCATATCAGAACCTTAAGTACTATACAATAGCGGGAGCCTTTACAAAATTTACAAAAGAAAATATAAATAACTTAATAATCAAAATAAATCTATGATCCCTATTTTCAAATCTTGCTCTCAGCTCTACTCTCAACCCAGATTAGCTATCTCATAAGCTCATCTTGAATGCCTAATACCTGCCGCAGGAAAAGAAATGCGGCTGAGCTTACAAAGCCTAGTGAACAGATATAACAAAACAAAACTAAACAAAAAGTAAATACGAAATGAAATAAAGAAACGAATAACGAAGTCACGTGAATGAGGATAATGAATCAACGAGGATTCAGTGAAACACGATACACGTAAATCCGGAAGAACAAACAATAAATAAGAACAAACACATAGCATATTGATGACACAATCAAACACATCATAATCAACAGCAATTAATGAATCGAGCAATTTAAGTACATATAAGTCAAACGAAATACGAAATCTAGCGAAACAACTACTAGAAGTAAACATGTCCTCTACACAAGTCAATTAATCTACATTTAACACACTTATCCAAAATCGTAGCAATGAACAATAGCGGTCAAAGCGTGGCGATCACACATACAAATAGAAAACAAGAGGAAACTATAACTAAATAAGCAAAAGACATAGCATAGCAATTAGCAAGTTATCAAGTCGATATCATAAGTTAAACCATTTCCCGGATCAAACTTTAGTATAGGCGAATTTAAACATGGATCAAACATAAGCGAATCGAACACCAACGGATAATAAAAGTTCACGAATTATCTAAACAATTATACATAATGAACTTACTGAACAATCAATTATACACTAGCATAATCATCATACGGATCAACAAGGTTACATAATGGTAAACTAACATATAATCGATGACAACATGCGAATCACATTTAAGCATATTAATCATATCCTAGCATGGCAAGCAAGAGTCACATAAACATATCAAAGCATAAACACATTCAAAAACATATAATAATTCAAGTATGTAAATGGAAACATTGACAAATACGGAATCATAAACCGAATATCTAACACGAAATAACGATCTGATTTAGTTATCTACCACGAGCCCGAACATATCATATCGAGTAACTTTCTTATTCGGAGGGTGACCTCGGAATACCTTATATAATATGAGGAGACCTCAATAACAAATGAAGTAACTAGCTCCCGAATTTTATGAAGCGCGTATGCACACGACATCATTCACCGGACAAATCATATCGGATAATGATCGGATCTAGGATGCATCCATACACCCCAGCAGACGAGATAGTGGCCATACTATCAACAAGCAGATAACGAAAGGGGCGTGGCGTAACATCACTCTCGCCCTAGAGTCATGTCGTGGTGCATCAACGACACGGACATGGAACCCCAAGACTAGAGAAATATTTTGCTCGGGTGTCAAACTATCTTAGGTGAAATCGAATGTCAAACCGATACGGATCATACTTTATCATAAAGGTCACGAGATATTTATATCAAAGGCTTCATATCATAAAGTCCAAATCGGATATTTTATGGTTCACTAAATGAAGTTTCGGATAAACAACGGATCAACAAATCGAAAGGGTTCATAACAAATGTTGAAGTCAAAGGTTCATATCTCGGTCATATATCATGCATTCATAAGCGGAAGTTCATAATCAAATGTTCTAATCGAAGTTCATAATCTTAAATTCAAATCGAGATCTGACAAGATTCAACGTCTGAGGTTCGAGACAAAGAGATTCACATAAGCGAAGGGATCATCGCAATGGCATAGGAAATCCTAATAAGCATAAGAGATATGACAAAGGAAAGAAATCATGAGAAACCTTTACTAAAAGGTCGAATATCCGTATGCTTAACGCAAATGAGGAAAAGCAAATGAATGAACGAACACGAAGATACGACACCACGTATTCTTCAATGAATCTACACGGATTACGATTCGTATAATACTTATTAGCTCCTTTTATAAGCTTCTTATGCCTTTGTAAGTGTGTTACTTGTTGATATCATGTTTTATCTTTCATTTTCTTAAACTCATATTTGGACCAGACTTTAACGATTTTTATAAAATACTTACTTAGCTCAAATGAAATCAAGTAAAATCCCAGGGGTTCCTATAAGAGTTAAAAGACTCTCCAAAAATTGAGGGGTTCTATTTCCAATTAAAATGGCCTATGGAAAATCATAAGTCCAGACTGCCCGAAAGTGATCGAGAATACACCTTAAAAGTTTACGCTTATTAGACCTGTTTAGACACCTTAGAAAAATTCCCAAAACTCCCAAAATTCGTTTATAACCTAAATGTCACTTATGTAAAGGAGAGCTCCCAATTCCTTATGGTTTGAAAATGAAAAATCAAACAATACAACTAAATTTCGGACCCGTTTTCTCAGCTTTGACACTTGATCTTGTAAAATTCAAAAATACGACTTAGACAACTCCAAATTCGACCAAACCACTTGGAAAACTTAACTCAGACATAAAATAAACTTTTCCAATAAAACCCAGATTATTACACTTATAAAATTTGATCTATGACACGCACAAATTCGACATATGATGCTGTCCAGTTTAGGGTCCATTAAAACCATTATAAGCACATGTTTTACCTATCCAAACGCACCCATAACCCATGTAATCTACACAACCTGATTTAATATCGTCATAGTAAGTTTATCATTCCATATTTTCTGTCTTACAAAATTATATACACCCTTTAAACAACCCATGCGACACATTAATTAACCAAACGAAATCCTAGTTTTTATGTTATCCGACTCAATTAATACCAATCATGTACATTCGTTTTAAGGCATGAAAGTCGACATAAATAAGAGAGAAACATGTCGTTGAGAGGGTCAAAAATCATATTCGAGGACATAATATGGGTTACACCTTATTCGACACATATATAGATTATTCCATGATTTTATGTAGCTTTATAACTAGATTTTACATAGCCTTGTTTTATGATTTTATGGGACATGTTATATTGAGTAACAAAACATGGGCATGAGGGCCATAAACACGGCCAGAACTCAGAAATCACACGAGACAAAAGATGATTACGAAGGTACCTTAGTAGCGTGAGACGAAGAGAAGATAACATGATCAAAAACAAGTAATACACGACCCTATGATGCCCTAGAAGGCCACGACCAGCAGCAACTTTGACTAATAAGAACCCACGACATCTCCATGACCAAGAGCAAACCAAGATTGCCCCCCACCTTCAGGCTAGAACCACGACCAGCCACCCCTTTGACGCCTCACAAAGCCCCTTTGTTGCCTCTTGTTGTCGACAGAAAGGTGAAAGAGAAGACAAGCCGTTATTTTTTTTATCTAGGGTTTAGAAGTGTTTTAATGAAGCGTATCGTAAAAAAGAAGGGACCGATTCAATAGGGTCGGTTTGATGAGCCAAGGATGGGCCAAGCCCAAATTCAAGTTACAAATTAGATGGGCTCTTATTTTAGGTGTTGGGTGCTTGCAAACTTCCGACCCATGCACATTAAAGAAAATGTATAAGGTTTATGGCGTAAGGTGAAAGTCGATCTCGTATATTAGTTTTGGTCATCATTTACAAAATAGGTTAAGTTTCATTTAATGAGCTTGGTGCATTTTACGTATTTTATAAATTCTAAATTCGAGGGTAAATTAGTCTTTCACGCGTTTATTTTTGGGTTTTACAACAACATACTATCACTTTCATCACAAAGAACAATGATCTAAGAACAAAGTTAAAGATGACGTCAAAGCATAACTGTTCAAAGAAAACTATCTCTACACCGGGAGATTGTTTGAATCAAGGCATTCCTTCTCACAAGAAAGAAGAATGTCGAAGGCGTCAAAGCTACTATTACATCAACGCCTTCACGTTTTCATCACCAACACTTGAGGGGGAGAGTTTTGGAATCACTCCTAAACCTTAATTCAAGTGTTAGTTACTCATATGTAATAGGTAGCTTATTATGGCCTTTATGTTTGTTTAAGGTAAAGCTTATGTAGAAGGCCCATAAGCTTAGGCCCATGTCCAATAAGGAAAAGGGAAGGAGTGGGAGTGTTGCCCTAGCTCCTTGCCTATAAATACTCTTGTATAACCCTCACTTGAGGGTTGGTTGTTCATTTATTCTCTTTCACTCACATCTACGCATAACTGGTCTTACTTTTAACGTGTGTGTGTGTTTGGTTTATTGTTCAATCGCCTTTATCTCTTTCTAGTAAACTTGTATTGTAAAACTAGTGACCTGACAAATTGTCTCAATTTTCTTCTCCTGATTCTCTCTAAATTATCCTCCGAATCAGAAGCACTATCAAATGAATCATTGTTTATTATATCAACGTCATCTTCAGCTACTAATTCATCAGGAATCAAATTTATGTTTCCTCTAATTTGTGCATATTTATTAAGACTAAACAAAGAAAGCGTAATATCAGGTTCATTATGTGCATTGTCTGGATCAACTATTAAGTCATCATCTTGTCTCACTTCATCAACAATTTCTTCAATGGTTAACCTATTAGTCTTAGGTGACATGAAATAAGTGTTTAGCTTTGTTACACCATGTTCAATATACAACTCAATCAATTTGTGGTTAGCTACATACTTTGAAAAGTTAAGAACATCATCTTCATTACATAAGGCTTCTAGACCAACATCTAAATCTTTCCTAGGTATAAGAAAATGGTAATAAATAGGTTCAACTGTCTCATTGTAACCTAGTTGTTTCATTATCGAATCGACTTCATAAACTAAAATTCTTCAATATCTAAGACATCAAAGATATTCTCCTTACCATTTACGCACCTTCTTCCGTGTAAACCAAGAAATAACCACCATGATGTATCCTCATGGAAAATAGAGTAGGATAGCCATCAACATCGATTTTAACAATAAAAAGACGTCAAATAATGTACATAGTATCATTATCTTGCTTATTAATCAACATGCATAAATTAGAAACTAAAGAATGTATCTGAGCGCACTATATAAATCATCACCGTGGAAAACTAGAAGGGGTTAAATAGTTTTACCAATTAAAACTTCGTTTTAAAATATTTAGATCGACTTATGTCAAACTATTTGGATTTGTATGTTGGACATTGATAGATAGATATATAAATGTGTAATGGAAGATAAAGAGTGAGAAGCACATAACCACGACACGAGTGTTTATAGTGGTTCCGCTACAAGGACACCTTCCTTGCCCTACTCTACTCCCTGAGTAACCTACTCGAGAGTTCGTAATCACTACACGACACCAACTCCTTATGGTGGAGAATCCTTCACAATGTCGCCTACTCTTTTTCTGGTACTAGGCTAGACACCGGGTTCTTCCACAAGGTAGAACCACACCTATCACAACGTCGCCTACCATTTATCCGGTACTAGGCTAAGTACCGAGTTCCATTACAATGGAGGAACTACTACCCAACACTACACAACACCTATCCCAAAGGAGACCCACTCCTTATTACAACATCATCAAGGATATCAAAGTCCTTGGATAAAACCTATCTCTATTTGTATATCGATGCTCATCGATTATACACCCTTGGCATCTTTCACTAATGCCACTTGACTTGACTTCTTGGCATCCTTCACTAATGCCATTGACACAGATGTTTGGCACCTTTCACTAATGCCTTCGTCTTGACTCCTTTGTCATTCTTCACTAATGCCTTTGACACGGACGTTAAGCACCTTTCAATAATGCTTTCGTCTTGACTCTTTCGGCATCCTTCACTAATGACTTTGACACAACACTTCTATGGAGAAAGAAAGAAGTATCAACAAGAGAACCTCAGTAGTCTTGATGATGACAAAGCATGGAAACTCATGGACTTGAGCTTGCTCGACTTCAAGAGGTGGTGATCTCGCCTTTAAGAGGAACCTAGAGAATCATACAAAAACAAAATACAAACTACATAGAGAGATCCTTAGGATCTGAGGTTAGAAGGTTACAATACTTGAGGAAGGTATTGTATGTGGGAGTGGCAACCCAAATTGAAGAAATGGCTCACTATTTATAGATGAATTTTGCTCTTGTTCCACGGATCCCACGGATCCCTCACTGAGGATCCGTCGATGTAAACACGGAGATCCGTGGGACGCTCCTCTTTGCCCATGGGGTTTGGGTCATGGGTCATGGGTTATGGGTCATGGGTGACATTGGACCATGGGTATCCAAGTAGATATAATGTATCTACAAGATGCAATGTATCTAGTCCATGGGTCATGGGTTAAAACCATGGGTCATGGATAATATCCATATATGACTTATGCATGAAGTCATGCAATGGGTTATGGGTTATGCTCCATGGGCATGGGTCATGGACTTTGGGTTTTACCCAACAACATTCAATGTATTTGGTCAATGGGTCAAATACTTAAACTTCTACCCATTGTATTACCCATTATGATACATACTAGTTATGTATATATTTGCCCAATATGTAAACACTAGTTGTTGTACATATGTATTACTAAATCATAAAACCACTTTTACTTGTTTAGTGTTTTATGTGAAAACGTAAGTGTGTTAGTTAACTATTGGCTTAAACCATTTACGTATTTTATTTGTTTCGTTAGAATGATTTTACTCTTGTTATCGACAAAACATTAGAAGATCGTAAAATATAAATAAGCGTTTTACGGATTATTTGTATTAACAATCTCTGCCTTTTTGTTGATGACAAAACATAAAATTATTTAAGGAAAAACTAAAATTCGTAAAAGCGTTTGAATTGAGTTTTACTCTCTTCTCCCCTTTTGTCGAAACAAAAGAGCGTCGAAAAAGAAACTAACACATTGTTTAAGAAAAACATGTAATAAGAAAAAAAATATATAGAGAGCAAGTGACGGGAAGAGTTCTCGTCTTAACTCCCCCTTGACGAGTCCATCCCTTTGTGAGGGCGTCAAGTAAGAAAAATTACTAAGCTAATGCATTGCAACTAAGTTTGCAAATGGTTTCGTCTTTGTGACGATAATGCTCCCCCTTGATGATTGCAACTTTGCAAAAGGATGTCATGAAATGTTATCCAAATGAGGATTATACTGTAAATGATTTTTGCAATGTATTGTTTTGACACAAAGCTCCCCTAGCTTAGGGTGTCAAAGTCTTCATGTGTATATTGAAAATCTACCAAACAAGGGTTAGAAGACAAATATATACTGCATAATTTCCTGCAAACAAGACTCAAGTTAGTAGAAAGCAAGTCTTGGTTGCACGGATCCCAGTTCCCTCCTTGGAGGATCCGTCTAGGCAAAATGGAGGGATCCGTCTGTCTGAAAGCTTAAAACAACAATGGTGATGTAACAAATGATGTTAACATCAAAGTGAGATATGAAACTTGCACAAAACATATAATCAAGATAATATGACACAAAACATGTAAATTCATTCAATAAAACTACGAGAAATGATCTACAAATCTCTAAAACTAAGAGAATGATTTAACCATGTAATACATTTTCTACTAATTCTAATAAGTGACCAAAAACTTAAAAAGCATCAAAGTGCTTGAAGCTAAGGATGGGTAAACTTGTTGATTTGGTCCAATCTTTCAAGAAGATGATTAAACATGAAATGCAACTCATTTCGTACTTCTTGAACAAGTCCTTGGGTGATTAGACAATTAACCGGAGGAGATTGGATGTTTTGAGTAGGCTCTATAAATGATGGTGGAGGTACATTGAGCAATGTAGGATGAGGTTTCACTAAGAATGGAGGTGGTGGTAATGGAAAGTCCTCTATATGATCAAATCCTTGATGGTTCATTGTCTCCAATGATGGATAATTTGGTGATGTAGGTGGTTCCCTATTTAACGAGAAGGTTGGTGAGTGGGAAGTTCTCAGTGGTGAGTGCTCTAATGAATAGAGATTTGGATGAGAAATAGGTTCGGTGAAGGAATGGTGTATATGTTCTAGGAATGAAGGCTTAGGTGTTTTACTAGAACTAGGTGCGTCTGGTTTAGAGCTTGATGAACCCTTTTCTAACCCAAGAGGTCTAATACTAATTCTTGCGGTTCTCTTAGCAATTGTTGATTGGGATTGTTGAGGTGGGATTCCAACATTTTGACCTCTTACGGGTGATGTTTTGGTGGATGAAATCTCATGGATCATATGACCATTCCTTTTGGATGAACCTTTGGTTGAAGAGTTGTTGCTAGATGCTTTGGTCATAGTGATGGTGAAAATGCAATAGGAGTTTCTAACTACTGATTTGTGGAAAACTATAAGGGGGGTTGAATAGTTTTACCAATTAAAACTTCGTTTTAAAACATTTGGATGAACTTATGTCAATCTATTTAGATGTGTATGTTAGACGTTGATAGATAGATATATAAAAGTGTAATGAAAGATAAAGAGTAAGAAGCACATAACCACTACACGAGTATTTATAGTGGTTCGCTACAAGGACACCTTCCTTGCCCTACTCCACTCCCGAGTCACATACGAGAGTTCGTAATCATTACACGACACCAACTCCTTATGGCGAGAAGCCTTCACAACGTCGCCTACTCTTTTTCCAAGATTAGGCTAACCAACGGGTTCTTTACACCAAGGTGAACCACACCTACCACAACGTCGCCTACCCTTTATCCTGTACTAGGCTAAGTACCGAGTTCCATTACAATGGAGGAACTACTACCTAACACTACACAACACCTAATACCAAAGGAGACCCACTCCTTATTACAACACCATCAAGGATATCAACATCCTTGAAAATGTTGACTTAACTGAGCTTTGGGATCAATTTAAGGACTGGAAATGATATATTATGATGAAATAAACTTAAGGAAAGCTAGTTCTATGAATTTGAGACACAAAACAAGTTTTTGATTTGCAAAAATTCCAACAGTTAAGCTGCTAGATCAAATGAAATGGAGTTTTGACTTTAACTGTGAGCAGGTGCAAAATGAGGACAGATGTGGGCTTAAATGAACTAAACAAGCATATATCAACAAGACTTAAGCTCTGAACTAACCTAAAAGACAGGTTAGACAGTAGACCCAAACACACCTTTATTTAACTGTTAAGCAAGTTAAACTACTCAAACTATGAGACTGACTTAAACCATTGATCCAAGTAAGCTTAACTATCCTAAATACACCTAAATAAACACATAAAAACCAAGAGTGACCACAGATACATATACAAGTAAAAAAAATGCAAATTGGCTTGGAATTGTGAAAATAAGAAAATAACTCACCACTGTCCAGATGTTAAGCAAGCTAAAACCAATTTCAACCCTACACTAACCTAATCTATTCCAACCAATATCACCACTGCATCTACCCAAATCAGCTTCATTTCCCATTTAAGATCCTGTTTTGACTTTTGTTGACCATGAGGCAATTTTGCTTGGAAATAACTTATAAGTTTGCAAAAAGCTATGATAAGCTTAAAGAAGCTTATTTAAGCTAACACAAAGCTACTTGGAAGCTTTAATACAAGAATTTGAAAATAGCTTTTTCAACAGTGAACTAAAAACTTGGAACTTAAACCAAACTTGAAATTGATTCTCAAAAGTACAATACAATGATATTTTAACTTAAAGATGATAAAAATAAACTGAAAACTACAACATTTAGGCTAAAACTAGAACATTAATTTAAAAACGACATTTAAGAAAAATTAAAACTAACTACTCTCTTAGCTTCTCTCTTCCTCCTCTTTTATAGCTCCAAAAGTCTTCTTTTCTCTCTCTGAAATAATCCCACCATTTTTTCTGACCCTTGGATGAAAACATATGATCCTGGCCATTAAATCCATTTTTGGCGCCAAATCTGGCTTTGACCTGTTGTGGTTGAGTGTGAGAGAAAGGACTGAATTTAATGTGTTTTGTTGTTTAGGTGAGGTAGAGGGGACATGGAGAGGATATGTTGAGGTGGAGGTGAGGGGGAGGGTTGATGTTGCAGAGCAGTTGGGAGGAAGGAGACAAGTTGGAGGGAAAACGGGAGTGTTTGTTTGACTATTGGGTGTGTTGACCGGGTTAGGGGGTTGGGTAAACGGGTTGGATGGGTAAAAGGACCGGGTCAGGGGGTGTATTGGGCTTGGGCTTAGTAACTTGGATTAAGGATTAGCTTTGGATACCATTAACAACTTAGGGACCAAATGTGCAAATTCTGAAAATCCAGGTTCCAATGTGTAAATTCTGAAAAGGTTATCCAAGGGCTGAAAATGACAGTCTCCAAAAGTACAAGGACCAAACTGGCCATTTTCCAATTTTCTAGGGGCTATTTTTGCCAAATTTCAAACTTGGAGGACCATTCTTGTAATTTTCTCAAACTTTTGACATTTTTCACCAAAGGACTAAATTTGACAACTTATGAATTTAAAAGGACTTTTGGTGATTTTTCTTTTGAAATTTTGACTCAGGGACTATTTTTGACAATTTTAGAAACTTGGGGGACTGAAACTGCCAATTATGCAAACTTTGCTCATTTTTCATCTGATTTTAAACATTTTGCATCCGAAACATATAAAATGCAATTTTGAGATATTTTCAGATTTTGATGCATTTCGAGCATTTTAAACGTTTTGCGCTCAGATTGACCCAAAATGATGAGTATTTACACACTCATCAATAACAACAGAGCTCGATGGTGGAACAGGAAATGCTCAAAATGGGTTGAATGGTCTTGATGCTACAACCGCAATGAGAAGGACACATGGCTAATGCATGCCCAAAGCCGAGGACTAAGGCGGTGCTTATTTCAAAGAGGCTCTTCTTTTGGCTCTAAAGGATGAAGTCGGTGGATCTCTCATGCATAAAGAGCGAGTTTTATGGCAAATGCGCACTCGGATGATGATATGGAGGACTTCTTGCCAATGCTGCAGATTATGTTGATGGCTAATATGCATGAGTTACACATGAGTGACACAGCCCGGTGTATGACACCGATGGCTTGTCTCAGTGCCGAACAAATCATATTTATCTCGATCTAATATCTCCGCCAACATCCGAATCCGGCAAGGCTCGAATGTTCAAAATGAGTCATTTACATCTCATTCCGACGATTTTCAAATAGACCACAGTAGTTACATTTGACGATCAAGATGACCTTATGGTGTCCATTGATAATCAAATCGAGTCGTGGTTATACTTGAGGATCTAAATAATGATCATGTTGTGACTTCATTGAACAAGCCGAACTTTGCCTCATCCGGATCGGCTCTCTTACTTAAAGACCAAACAATCCAAAATTGAATAATGTTGTGCATTAAATCAAACCTTAAAAAGTAAAAATACATCATTAACCAAGGATTTTGAATGTTTACAAAAGCAACTCAACTTTTCAAAACTCAAGAAAACGTGAAAAGGTTTTGAAGCGACCTTTACTAAATCTCATCAAAGCGAAAAATATTTAGAGAGACAGATCGTGATCTAGCCGCTTCAAGAATGCTTTATTGTCGAGATAGAACAAGCTGAAACATGAACATAAAAAGCAAATTAACGCCTCACCTTGGAAAATCAAAAGCTAAGGTGAGTTGTTAACTTGTGAAAACAGTTCTCTGCATACAAAAGCATTCCACGAAACGAATAGATAATCATCTTGAAGAAATTATCGACTTGCAATGCAAACTTAAAGAGTTTAAAGCGTTGTTTACAAACATGGTGAGTCGAGAATCGCTATTGAAAAGTTTACTTTAAAACCCGATCCAAATGGATATGGACCGAATCTTGCCGATTACAAACATAAGCTTTCAACCAAAACATTCAAACCAAATCTTGAAGTTTCCAATCCGAATATAAAATTGATAATTACATTATGAGTTTTGTTGAATATCATCGTCAAAAGGAATTAGATGCGTAAGACGAGAGTCGATCAAAATTAAAAGCATTGTTTACAACAAACCTTTTAATTATTCAAACCGGTCACTTTTGTCACACCTGGATTCTTCTAACACACCAAGGGTTATCATCAAAACACCGAGTCTTCTAATGTTAATCCCCAACCGATTATGCACAAATTTATGGTCCTTTACCTTCCATCGATGAAGTAAACTCAAAACACGAAAATCGCAAAATTCTCGGATATTTTGACATTTTCATGGTCGACCTCAAAACTTTACAACATGAGATAAAATATCATTCGAAATCAAAGTTCAACATTTTCAATCGCCTCTGGCGCGACAACAAAGAGACATTTTCGAAAAATCTTTTACCAAATGTTAAGAATTTGAAAAATTGTGCATTGTCTTAGGAACAGGACTTTCATAAGGAACTTGGAGTGATGAAGGTCATTTTCGAGAAAGCGAAACATCTATTTCTAATACTAAACGAAAAGAAAATGTTGAGAAAAGATGTTGATCGACTCTTGAAAGATGTTATATGTGCCGATATCCATAATGTTGTGTTATTCAATTCTTTGCCACATGCATCGATTATATCTCTGCGATAATGTTGACTCTGTGGTAGCTGTTGAGAATACCGATAATGTGCTTGGATCGAGTCTTTAAAAGTCGACAATGTACGATTACTTAACGAACTTTACAATGCAAAACGTCGTCTTAATTGGTGTGAAAAGATATTCACAATCAACAACATGGTTTTCAAAACAAAATCGCTCGATTCGTGCAAAATCTTCGATCCTAAACTTGAGCAACTGGATGATCAAAGCGTGTCTTTGAAAAGTCAAATCTCAAAATATGAACAAGAACTTGTAAAAGTTAAACAGAATATGGTGTCATATTTGATTTACTCAATAAGACTCGTCATGAAGCATCAAACGAACTTGATCACTATCTTGCTCACACTATAGAAGTCATGAATTTTGCTTGTAATATTAGCTCGAAAATCAAGATTTGATTCACACTATCTCTAAGTTAAGAGAAATGTTAGGAAAGTATGAACTACTTCGCCTACCATCATTAAGAGATTAGCACCAAGTAACACTTAGTAATCGTGAACCTAGAATACCTCTTGCCAAATCACAAGTTGCTAACGTGCTTCCTTTTATCGAAACAGAATAGTTGCGTTTTTCCAAACGTCCGCACTTCACACCTAGGAGCACTCAATCGAAGAATAGGAAGTTGCGACCTAAGAAAATATCAATAAGGAATGCTAAAGTAGAAGAACACCCTAGGACTATGAATAAGACTCACGTTGCTTCCACTATAGATATTGCGTCGGCAAATGTAATAGAAATAGTGATGTAACGAATGCTAAACCTTTAAGTACTTTTGATATTGGTCTAATGCACCTTGTGTTATTTGTCGTAAAAGTATGAATTCGATTTTCATGACAAATGTGTTGCTAAAGCTATAATCTCTCGCTTAAGAAATCCTAAGAATCGAATACCTCTAGGCCCAATAATCATTCTAAGTCCGTGCTTGGTAGACCGCCTTCTTTAGATTCTAAGGCAAGCATTCTTGTCCTCAGTAGCTCAGTTTCACCTCCTAAGAATGTAGTACCACCTAGTGCATTCACTAAGACTAAAGCAAATAGTAGTTATAGATGGCGAAATGGATATATAACACACTAGGATTTAAATGGATTCCTAAAGTTATTATATCGCGGAACCCTCTAACATTTCGGGTTCCACATCTACTTCTATTCCATCCGTGTCAAATGCATGTGTAATGCGGGTGATATGATCATTCTCTCGGATTGTTGATAGCGGATGTTCCCGACACATGACGAGCAACCTTAAAGCTGTTATCAAACTTTATTGCAAATTTCATTGGCATTGTCGATTCGGGAATGATCACTTCAGAACTATCATGGGCTACGGAGACTATATCAATGGGAACATCGAAATTAGCATGGTTTACTATGTGGAAGGCCTCGGTCACAACTGCTTTCGATGAGGTCGGTTTGTGATGGAGATTTGGAGGTTGCTTTCGGGAGAAAACTTGTTTCATTCGTGATCTACAAGGAAATGACCTTATGTCCGCTCGCGTAATTCTAGTCTTTACACTATCTCTATGCAAGACATGGTTGCTTCATCTCCCATCCGCTTACTTTCAAAGGCAACATCAACAAAATCCTCGGCTATGGCACCGTCGCCTCTCACATCTAAACTTTCAAACCATCACCAACCTTGCTCGACACAAACTAGTTGAAGGTCTCCACGATTCCGGTATTCGAAGATCACCTTTGCTCACTGTGAACAAGGGAAAAGCACTCGTGGTCATTTTCCTTCAAATGTGGAACACTGACTCAAAGATGTGCTTCATCTTCTTCACATGGATTTGTGTGGCCCGATGCGCGCGTGCAAGCGATCAATGGCAAACGCTACATCTTAGTAATTTTGATGACTACTCCCGATGGACTTGGGTCTACTTTCTTCAAGCAAAGACCAAGTTCCACAAATGATCATCACCTTTCTCACAAAAATACGTGTTCAACTCCAAACACCGCCGGAAAAATCGTAATGCACAAAGGAACTGAATTTGTTAACCAAACCCTTCGTGCATTTTATGAGAAAGTGAGAATTTAGCATCGACATCTATTGCACGACACACGGAACAAAACGGTGTTGTTGAAAGACGAAACCAAACGTTAGTGGAATCTGCAAGAACAATGTTAATCAATGCTTAACTTCCATATTACTTGTGGGCGTGTCGATTCATCGCATGCTATACTCAAAACCGTTCTATGATCACAAAGCGTCACAACAAAACACCTTTCGAGCTTGTCCACAACCATAAACCGAATCTCAAACACTTTCATGTATTTGGATCCCTTTGCTATCCGAATAATGATCGTGATGATTTTGGAAAGCTCAAAGCCAAAGTCGACATTGGAGTCTTTATAGGATATTGTGAGAATTCTAAAGGTTACCGGATCGGAATCGTCGTACAAAATAGGTGATGGAAACGATTCATGCTCATTTTGATGAACTTACGGAAATGGCTTCGAGTATAACGACTTAGATCCGGTCACAACCGTTTAAACTTCCTCAACCCCATCATCACCGAACAAAGCCCCGACTTACTCGTCAACAAATGGAAAGGTTATTTGCTCCTCATTCGGTGGCGATATTGATGAACGTGCTCGGTGTATCCGATGTTTCACCGCACAACCCGATAATACCCTTATACCGATACACTGCTACAACAACTATTGTTGAAGGAGCACCACCGATTGACTCCACCACAACAGATTGAACAAACCGCTTCCAACAATGATGAACCGATCGATGATATTCTTAATGAAGTACCCCACCGCAGATTTTGATCCAAATCGTTCTTTAACCCGTTTGTCGATGACATCTGCGCACTGATGTCGCGGAATCATCAACAAACCATTTGAATCCTCGAATCGCACAATGTATACCAACATCAACCTCTACACATCGATGGACAAAAGACCATCCTCCGCAAATATTATTGGCAACCCGAATCAACCAATCGTTACGAGACAACGTCTTCACACGAGATGGTGAACATTGCATTTATGCACTCACCGCTCGCCAATATGAGCCTAAAACATTAAAGACGCAATGACAAAAGACAACTGGATTGAATCCATGCAAGAAGAACCCAACCAATTCAAACGTCTTGAAGTATGGGGCTGGTTGAAAGACCAACAGGGTCTATGTCATTGGTCTCAAATGGATTTAGAAAACAAATTAGATCTTTGAAGGAACGCCATCGAAACAAGTCACGCCTAGTTGCTAAGGGTTATCGTCGGGAAGAGGAATAGACTTTGAAGAATCTTTTGCTCGTTGCTCGTCTTGAGGTCGCTCGGATATTTCTCGCGTTCGCGGCTCATATGAATATGACGGTCTTTCGGATGGATGTCAAAGCTGCGTTTCAACGGAGAACCGAAAAACGGTCTATGTCGACCAACCCGAAGGATTCACGATCCCGAGTTCCCGAACCATCTCTACAAACCGAACAAAGCTCTTTATGGTCTCAAACAAGCTCCTCGGGCATGGTACGATAAGCTATCATCTTTCCTCATTGCTAATAATTTCACCAAAGGTTGGTTGACCCTACTCTTTTATACAATATCAAGGGCACATATCTTAATTGTTGAAATTTACGTGGATGACATCATTTTGGGTCTACACATAAAAAGTTTTCAATCGCTTTTGCAAAACTAATGAAGAAAAATTTTGAAATGTCCATGATGGGTGAACTTACGTTCTTTCTAGGATTACAAGTTCATCAATCACCCGTGGTATTTTCTTGAGTCACCCAAATATTCCCTTGAATTGTTAAACAAATTTGGAATAAAAACCGTGACACTTATGCCACACCAATGACTCATACCAAGAAGCTAGACGCGATTTACATGGGAAATTAGTGGACCCTACCAAATACCAAGTATTATTGGGTCTCTCATGTATCTAACAACTAGCAGACACGATATTGTATTTTCCGTTTACCTATGCTCCCGTTATCGATCGCGACCAACTGAAACCCACCTCTCGAGGCTAAAAGAATCCTCCGATACATTAAGGGAACCATTAACTTGGGATCCGGTATCCGAAGGATTACGGTTTTGAACTAATCGCCAGACGACGACCACGCAGGATGCTTAGACTCAAGGAAAAGTACTTGAGAGCACTACAATTTCTTGGTGATAAACTGGTGTCTTGGCAATCAAAGAAGCAGGATTGTACATCATTGTCATCAACCAAGCAGAATATGTAGCCATGTCCGCGTGTTGTGCTCAAGTCATCCGGATGAGAACACAACTCAAAGACTATGGTTATGTATTTGATGAATCCGATGTATCGCGATAATCGGAGTGCCATTGCGATCTCGTGCAACTCGATTCAAGACTCGAAATCAAAGCACATCGATCACGCTATCATTTCATCAAGGACCACGTGGAGCAGTGCAGTTGAACTATACTTTGTGGGTACAGAATACCAATTGGCGATCTTCTCACCAAAGCCTTGCCTCCGCTAGGTTTAATGAGTTGGTCCACGAGATTGGTATGAGGTGTTTGACTCAAGAGGAATTGGATGAACTCCTTAAGCAGTCTTAAAAACACATCAAACACCAAAATCTATTTTTAAATAATTTTCAAAAACAAAATACAAAATATAAAACCTGATAAAACAACAAAAAATATTCTTCTAATCTATTTTTCTGTCAACATGGCAAGTACATCTCTTTCGTCAACACTTTAATCTTTCAAAATTCAGTATTTTTCCGATCAAGTGTTGAGGGGGAGAAAATTATAACTTAACTGTTTCAAAACATCTGTGTACTTGCACGTTATCATATCCCGGTTGTTTCTTTTATCAATGGTGGTAAATTTTTTTGGTTCAATGACACTCCTCGGACTAAAATTTATAATCTTTCATTATTGTCTTAAGTCGAAGGGGAGTGTCGTCAAGTTTCTTTCTTAAAATCTTTTGTTTGGTAACCAAAATGGAAGTTAAAAGGCTTTAAATGAAAATGGAAAAGGTGGAGGGACCAAAAATGCCAAAAGGTTAAAGTTATTTTAATAAAAACACCTTCCACCTAACTTTCTCATCACATTTATTACACTTAACCAAACTAATCCTACGAATAGAAATCATTCAAGAAATCTGTGTTTTTGATCATCAAAGTGTAAGTGTTTTCATAATCTTAACGTTATAACAAGCAAAGGTTTTGATTTTTATGCAAATCCAACGGCTAAAACGCTAGATATGGGTGATTATGTGTTCTATGCATAAGCGTATGAACACACAATCACTGGTGTGTGTTTGTGGTTAAAAATATTGTGTCAAAACATGTCTTTAACATCAATGATACTAGTTTTATCCTCAAAATCCACCCAGAAACACGAATTGATGGGTCTTCAAATTTAGGGTTTATGCGTGGTTTTGGGTGTTTTCAAATGTGTATGTTTGTGGTCAAAAAGGTTGTTGTATAAGGTTGTATTCAAGTTAAATTGAACATATCCAAGCCCAGATTTTACCCAGAAACTCAAATGAATCATCAATGGGAATTTAGGGTTTACATTCATACGGTTTGGGTACTTTTGATTCTTGACGTTTTTGATGTTAAAACTTGGATAAACATACTCTATATGCCTCTTATAACTCCCAGAAACACTATGGTGCAATTCCTATGGCTAGAAATCATATGCGTAATTCTTAAACTCTAGGGTTTTGACTTACGCGTATGACTTCTCTGCGTAAAATATTTAACAAGCTTTCATGCCATAATCTGTTTTATAATGAATATATATGTTAAGATTGATGATATGATGATTTTATTTCGGGCTTGCTACTCGTAAAACTCGAATCAAGGTCTTTGTTACTCTCACGATAAGGATCACCTTACGCGTGAGACAGTTATCGTAAGAGAAATCCTACGCGTAACTATTACGCGTAAGGTTCTACAATGGGACTACGCGTATCCCGTGAAGGAAATGCTTAAGCAATGATCTCTACACATAAGGTCTACTCTTACGAGTAAGCCTTACGCGTAAGGTCTTTATCGCCTCGGCGTAAGCTCCACGCATAAGGTCCTCTTTTCCCACGCGTAACATTTCTTCACGCGTAAGTTAGATCCTACGATAAGCTTTGCTCACGCGTATATCACTCCTGTTTACGCGTAACTTTGCCAAATCTCGCCTAAGCCATGATTGACCTTCATTATGAATTGTTACATGTACAAACTTGTAAATAAATGAATCATAACGTCACGAAACCAATAATGTCACTAATAAACTTAATCGTTTAAAATGTTGTGTTAAATAAGTGATAACATAAACTTTAAAACTTAAAGTTAACTAACTCACGAAACTTATCACGGCGACATTGGACTATTGAACAAACAAGTGACTTTGGACTCGTAACAATCTTTGACATTGTATATTCAATAGTTAGACAATAAAACCTTCATTAACTAAAATTATGTCTTTCGATATGTTGGTTACATTGGCTAATGTTATTTCGAGATCACGACATGGTCGCTCAAATGAATGTGGATGCACCGAAGTTCTCACAATTGCCGACATCTTCCCTAATGGCTATCCTAGAAAGATTGGAAAGAACAACCTTAGGGTTGACTTTGAAACCCTCACATGCTCGTAATATTCTTGTCTCATTCTTGTGGATATTCTAAAGAATCATCCCTACCGAACATGCTCTCACACTGCCACAAGATCGGAGATCTACATTCAACAATTTCGAATTCAATGCAAAGGATCAAGGGTCAAAGTGCGTGGATGCGACTATCAATAACAAAAAGTCACCATCACTCATGCGGACTTACGGGTTGTTCTTCTCATTCCGTAAATCGTGCCAACCGACTTCTATGCCACACCCACCGAGGAGACAGTTCAATTTCGATTGATATTGGCTATGATGAAGCTTGAGAATTATCTCTAAGCATTCTCATGTGGAGCTTAAGAACATTCCTCAACCGTAGAGAACCTCTACATCATCATCACCAAATCGGTCTCGGTCGTGGCGGTGGCTATGAGCATCCCAAGCTCATAGAGCTACAAATATTTTGGTCATTAATTAACAAGAAGGACATCGAAATTGAAGCAGCGATATGGCATGACATGAAGACGTTTCTCAAAAACTTGGCTCAAAGATTCCTATGTCGGATACACAAAACTGCTGATCCGAGAGCACTTGGACTTCATCACGATATCCCCAAGAGGCTCAATGACCTCGATAATCACGACATGTTGGTCGAGCCTATCCTATCGATCGAATCAAGGAATCGTCAACAAAGAAACAGGGTTGTGTTACCTTATCACCTACTAACTAACGAAATCAAGAAGCTTGAAACGTACAAAAGGTATCGGGTAGCGATGAAGAGAAGGCAAAGTTGGTCATCTCGATGAAAACCTTCGGAACACCTACCGGAGAACCGGAAGAGGAAGTCTTTGGAAGTGCAAGAAGTACAGAGAGTCAAAGGAATGTCTCAAAGAGGAAACCGCTACAAAGAAGAAAGTTCCTCTCGTGAAGCGTTCCTATTCCTACACCGAAACACCAAGAAAGCTCTTGGACGAAAGCTCAAGATACACAATCGAGACGAGGAGGTTCACTACTCGAATCTGCAACCGAACCACCTCCTCAAGAGCAAAACCTCCTAGTCCTCCAGCTGACCTAGGAAAAGGGAAGACTCCTGTACTTGTGCCATATGATGAAAGCTCAGAAAGTGATGAAGAGCAACTGGATAAATCCTACAGGAAGAAGTTTAAAATCGTTAGACACCTTCAAAAGGCTAAAGAATTTGAACAAGAACAAATGGGTGGCCTCGGAGGGTCGAGTGGTGGTGTCCACTCTTCACCAGATCCTGATGCGGTTAATCGACCCGATAAGGGAGCTGGTGCCACCACTCTTCTGCAACAACAACAACTTTTGGAGGATTCTATTGATTATGAGATTGAGAAACCAGCAAAAGAAAAGGCGAGGAAATACTGCGATGAAACAAAGGCGATGACAAGGCTATGTCTAAGGAGGAAACTTCGCACCTCCAAAGGACTCGAGCCTCCTCATGTATCCTCATCATCGATTCATCATCTCATTCTTCACCACCACCATCTAAAAGATCAACCAAATCAACATCCAAATCGGTGAAGAAGCCAACTCGATCTTGGATATCTCATGCTCATAAAAGAATTAGGAATCTTTGTCAAACAAGTCATAAAGAAAGACATGCTCTGTGAAGATGAATTTCTATCTTGATCGGATCTGATATATTCATGATGATCTTGACAAGATGCAAGATGAAAGGAGTATGTCCGTAAGCTCATGAAAGATGATCTTCAAGGGAAAATGGACGAAATGATCAAAGGATACTTTCACGGTTCCTTATGGAGGTCGTTCGAACCGACAAAGGAGATGTATACCGGATAAGCAGTATCCAAATCTCTTGCATCTAGCCAAACAAGCCATGAAATCAACTCCGGTGAATTTAAGCATCAATCCGATTGATTCCACAATTTTCTCGGATGATGAATTGGTGAACCGGCTAGTAGCGCAAATGTCAAAACGCTCGCAACGTTTGCCTCACACGGCTAAACTGCTTGAAGCTCTCTTGGAATACCAACTCGGTCCTCATTCCGAGAAGAAGTCGTAAGGCCCAAACGATCAAGGGATGATGAAGACAAAGATCGGGATAAGGATAAAGAGCCCAAACACACAAAGAAGTCGATGTATCATCCTCGATTCGAAGACTCGATACAACCTCCACCACAACGGACTCTCGCTCAACAAAGATCTTCTCCTCCTCTTCTCGCAGATAAACCTCATGATTTCGAGACATCACCCAGTTGAAAACCGGTGACCATTTTGAATATACGGGTGGTGACGATGAAGAATACCATGAGCCCCAACAACAACCCGCCTCACCCGACAAAGTATGAAACCAAACATCCTCATCTAGGCCTCTAAATCGAAGAAGGCGCCACTACCGACGTCGTATCATGGCTAGATGAAGATACAACAGAGGAATTTGAATGGTTCTCTACACTTGTCAATTCCACTCCTACCAAGAAGGTCAAGATCCGTAGACGGTAATACTTTGGAGCATGCTAAGATTTCGCAAGAAAAGTTCCATGTGAAGAAGATGACGAAATCCGAGTTGAGGCGAATCAAGAATGAAGCTTTTCAACTGTGGAAAGATAGCTCGAGAAAGTGCCATCGAGGTCGAATATCACCTTGAAAACATTGCTCGAGCTATGTCTAACAACATGGATTGGCTCAACCCGTAGCAAACATCGACTTCACCAAACGGACAACCCTCCATACTACACCGTGGTCAAAACCTCTACCAACAATTGGCCAACCAAATGAACCTAGGATTCCATTCAGATATTTCTTCAACAAAGACTTGGAATTTCTTCTACGGTGGCGATGGATCAAGGAAATCGCTACATCTTTGACACTTCCATTCCAGTGACCATATATTCAAAGCGCATAGCTATCGAGGAAAGAGCTAATCACTTGTTCTCCAACAAAGTGGAAGCATACGACCAAGATGCAATGTACGAGATTCATCATTGGCGGGCGTCAAGAATCTACTACAAAAGTCGCCAGTTGAAGTCTCAACAAGCGTTGTTCGGCACTAAGGATATCGTTGCCATCAAACACGTTGATCTTTCGACCAAATGGGACTACACTTTTCTCAAGAAGATTGTGGTCAAAAGGCAAGATGAGCGGGATTATGCATTCTCTGAAGTCGACTTTGAGAATTTGTCTATCAACGACATTGAAGACATGTACCTTGCCAAAGTGCGTGGTCGCATGAGGCAATTTTCAATCAAGTACAACGTGAATTTATCAAGTCACCGCTCATCTTCATCACACGCATAGTCATCAAAGAACGTGTAGAAGATCTCCATTTCATGATTGAATCATATCGGACCGTGTCAACTTCACTCCACCTCGCCTGATCTTCCCGACATTAACTCACAATATACACTCATCGAAGAAACCATTCGGCGTAGTTTATCGCATTGAACTTCAACGAAATTGCTTAATGGCGTGTAGTGATCTTCACAAGTTTGGGGATCACACCTTGAAGATGGTCGTGACGGATTGGCTTATAGGTTGAAGGATATCGTCAAAAGATTAGGTCTCCTAAGCGATGGAATTCTCAAGATCGAAGGGATGTGAGGAGGATCATCAAAATGATTGATGAAAGGTTGTATAGAAGGGATCGATTCGAGAACATTGGAAAGCTTTGTTGGTGGTGACCCAAGATTAACATCACCGGCTATCAGCATACATTCGCACACCGCAACATCACTTTGGACTTCTGTTACCCTTGAACCGCTTCTTTCATCATAAATTTAGATGTGTGATTATTTATGTGAATGGCTTGTGCACACATTACGATGTACAACCCGTAGTTGTCAAGAAAGGACCACGTAGTGCGCTTGATTGCCACAATACTTATAAAAGGAGCGAAAGCTTCTTACTTTTGAGTAAAACCTATCAAACCTTTCATTTTCAAGGTTTTGCTCAAAAGGACAAGTACTTCACAGTATGATTTTCAAAACCTCAACCGTTTATATCACTTGTTGAGGGGAGTATTTGAATTAAAACTTTGTTCACAAATTGTTCATAGTGGTCATCTTCCCAACACTCGAAATGGTCATATTTATTCTCAACTTTTCAAAATAACATTTTATATGCCATTTTTTAGGGAGAAAATTATGTAATAAGAAATATGTTGTGTAAATGCAAATGAATCTTTGTGTAATAGACTTAACCAACGAATTGACGGTACTAAACTGTTAGTAAATCGAAAAGACTTGTCCGGACGGGTAATAATTTCAAGCTAGTTCTCTAGTAATGTAAGCGTGTCTCGCAAAGGACTTGTCCGAGTAGAAAGTACCATTCGAGAAACTCTTGGTAGACATGAACTCGGCGGGTATGAAAACCTTCGAGGCTTGTCTACACCTTCAAGGTAGTTATTAGAGCTAGTTTTCACCTAAAAGTCGACAATGTAACTCTTTAACTATGCAACGTAACCGTGTCTCATGGGAGTGTCTATCTTGAGTTGATCAATTCAAAGTGCGCTCTTCCCACACGGTCTGATTTCCGTCAAAACTCTAAAGCACATGTGGAGGGGAGTATTTACATTAAAGATAAAACTCTCACGATGGTTCAAACATGTTTTCATTTACAAACCCTTTGAGAGATTTTTTTGAAAATTGGTTTTATGGCAACATAGGTTAGTCATGGAGTGATAAGGTGACTAAGGTTAGGAATAACCGTCCTATGATCCGCCAGAGCGGAGGGATCTACCAAGGACATCACAAATAGTTAGTACTTAGAAGTCCTTAGGTACGATTATAAAAGGAGAAAATGAGAATCGGAGAAAGAAGGAGTTGAAGAATTAAAAGAAATGCAAAGAAAAGGGTGAAAAGAAATAGCCCTCCAAATTATTCAACTTAGGGTAGACACCGGGTTCAATTCATATACTCTTGGTTGTCACTTAGTGACGCTGGTATTGAAGATTAAAAGTCGTCATGGACCCAAAGTGGCGCATGCACTATACCTTCTTAGCCACTCAAGTTTCTCTCAAAAGAAGCTTGTTTCATTCTCACAGGAACCCTACGTAAACTATTGTCTTTCTCTTAGAGATCATTTGGTATTGAAGAAGGAGACCATCTCCTAGTCTCCGCTCGGGAAAACCAAAACGCACTATTGAGTCTAGAGCCACGAGATTCATCAAAAGATCTCTTAGGTACACTTGACATTTCATCACTTGATGTTCAACAATAAGAACATCGGTGGTACATTATCGAGTCCTTCACGGATCTTAGCAATCTGTCGAGAACATTTATGAGAGGTTCACATCCGTGATCCTCGGTGATTGAATGGAAACTCCGCCGTGGTCAACATCAAACACCCGACGGCAGTCGCCGGTAACTCCCGTGGATTACGCTTAGTGTCTCAAACGGTCTGATCGTGAGGTGATGCTTGGTATACCTCAACGAATCATCTGAGCTGTAGATGTACTTGACATCGCGTTATCTCACTTGTGGGACTCCGGTTCAGAACGGCCTTTGTGAGAATTAGAGTTGTGTTTTCACACTATCGTTAACACTCTCGAAGTTCAAACTTGTAAGTCTTGGAATCCGCTTATTACTAACCGCTTTAAATGTTTTCTTCTTATGGAAGCTCCGGGCGGGATGATCGTGCAGATTCTTCTCATGCTCACGCCAACATCATCACTAATGGAAGTTCTATCCAAAAGCAACACAACAATCGAGAATGATTCTTCGTCAAATCAAAGAATCTACAAAGTTAAAGACTTAAAGAACTTCATCGATCTTGAATTCCAACGTCAAAGAGCGTGTGAGCATGTTGAAGAATGACGTGGAGACCTTTAGCGGCGAGCGGCACTGAGGCGAGACTTGATGCGCGGGCGACAAGCTGTAACACCCCAACCCGACAAGGGTAAAGATATCACAAATACGGTTTCATATCAGAACCTTAAGTACTATACAATAGCGGAAGCCTTTACAAAATTTGTTGAAACCAAGATCCGGACTCAACTAGGGTATAATAACAATGATTGAATAGATGCACAGCGGATAATAATTAACACAATCAAAGTTACCAACAAGGTTTTTCTTATTCAAAACAATGATCCTCTATGGATCTTTTTCACTCTCTCTCAAGAGATGTTTTCCCTGGAATAATTTTCTCTGGAGGTTTTCTTTTGTTCAAGTCTACTTAATACAAAAGCTATCAGTTCCTTTTATACACAAGGAACCTAAATAAAACAATAATATAAAATAAATGCATATCACTACCTAAAATAGCTCATGCAAATCCTAACAAACTAATAGAATATACTGAATAACTATCTCCGCATAAACAAACTATCGCTAATAATACTTCACAGAAACTCTTCTTCAATAGAATCATGTACTTCAACAGAATCCTTCAATGAGAATCCATGTACTTGATTCCTTGACATTATTTTCAGCAGAATTCCTACTTCACGAATTCCCAACAATCCTCCCTAAACCGGAATTTGACATGGTTAAGTTCCGGTTTCGATAATACTTTAACGCTTGAACTTGAGGATTGTACTCTAACATCGTGAGAAAGAATCAAAACAAGTACATCTCTATGATGACAAACTTTGAAACTCGGATCTTTGCAAACAACAAATGACCAAAGATACATCAAAAGCAGTTAGTTTCATACTATTCTCATCACATCCGAGTGTTAACTCTCGTGAGATGTGAATCATTGAAAATAATGGATTTGATGTCTCTTACCAATAACCATCACTCTGGAGTAGCCAAATGTTTCGATTCGAAAACCATGGTACATCGATAACCATCGATTTATTAGCAAACCGGCAACCATGAGCGGATTTGATATGTCTTTACCGTAGCCGTTTGCTCGGGACTAGCCAATTCTTGGATTCCAAAAGGAATAAACCATGGTGAATTGATGACCATACAACCCTCGGCAATTAAGCATGGGTGGTTGCATACCCTATGATTTTGAGCAAACCATTACGACTATTAACGGAATTGAGATGTCTTTACCAAAACCGTTTGCTTTTGGACTAGCCAACTCTTTGATGGAATGTCGTCATCATCATGGTGAGTTGATTACCATTTATGGATTTCCATGACCTTTACCACAAGCCATAATCCGTGGGCTAGTCAACTCTTGTGTCGAAAGACATGGTGAGATGAAAACCATTAGTTGTGTGGTTATTAACCAACACCAAAACTCGCAAGCAAGAAAGAGTAAAAGCGAACACAGACGGGTTAGAGCCCTTTTTTTTTTTTTTTTTTTTCACTAAACAAAATAACACGCTTTTTTTTTTTTTTTTTTTTTTAACTAAGAAAAGAAATAATACGATTTTTTTTTTTTTTTTTTTTTTAAACGAAATATAAAATAAAGAAAAATAAATAAATAACCAAAACATGGAAAATAAACCATCAAGCATCGGAGAAACCAAAGGCGGTTGTAGTGTCGTGAAACACTAAGCCTCCCCTTAGGCGTATGAGGATCCAACATCTGCAAAAATGGTTAGTAGACAAATATACAACAATAAGCCTCCCTTAGGCTTAGGCCTCCCTCAATCAATGCACCGACAAAGACTATTTTTCTTGGGTACCCGAATAAACCTTTCTGTGAGTTTTCCAAGAATAACCGGTTGAGGGCTTACAATGATTGCCACTCTAACTCCACCATGTGCCATATTCATATGAGATACATAAGGTGTATAGGATGAAAATAAGAACTAGTAGGTCTATATTGCTTAAGTCTAGCATTCTTGTTCCACCATCCAAGTAGTGGCGGTGAAGAATATCCTCCACCGGAGGAATCGGAAAAGGCCTATTAAGCCTTTCGTAAACAGATGCATACACCTTAGGCTTACTAGTGGGGCTGGTTTACCTACTCTCACATGTGCGACTTTGGGAACAAATGGAGGAATACTAGCAACATTAGTCCATGTGGGTCTAGAAGTCTTATGGCGGAGGAAACACCCATCTTTTTCTCATGATAATCACAGGTCTTTAATAAGATGGAGTTTACTACCACACACAAAACAAGATTTCTTCTTAATGACTTATTCTTAACACAACTTTGTTTATTACATTTAAACTTATCGAAACAAAATTAGAAGCAAAATTGTGTTTAATGTAAGAATAAATGGCGGCTTTGTTTTGGGCTCGGCAAAATTATGCTCAACATCGACTACTTTGGACATGGGCGTGGTCTTGGGTGTGTGCTTAGGTGATTCGGACTTATCACTTGAATCACATGAGGCATAGTCGATGGACTTTAGATCGAAGACTTGTCACTTTGAGAACAAGAGGCGAGTCATTAGTTTTGCTACTAAGGTCGGCAAGTCACTTGACTTTACGCCATATAAATGGTGTGATCCATCAAAGTCAACGATGAGGAAAGGTCAGCAGCATAGGTATTCCTCTAATAGATCCACGTACTGCATGCAAATCACCTTCTTTTACCACGTTAGCTAATCCTGCTGGTGTTGATTTACGTGTGTCCTCTCTAGCTTCTAGTCCTACATATTTCTTAAAGCCTAAACCTACTGAAGTATTAGGAGTTTGACTAGAATAAAGCTCTTTAGCTAGATTTAGACCAGATTTTATCCAAGAATTATGTCTAGCTATTTCTTTATCTAATTTTTCTTTCAACACACTGTTTTCAGACACCAAATCAGCTTTCAATTTCTCAGACCATTGTAACTCATTTTTAGTACATTCTAGATCCCTTTCTAACACACTTAACTTCTCATCATAAGCTATTTGATTCTTTTGAAACCATACTTTTGTCTTTCTAATGTTTTTAAGGCTGTTTATAAGCCTCAACTTCAACATAGCATTCATTATATTTAGGTTTCAAAATATCATAGGCTTCTTTTAGTTCATTATATCTCTCTTTACAACTATAATCACAAGTATGTACGAGAGATGCCCATGAATGCAAAGTGTGGATGGCAAGTTCTTGACATAACACTGCGACATCGACTTCCTTGCTCATCTTCTTGAATTCACCTTTCCACAATACCTTTCTTTGAGTGCATCCCATATCGACTTGCATCATCCATATAACTAAAATCGCTACATGATCGTGCAGGAATAGATTTAAGCAAGGTAGTTCGCCTTTGTCTCTCTTTGTACTGACAATGTGTTCATCTGCGATCGTTGGAGGAAGATAAAAGAGATATCCATCTTGATTACATCCAGTCCTTTTCAAGCTGTTCCCATTTTGGATCACCTTCCAGATATTCATGTCATTATCATGATCCATTGTTTCATCTTATTAGCCCAAACCTCGTATTCATCATCCATCAAATAAGGAAACACATCATCACTATTACTATCAAAGTCTGTCATTTTAAAGATAGTAAGCAAAAGTATGACCAGCAAACAAATTCAATATGTATTCACGTGACCTCTTCAGCAGCAACGACCCACTATCAGTGGAAACAAAATAATATACGTGACTGCAGCAACAAGTCACAAGGTCAAACAGACCCACGTGATCACAAATTCAACCCTTTGATCAACTGACACCTCGAACAGAAGAATACCAATTCTGACTTGGTGGAATTAACACACCAAGTAAAATAAATGCACTATGAATCAGTTTGACCAATTAAACCAATAGATTCCCACGTGACAAGCTAATATCCGAACCAATAACAGTAAAATGATTTGGCCACAAGTAAACAAACAGCAGCAGAATCAGATGTGGGTCCAGCAGATACACACCTTGAATACTTCCTAATATTAGTACATTATCTTGACCCACGTGATCATGCTATCAATTTAAATGAGTCTAAAATAATTTGACCACTCACAAATAATTCCCTCGTGAACTTCAGCAGAAATGAAACAGGGGACCCACGAGTAACCAAGACAGCCAATCAATCAGTAGAAATACGAGGGACTCACGACCAATCAGAAGAAACAATATACCAATGTAAAACAATGAGTCAATCACGTGTAAGAGCAGTACAAGAACAATATTACTGTATCAAGTGACTTAGCCCCACATCTTCAATTCACGTATATCATTCTTTGAACCAATCACAAATCTTGAACTCGTTCAAACCTTGGATCAAAAAACGCCGCAACTGTTGACGTCCAAACAATATTCGCTGACCACTTGACTAAAATTCAACCAATTGGATTACTAATGGCTTTTATACCCACGTTAAACCAAATAATAGTGACCAATCAAAACGCATGATCACTGTACTAACCATGTATCTCACCATAGAGTATCCATCCCACTTCCTTGTAATTGTGTACACGCCATCAATTCATTGTTAAATTAAAATAATTACTAACAATTAATGATACGAGGAATCAAAGTACTTGATTCAATCAATGATACGAGGGACCCTCGATTGTAATTATTTATACGAGGTAATATCAAGGACCAATTCGACAAATATATTAACTACTAAAAGTCGATACCTTAAAACGAATATGATGTTTTTCAAAACAGCTTCACGACAATAAAACCTTGAATGAAACCTAGATCAAGAGCCACCCGCTCTGATACCACTTGTTGAAACCAAGATCCGGACTCAACTAGGGTATAATAACAATGATTGAATAGATGCACAGCAGATAATAATTAACACAATCAAAGTTACCAACAAGGTTTTTCTTATTCAAAACAATGATCCTCTATGGATCTTTTTCACTCTCTCTCAAGAGATGTTTTCCCTTGAATAATTTTCTCTGGAGGTTTTTCTTTTTGTTCAAGTCTACTTAATACAAAAGCTATCAGTTCCTTTTATACACAAGGAACCCTAAATAAAACAATAATATAAAATAAATGCATATCACTACCTAAAATAGCTCATGCAAATCCTAACAAACTAATAGAATATACGGAATAACTATCTCCGCATAAACAAACTATGCGCTAATAATACTTGATGAAACTCTTCTTGAGAGAATCATGTACTTGAGAATCCTTCAATGAGAATCCATGTACTTCACAGATTCCTTCAAAGATTATTTTCGTGAGAATTCCTACTTCACGAATTCCCAACAAAATTTACAAAAGAAAATATAAATAACTTAATAATCAAAATAAATCTAAGATCCCTATTTTCAAATCTTGCTCTCACTCTACTCTCAACCCGGATCGGCTATCCCATAAGCTCATCTTGAATGCCTAATACCGCCGCAGAAAAGAAATGCGGTGAGCTTACAAAGCCCGGTGAGCAGATATAACAAAAGCGAAAACTAAACAAAAAGCAATACGAAATGAAATAAAGAAACGAATAACGAAGTCACGTGAAATGAGGATAATGAATCATCGAGGATTCTCGGAAACATAGACACACGTAAATCCGGAAGAACAAACAACAAATAAGAACAAACACATAGCATATTGATGACACAATCTGAAACACATCATAATCAACAGGCAATTAATGAATCAGGCAATTTAAGTACATATAAGTCAAATGAAATACCGAAAGCTAGCAGAAACAACTACTAGAAGTAAACATGTCCTCTACACAAGTCAATTAATCTACATTTAACACACTTATCCAAAATCGTAGCAGCGGAACAATAGCAGTCAAACGTGGCAGTCACACATACAAATAGACATAGCATAGCAATTAGCAAGTTATCAAGTCAGATATCATAAGTTAAACCATTTCCCAGATCAAACTTTAGTATAGACAGAATTTAAACATGGCAGATCAAACATAAGCAGATACGAACACCAACGGATAATCAAAGTTTGATTCGTTAAAATAAACACAAATATCAAAATATCAAATTAACCGTGAAACCCGACAAATCAACCTTTTAGGAAAAGGGTTAACTTTCCAAATCTCACGGGTGTGATAAAAGTGATACCGGGAAAGTGATTTCCCTGGTCGTGTCCCAACGAGGTGTGAAATTGACGGTGTCGTTGAGTTTCGTGATTTGGACTTGAATTGGTTTAACAAATTTGGAATTTGATATCGTTATTCTACAAATTAATTAACGGAAAGTAATTAAGGCAAGGAACCTAATAAAATACAAATTAACAATTACTAAGCCTAAGGAATGATTAAACAAAGCTAAACTAAGTCCTAGAGTGCTACAATGCAAAAACGCTAAAAGCAGGAACACACCGAGCCTAAAGCGTAAAACTTTTGCAATTTAAAGGCTACGGTGTGAAATCAATTTTCCTACAATCTAAATGACTAAAAATAATTTTAGGAAAAAGCGGGGATTTTTTTTTTTTTTTTTTTTTTTTTTTTTATTATTTAATTAAAAACTATTTTAATCTAATTAATTAATTAAAAATACTAAAATAATTGGGAACAATCGAAAAATTTACAAAAACTTCTTTATGATAATGTGGACCTAAGAAAATAAAATGGGACCAACAGCTTATACGGATAAGCTGTTAAAAATAAGCTAAAACTTATAAGTCTAAACTAGCATATGGTATTAAGTAATAGATGTTGCAAAGTTTAACCAAGACAAGACCCAAGGGCGCATGGCTATACAGGTACACTTATCACTATCAGGTGGTGGGAGGTCTCAGGTTCGAGCCTGCCTCCCACCTTTTTGTTCTTTTATTTTTTTTTTTGAGAATTTTCTTGTTGGAGATTAAAGACAATCGAAATTAACAACTTTTGTAAAAACTTGGTTTTTGAAAAGCTCTAAATAAGCTACAGGAACAGCTTATTGTTCACGATGGGTGATGTGTTTGACCATACACCCAAACAAGTGCAAACTTTTAAGCACTACAAAGCAATGATAAGCATTTGTGGGAGAAACAAGCAAACATGCATACTCAACAATTACATAAGCTGAAAAAGCAATTACAATGGGGGAAAAGCAGTTGGCATAGTAAGCAAAACTAGAAAATCCTAAGCTATGGTAATCCTAAACTAGGGAGAGTCCTAAAAAGCTAATGAAATAGAAATAAGCATAAGCAAGCTAAAATAAGCATTTATAAGCATAAACTATACTAAACCTAAACTAATTAAACTATTAAGAAAATATAAACCTAATTAAGCTAACTAGAAGCCTTAATAAGCACTTAAGCTAAAGAAGTATCTTTGCTATGACTGACCACCGATGCAAACAAACATATAAGTACCAATTTAGAGCTTAATTTATACTACTCCTAAAACCTCAAAAGTGGCAAAGTTCTAAAGTTTACTAACCTAAATTACTAAAAAGCCAAACCTAACACTAAAGGGAGCAGAGGAGGAGGGAATTGGCTGTGAGCAGCGATTCGCTTTCTGTTATTCTGACAAAAGCAGTGAGACAGATTATCTAACAAAAACTACCCAAGTGATTTTTACCAAGCAGCATCATCAACTTCAAAACAACTAATGAACACTTGCATCAAACCATTTTAACCTTAAAAGCGGTTCAAAAACTTGGAATTTGGCCCAGTATGAAGTTGTTCCAAACACCCCTTATAGGGTATGAAAACTGTTTTTACACTACATTCAACACCTAAACTAACTTAAATCGATACTCACTAACTAGAAGGATCAACTAAATTTGAGTTGGGTGATAAGCAACAAGAGTTGACTTTTGGAAAAACAAGAAAACTAGAATTCGAGAAAAGAAATTTAAGGAAACTTTGCAAGAAATTATAACCAACCAACTGAATTAAATTTGCAGAATTCAAATTAAACAGGAATTTAAAACTTAAAATTAAATTTTCATTAACTAAAAGAGTACAAGACAATGAAATTTAAATTGGGACTAGAACATTAAATTTCTAGACAAAGTTCTATTCTATCACTAAGAGCTTATTTATACAAAGATAAGAAAAGGGTAACTTCTGTCTTCTCTCTTCTTGTGTTTTTCTTTCTGTGTTAGTTTTGTGAGTGTAAGCAAGCCAAAAGCTTCTTGTGCTTTCTTGCATTAATCCTGGACATCCATTTTCCTTTGATCTCACTCCATTTAATCTTGGCCATTCATGGCTTCTGTGCACCTAGGATTGCTGTGGTGGAATGGGTAACCCGTGATTTGTTCTTGGGGTTGGGATTTAGTGGGATTGGGAAATGGGGTAAAGTGGGTTTTAGGGTTTTGGTTGTGTCTGGTAAAAGAGAGCGAGGATGTGGAGGGAAAAAGAAGAGAGGGAAAGGGTATGGGTCGGTTTGTGGGTTAAAAGGGGGAACAGGTAGGTTAGGTTTATGATTTTTTTATTTGTGTTTATGAAGTAATAAAGGGTTTGGTTGGTTTGTATAATAGATAAGCCCAAGGACTAAACTTGTACAATCCGAAACTTGAGGGACTGATGTGACAAGCTTCCAAATTTCATTCAAGGGACCATACCGCCAAGTTAGATAAACCAAAGGACCTTTATGATATTTATTACAATTTAAAACATCCGGGACCTTTTATGTCATTTTGAAACTTGAGGGTAAAGTTGCCATTTGTAGAAAACTTTCATCCAAGGACTATTTTGAACATGTTTGTTTATCCAAGGACTAAAGTTGACTTTTCTTTCATTTTAAACCTTGAGGACTAGTTTTGCCATTTTGTAAAACTTCAGGGACTGAAAATGTCAATTGTGTGAACTTTGATCATTTTTTATTTGTTTTCAATCTTTTTGTACCTGAGTCACATAAAAACACATTTCAATGATATTTGTAACATTTATATGGTCATATGTGTGTTTTTGGTCGTTTTTTGTGGGTTTAAATAATATAAAATATATGTGTATATAGACACATATCAAAATCCCCCACACTAAACTATTGCTAGTCCCTAGCAATCTTTTATGAAAAATTAATGGATTTCATCTCTTTACCAAAAGCCATTACTTCTGGAGTAGCCAATTGTTTCAGTTCAAGTAAGAACCTTGGTACAATGATAACCAAATGATTTTGAGCAAATCACCGACTTTCAACGGTTTTGATTTGTCTTTACGAAGCCGTTTGCTTCGGACTAGCCAACTCTTAGATAAAATATCTTTGGTGAGTCGATTACCAATTATGGTTTTCCAATCGCCTTTACCACAAGCCATAAACTTGCGGGCTAGCCAACTCTTTACTAATTAAAGATATGGTGAAATGAACACCATACAATTTTGGGCAAATTGCAAGCCGTCAACGGATTTGAGATATCTTTACCAAGAGCCGTTTGCTCTGGATTAGCCAATCCTTTTGTTTATTAGACATGGCGGATCGATAACCATAAGTTGAGTAAGTGCAAAACACTTACTCCAAAAAAAAAATTGGCCAAAATGGGGAATTGGGTGGTATAATTACATGATAAAATTCATGAGAATTCCCCCACACTAGAAATGAATATTGCCCTCAATATTCAAAGTACCGCGGTTATGCGAAACATAGAACGTAAAAGGAAATACTACGGCCATTATTTTATTTTGGTATACACATTTTTTTTTTTTTTTTTTTTTTATATTGAAACTTTATATACAATAGCGGGGCAACTCCCCACACTAGGTGGTACACACGGTGAAAACCCATGTTTAACTATTTTTTTGATTACCGAGTCGCTAGCTTGACTCGACCCCGAATTCATTGGTCCATGGGGAAGCAAGTGGAAGAGAAAATCTCCATCGGACTTTCATTCGAATGGTTTGGATAAACATTGAATGTGTCGAAAGTTCCACTCCGATGAGATATAACCGGCTCAAGAGAATGACAAATGCCGAGGTCAAAGATGGTATCTTCACTCCCGTAGGAGTTAAGACATGGAGAAGAAATGGGATGAGAAGGCCAAGTGACAATGAGTTGAAAACGGGTGGGATGGGTGGGCAAAGATTAGATTGAGGAACATTGGCGGAATGTTCGAAAATCTTATCCACCATCGAGCAATGAAAATGTCCGTGTCGGGCTCGTAAGAGGTTCCATCATCCGCGGTTTAGCGGTAGACGAGTGGATGATGGACCTAAGCCATAATCGTCACTCGAAAACCCGAAGGTTTCAAGTCATCCGGAGAAAGAAAGTCGACCTCTTCTATAAGAGTGTCACTCGACGAGTTATCGTAAGACCAATTGTAAAGAATATTTTCCAATTTAGTGAGGTCGGCTTCAAAGTCGAAGTGAACATCATCATCTCCCCGTGGAGAATGATCAATAAGAGCGAGTTCATCGGCAAACTCCTCGAGAAGGTCTAACGTCAAAGTGGGATTGCCACTATTCTTTTCTCCGGGTACAGAAGGAGATGAAACGAGGTACAAGTTACTATCCTCATTCTGAATATCAAAGATTGGATTATCCGAAACTAAAGTGAATTTAGAATCGAAATCAAACAGAGGATTAGTGAACGCCATAGCAAAAGGTTTCTCGAACACAGCAAGAATATCTTCATCATCTATTTCAAAATCAGTGTCCATATCAAGATCTTCGGGATCAACATCTCTCACTTTTTCTAAGCTGACGAGCTCAGAAGGAATTTCCTCCACATACTCGATGTCTCCACACGATAAAGAGTCATCAAACGACGTATAATCATTCTTAGACTCGGAGGTCATCTCAACCGATGCTTTTGGGGTAGGAGAAGAATCATCATCGAGAGGCTTATCACACATGTCACCGGAGATAACCTCGGATTCACTTGGGTTTGGGACAAGGTTCGCAACACAAGACGATTCCGTTTTCGGAATAGTGTCAAGATGCTCGTCCCCCATTGAAAGGGTATCCGAAGGTTCTATGGTAGATAGGCAATATGAGGGCGGAGAGTGGACATGTGCGGTACTTGGTGGGCTTGAGATATGCACCTTGTCCTTTGTCATCTCCCAATCTTCCTCATCCTCGTCATCGAGGCGGCAAGCTTCGTTAAATAGGAGCCATTGTTGAGCGACTTCGTTAAATAGGAGAAGCTTTTGAGCCGCTCGCTCATCGGCTAGAAATCTTCGTTCTGACGACTTGTTCCTCGGAAAGTTCCTCAAGAATTATGCGAGGAAATTGATCAATAATGAGAAGTTGTGGGGTTGGATGTGGTCAAATCCGGAAGTGTTATAACAAGGATCGAGTCCATAGTAATTTTGATTCCACGATTGACATTGATAATCATCATGAGGACCCCACACTTAGCACAATGAGGGTATTGGGAGAGAAACTTTGAAATGATGAATCATTGAAATCTTGATAGTACGGTTGTGGCTCGAATGAATTTTGTGGAGGTAGTTGAAATCGCTTTGAGGATAATTGAAAGAGTTCGGGTTAGAATCATAAGTGAATGAATTCTCGGCACAAATGGAACAACATCCATTGACAAGATAGTTTCCACACCACTCGCACATACATTTGTAACAACGAAAACCTTGTGGTAACAAGTCTCCACAACCGTAGCAATACTCTTGATCGAACGAAGATATCTCGGGTACGGGAGTAGGAATCGAGGGCTCAACAACATCACAAATGTTAGGTAAAACGGTATTTCCCGAAGTTGAAATTTGACGAAATTCATTTAAGCAATTTTGAACAATGTTCATGAAATCGTCCAAAAAAGGTTTTGAAGATTCCGGAGGTGGGACAAGTGGTGTGCTCTCAGAGCTAGCAATTTCCACCACTTCCGTTTTGGTCTCTGGTTCTTGCTCTTTTCTCTTAACCTTAACCGTAAATCGCGAAAGATTTTGATCAAATCTAGACGGTTTGGGCTCAGAAACAATAGAATAAATCTCGGGTTGTGGCGGGTGGTCGGAAAAACTTGGAGAATCATCAAGAGAGTTTTTATCGGCTAATTCGCACCAATAGCAATATTTGCTTGCACCAACCCTTCCACACCGCTTACATAAACAATTGTGATTCTGACAATAAAGCTGATCCTCTTCCATACGGCTTTTGCAGTGAAAACAACGACGATAATCGATCGTTGCCATAAGAATTAAACATATAGAGGGTTAAAGAAATAGAATCAAATGGTCAAGAGGATACGAAGAATAGAATTAAACGGTGAAAGAGGGTAAGAGAAATAGAATTATACGGATAAGAGGAACGAGAATAATATTTTTGGGTTTTTGCAAACGAGTGCACATGCACTATCAAAAACAACACTTTCAATTAAAACAAGACTGAGGCAAAACACAAGGAACTTAAACCAATAATCACAAGCGTATTCACGCAAGTGACACAAAGGCAAGTTTTGAATCTTTGGTTCGGGAACTTATTATGATAACACTCAAGTTGAGAAGTGTTATATTGATGGTACATTCTATTTTATTTAAAACAACAAGCAAAATCTTTTGTATTTTTATCTTTTACATATATACAAAGAAAAGAAAATATTTTTGTATTTTTGTATTTTTCAAAAAGCAATAACTTCACGAGGAAGGTTCTTCAAGTCACTAATCGCAAAAACTTCACGATATTGTCGCAACACACCTCCCCGGCAGCGGCGCCAAAATTTGATTCGTTAAAATAAACACAAATATCAAAATATCAAATTAACCGTGAAACCCGACAAATCAACCTTTTAGGAAAAGGGTTAACTTGCCAAATCTCACGGGTGTGATAAAAGTGATACCGGGAAAGTAATTTCCCGGGTCGTGTCCCAACGAGGTGTGAAATTGACGGTGTCGTTGAGTTTCGTGATTTGGACTTGAATTGGTTTAACAAATTTGGAATTTGATATCGTTATTCTACAAATTAATTAACGGGAAAGTAATTAAGGCAAGGGAACCCTAATAAAATACAAATTAACAATTACTAAGCCTAAGGAATGATTAAACAAAGCTAAACTAAGTCCTAGAGTGCTACAATGCAAAAACGCTAAAAACCGGGAACACACCGAGCCTAAAACGTAAAACTTTTGCAATTTAAAGGCTACGTGTGTGAAATCAATTTTCCTACATTCTAAATGACTAAAAATAATTTTAGGAAAAGCGAATTTTTTTTTTTTTTTTTTTTTTTTTTTTTTTTTTAATTAAAACTATTTTAATCTAATTAATTAATTAAAAATACTAAAATAATTGGGAAAAATCAAAAATTTACAAAACTTCTTTATGATAATGTGGACCTAAGAAAAATAAAATGGGACCAACAGCTTATACGGATAAGCTGTTAAAAATAAGCTAAAACTTATAAGTCTAAACTAGCATATGGTATTAAGTAATAGATGTTGCAAAGTTTAACCAAGACAAGACCCAAGGGCGCATGGCTATACAGGTACACTTATCACTATCAGGTGGTGGGAGGTCTCAGGTTCGAGCCTGCCTCCCACCTTTTTGTTCTTTTATTTTTTTTTTGGAGAATTTTCTTGTTGGAGATTAAAGACAATCGAAATTAACAACTTTTGTAAAAACTTGGCTTTTGAAAAGCTCTAAATAAGCTACAGGAACAACTTATTGTTCACGATGAGGTGATGTTTGACCATACACCCAAACAAGGCAAACTTTTAAGCACTACAAAGCAATGATAAGCATTTGACGGAGAAACAAGCAAACATGCATACTCAACAATTACATAAGTGAAAAAGCAATTACAATGGGGAAAAGCGGTTGGCATAGTAAGCAAAACTAGAAAATCCTAAGCTATGGTAATCCTAAACTAGGAGAGTCCTAAAAGCTAATGAAATAGAAATAAGCATAAGCAAGCTAAAATAAGCATTTATAAGCGAAACTATACTAAACCTAAACTAATTAAACTATTAAGAAAATATAAACCTAATTAAGCTAACTAGAAGCCTTAATAAGCACTTAAGCTAAAGAAGTGTATCTTGCTATGACTGACCTGCTGATGCAAACAGCATATAAGTACCAATTTAGAGCTTAATTTATACTACTCCTAAAACCTCAAAAGTGGCAAAGTTCTAAAGTTTACTAACCTAAATTACTAAAAAGCCAAACCTAACACTAAAGGGAGCAGAGGAGGAGGGGAATTGGCACGTGAGCAATGATTCACGCGCTATTACAAACAAAAGCAGTGAGACAGATCATCTAAAAAAAAACTACCCAAGTGATTTTTACCAAACGAAAACTGTCATCAACTTCAAAACAACTAATGAACACTTGCATCAAACCATTTTAACCTTAAAAGCGGTTCAAAACTTGGAATTTGGCCCAAGATGAAGTTGTTCCAAACACCCTTATAGGGTATGAAAATTGTTTTTACACTACATTCAACACCTAAACTAACTTAAATCGATACTCACTAACTAGAAGGATCAACTAGGTGAGTTGGGTGATAAGCAACAAGAGTTGACTTTTGGAAAAACAAGAAAACTAGAATCCGTAAAAGAAATTTAAGGAAACTTTGCAAGAAATTATAACCAACCAACTCGAATTAAATTTGCAGAATTCAAATTAAACAGGAATTTAAAACTTAAAATTAAATTTTCATTAACTAAAAGAGTACAAGACAATGAAATTTAAATTGGGACTAGAACATTAAATTTCTAGACAAAGTTCTATTCTATCACCAAGAGCTTATTTATACAAAGATAAGAAAAGGGTAACTTCTGTCTTCTCTCTTATTGTGTTTTTCTTTTTGTGTTAGTTTTGTGAGTGTAAGCAAGCCAAAAGCTTCTTGTGCTTTCTTGCATTAATCCTGGACATCCATTTTCCTTTGATCTCACTCCATTTAATCTTGGCCATTCATGGCTTCTTGTGCAGCTAGGATTGCCAGGGTGGAATGGGTAACCCGTGATTTGTTCTTGCGGTTGGGATTTAGTGGGATTGGGAAATGGGGTAAAGTGGGTTTTAGGGTTTTGGTTGTGTACCGGGTAAAAGAGAGAGCAGGGATGTGGAGGGAAAAAGAAGAGAGGGAAAGGGTATGGGTCGGTTTGTGGGTTAAAAGGGGGAACAGGTAGGTTAGGTTTATGATTTTTTTATTTGTGTTTATGAAGTAATAAAGGGTTTGGTTGGTTTGTATAATAGATAAGCCCAAGGACTAAACTTGTACAATCTGAAACTTGAGGGACCTGATGTGACAAGCTTCCAAATTTCATTCAAGGGACCATACCTGCCAAGTTAGATAAACCAAAGGACCTTTATGATATTTATTACAATTTAAAACATCCGGGGGACCTTTTATGTCATTTTTGAAACTTGAGGGATAAAAGTTGCCATTTGTAGAAAACTTTTATCCAAGGACTATTTTGAACGTGTTTGTTTATCCAAGGACTAAAGTTGACTTTTCTTTCATTTTAAACCTTCAGGGACTAGTTTTGCCATTTTGTAAAACTTGTGGATGAAAATGTCAATTGTGTGAACTTTGATCATTTTTTATTTGTTTTCAATCTTTTTGTACCTGAGTCACATAAAAACACATTTCAATGATATTTGTAACATTTATATGGTCATTTGTGTGTTTTTGGTCGTTTTTTGTGGGTTTAAATAATATAAAATATATGTGTATATAGACACATATCAAAGTTCACGAATTATCTAAACAATTATACATAATGAACTTACAGAACAATCAATTATACACTAGCATAATCATCACACAGATCAACAAGGTTACATAATGGTAAACTAACATATAATCAGATGACAACATGCGAATCACATTTAAGCATATTAATCATATCCTAGCATGGGAAACAGTAGTCACATAAACATATCAAAGCATAAACACATTCAATAAACATATAATAATTCAGTATGTAAATGGAAACATTGACAAATACGGAATCATAAACCGAATATCTAACACGAAATAACAGACACTGATTTAGTTATCTACCACGAGCCCGAACATATCATATCGAGTAACTTTCTTATTCGGAGGGTGACCTCGGAATACCTTATATAATATGAGGGAGACCTCAATAACAAATGGAGTAACTAGCTCGCGAGAATTTTGTGAAGACGCAGACATTACACGACATCATTCACTGACAAATCATATCGATAACATATCGATCTAGGATGCATCCATACGCCCAATGATAGATAGTGGCCATACTATCAATAAGCAGATAATGAAAGGGACGTGGCGAACATCACTCTATCGCCTAGAGTCATGTCATGTCGGTGTATCAACGACACGGACATGAAACCCCATGACTAGTGAAATATTTGGCTCGGTGTCAAACTATCTTAGGTCAATCGAATGTCCAAACTGACACAGATCATACTTTATCATAAAGGTCAACAGATATTTATATCAAAGGCTTCATATCATAAAGTCCAAATCAGATATTTCATGGTTCACTAAACTGAAGTTTCAGATAAACAACGGATCAACAAATCAGAAAGGGTTCATAACAAATGTTCAGAAGTCAAAGGTTCATATCTCAGTCATATATCATGCATTCATAAGCGGAAGTTCATAATCAAATGTTCTAATCAGAAGTTCATAATCTTAAATTCAAATCGATCTGACAAGATTCAACGTACAGAGGTTCAGACAAACAGAGATTCACATAAACAGAAGGGGATCATCGCAATGGCATAGGAAATCCTAATAAGCAAATGAGGAAAGAAATCATGAGAAACCTTTACTAAAAAGGTCAGAATATCTGTACCTTAACGCAAATGAGCGGTAAGCAAATGAATGAACGAACACGAAGATACGATGCCACGTCTTCTTCAATGAATCTACACGGATTACGATTCGTATAATACTTATTAGCTCTTTTTATAAGCTTCTTATGCCTTTGTAAGTGTGTTACTTATTGATATCATGTTTTATCTTTCATTTTCTTAAACTCATATTTGGACCAGACTTTAAGGATTTTTATAAAATACTTACTTAGCTCAAATGAAATCAAGTAAAATCCCAGGGGTTCCCATAAGAGTTAAAAGACTCTCCAAAATTGAGGGGTTCTATTTCCAAGTAAAATGGCCTATGGAAAATCATAAGTCCAGACCTGCCCAGATAGTGATCAGAAAATACACCTTAAAAGTTTACGCTTATTAGACCTGTTTAGCCACCTTAGAAAAATTCCCAAAACTCCCAAAAATTCATTTATAACCTAAATGTCACTTCTGTAAAAGGAGAGCTTCCAAAATTCCTTATGGTTTGAAAATGAAAAATCAAACAATACAACTAAATTTCAGACCCGTTTTCTCAGCTTTGACACTTGATCTTGTAAAATTCAAAAATACGACTTAGACAACTCCAAATTTGACTAAACCACTTGGAAAACTTAACTAAGACATAAAATAAACTTTTCCAACAAACAACCAGATTATTACACTTATAAAATTTGATCTATGACACTCACAAATTCGACATATGATGCTGTCCAGTTTTAGGGTCCATTAAAACCATTATAAGCACATGTTTTACCTATCCAAACGCACCCATAACCCATGTAATCTACACAACTTGATTTAATATCGTCATAGTAAGTTTATCATTCCATATTTTCTGTCTTACAAAATTATATACACCCTTTAAACAACCCATGCGACACATTAATTAACCAAACGAAATCCTAGTTTTTATGTTATCCGACTCAATTAATACCAATCATGTACATTCGTTTTAAGGCATGAAAGTCGACATAAATAAGAGAGAAACATGTCATTGAGAGGGTCAAAAATCATATTCGAGGACATAATATGGGTTACACCTTATTCGACACATATATAGATTATTCCATGATTTTATGTAGCTTTATAACTAGATTTTACATAGCCTTGTTTTATGATTTTATGGGACATGTTATATTGAGTAACAAAACATGGGCATGAGGGCCATAAACACGGCCAGAACTCAGAAATCACACGAGACAAAAGATGATTACGAAGGTACCTTAGTAGCGTGAGACGAAGAGAAGATAACATGATCAAAAACAAGTAATACACGACCCTATGATGCCCTAGAAGGCCACGACCAGCAAACAACCTTGACTAATAAGAACCCACGACATCTCCATGACCAAGAGCAAACCAAGACATGCCCCCACCTTCAAAGCTAGAACCACTACCAGCCACCCCTTTGACGCCTCACAAAGCCCCTTTGTTGCCTCTTGTTGTCGACAGAAAGGTGAAAGAGAAGACAAGCCGTTATTCTTTTTATCTAGGGTTTAGAAGTGTTTTAATGAAGCGTATCGTAAAAAAAAGAAGGGGACTGATTCAAGAGGGTCGGTTTTGAAGAGCCAAGGGATGGGCCAAGCCTAAATTCCAAGTTACAAATTAGATGGGCTCTTGTTTTAGGTGTTGGGTGCTTGCAAACTTCCGACCCATGCACATTAAAGAAAACGTATAAGGTTTATGGCGTAAGGTGAAAGTCGATCTCGTATATTAGTTTTGGTCATCATTTACAAAATATGTTAAGTTTCATTTAATGAGCTTGGTGCATTTTACGTATTTTATAAGTTCTAAATTCGAGGGGTAAATTAGTCATTCACGCGTTTACGATTTTTAGGGTTTTACAACTCTTCCCCTCTAAAAGAAAATTTTTCGTCCTCGAAAATTGAACAAGGCAGAACGTAATGTAAAACGAATCGGACTTGAATTTCAAGGAATAGAGCAAACGAAACTTATTTTAGAATGAGCAGATTTTTGTCGAACATTCATACTTATACTTTTCGTAAATCAATTCAACAATCAAATACTTATAACGAGATAATCATATACTTATCAAAGTAATGGCGATAATGATGAGATGCGAAAATCAAACAACACACTCTAACTTATTCGGTATCTAATGATGAAAACAACATATGCATAGGCAGTAACGAATCCTAACGGTCTTACTAATCACGTAATGCGTGGAGACATACAAACTTAGGCGAGACATAGCAACCTATGGGTTCACACGGATCATAACGATTTGGATTCCAAGCGTACAAAACTTATATATTGATTGTCAATGAGAATCTCGCAAAGAGGTAAAAATTTCAATCGAACATGAGGAGCGACAAATAATGAGATACAAGTCAAAGTCCATTCACGTATCAACCACAGGCGTTTCCCAGACGTCATATGATTTCAATAAGTTCAAATTATATGATCTCGGTATTATCACGTTGATCAAAGCGCCATAATACTTGCATCACATAACAAGTCCTTATTATCATCATATTCATCTCGGGTCATGACAACCCACATAACTAATATCAAAACAAAACATATCACATACGATAACAAGCAACATCTTGAAAACAGGCGGATCACATACATACCACATATATTACATCACACAACTTACCATATTACCAAACAAATGAGGCCACCAACTTGCATAAAACGGTTCCTCATGACTCATTCTTGTCGGTCCAAAAGAAAACCGAGATATACCGAATGCTAAACGATAAAACTTCACGATTCCAATCGAGTTCGAGCGAATCAAAGAAAAGTAATGCCGATCAAAATCACGTAGCAAGATATCAAACCGCCTCAAAGCGCGTGACAAACGAATCGAGTAACACACGTTGCGCCCAAATCATATGAAGTAGATGAAAATTCCACCACCGGTTGAATCATGTCTTCGTCGTTGCGTCTTTGGTTGATTCGTCCGACTTCCTCCAAAGAAGATCCCGATGTCTCCAAAGAAGACGGCGATCGGGCGTGGCTTCGCTTCACGAACCTCTCCAAAGACAGGGGATCATTGCGGCAATGTAGGGTCGGCACCTCTTCTTCGGCTCCACGGGTAGTCTCCATCTAACGATCGACAAACGGACGGCGAAAACAAAATAACAAAATTCGATGCGAAAGAGGAGGGCCAACTCGGTGAAGACAAAAGAATATCAAGTCAAATCTGAATGACGGTCAAAAGGAATCGAAGATATCCGAGCAGACGGAAACCTAATGTCTACCCAATCCTCACAGGTCATAGCCTAAGCTCTAAGGGTCCTAAAACCTGTCTTTGATACCATAAATTGTAACACCCCAACCCGACAAGGGTAAAGATATCACAAATACGGTTTCATATCAGAACCTTAAGTACTATACAATAGCGGAAGCCTTTACAAAATTTACAAAAGAAAATATAAATAACTAAATAATCAAAATAAAATCTATGATCCCTATTTTCAAATCTTGCTCTCAGCTCTACTCTCAACCCAGATTAGCTATCTCATAAGCTCATCTTGAATGCCTAATACCTGCCGCAGGAAAAGAAATGCGGCTGAGCTTACAAAGCCTAGTGAACAGATATAACAAAACGAAAACTAAACAAAAAGCAAATACGAAATGAAATAAAGAAACGAATAACGAAGTCACGTGAATGAGGATAATGAATCATCGAGGATTCTGGAAACACGATAATACGTAAATCCGGAAGAACAAACAATAAATAAGAACAAACACATAGCATATTGATGACACAATCAAACACATCATAATCAACAGAGCAATTAATGAATCGAGCAATTTAAGTACATATAAGTCAAACGAAATACCGAAAGCTAGTAGAAACAACTACTAGAAGTAAACATGTCCTCTACACAAGTCAATTAATCTACATTTAACACACTTATCCAAAATCGTAGCAATGAACAATAGCGATCAAGCGTGGCAATCACACATACAAATAGAAAACACGGTAGGAAACTATAACTAAATAAGCAAAAGACATAGCATAGCAATTAGCAAGTTATCAAGTCAGATATCATAAGTTAAACCATTTCCCAGATCAAACTTTAGTATAGACAGAATTTAAACATGGATCAAACATAAGCAGATACGAACACCAACGGATAATAAAAGTTCACGAATTATCTAAACAATTATACATAATGAACTTACAGAACAATCAATTATACACTAGCATAATCATCATACGGATCAACAAGGTTACATAATGGTAAACTAACATATAATAAGATGACAACATGCGAATCACATTTAAGCATATTAATCATATCCTAGCATGGCAAACAGTAGTCACATAAACATATCAAAGCATAAACACATTCAAAAAACATATAATAATTCAGTATGTAAATGGAAACATTGACAAATACGGAATCATAAACCGAATATCTAACACAGAAATAACAGATACAGATTTAGTTATCTACCACGAGCCCAGAACATATCATATCAAAAGTAACTTTCTTATTCGGAGGGTGACCTCGGAATACCTTATATAATATGAGGAGAACTCAATAACAAATGAAGTAACTAGCTCTCTGAATTTTATGAAGACGCGTATTACACGACATCATTCACCGGACAAATCATATCGATAATGATCGGATCTAGGATGCATCCATACGCCCCAACAGACGAGATAGTGGCCATACTATCAACAAACAGATAACTGAAAGGGACGTGGCAGAACATCACTCTACTGCCCTAGAGTCATGTCAGCGGTGCATCACTGACACGGACATGGAACCCCCAAGACTAGAGAAATATTTTGCTCGGGTGTCAAACTATCTTAGGTGAAATCAGAATGTCAAAACTGACACAGATCATACTTTATCATAAAGGTCAACAGATATTTATATCAAAGGCTTCATATCATAAAGTCCAAATCAGATATTTTATGGTTTACTAAACAGAAGTTTCAGATAAACAACGGATCAACAAATCAGAAAGGGTTCATAACAAATGTTCAGAAGTCAAAGGTTCATATCTCAGTCATATATCATGCATTCATAAGCGGAAGTTCATAATCAAATGTTCTAATCAGAAGTTCATAATCTTAAATTCAAATCGATCTGACAAGATTCACCGTCTGAGAGGTTCGAGAAAAGAGATTCACATAAACAGAAGGGGATCATCGCAATGGCATAGGAAATCCTAATAAGCATAAGAGATATGACAAAGGAAAGAAATCATGAGAAACCTTTACTAAAAAGGTCATAATATCTGTACCTTAACACAAATGAGGGAAAAGCAAATGAATGAACGAACACGAAGATACGACACCACGTCTTCTTCAATGAATCTACACGGATTACGATTCATATAATACTTATTAGCTCCTTTTATAAGCTTCTTATGCCTTTGTAAGTGTGTTACTTATTGATATCATGTTTTATCTTTCATTTTCTTAAACTCATATTTGGACCAGACTTTAACGATTTTTATAAAATACTTACTTAGCTCAAATGAAATCAAGTAAAATCCCAGGGGTTCCTATAAGAGTTAAAAGACTCTCTAAAAATTGAGGGGTTCTATTTCCAATTAAAATGGCCTATGGAAAATCATAAGTCCAGACATGCCCAGAAAGTGATCAGAGAATACACCTTAAAAGTTTACGCTTATTAGACCTGTTTAGACACCTTAGAAAAATTCCCAAAACTCCCAAAAATTCGTTTATAACCTAAATGTCACTTATGTAAAAGGAGAGCTCCCAATTCCTTATGGTTTGAAAATGAAAAATCAAACAATACAACTAAATTTCAGACCCGTTTTCTCAGCTTTGACACTTGATCTTGTAAAATTCAAAAATACGACTTAGACAACTCCAAATTCGACCAAACCACTTGGAAACCTTAACTAAGACATAAAATAAACTTTTCCAATAAAAACCCAGATTATTACACTTATAAAATTTGATCTATGACACGCACAAATTCGACATATGATGCTGTCCAGTTTTAGGGTCCATTAAAACCATTATAAGCACATGTTTTACCTATCCAAACGCACCCATAGCCCATGTAATCTACACAACCTGATTTAATATCGTCATAGTAAGTTTATCATTCCATATTTTCTGTCTTACAAAATTATATACACCCTTTAAACAACCCATGCGACACATTAATTAACCAAACGAAATCCTAGTTTTTATGTTATCCGACTCAATTAATACCAATCATGTACATTCGTTTTAAGGCATGAAAGTCGACATAATTAAGAGAGAAACATGTCATTGAGAGGGTCAAAAATCATATTCGAGGACATAATATGGGTTACACCTTATTCGACACATATATAGATTATTCCATGATTTTATGTAGCGTTATAACTAGATTTTACATAGCCTTGTTTTATGATTTTATGGGACATGTTATATTGAGTAACAAAACATGGGCATGAGGGCCATAAACACGGCCAGAACTCAGAAATCACACGAGACAAAAGATGATTACGAAGGTACCTTAGTAGCGTGAGACGAAGAGAAGATAACATGATCAAAAACAAGTAATACACGACCCTATGATGCCCTAGAAGGCCACGACCAGCAGCAACCTTGACTAATAAGAACCCACGACATCTCCATGACCAAGAGAAAACCAAGATTGCCCCCCACCTTCAGGCTAGAACCACGACCAGCCACCCCTTTGAGGCCTCACAAAGCCCCTTTGTTGCCTCTTGTTGTCGACAGAAAGGTGAAAGAGAAGACAAGCCGTTATTTTTTTTATCTAGGGTTTAGAAGTGTTTTAATGAAGCGTATCGTAAAAAAAAGAAGGGGACTGATTCAATAGGGTCGGTTTTGATGAGCCAAGGGATGGGCCAAGCCCAAATTCCAAGTTACAAATTAGATGGGCTCTTGTTTTAGGTGTTGGGTGCTTGCAAACTTCCGACCCATGCACATTAAAGAAAATGTATAAGGTTTATGGCGTAAGGTGAAAGTCGATCTCGTATATTAGTTTTGGTCATCATTTACAAAATAGGTTAAGTTTCATTTAATGAGCTTGGTGCATTTTACGTATTTTATAAATTCTAAATTCGAGGGGTAAATTAGTCTTTCACGCGTTTACGATTTTTAGGGTTTTACAACAACATACTATCACTTTCATCACAAAGAACAATGATCTAAGAACAAAGTTAAAGATGACGTCAAAGCATAACTGTTCAAAGAAAACTATCTCTCTACACTGGGGAGATTGTTTGAATCAAGGCATTCCTTCTCACAAGAAAGAAGAATGTCAGACGACGTCAAAGCTACTATTACATCAACGCCTTCACCGGTTTTCATCACCAACACTTGAGGGGGAGAGTTTTGGAATCACTCCTAAACCTTAATTCAAGTGTTAGTTACTCATATGTAATAGGTAGCTTATTATGGCCTTTATGTTTGTTTAAGGTCAAGCTTATGTAGAAGGCCCATAAGCTTAGGCCCATGTCCAATAAGGAAAAGGGAAGGAGTGGGAGTGTTGCCCTAGCTCCTTGCCTATAAATACTCTTGTATAACCCTCACTTGAGGGTTGGTTGTTCAATTTATTCTCTTTCACTCACATCTACGCATAACTGGTCTTACTCTTAACGTGTGTGTGTGTTTGGTTTATTGTTCAATCGCCTTTATCTCTTTCTAGTAAACTTGTATTGTAAAACTAGTGACCTGACAAATTGTCTCAATTTTCTTCTCCTGATTCTCTCTAAATTATCCTCCGAATCAGAAGCACTATCAAATGAATCATTGTTTATTATATCAACGTCATCTTCAGCTACTAATTCATCAGGAATCAAATTTATGTTTCCTCTAATTTGTGCATGACTGTTAAGACTAAACAAAGAAACTGTAATATCAGGTTCATTATGTGCATTGTCTGGATCAACTATTAAGTCATCATCTTGTCTCACTTCATCAACAATTTCTTCAATGGTTAACCTATTAGTCTTAGGTGACATGAAATAAGTGTTTAGCTTTGTTACACCATGTTCAATATACAACTCAATCAATTTGTGGTTAGCTACATACTTTGAAAAGTTAAGAACATCATCTTCATTACATAAGGCTTCTAGACCAACATCTAAATCTTTCCTAGGTATAAGAAAATGGTAATAAATAGGTTCAACTGTCTCATTGTAACCTAGTTGTTTCATTATCGAATCGACTTCATAAACTAAAAATTCTTCAATATCTAAGACATCAAAGATATTCTCCTTACCATTTACGCACCTTCTTCCAGGTAAACCAGTAAAATAACCACCATGATGTATCCTCATGGAAAATAGAGTAGGATAGCCATCAACATCGATTTTAACAATAAAAAAAAGACGTCAAATAATGTACATAGTATCATTATCTTGCTTATTAATCAACATGCATAAATTAGAAACTAAAGAATGTATACGAAACGCACTATATAAATCATCACCGTGGAAAACTAGAAGGGGGGTTAAATAGTTTTACCAATTAAAACTTCGTTTTAAAATATTTAGATCGACTTATGTCAAACTATTTGGATTTGTATGTTGGACATTGATAGATAGATATATAAATGTGTAATGGAAGATAAAGAGTGAGAAGCACATAACCACGACACGAGTGTTTATAGTGGTTCCGCTACAAGGACACCTTCCTTGCCCTACTCTACTCCCTGAGTAACCTACTCGAGAGTTCGTAATCACTACACGACACCAACTCCTTATGGTGGAGAATCCTTCACAATGTCGCCTACTCTTTTTCTGGTACTAGGCTAGACACCGGGTTCTTCCACAAGGTAGAACCACACCTATCACAACGTCGCCTACCATTTATCCGGTACTAGGCTAAGTACCGAGTTCCATTACAATGGAGGAACTACTACCCAACACTACACAACACCTATCCCAAAGGAGACCCACTCCTTATTACAACATCATCAAGGATATCAAAGTCCTTGGATAAAACCTATCTCTATTTGTATATCGATGCACCTCATCGATTATACACCCTTGGCATCTTTCACTAATGCCACTTGACTTGACTTCTTGGCATCCTTCACTAATGCCATTGACACAGATGTTTGGCACCTTTCACTAATGCCTTCGTCTTGACTCCTTTGTCATTCTTCACTAATGCCTTTGACACGGACGTTAAGCACCTTTCAATAATGCTTTCGTCTTGACTCTTTCGGCATCCTTCACTAATGACTTTGACACAACACTTCTATGGAGAAAGAAAGAAGTATCAACAAGAGAACCTCAGTAGTCTTGATGATGACAAAGCATGGAAACTCATGGACTTGAGCTTGCTCGACTTCAAGAGGTGGTGATCTCGCCTTTAAGAGGAACCTAGAGAATCATACAAAAACAAAATACAAACTACATAGAGAGATCCTTAGGATCTGAGGTTAGAAGGTTACAATACTTGAGGAAGGTATTGTATGTGGGAGTGGCAACCCAAATTGAAGAAATGGCTCACTATTTATAGATGAATTTTGGCTACTGTTCCACGGATCCCACGGATCCCTCACTTGAGGGATCCGTCCAGTGTAAACCTGGAGATCCGTGGGACGCTCCTCTTTGCCCATGGGGTTTGGGTCATGGGTCATGGGTTATGGGTCATGGGTCCTAGACATTGGACCATGGGTATCCAAGTAGATATAATGTATCTACAAGATGCAATGTATCTAGTCCATGGGTCATGGGTTAAAACCATGGGTCATGGATAATATCCATATATGACTTATGCATGAAGTCATGCAATGGGTTATGGGTTATGCTCCATGGGCATGGGTCATGGACTTTGGGTTTTACCCAACAACATTCAATGTATTTGGTCAATGGGTCAAATACTTAAACTTCTACCCATTGTATTACCCATTATGATACATACTAGTTATGTATATATTTGCCCAATATGTAAACACTAGTTGTTGTACATATGTATTACTAAATCATAAAACCACTTTTACTTGTTTAGTGTTTTATGTGAAAACGTAAGTGTGTTAGTAAACTATTGGCTTAAACCATTTACGTATTTTATTTGTTTCGTTAGAATGATTTGACTCTTGTTATCGACAAAACATTAGAAGATCGTAAAATATAAATAAGCGTTTTACGGCTTATTTGTATTAACAATCTCTGCCTTTTTGTTGATGACAAAACATAAAATTATTTAAGGAAAAACTAAAATTCGTAAACGTTTGAATTGGAGTTTTTACTCTCTTCTCCCCCTTTTTGTCGAAACAAAAAGAGCGTCGAAAAGAAACTAACACATTGTTTAAGAAAAACATGTAATAAGAAAAAAAATATATAGAGAGCAAGTGACGGGAAGAGTTCTCGTCTTAACTCCCCCTTGACGATCCATCCCTTTGTGAGGGCGTCAAGTAAGAAAAATTACTAAGCTAATGCATTGCAACTAAGTTTGCAAATGGTTTCGTCTTTGTGACGATAATGCTCCCCCTTGATAATTGCAACTTTGCAAAAGGATGTCATGAAATGTTATCCAAATGAGGATTATACTGTAAATGATTTTTGCAATGTATTGTTTTGACACAAAGCTCCCCTAGCTTAGGGTGTCAAAGTCTTCATGTGTATATTGAAAATCTACCAAACAAGGGTTAGAAGACAAATATATACTGCATAATTTCCTGCAAACAAGACTCAAGTTAGTAGAAAGCAAGTCTTCCGTTGCACGGATCCCACGGTTCCCTCCTTGGAGGGATCCGTCTAGGCAAAATGGAGGGATCCGTCTGTCTGAAAGCTTAAAACAACAATGGTGATGTAACAAATGATGTTAACATCAAAGTGAGATATGAAACTTGCACAAAACATATAATCAAGATAATATGACATAAAACATGTAAATTCATTCAATAAAACTACGAGAAATGATCTACAAATCTCTAAAACTAAGAGAATGATTTAATCATGTAATACATTTTCTACTAATTCTAATAAGTGACCAAAAACTTAAAAAGCATCAAAGTGCTTGAAGCTAAGGATGGGTAAACTTGTTGATTTGGTCCAATCTTTCAAGAAGATGATTAAACATGAAATGCAACTCATTTCGTACTTCTTGAACAAGTCCTTGGGTGATTAGACAATTAACCGGAGGAGATTGGATGTTTTGAGTAGGCTCTATAAATGATGGTGGAGGTACATTGAGCAATGTAGGATGAGGTTTCACTAAGAATGGAGGTGGTGGTAATGGAAAGTCCTCTATATGATCAAATCCTTGATGGTTCATTGTCTCCAATGATGGATAATTTGGTGATGTAGGTGGTTCCCTATTTAACGAGAAGGTTGGTGAGTGGGAAGTTCTCGATGGTGAGTGCTCTAATGAATAGAGATTTGGATGAGAAATAGGTTCGGTGAAGGAATGGTGTATATGTTCTAGGAATGAAGGCTTAGGTGTTTTACTAGAACTAGGTGCGTCTGTTTAGAGCTTGATGAACCCTTTTCTAACCCAAGAGGTCTAATACTAATTCTTGCGGTTCTCTTAGCAATTGTTGATTGGGATTGTTGAGGTGGGATTCCAACATTTTGACCTCTTACGGGTGATGTTTTGGTGGATGAAATCTCATGGATCATATGACCATTCCTTTTGGATGAACCTTTGGTTGAAGAGTTTTTGCTAGATGCTTTGGTCATAGTGATGGTGAAAATGCAATAGGAATTTCTAACTACTGATTTGTGGAAAACTATAAGGGGGGTTGAATAGTTTTACCAATTAAAACTTCGTTTTAAAACATTTGGATGAACTTATGTCAATCTATTTAGATGTGTATGTTAGACGTTGATAGATAGATATATAAAAGTGTAATGAAAGATAAAGAGTAAGAAGCACATAACCACTACACGAGTATTTATAGTGGTTCGGCTACAAGGACACCTTCCTTGCCCTACTCCACTCCCCGAGTCACATACTCGAGAGTTCGTAATCATTACACGACACCAACTCCTTATGGCAGAGAAGCCTTCACAACGTCGCCTACTCTTTTTCCAGTACTAGGCTAACCAGCAGGTTCTTTACACCAAGGTGAACCACACCTACCACAACGTCGCCTACCCTTTATCCTGTACTAGGCTAAGTACCGAGTTCCATTACAATGGAGGAACTACTACCTAACACTACACAACACCTAATACCAAAGGAGACCCACTCCTTATTACAACACCATCAAGGATATCAACATCCTTGAAAATAAACTATCACTATATGTACGATGCACCTCATCGATTATACGACCTAGGTATTCTTCACTAATGCCACTTGATTTGATTCCTAGGAATCCTTCACCAATGCCCTTGACACAACGCTTGGCACCTTTCACTAATGCCTTCGTCTTGACACCTTTAGCATTCTTCATTAATACTTTTGACACGGACGTAAAGCATCTTTCACTAATGCTTTCGTCTTGACTCTTTCGGCATCCTTCACTAATGCCTTCGACACAACACTTCTATGGAGAAGGAAAGAACAATCAACAAGAGAACCTTAGTAGTCTTGATGATGATGAAGTATGGCAACTCATGGACTTGAGCTTGCTCGACTTCAATAAGTGGTGATCTCGCCTTTAAGAGGAACATAGAGAATCACACAAAAACAAAAGACAAACTACATAGAAAGATCCCTTAGGATCAGTGGTTAGAGAGTTACAATACTTGGGGAGAGAATGTATGAGAGTGGCAAGCCAAAAGGAAGAAATGGCTCACTATTTATAGAGGAGAAACACTTACTGTTCCACGGATCCCTCGGATCCCATCCTCAAGGGATCCGTCTAGTGTATTGTTAGGGATCCGTGGGACGCTCCTCTTTGCCCATGGCTATTTTGGTTATGGGTCATGGGTTATGGGTTGATCCATGGGTATTTTATTAGATACAATGTACCTAATGGGTGCAATGCACCTAGTTAAATGGGTATGGGTCAATACCATGGGTTGTAGTTTTTACCCATATATAATACATACTAGTTATGTATATATTTGCCCAATATGTAAACACTAGTTGTTGTACATATGTTTTACTAAATCATAAAATCACTTATACTTGTTTTAGTGTTTTATGTGAAAACGTAAGTGTATTAGAAAACTATTGGCTCAAACCATTTACGTATTTTATTTGTTTCGTTAAAATGATTTTGCGTTTGTTATCGACAAAACATTAGAAGATCGTAAAATATAAATAAACGTTTTTACGGCTTATTTGTATTAACAATCTCCCCCTTTTTTTTGATGACAAAACATAAAATTATTTTAAGGAAAAACTAAAATTCGTAAAAGTTCGAATTGGAGTTTTTACTCTCTTCTCCCCCTTTTTGTCGAAACAAAAAGAGTGTCAAAAAGAAACTAACACATTGTTTTAATAAGAAAAAAATGTAAAGAGAGCAAGTGACGGGAATGGTTCTCATCTTAAATCCCCCTTGACGAGTCCATCCCTTTGTGAGGACGTCAAGTAAATAAAAACTAGTAAGCTAATTTTTTGCAACTTTGTTTGCAAATGGTTTCGTCCTTGTGATGAAAAATGCTCCCCCTTGAAGATTGCAACTTTGCAATGGGGTGTCATGAAGTGTAATCCAAATAAGGATTATGTTGAAAATGGTTTTGCAATGTATGGTTTGACACAATGCTCCCCCTAGCTTAGGGTGTCAAAGTCTTCATGTGTATTTTGAAAATCTACAAAATAAAGGTTAGAAAACAAGAGTATAGTGCATAATTTCCTGCAAATAAGACTCAAGTTAGTAGAAAATTTTCCTTCTGTTGCACGGATCCCATGGTTCCCTCCTCTGTGGGATCCGTCTAGGCAATGTCCAGGGATCCGTCTATCTGGTGACAGATTTTCAGCAATGGTGATACACCAAACAATGCTAAATATGAAAGTGAGATATGTATACAAAAAACAAATATATACTCAAAGCAATATGGCAAATAAGTTATCATTCAATAAAACAAAGAGATAATCAAGAAATCTCTAAAACTAAGAGAATTATTAAGCCATGTAATACATATTCCACTTAATGCTAATGAGTGACCTAAACTTAAGAAGCAATCACATGCTTAAGGATGATCAAACATGAAATGGGGTTCCTAAACGTTCTAAGTTGAGCTCGAGACTCGGACACCGTTTTTAGGCTCATGGTTGTTTAGGTTTGTTGACCTCATTGAAACGTTTGAGGATGTGATAAAACATGAAACGTTGTTTTTGGCGTAGTTCATGTATCAACCTTTCAACATGTTGACAATGATAGCAATCCTTATCATGGTTTTGAAGGGATGGTGGTAAAGGTTGAGTGTCTTGAAGCGGAGGTTCAAGTGAAGTGGGTTGAAGATCCTCAAATGAGGGAGGAATTTGTGGAAGCACATTAAGTGGTGGCTCAACACGGGTTGATGGTGGAGGTAGGGAACTGTCAATTTCCATGTGGTCGGGTAGTTGACTTTGATGTCTTCTCATAATCCAAAATGGATCGTTAGAGGGAAATGGAGAGATTGACATTGGTGCAAGTGTTGATTCAATACTTTGGTTTTGTTGAACAATCTTCTTTTGTGAAGAGTGTGTAGGTAATGGTGGAGGATAAGATGCCCTAGGGGGTAAGTCTTCTAAGTTGTAGGAATGTGGAGATGATTGTGAGGTGGTAAGTGATATTGCTCTAGGCACCAATGATGTTGGTTGGGTTGAAAAGGGTGTGTTTGGTTTAGTAGAGTTTCGTGATGATATTCTTGTGGGAACAATCCTCTTGGGAATTAGTTTGATTGGTTGTTTTGGTGGAGGGGAAATCCTAGCATTTGTGGACTTAACCGGAGATGATTCGGTTGAGGAAACTTCGTGTATAACTCGAGCAAGTTTCTTGGGTGGTTCTCGGGTTGATGAGTTAGCACTAGGAGCTTTCCTCATGATGAAATGGCTAAATAAGGTGTTTCTAATTGCTGAGAATTATGTTGTGTTTGATGACTAAGGGTTCTAGCAAGATGACTTATAAAGGAAAGAATTTGGCAAGTGCATTTAAGACTTAAGCCACTAAGATTCTTAGGAATGTGATGATTAACATGCATAAGAGTCAAATTCAGAGTTTTACTGATCTAGGGACTCAATTAAGATGAGGTTGAGTGTTCAAGTTAGCAAGATGGGCTTGAAATGATTGTTTTAGCTAGAGTTGACATAATCTATTACCCAGATCCCACGGTTCCCTCCTTTGAGGGATCCGTCTAGGCTAATCCTAGGGATCCGACTCTCAACAGTTATGTAAGGGTAAAAATGATGTTTCTAAGGTCTTAAAACTATACCATCTTGAGTGTTTCAGTCCTCCTAAGTATCTTAAATGAGGGTGTACTTGAATGATTAAGAGCAATGAGTGATATAGTTAATGATTGCCTTTTAAGGAAGGAGATTGAGACTTTGTGACCACCAATGGATGATCAAGGATGACACTAAGAACTTTGATGGTGTCAAGTTATAATAAATGATCCTAGAGATTAGATGTGAGCTTGAGATGAAGTTTGAAAAATCCTCAAAAATCAAAAGAATTGAAAAACTAATTTTTGACCCATTTTGAGATAAGGATGGCTAGAAACAATTTCCTAAAATTGATCAATATATTCACCTAGGTGTTTTGAGATGTGAAAAGCAATGTGTGAGTGTTGATGCGGAAATATGGTGAGTTTTGATGAGTTGATAAATCAAAAGCACTTTGAATTAGATCTTATGTAAGCTGTGGGTGAGTTTGAAGCTTTCTCATGCTTTAAGAAGACTTAGTTGGGTTCTAAGGTCTTATGTTTAGCTAGTGTGAAGTGATCTAGTAAGTTATTTTGATGTAAGGGAATATGTATTGCTGATCTGTTGTCACGGATCCCACGGTTCCATTTTGGGAGGGATCCAACTAGTTATATCATTGGGATCCGCCTACTGCAGATCAGAAGGCTTTCAACAAATGTGCAATTTTGCACTCTTAGCAAAATGCTTCTCCTAGTTGTTTCTACAGAGACTAAATACAAGAACACATCAAGTATAACGCATAGCAAGTGTGGGGGAACTAAAGGTACCTAAAGATGAGTGATGACGACTACTTGAATGATTTCAAAAAGTCGTAAAATCTCATCCTACACGTTTCTAAGTTAAGATTGTTCAATGCCAAGTTATCGCAATAGCTATGTTAGGAATTGGAAATTCCATTGTGAAGTGTCGGTCACCCCAAATATTATCTAGCATAAGTTAGCTCGTAGACATGTCGTTATGTACGTTATTTAGTAGTTAATTAGTTAGTCAGTAGAATAGTTTAGAGTAACACCATGGAGGAAGGACGGGTCTTTACCCACTGTATACCTGATCCACAGGCCGTCAGAAGGTCGTTTAGTTTGTAACTATAAATACCTTTCCCACAAAGGGAAGGGTGGTGCTTTTCTCATAATCTAACCTTACACTTTTTTTTATTTCTCTCTCTAGAAAACACCCTCTCCTCTCTTCATCTCTCTAACCATGGCTATCTTGTTTAATCATCTACCTAGACCACCCGAATCATCTAAACAACATAAATATACGATCCTACAATTGGTATCAGAGCCAGGTTATGTTGTTTTTGATATTTTGGTTCGGTTTTGTTTGATGAGTTCTTATGTTCGGTTTGGTTCGACTAAAGTTTCTAAGATGCGGTTTTATACGTTTCCTGTATTGTTTTGATTTTTTTTTGATGAGGTTTGATTCAGTTCTGATATTGCGAGTTGATGTTTGTTGAAACTGGTTTTATGATGCTTATCTGTTTGTGATGTTACTTACTGGTCTATTGTTTATACATGGTCAAATATGATTTTTTTTCAAGATGTTTTAATACTGATGTGGCTAATGGGTTATCTAACTGGTTTACAAGAGTTGATCCAATATTCTGAATAAGGTTTGGGTCAAGTAAGCGATTTGTGCTTCATAGAGCTTTGTCTTAGTTTTCTGTCCAGATTCAATGTATCTCTTAAATGGTCAAAGCGATTTGTCTAAAATGTCATAAAGCGACTTGTGTCTCAAATGATGTGTTTTGACACATTGGTTTACTAAGCGACTTGTCAAACTGGTAGTGAGGAGGCTTGTCTTTCAAATACTGGAAGCGATTTGACTTTTGAGTTGAAGCGATTTGTTCATGTCTAAATATCTGGTCAAATGGTCTAAAGCGATTTGTCTTACAAAATATGAAGCGATTTGTCACAAATTTATGATGCAACTTGACTCTTTTGCATTTAAGCGACTTGTTACAAGCTTTTTGAGGTTTGTAAGAAATAGATGAAGATAAAAGAGGTAGTTCAGGCAGTAAACGAGTCTACATCTACTGATTCATACTACAACATCAACAAGAACAATCTTAACTGATTACATCATTCATCACCATTGAACATCATCAACAAAGCACAACTTCAACCAAACTCGACAACCGACAGCATGATTCGAAGCGTGACTCACAAATTATTTTAATTATTTCACTCACAAGACTCGAACTCAATGGTAAAATCAAAAGATCTCAGATTCCTTTCGGGGTTTATCAAAGATTCGTCAAGACACAAACGTCATGTCAAACGAGAAAGAAAAATCATCATTGATCCATTTCTATGAAGCTTTCACTTCCCTCAAATATCCGACATACAAAAAGACAAAGTATAATAACAACGTTGCTATTATCTTTGCCTTTAGGTCGGTTCAATGACTGTTAAACTCAAACTAAACTAATGTTCACTATACATCGTCAAACCATTATTGTGTCCAACTTCACTTAATATCCGACTCATAAGAAGTAATTGATAACAAATTTGTCACCGTCGCCTCTTCGTTCGTTTTTGTTCAAAAAAGAAAACTACTTCAAAAGTAAATTATCATAAAAATAACAACGAATTAGTTATTATCAACACCTACCCGAGACCTTTCCCTGAAGATCTTGATGCCGTATCAATGCCTCATGCCATCCCTATGGCGAGGTCATCATGAAATACAAAAAGAATTAGTGGGCAGGTCCGGTTTTTGAGTATTCGTATGTAGGAGCTCGTTTGATGCGTGTTAATCTGAAAGGATAAAGAACTGAGGGCGATTAAGTGAGATGTAATTGGCTGATGATTGATATGTGTTGTGAGTTTGAGATGCCAGTTGATATAATTGGTTTGGTGAGAAGTTTCTAAGATGAGGGGGCGGAGAGTTGAGTGATATTAGGGTTGAAAGAGTGAGAAATATTAGGGTTAAAAATGTGATATACTGGCATTTTATACTCCACGTTATATTAGGGTTGAGATGTTTATACCGGATTTGGGAATGGGCTTTGAAAATTTTAATGGGCCGTATTATTGCTGTGAATGGTAGTTATCACGTTTGTGTTGAGCTTTTGCAGATCTCGTGGGTTGGTGTATTAGTATTTGGATTTATACGGTTGGTAATTCTAGATATTAAGGTTAGTGCGTGTTGATGATATGATTTAGATTAGTTTATGGACAGTATATTGTGACCTTGTTTCGGATCTTAAATTACTTGGACCTTGAATTTTGGAACGTTCGTGGGCTTGTGTGTAAACCGAATACTTTGATTACTGGATATTGAGCCCTCCCACTCTTTGATCGGATATTAAGTCGTGGGCTGAACCTGGTATGGATTCTGATATGGGCTTAAGTTGAATCAAGTGTACGTTTTGTATGACGATGTGATTTGTGATATGTGAGATTTAATGATGGGACTTGATGAAAAGTTTTTGATGAGGAGATTTGATGAGCTATGCGGTTTGATACTTTGGGTTACACATTCTCATGAAGGAAACTGGCTTAAATTGATGATTGAACTAAGTTACTTACTGGGTTGTTTGGATGGTATTTCTTATTTGGATTTGAAGTGAGGTTTTCCGGGCACGTTTACTTATTTTTGTCTTCTTTCTTTCTACCCTTCCGCGAAGATGACTTGTTTGGGTGTGTATTGAGTGTGATAAAGACTTGGCTATTTAGTTACGGTTCTGATTCTTTCTCGCTTAACCCTCAACGTAACTATCACTTCGGTGTCTCACACAGTTGAGGATACGTCAAGAGGTTTTGTACATTGGGTACACCATTTCTTCTTCACAAGGATTAGTACAAGTTTAAGTAACAAATATGGGGAATTTCACTTCATGATCAAGTTTGGCATATCGGGTTTACTTCTCCATGTTGTCACTGCAATAGCCGACAGAATGCGTGAATGATGTGTTTACCAAAGTGTTTATTGGATGGTTGATGATGTTGTTGATGTTATATAATGAACCGTTTATGAACCGCCGCATGTTCCCCTAAAACAGATATTTTCTGAAACCAAAGTTGTCATAACACATTCAAGCTGACATTATTTACGGTTTTGTCTTGATTTTGTAAAATCCTGCGAAAGAATCTATTTCTCGGTTTAAATCATAGACTTGTAAAATCCCGTGACAACGGAAACATCCCGGTTTAAGTAAAGTGCATTTCTGAATCTATCTTACGGTTTATTCTTGGTTTTGTAAAATCCCGCGAAAGAATCTATTTTTCGGTTTAAACCATAGAATTGTAAAATCCCGTGATGATGGAATCATCCTGGAGAAAGGAAAGTGTATTTCGGGATCTTATCTGATGCTGGTGGTACAGTTTCTACTTCGAAGAAGGGATAAAAGGGTGTACTTCATGAATTGGATGGGTGTTTGGATATTAGTCATGGCAGTTTGGTTATTACATGGTTTTACGGGGTTATGTGCTTCTAACCATGGTCGGGATGAAAACCATTATCATAGTTCACTTAAAACGTCAAAGGAGGCTAAATTTGAGTTTTTAACTAGAAGATGTGACAACGGGGTTATTTCACTATTATTTATTTGAGGTTGAAGTGAAATATCACGGGCGAGTGTACTTAGTATCTGAAGTTATCGGGGATGGTTGGATGAAGATTCTTCATGATCCTTGTTCAAGCTTATTATCAAAAATGAAGACTTGGAAATCTAGTTATTGTTGGGTGACTTTTCCTTTTCTTTTACCACTTGGGGGAATTGGGCTCTTATCACCACAAAATAACTATCACTTTAAGGAGTTACGTTATAGTGCTCAGTGTCACATTCAATTGTGGATTGTCAAGAGGTGATGTACGTCTTATACTTGATGGTTGGCTGGTTGAAGAGTATAGAGTACTTAGAGAGTACTTAGAGATTCTAATGGAAATCGGCACCGCTCTTTGTTTCATATGTGCAAGTTTAAGTCACGAGTTCAGGTTAGTTTACTTCAAGGTCAAATTCATCATATTGGGTTTTCTCCATCAGCTGTCATGACAAAGAACCTACAGAATGATAATGGGATTGATTACATGATTGCCAAGAGTAGATGAAAAGAGAGATAATGACGTTTGAACACAATAGTTCAAGCCTCGTACTCTCAAGAAAAGAAAAGTGTACGTTTCATTGCGCTTTATCTTCGGAAGAACAGAAATCTTCTTATTTATGACCATTCTCATCAACATGCTTCATACTTTTTCCAAGCGCTCTCAGTTATCAAGTGAACCGGACTGCCTATGATTGTTCTCTTATTCCACTTGCTCGATTATAATGGCGATGGCAACATCATATGCAATTTTTGCGGGGGAGAAGTGTGAATAGACTACATTTTAAAGATATTCACTTGTTTAATCAAGAATGGCATCTCCGTATGCAATTCTTGAGGGGGAGAAGAAGTGTGATAATTCTGCATGGTTGATTGACATCTGAGAATATATGGTCATACGGCTCCTAACTCATGTAAGAACCGAGCTTCTTCTTATCGGGTCATCTTTACATGGAATTTCTTCTAAGAGCCGTTGGTTGACATCTTCTCACGGACTGATGAGTTTATCGACAAAGTGCTTCCGGTTAATGCTTCATGTACACATCAACATGATGATTCCGAACAACCTGATGTTCTTGTTTGATGTGATTGTTTGCTTGGTGTTACCATTTCGTATGTTCGTTGCGGGCTGATTGCTAATTTCCTTGATGAACATCTGTCTGTTCTTGTTTGATTGTTCTAGTTTGATTGGGAGGGATCTTAGTTAAGAGGATTTGCAAGATGTAAGATAATTGGGATGCTTTTTGGTGTGATGAAGATGTTAACTTTCTATTCCCTATCTAAACAATCTTGAAGAAGGTCGAGTCTACAGTCTATTCTTCTTTTTCTATTGCATGTTAGAAGACTGAAGACGAATTGCATTTAACGATCTAGAGACTTCTTCTTATTCAAGGCATTTATCAAACAGATTGTCGGTTTAGGGGAGAGCAGTAATTGGGGGAGGGTGAAATGTCTGATTTAATCCCCAATTAGACTTGCTCACATTCTACTTCAGCAAGTTGATTCCCACAAGATTACAAGTATTCTTCTCAAAAGATTTCATGTATACGGGCTTACAAAGAGTTGTTGATTCTGAAGTATCAAAACCAGCAAGGGGGAAGGAGATACGTATCTAAACATGGGTAAACTTGATGAACTTAATACTTCTAAGTGATTGAAGATATCCCGGGAAGACAAATGTCATTACCGCAGAGAAACTCAAGGTTTGACTCATGGCAAGTAAACTTGATGAACTTAATACTTCTAAGTGATTGAAGATATCCCGGGAAGACAAATGTCATTACCACAGAGAAACTCAAGGTTTGACTCATGGCGTTTAGTGTTTATTCCAACTATGAGGGGGAAGCGATGTAAGAGAAAATTTCTGAAGATAAAAGAGGTACACAAGTGTGTGATGATTTTGATGGTATCACAATCATCAAGGGAGAGAGATTGTGTACATTGGGGACGCTCAGCGGTTTCACTTTAGTGCTTAATCAGTGATTCAGAGATATAATCACTTATTCCGGAGTTGACATCCGCAGAGATAATCAGTGATTCGGCCTGCTTCTTCAATAATATCGATTATTCTCTCTTTGGGCATTCAGGTACTTCAGGTTCTTGAGCTTCATACACTTTCTTTAGGGGGAGAGAAAAGTATACATCAGGGTTATTCTTTGGATATTGGACTTAATCTACTACTTCAATGGTATAAGTTTATCTGTCTTTGGGTATTTGTGTATTCGGGTTCATGAGCTCTATTCTAAGAGACTGACTGCATCAATTCAACTACTTGGGGGAAGTGGTCTCTTGACACCTTTTGGAATGGATAGCTTCAGACTTCAGTGGAAAAGGAATTTGAGAGGATTATTTAAATGTGGGATGATACGTTGCTGTTCTATTGGATGATATAACCTCAAACGAAGAATCACGGTGATTAATCTTAAAAGGAGTAGCAAGATCGATGATAATGGTGTGCTTCTTTGTACACTTGGCTAATGGAAGCTTGAAAGAAAGCTTTGAATTTGCTCAGCTAAAGGATTTTCGGTTTGGGGGGAAGCTGCCAAAGTCTCACATTCTTAAAGGCTCAATTTCTTCTTTTCAAGAGCCTCGGAAGCTTTGGTGGTGAATGTTTAAGAGATGACGATTTCTATCTTCTACAACTGTGCTGGACGATATCCTTATCTCGGTACTCGTATCATCATATTTCTTAAACTATATCATCTATTCTATCTTTGTAAATATTTATCTAAAACAAAATACAAAAATATAAAACCAACAAAAAAAATAGAAAAATATAAAACCTTCAAAAACCCATAAAAATCAGAAAATTTAAAAATACCAAAAATATTGTTTTCTCAAGACATGTCTTCTGGTATCGATAACATCTACGGTCTTAGAAATGTCATTCAACAATGGCACGGGACCATAGATGAAGTTCGAGCATGAGGTGTAAATATTTATTTTCAAAACATGTCAAAAACTATGGCTTACAGTTATTTCAGACTGTAACCCGGGCGTCAAATAATGGCTTGCAGTTATTTCAGACTGTAACCCGTGCTTAAACCATGGTTTACTATTATTTCAGATAGCAACCCGCCCTTCAAGGAAGGAAAGTGTTGCGCTAAACCAATTTTCAAAAATTTTGTGCACTTATCCTAAAACAAAGTGAGGAAAGTATGTCGAAGGACTGCTGTTCCTACTCAAATATTTTTCCTTCTAAAATTCTTCAGAAAAATATTTGTTTTTAAAAATGATGGTAAATGAGTTTCTTGTAAATCAATCAGATTCAGAGTTTTCATAAAAATTGAAAACTCAATCAATGACTTCAGTGCTTTTAAACTTTTCAGAAAAATAATAAGTCATTGATTGAGGGGGAGAATGTTTTCAAATGGGCAAATGATAAAAAAATGCATCAAACTTGACACTTTATGTGATTGTGTGTAGCCAACTATTTTTTTTCTTATTGTATGTACTGAACTTTCAAATTTCGATCATTGTGTGTATTTTGTGACTATTCTGCCAGGTAAAATGACCATTTTACCCTTCAAATTTTGAAAAAATTAGGGGTAAAATGGTCACAAAATACACACAATAATCGAATTTTGAAAGTTCAGTACATACAATAAGAAAAAAAATAGTTGGCTACACACAATCATAAAAAGTGTCAAGTTCAATGCATTTTTTTGTCATTTTCCCTTTTCAAATCTATATCATCTAACGAGCTTATCTAATTATCCTATATACTTAAATGTAAAACATGTTAACATACGTTGAAGGACTAGGTGCCTAGGATATGATTGTTAGGATTAGATGATTAGAGTTTGATAAACACATTATTCCCATGCTTTATATGAACTGATTGATATGTTGAATTGACTTTTATTAGTCGATTGTTGTTTGGGTGTTGTCGACCACCATATATGTCTATATGTGTTCACTAACGTATGTAGATAACATGGTTTAAAAAGAATGTTCCCGATCCAGATCCCACAATAGAAGATGATTGGATGCCGAAAGGAAAGGGTAACTATATCTTGGGTTGACAAATGAAGAAACGGAGCTTAATTTGACTTCTATGGAGAGTTGGCATGAAAAATGTAACGTAAGAGGTCTCACTGCATTAGCATATGGTTTTCTTCATCATCAAATGAAGAAACAGAGCTTAATTGGACCTCTATGAAGAGTTGGCATGACAAATGCAACGTCAGAGGTCTCACTGCATCAGCAGACGGTTTTCTTCCAGCCTTACAGCAACAACATAAGCAGCTTCTACACCACCTAACGTATCTTTGTGCAGGATTAATTGTGATGATACCATGTTCGTATGGTAGAAAAATATTTGTTTGAAAATAAATTAGACTTAATTTTGGAAATCACCGGACTTCATTTTATCAAAACTTAAGTCACTCAATCATCGACTACGGTCATCGATTGAGGGGGAGAGTGATTTAAAATAAAATATTTTCAAACGATATTTCTTCATAAAAGTTCCGGTTTGTACAATAATAAGTGGTGATCTAAAGATTTAATGTTATGTCATGGTATGATTTTCTTTAAAACTCAAAGATCTTACAAAATGAAATTTTTTCTTTTCTTGTTTGATTGTGAAATTGTTTTATTTTAAATCAAGATCTCTTAAAAACTATCATACCTGATACTAACAATCTTTAATGTCTATAATTGGTCCTCATCAGTCAATTTCAAAAATTAAATCAAGCCACGTCTTTCCCCAAATTTTCCTAAATGATTTAAATCAATTGAGATCACAAATCTCAAAAGGTTTGAAATTTTTGATCGGGGGAGAGATCGTGATTTAAATCTCAAATCGGTTTTAAAAGGGTGATTGTTTCAAAAGCACTCCTTCCTTCATGTGCCAAACGATTTCAAATGCATAATTCACATGATTGTAGAGGAGCATTTAACCAAAAACCTGAAGAGTATTTAAACAAGGCCACATATTCTCCCATGTTTTCCAAACCTTATTAAATCACTTGGGATCCAAAATCTCAAATGGTTTGATATTTTTGATCGGGGGAGAATTTGTGATTTAATATGAAATTTGATAAAAGGTGATCGTTTGGATTCAAATGTGCATGCTGCTCTCCTATATGTGCTAAAGGCTTTCGAATCTCGAAGCACATATTGTGGGGGAGCATTTCATAAGAAAATAAACTTTCAAGGTACAAAGATTTCTATGTTTCAACATAAAGTACCTTGATTGATTTTCTAAATGGTTTCTTAATGGCTTTTGTAATCGTGGATGTGCTTCAAAAGAACTCTTTCCTCTATGTGACAAAATGATTTCAAATATCCTATGCACATATTGAGGGGGAGAATTAACCAAAGAAAATCAAATGGCTTTTCGCATGGAAATTGTGATCAAGAATATATTTCAAAGAACTCTTTCCTCCATGTGCGAAACAATTTCAAAAACATATGCACATGTTGAGGGGGAGCATTTCTAAAAGATCAAAAACAGTTAAGGTACAAAATGTTGTGATATTATATCACAAGTACCTTAATTGGTTTTTCCAAATGATTTTTCAATTGGTTTCATGAAGGAAAGAACAATACCAAAAGACCGACCAATTTTCTTTATGCATGGTGTTATAAGGATAGTTAGGTTAGGTATTGGTTCTCACGATCCAGCCAGAACTGGAGGGATCTACCCAGGGACAATCCACTAGATAGTGTAGAAGTCCTTAGGTATGATGAAAAAAAAATGGAGAAAAATGAGAATACGAGAAGAGTGCGGACTGAGACAGAGCTAGTACTGGAATAAACCCAACAAGGTTCTAGTTATGAAGTCTCGGTAAGCACTAAAGGGGTTGAAGAATGAAAAAGAATTGAATGTGAAAAGGGTGAAAAGAAATAGCCCTCCAATAATTCAACCTTAGGCGTAAACGGGTTCAATTCATATGCTCTTGGTGGTTACTAAGGTAACGCCAGTATTGAAGACAAGACGTCATGGACCCAGTGACGCACTGCACTAAACTTCCCAAGCTACTCAAGTTCCTCTTAAAAGGACTTGTTTCCATCTCACGGGGAACCTACATAATCTATTGACTTTCTCTTAGAGATGGTTGATATTGAACAAGGAGACCCTCTCCTTAGTCTCCGGCATAGGAAACCAAATGTGCACAATTGAGTCTAGAGCCAAGAGATCATCCACAATATCTCATTAGGACACAAAATTAATGAAGACTTGCTGTTTCACACAATGTGGAAAGTAAGAATATATTAAGAGTCCTACGCATTATCCTTGTGGTATTGCCTGAACATCCGAGTGATATGTAAAAGTATTCACGATGAAGATGGAAATCCTTCTAGATCCAACATCAAACAAGATCTTGGTGGGTGACATGTGAGATATTTTCTAAAGATCAAGCTTGTGACAACTGGATAGAAACGATGGGGCGATTCACTCTTGAATCAACCTTGGTCCAGGAAATGAATTGACGAATACTTTTGGAAAAACCGTTCGATGTGCAAATCTTCTTTTCTCTAGCACATCGAATGTGTATTCATGTTTTCAAACACAAAAAGTATCTCTGATTGAAAAAATACTTTTGGAAAAACCGTTCGATGTACAAATCTATTCTTTTCTCTAGCACATCGAATGTGTACTCTTTTGAAATACAAAAAGTATTTTAAATTGAAAATTGATCTCTCTCATAAAACCTTCGTTGTATTGCAAAACTTTTTCTTCTAAGCAATACGCGATTGTTTTCAAATCAATTTTTATCAATCAGTGAATCTCAATTCGCTGTTTCACTCACTCCATGCTGTCTTCTTTGAGACGTTCCGGTTTGAGAACGGCTAGAACATTGCGACACCTGTCAAGGAGATTCTTGAATTATACGATCACGAGCAATACTTGTCTTGATCAGCGGGAAGCTGCGGGCGTGTACCTCAATTCAACGAAGTGATCAAAGACACTTTCGTGTGTTTTATTGCTAGCTGTTGTTTGCGGTACATTTGGATGGTTGCGGTGATCGAATTGAGAAGTCAATCCAAAGCCGCATGCTCACAACATCCACACTTAATTAAAGAAATCATGGTGGTGCATATCTACATAACACGGCTCGATATTTTATACTATGCTTATGCTACGCTGCTGCAAATATCATGAACCAGTAAAGCTTCCGCTACTTTGATGAAAAGATGTCATGATCCAGAAAGTGTGAGCATGTCGGTCCTAAAGTCACAACATCACATGAAGGCAACACAACAAAGGGTGATCCAGAGATTTACTGTGGCTGATGATCTCAATGAAAGCTCAAAGATCATCAAAGATGTGGATCAGTTAAAGGCCTCCACTAAAAGTACAAATCAATGCGGACTTTGAAAAATCTCTACTAAAGCACAAAGATCGCGGAACTTGAAGAATAGAAGTCTACGAGCTCAGAACAGAAAACAAAGAAAGAATGCTAGGATTCAAAATGTAAATCATGGGGTGACCTCCCTTAGGGGGAGATTGTTTGGAATTGGAAATGCCATTGTGAAGTGTCGGTCACCCCAAATATTATCTAGCATAAGTTAGCTCATAGACATGTCGTTATTTACGTTATTTAGTAGTTAATTAGTTAGTCAGTAGCGTAGAATAGTTTAGAGTCACACCATGGTTACCCACTGTATACCTGATCCACAGGCCGTCAAGAGGTCGTTTAGTTTGTAACTATAAATACCCTTCCTACTAAGGGAAGGGTGGTGCTTTTCTCATAATCTAACCTTACACTTTTTGTTATTTCTCTCTCTAGAAAACACCCTCTCCTCTCTTCATCTCTCTAACCATGGCTATCTTGTTTAATCATCTACCTAGACCACCCGAATCATCTAAACAACATAAGTATACGATCCTACAAGCTACATACTACATCCTACTCTACATAAGTATTTGTTTAGATGTTACAACCCATTGTTTCAAATTGTTTTCACAAATTAATGTCTTATGATCTTACCTTACTTCTCCACCACTTCCCGTCTTCACCCCTCCTCCACTCTTTATCACACCATCTCTACTTATTTTTCTTCAAGAAGTTGGCGAAGCACTTGAAGATTCCCTTGGTTTGTTGCCATTCTGGTGATGGGCTAGGAATGTCCGGCAATTGGTTGATGTAATCCAAGGGGTCGAGATCGGTATTTCCGAGTGGGTTGCTACTACCTTCACCTTCTCTTTGTCTCTCCCTTTCATCTGAGGAATCCGTGGGTGGGTGAGGCCTTTTGCCTTCCACCATAAACCTTGTAGTTCTACCCTCGGTCAACGACACCATAACTTTGTTGCAAAAGCTATGATCATAGGATTGTGGAGAAGGATCTAATGCAAAGATGAATGTTGCAAGACAGGTTAGGAGCATTGCGTACGTGAGCACCATTTTGTCCATGCTTCTTACACTTGCCATTCTCTTAATCATGTAGTATGCAAGGTTGAAGCGAGTCTCGGTCACTAGGCAATAGATCATGAAACTTAGGCATGCATTGGGGTGATCCTTGTTACCTACTAAGCACAACACATTTTCCCTCACTACAACTTCCTATTTCCTATACAATGCGTACATCTCGGAGAGCTCTATTTGGAAAGGACCCCTATAGATCACTTTTGAGTTTCTAGTGACCCTCGATGGGGATGCCCTTGGCATGAACACGGTATCCCTTACCGTGGTTGCTTCCGGGATTAACATGTTGTAGATTTTATGATGATCAACCATAGTGTGTAACTCCTCTAAAGACCACTCATTGGAAAACATGCAAACTCCTTGATATGGAAGTCGTAGTATTCTTCCAAACTCCACAAGCGAAAGGGTATACTCATGCTCATTTATGATGAAGACAATTGAGATGGACCCATCATCATTTCTAACTATCCTCATTGTCTTGTAGAACTCGAGTACGAAAACCGGGCAAATTTTTTCGTTTATGTCCAATAAACAATCAAAGCCAATGGTCCTAAAAACTTGTCTTATGTCGGTGTTAGCAAGAAACGATGGTTCTACTACACGACCTTCATGAAAAAGTCTCTTTTCGAGCATTTTAAAGGCTTTCCTATCTTCCGGGCTAAGTCCATCCTTTCTATGGTACATTGGTATGTAATGAGCGGTATCTTGATAGTCTTGTTGTCGGTTACTTGGCATGATTATTCCTAAACAACACAACCACAATGTGGTGTTAATTATGAATAGTAACCTAGAGGGTTTGATCACAATTTTGCTCAAATCATTTTTATTTAATTCAAGAAATGAGTTTAATTTATATTAACAATGTTAATTCTTTGATTTGGATTATCTTAGAAAACAATGTGGTAACAAATTATGATAAACCCATTTGAACCCAACTTCTAAAAATGAAGAAATTGTAATCCTAGAAATCAAGGAATTAAATTAACAATGTAGTGAAGATTATACTTACACAAGAGATTGTTATGCTTGAAGAAAATGATCAAATTGCTCGTGAGCGAATTGGATTTTTCTTCGTGAGTCTTTGAAGGAAAGTGGTTGTGGAACTTCCACGATGATCATTACTAACTTATGCCGTCTTACATTGCACGGATCCCACGGATCCCTCTCATTAGGGATCCGCTAGTTCAAACTCGGGGATCGGCATGACAAAAAAATCAGTTTAAGTATTCCTTGATAACTTTGGTTTGGGAGTTCTAAAACGCCTAGAGTTTGATGTTTAAGCTCTATAACTTATGATTTGGGTTTTTGACGGTTTAATACTAATCCTATTTGACGAGATTCCCTTTTTATGAATTAGTCACAATTCTTGGGAGGTTTTTCAAATATTATGCTAAAATCCCATTTTATCATAATATAAGAAATTTCACATGGAGATTTATTGACATAGATGAAGTGTCAATAATCCTTTTATGATGAATAATGATTGAGGCTATCGAATAACCGAGATATCATTATTATAGATTAGTAGTGTAGTCTATACAAATCAATCGAAGAATACTATTCTTGATGATGGCTTTATTATAGATAAGTACTCAAGTAATTACTAATAGAGATTAATTATACAACTAAGATTTAACAATATTAAAACAAATGTAAATTATTAACGATCATACCTTTGCTAAATATTCTTTTTAAGGGAAGAAGTATTTACAGAAAATGCTTTGTGATCTTCTTGTAATCTCCAGATCCATGTATGAGAAAAACAATGCTAAACATTCTTTTCACGAAAAGAAATATTTAGATAGTTTCTTCATGATCTTCTTGGTATGCCCAAATCCAAGTATGGAGAATTCTTAACAAAGAAAGTATTAGAACATTCTATCATTGTCCAACAATAAACACTATAATGATTTTTAAAACATGACTTGAAAAATCCTTCTTTGTAGTTTTCAAACATACATGGATTGTATCAAGTTTTTAAAGTACAACATACTCTAAGAAACTTGGTAACGAAGCTCTGATGCCAATTGTGGAAAACTAGAAGGGGGGGGGGGTTGAATAGTTTTACCAATTAAAACTTCGTTTTAAAACATTTAGATCAACTTATGTCAATCTATTTAGATGTGTATGTTGGACGTTGATAGATAGATATATAAAAGTGTAATGAAAGATAAAGAGTAAGAAGCACATAACCACTACACGAGTATTTATAGTGGTTCGGCTACAAGGACACCTTCTTTGCCTTACTCCACTCCCCGAGTCACCTACTCGAGAGTTCGTAATCACTACACGACACCAACTCCTTATGGCGGAGAAGCCTTCACAACGTCGCCTATTCTTTTTCCGGTACTAGGCTAACCACCGGGTTCTTTACACCAAGGTGAACCACACCTACCACAACGTTGCCTACCCTTTATCCGGTACTAGGCTAAGTACTGAGTTCCATTACAATGGAGGAACTACTACCCAACACTACACAACACCTAATCCCAAAGGAGACCCACTCCTTATTACAACACCATCAAGGATATCAACATCCTTGAAAATAAACTATCACTATATGTATAACGATGCACCTCATCGATTATACGACCTAGGCATTCTTCACTAATGCACTTGATTTGATTCCTAGGCATCCTTCACCAATGACCTTGACACAACGCTTGGCACCTTTCACTAATGCCTTCGTCTCGACACCTTTAGCATTCTTCACTAATGCTTTTGACACGGACGTAAAGCATCTTTCACTAATGCTTTCGTCTTGACTTTTTTGGCATCCTTCACTAATGCCTTCGACATAACACTTCTATGGAGAAGGAAAGAACTATCAACAAGAGAACCTAAGTAGTCTTGATGATGACGAAGTATGGCAACTCATGGACTTGAGCTTTGTAGGACCTTTAATATCTCAACCTTATCACGTATACCACTTATCACACAAGTTACACGAACCAAACACAAACACACGTATGCGTAGAACACGTGAAACACAAACTGTTATGCATAGAAAGAAAGAAGAAAGATTAAGAGAAAGATGGTGACTTGATGATGTTACTCGTGTATGTGTAGAGAAAGATGAAAAGAAGAACTTGTTATATTGCTTAAAGAAAACACACACACACACACTCAAGCACAAGGCTTCACCTCACCCCTCATGGAGAGTCATGAGGGGTATTTATAGGCTCAACAAACCTTAACTTTGCCACTTAAATGATACTAGTCCCTATGGGCAAAGTATACTACGCATCTAGTCCAATTCACGTATGTGACGTTATCTTTATAAAAAAGTGAGGCTAACAATCTCCCTCCAAGATATCGTCACACGTGATTGGTTACAATGAGACCTATAAATACAAAACAAAGTAAATTACAATAGTAACGAACAATGTTGACTTTGTTGAAGCGCAGAGTCTTTGTAGTTTAGATACTGAGGCAAACTTGAAGTTCTCTCCTTCCGACGATCTCGGAATTTAATCTTTAAGCCGTGGCACAAATTCTTGTAGCTCGAACTTCAATCAGAACGGTCTAGTTAGGTTATTACTCCCTCCTAACTAGTGAGCCTTTTTTCTTTTTCTGCTCCCTCCTGAACCGACAACACTCTTCCAACAAGCAGCGGAGAAAGTAAACTCTTGATCATACAATGGTTGTCATTCTGGGAACATCGTAACAACATAACTTGCTTAGTATTGCATCCAAGTTGCTAAAAAACCCTGATGTACACACACTACTTCTCCTTTTTCGGTCTTAAGCATAAATCCCCTCGTAATCCAATCACGGAAGATGAAATAGCAACTTCTCCCTCCTGATGGTTGCGAGCTATCGGAATCATCATAATGTTGCGTACATACCCTATTACCTTTTTCTTGATGCAATATTAACATCATAGCTTTATCAAAATTCTGTGAGAATATGGCGCAAAAATACTCTCAATACACATTTCTCTCAAACCAACCTGAAAATCGAACCTCCTTTGAATTCACCGGCTAATAGTAATGACCACATATGGAGATAACCCGATACGACTAACTTGAAAAGGAAGTAAACATCCCAACTTTGTGGCTTACTGCTTGTTCTAAATTTTTTGAACAATCCACAACGCCGTGTGACACTGAGCACTACAACGTAACTCCTTAAAGTGATGGTTACACACTGTGAGCACTACAACGTAACTCCTTACATCAGTTATAACCAGATTGTCAAATTCATATTATGCCCAGACAAGTTATCTTGAGACATGCAACCAACCAACCAAAGTCTCAAAGATAATGAAGTTCACCCGTGAAACGTCACTTCAATTTCTCGTAAGCAATACCATACAAAAACCCCGTGATCATTTTATCAAATCTTCGCTCAAGCCGTGAATTTGTATCCTTCCGTGAAAATATATACCATAAAATACCAATTTTAGTCCAAAATTAATTAAAACAACACGTCTTAGAATAGGTTTCAGATTAAAAAAGATGACCTCCCGTAGCACTTCTCAGCCCAATGTCCGCGATCTCGAATAATTTAGTCTTGAGAAGCCCATGAGTGAATTAATTCCAAATGCCAAGTCCATTTCATTGAGATACCTACCCGATCCAGGAAGAAAAACCCATCCGATCCAACAAATTATTCATAACCGGTTATATTAATAACCATTTCACATTCTAACCTAACCCTAAAACACATCTATCAGAAATATTACGTCTCCTGCTTATCTTTTTCTCTCCCAAAGTAGCTGAAGAAAAAAATACGCAACTCCCACCAATCTCTGTCATCAAATCGAATCTCTTTTAATAATCATCAAATCGAAGCACAAACCTAATTCCCACCCATCCTATAACGAATCTGTTTCACCAAAATACGAATCAAGATGAATCGAGAAGGCATTTTGAAGGTTTCAAGATCATTAGGATATGGTCTCGGGTAGGTATTGATTGTGTTTTTTTTTTCATTTAAACGAATCAAAGCAATGAAGTAACATACTTGTTATTCTCATTTCTTTACATTCGTATAGTATTACAGTTGGGTCTATGATGATATTTGTTTTACTTAAAACAATCTTTAAAAGATTGCAAAAAATAGTGAAACAAATCTGAGATTGCTTGAATATTTTCTTTTAGAGTCTTGATTGAATGAGAGATGGGGAGTGATTGTGAGGGTTCTTGAAGTGAGTCTAGATGTAGGTGTTGGTTTCGGACTGATGATGTTGTTGAGACTGAAGTCGAGTATGTTTGGTAAATTGGTATGTTGTGGTCATGGTCTGTCAAGTTTACGCGTAACTTTTCTCTTTTCAGTTCTTACGCGTAAGATTCTTAACTCAAATCCTTATGCGTAAAAAAAGGTCTTGGTCCTTATGCGTAAAAAAAGGTCTTGGTCCTTATGCGTAACCTTACGCGTAACTTCATGCTTATGCATAAGCTTGTCTTAGTTATGCGTAAACATACGGGTAAAGGTCCTTACGCATAACTTCACAGTTATGCGTAACAATTTTGAAGATGCTTATGCGTAGCCTAGTTTTTACGCGTATTCCATACGCGTAAAAGTCCTTATGCGTAGAAAACTAGGTTTTGACCCAGTTGACTTTTTCCGGCGAGTTTTTCCGACCAAGATTCTGACCATCTTCATAAGAAACCCAGAATATGCATAAAACTGCTTCTTTTGACCCAGTATGACCACATGAAGATGACCAGTTTAAGACCATGTAAATTCACGGTTGGTACCAAAAAAGTCACAAATAAGGATAAAGTAACTGACTTGACCAAAAAGAATGACACAAGACAGATATAACATAATATACTATATGACTATTTTTGACCAAAACAAGGAAACACAAAACCTGATGTTAAAACTGTTTTACCACATAACTCGGAAAAAAATTTTCCGACCCCAAAAAATAGTACAAAAACAGCTTCAACAAGGTGCAAACCAACATAAAACGATAACACAATAACCATGGCTCTGATACCAATTGTAGGACCTTAAATATCTCAACCTCATCACGTATACCACTTATCACACAAGTTACACGAACCAAACACAAACACACGTATGCGTAGAACACGTGAAACACAAACTGTTATGCGTAGAAAGAAAGAAGAAAGATTAAGAGAAAGATGGTGACTTGATATTGTTACTCGTGTATGTGTAGAGAAAGATGAAAACAAGAACTTGTTATATTGCTTAAAGAAAACACACACACACACGCACTCAAGCACAATGCTTCACCTCACCCCTCATGGAGAGTCATGAGGGGTATTTATAGGCTCAACAAACCTTAACTTTGCCACTTAAACGATACTAATCCCTATGGGCAAAGTATACTACGCATCTAGTCCAATTCACGTATGTGACGTTATCTTTATAAAAAAGCGAGGCTAACAAGCTTGCTCGACTTCAAGAAGTGGTGATCTCGCCTTTAAGAGGAACCTAGAGAATCACACAAAAACAAAAGATATACTACATAGAAAGATCCCTTAGGATCAGTGGTTAGAGAGTTACAATACTTGGGGAAAGTATGTGTGAGAGTGGCAAGCCAAAAGGAAGAAATGGCTTACTATTTATAGAGGAGAAACACTTACTGTTCCACGGATCCCATCCTCAAGGGATCCGTCTACTGTATTGTTAGGGATCCGTGGGACGCTCCTCTTTGCCCATGGGTATTTTGGTTATGGGTCATGGGTTATGGGTTGATCCATAGGTATTTTATTAGATACAATGTACCTAATGGGTGCAATGCACCTAGTCAAATGGGTATGGGTCAATACCATGGGTTGTAGTTTTTACCCATTTATAATACATACTAGTTATGTATATATTTGCCCAATATGTAAACACTAGTTGTTGTACATATGTATTACTAAATCATAAAATCACTTATACTTGTTTTAGTGTTTTATGTGAAAACGTAAGTGTATTAGAAAACTATTGGCTCAAACCATTTACGTATTTTATTTGTTTCGTTAAAATGATTTTACGTTTGTTATCGACAAAACATTAGAAGATCGTAAAATATAAATAAACGTTTTTACGGCTTATTTGTATTAACATGATTTTTAGGAATGTGGTAAGAGTGATGACTTAACCTCTCAAGAGTGTTTGGTTTATAAAGGGTGAATTTGAATTAAGGAATTAAATTCATGACCACTAAGGGAATTAGGCATGCACCAAGGTCAACTATGATGTTCTTCAGCTCTAGGGAATCATTAAATGGTAACTAAAAGTGTTTAGTTTACCAAAGATGGTTTAATTTTGAAAGAAAAGGCGATTGGAAGCTTTACGTGAACACGGATCCCACGGATCCCTCTCACTAGGGATTAAATGCGGTTATAAAACTGGGATCCGTCTGTCGATGTAAATATGGTGAAGTGATTATGCTCTTGTAGGGTCTAAAGCCTATAAATCTTGAGGTTTTGACTTTCCTTAGATGTCTTAAGTGATAGGTGACTTAAATGTCCAACCACAAAGAGTGAGGATACTTAATGATGGTGTTGGGTAGGAAAGTGGACTTTTTGATAGTGTAACAACATGTTTAAGGATGATACTCATTGATTTGAGTATGAAAAATGGTGGAAATTGATCCTAGAGATCAGATGATGGCTTAAAAGAAATTTAAAAAATTCTTAAAAAATAAAGAAAAATGAAAAACTAGTTTTAAGCCTATTTTAAGGTAAGAATGACTAAATTCAATTTTCTAAAATTGATAGAAATATCAAACTAAATGTTTTGAGATGTGAGGAGCAATGTGTGAGCATCAAAGCAGAAATATGGTGAGTATTGGTGAATTGATAAATCAAAAGCACTTAGAATTTGATCCTAAGTTAGCTACAGGTGAATGTGAGACCTACTGAGCTTGAGGAAGACTTAAGTGGTTTCAAAGAATCATGTTTAGCTAAGATGATGTGATCTAGGAGACAAATTTGATGTAATGTGATTTGTATCAGGTCTCTATTTTCTCGGATCCCACGGTTCCCTCATTGGAGGGATCCAGCTAGTTATAGCCCAGGGATCCGGCTACTGCATACTAGAAGCCTCTCAGCAATTGTGCAATATTTGCACTCTTAGCAAATGCTTATCCTAGTCATTTCTACAATCAGTAAATGCATGCACACAACAAGTATAACGTATAGCAATTCTGGGGGAACTAAAAGGTAATCAAAGATGAGTGACGACGACTACTTGAGTAAAATCAAGATGTCGTAAAATCTCATCTTACTCGTTCCTAAGTTAAGGTGTTCAATGCCAAATCATGGCAATTCCTACACACTACTACATACTACTCTACATAAGTATTGTTAAGATGTTACAAACCATTTTTTTAGAAATTATTTTCAAAAATTAAGGTCCTATGACCTTACCTTCCATCTACACCTCCTTCCATTTCACTTCCCGTCTTCATCTTCATCTTCATCCCCTTCGCTCTTCATCCCACCATCTCTACTTCTTTTTCTTCAAGAAGTTAGCGAAGCACTTGAAGATCCCTTTAGTTTGTTGCCACTCTTGTGATGGGCTTGGAATATCCGGTAATTGATTGATGTAATCTAAAGGGTCGAGATCGGTGTTGCCAAGGGGATTGCTACTTCCTTCTCCTTCTCTTTGTCTTTCCCTCTCACCCAATAAATCCGTTGGTGGGTGAGGTCTCTTGCCATCTACCATGAACCTTTTAGTCTTTCCATCGGATAACGGCACCATGACTTTGTTGCAAAAGCTATGATCAAAGGAATACAGAGAAGGCTCTAAAGCAAAGATGAAGTTTTCTAGACGAGACAGGAGCATTGCATAAGGGAGTACCATCTTGTCCATGATTTTCACACTCGCCATTCTCTTTACCATGTAATATGCTAGGTTGAAGCGAGTGTCGGTCACAAGGCAATAAATCATGAAGCTCAAGCATGCATTGGGATGATCTTTGTTCCCTCCCAAGCAAAGAAAATTTTCCCTTACCACAAGTCCCCATTTCTTGTACAACGGGAACATTTCGGAAAGCTCCATTTGAAATGGATCCCTATAGATCACCTTGGAATTTCTTGTGACCGTCGATGGAGATGCCCTTTGCATGAATATGGTATCCCTTACCGTGGTTGCTTCCAGGATTCTCATGTAGTAGACTTCATGATGATCTACCATGTCATGTAGCTCCGCCAAAGACCATTCATTGGAATACATGCACACTCCTTGATATGGGATACGAAGTATTCTTCCAAATTCTAAAAGAGAGAGGGTGTACTCATGCTCGTTGATGATGAAGGCTATTGAGATGGTCCCGTTATCATTCCTAACGATCCTCATTGTCTTGTAAAATTCAAGCACGAACACCGGACAAGTTTGCTCGTTTATGTCCAAAAGGCAATCAAAGCCAATTCCTTCAAAGACTTGTCAGATGTTGGTGTTCGTGAGGAATGATGGTTCAACCACACGGCCTTCATGAAAAAGCCTCTTTTCTAGTAACTTGAAATCTTTCCTATCCTCCGGGCTTAGGCCATCCTTTTGGTGGTACATTGGGATGTAGTGGGCGGTATCATGATAATCTTGTTGGCGGTTACTAGGCATAATTGTTCATATACAACAAAACCACAATGTGGTGTTAATTATGTGAATAGTAGCCTAAAGGGTTTGATCACAATTTTGCTCAAAACATCTTCATTGAATTCAAGGAATGAGTTTAACTTGTATTAACAATGTTAATTCTTTGATTTAGATTATCTTAGAAAACAATGTGGTAACAAATTATGACAAACCCATTTGAACCCAACTTCTAAAGATGAAAATTGTAATCCTAGGAATCAAGCAATGGAAATAACAATGTAGTGAAGATTATACTTACACAAGAGATTGTTTTGCTTGAAGAAGATGATCAATTTGCTCATGTGAACAGTAACTAGGTTTATGTTCGTGAGTCTTTGATAGAGGAAAGTGATAGTGGAACTTCCACAGTGATCATTTCTTACTTATCTTGTCTTACATTGCACGGATCCCACGGATCCCTTGTATGAGGATCCGGCTGGTTCAAATGCGAGGGATCCGCATAACGACAATCGATCGACAAGTATTCCTTGATAATTTTGGTTTGGGAGTTCTAAATTGTCTAGGGTCAATGTTTATACTCTATAACTTATGGTTTGGGGTTTTGACGGGTTATACTAGTCCTATTTGACGAGGTTCCCTTTTTATGAATAAATCATAATTCTTAGGGAAGTTTTCAAGGATTATGATAAAATCACATTTGATCATAATGTAAGAAATTTCACATAGATACACATTGACATAGAAGAAATGTCAATAATCCTTTTGTGAGGAGTACTGATTAAGGCTCTCGAATAGTCGAGATATCATTATCACTAGTTTGTAGTTTTGTCTATAGAGATCAACGAAGAATCCTATTCTTGATGATGAGTTCAATATAGATAACTACTTTAGTGATTATTAAGAGAGCGTAAAGATACTAGTAACACTTAATAATGATTAAAAAAATGACCCTAAAAAGAAAATTATTTGTAATTTATTAAAGATCATACCTTTGCTAAATATTCTTTCTAAGGAAAGAAGTATTTAGAGAGAAATTCTTCATGATCTTCTTAGGATGCCCAAATCCAAGTATGGAGAATTCTTAACATAGATGTTAGATATTAGTTTTCACATACACATCAAACCATAACACAAAGTGGCGTATGAATAAGGTTCTAGAGAGAGAAAGTTAGAGGTTTATGGAACTTAGTGAGAGAAAGTGAAAGATATTATTATGAGCTCCAACTCTCTACCTTGGGAGGTAGAGAGTATTTATAGTCTTACATAAATCGCCACACATCGGGTGTGGATCGGGCATACGATGGGTAAAGACCCGTCCGTCCTCCACGGTGTTACTTAACTAAATACTACTTAACTTAAAAGAACTACGACTACGAGCTTTTAACGATTACATATACTTGAGGTGACCGACTCTTTAATACACGGAATTTCTAATTCCTAACAATCTCCCTAAGGAGGTCACCTCAATCATGTACCAAAATTACATTGAATACAACTAGATAATACATTAACAATTTATCTTGCATTCATGATGTAGTCCTTTGCTCCTAAGCTCGTAGTCATTGATTCATCACATTGCATGTTTGGTTACTTCAAGTGGAGGTCTTTCTTGATCCATGTGATAATAATTTTGAGCCATCATTTGAGATCATCACTATCAACAATCTCGACACATCCTTTGTGGTGTTGGTAATATGTGATGTTGTGACTTTAGGACCGACATGCTCACATTACGGATCATGATATCTTCTTATCGAGTAGCGGAAGAATTTGTTGAATCATGATATTGGCGCGAGTAGCGAAGCTTGGAGTGAAAATATCGAGTCATTGATGCACTAATCATGATTTCTTTGAGTTGAATGTGTTAAGTGAGCATGCGGCTATGGATTGACCGCTTCATTACGATCACCGCAAACATCGGGTGTACCGCATACAACATTAGCAATAAATCGCACGAAAGTGTCTTTGATCACTTCGTTGAATTGAGGTACACGCCCACGGTTCCCGTTGATCGATACATGTCCGCCTGTGATCGGTATAATTCAAAGAATTTCCTTGACGGGGTTTCGCATTGCTCTAATTGTTCTCAAACCGAACATCTCAAAGAAGACAACACGGAGTGAGTGAACCAAATAATTTTAAGTCCACCGATTGATGAAAAGAGATTTGAAAAATAATCGTGTATTGCTCAATAGAAATTGTTTTGCAATACAACGAAGGTTTTATTGAAAATCAATTATCAATCATAAAACACCTTTTGTTTGAAAAATGAGTACACGGTCGATGTCTTTGAATAATAGAGTTGTTAAGCACAAAGACCGGTTTTCAAAGGTATCCGTCAATCCATAACTCGAACCGAGATTGATTCAAGAGATTGAATCGCCCCATTGTTTCTTTTCGGTTGTCACATGGTTGATCTATATAATAGATCTCACATGCCACCTACCAGGAGCTTGTTTGATCTTGGCTCCGAAGGCTTTCCATCTTCATTGTGAATATGTATACACATCACTCGGATGTTACGCAATACCACAAGGATAATCGTGGGACTCAAAATATAATCTCTCTTTCCACATTGTGTGAAACAGAGAGTCTTCATTGAAAGTGTCCTAATGAGATTTATTGATGATCTCGTGGCTCTAGACTCAATTTGTGCATATTTGGATCCTGTGCGGAGACTAGGGAGAGGGTCTCCTTCTTCAATATCAACAATCTCTAAGAGAAAGTCGATAGATAATGTCGGTTCCCGTGAGAATGAAACAAGTCCTTTTAAGAGGAACTTGAGTGGTTTGGAAAGTTGAAGTGCGGTCGTCACCGGGTCCATGACGTCTTGTCTTCAATACCGATGTTACCATCGATAGCATATGAAGTGAACCCGGTTTACGCCTAAGGTTGAATAAATGGAGGATATTTGTTTTCACCCTTTTCTCATTCAATTCTTTTAATTCTTCAACCCTTGATTGCTTACCGAGACTTCATAGCAAGAACCTTGTTGGGTTTGTTCGAAGACTTGCTCTATTTCATCCGCACTCTTCCCATATCTCACTTTTCTCCTTTTATCATCATACCTAAGGACTTCTACACTAACTAGTGGATTGTCCACGGTAGATCCCTCGGTTCGGCGGATCATGAGAACAAAACCTAACCTTATCATCCTTATATCACCATACATAAAGTAAAGTTGGTAGGTCTTTTGGTATTGTTCATCGCCATATGGAACCAATTGAAAACCATTTGAAAATCAATTCGGATACTTATGATATATTATCAAAGCATTTTGTACACGAAATTGTTTTGATATTTTAGAACGAGAACTCCCCTCAACATGTGCATCAAGTATTTGAAAATGTTTTGCACACGGAGGCAAGAGAAAGAATTAACTTCTTTGATTACCATTTTCTAAAAGATATCAACATCACTTCCACATCAAATCAAGTAGATAGAGCATTTCCGGGAAGGATGAGGTTTCCATAAATTTGCTCCCCTCAATATGTGCCTCGAGGTTTGAAGAGAGTTTTGCACATACTAGAGGAACTGCACATTGAGATAAGTTGATCACATTTCAAATCATAGGTTTAAGATAGATGCTCCCCTCAACATGTGCATGGAAAATTTGAAATCGTTTGTCACATGTGGGAAGGACAGCATGTACATCCTTATAAAACCATTTACCGAATTATCGGTTTAAATCCAATTTAAATCACACATTCTCCCCGATCACAATTATCAAATCATTTGAGATTTGTGATCTCTTATAGATTTAAATTGATTTTGAAAGCTTTTAAGGAGAATTGTGACTTGATTATGAAAGCGTTTGAACCGATAAGGATCGGATTTAAAGACTTTAAACTCCATTGATAAAACATGCACGATTATCTTTTGAAAACATTTTAATGCCAAATAACTTTTAATTTAATTGAAATCATTCTCCCCTCAATCAATGACATAGGTTGTTGATTGAGAGATAGAGATTTTGACAAATAAGTCCCGATGATTATCAAAAATAGGGACCGAGTTATTTTTCAAAGCGATTAGTTTTCATGAGATAAATGTTTATAGAATCGAGCATTGATTTTATGGAAAAACATGATAAAGTCTTGCTCTGTTCTTTCTTTGAAAAGCGAGTTCTTGCACGAAATGATGATAAGCCATTGTTTCTCTTTCTCCCAAAAATATTTTTGATTTTTTTTTTTTTTTTTTTTTTTTTATATAAAATTCGAACAACATCTAAAGTCCGTGTCATTCTTTGAATGACAACATCAAGACCGTAGATATTATCGAATCGAGAGAAACATGACAAAATGACAATATTTTTTAAGATTTTTGAATTTTTTTTTTTTTTTTTTTTTTTTCAAATTTTTTTATGGATTTTGAAAGTTTTATATTTTTCTATTTGATTTTGAAGGTTTTATAATTTTGTATTTTGTTTTTCGAATAGATATATACAAGAGATAGATGAAGATAGACCATTACTCCTCGTCTTCCTCCACGAAGACGTTTGAGTGTTACGGTTGAAGGCTTTTCAAGCCAAGGCGTGGAAAAATAAACTCAAAACGTTCTCTTGGAAGAGCTTTGGTGAAGATGTCGCTAAGCGATATTCGAGACCTCACAAAATAGAGTTCCACCACACTTTTTCAACTTGTTCCCTGATGAAATGATGTCGAATGTCGATATGCTTTGCTCTTGAGTGTTGAACATTATTGCATGAGAGAGCAATAGCACTTTTATTATCACAATACATAGGGATTTTCTTGAATACAAAGCCATAGTCAGATAATTGAGATCTCATCCATAAGATTTGAGCATAACAGGATGACATGGCTATGTATTCAGCCTCTGTAGAGGAAATAGAAGTACTCATTTGCTTCTTTGAAGACCGACTCACAAGCTTATCACCCAAAACCGAGCACCTCAGGGCGTGCTTGACGTGTATCTTGACAACTGCATGATCGGCATACGCATAGGCCGTTAGTGACATACCGGTGTCCTTGGTACCAAAGGCCCATATTGATGATTCCTTGGAGATACCGAAGACCCGTTTAAGCGCTTCAAGGTGCTTTTAGTAGGCTTAGCACGGTATCTAGCACACATGCAAACAATGAACAAGATGTCCGGTCTACTAGCGGTGAGGTACATCGGGATCCAATCATACTACGATATTTCGTTTGGTCAATCATGATCCCGAGTGGTCCTCATCTAGTTTGGTTCGATCGATCATGGGGGTGTCTGTGGTCGATTGAGTCAAATCCAAATTTCTTTAAGATCTCTGTTGCATATTTAGATTGATTTATGAAAATGCCTCCGGACTTTGTGAAATTTGTAATCCCAAGAAAATGACATTTGTCCCATCATTGACATTTGAAATTTTGAACTCATTTCAATCAAAAACGATCACATTCCATTGGGTGCATCGAGGCAAAATAATATCATCAACATAAATTTGAACATGAGTTAAATGTTTGCACGACTTCACGGTGAACAATGTAGGATCAACTACTCCTTTCTTTGAATCCGGTTGATAGAAGAAACTTTGTGATGTATCATACCATGCCCTTGGAGCTTGCTTTAAACCGTAAAGAGCCTTCTTGAGACGATAAGCGTGAGTAGGATGCTCTTGATTCACAAATCCTTGAGTTGGGCGGCGTGAGCGACTTCTTTAAGATCTCCGTTCGAAATGCCGTCTTCACATCCATCGATAGACTACCATGTTCTTCTTGGCAGCATTAGCGAGAAAGATTACGATTGCCTCGATTCTAGCAACAGGAGCAAAAGATTCTTCAAAGTCAATACCCTCCTCTTGACGGTATCCTTTAGCAACTAATCGAGCCTTGTTCTTCAACACATCACCATGCTCATCAAGTTTCACTTTGAAGATCCATTTAAGAGCAATAATCATAGCACGATCTGGGCGGTACTAACTCCCATACATCAAGTCGATCACACTCATGAATTTCATCTTGCATGGCATTGAACCGACTATCTTCATTTATGGCGGTTTTAACATCTTTTGGTTCGATCTTAGATAGTACGGAGTTGAAGAAGCACCATAAGGCATCGGTTGCAAGTTGTTTCGGGTTGATACAGACGAGAGGATTTCCAATGATGTTGTCTAATGGATGATCGTGAGTCCATTTTACGAGGTGTTCATGTGGCGGTTGTTGAGGGATGAAGTTGCGAGTCAATTTCTCCGATGAAGATGGTTCGATGATGATTCGAGAGCAAATCGTTCTCAAAGGGGCATCTTCGGGAGTAGCAAAGGATTAACTTCATCATTGATACGGACATAGTTCCATGATGTACCCTCAAGTTTGATGATTTGTTGATGAGACAGAGTGATCGAAGCAGCGCTTCTTGACTTAATGATATTGAGATTGAAGGATTGACGTCATTCACGTGAATATGAGCGACCTCAAGTAGGAATTGTCGGTTCATTAGCACTTGGCTCATAATGTTCATCAAACATGGGATCAAACAATTTCTTTAAATCATCTTGGATGGAGGTACATATGGAGTTTCCGGAGAAGAATTTGGTATAAGGGATGAACTAATGGGACTGTCTTGAAGTGCGGGTCTGAACTGGAGTGTCCAGGAGCCATAGGACCACCGCGATTGAAACTCTCTCGACTATCTTTATCAACCCATATGTAGACAATTTGAAGTGACCACCGATAAAGAAAACTGATATACCAAACTTGGCGAAGAAGAATTCCTGCATTTGCATCTAAAGCTTGCCTTTGTGAATTTTAACTTCAATCTCAAATAAGTGATAATTGATTAACTCCGAAGTAATCAGCTTGTGTCAAATGCCCAACACGTGAATAAACGTACAATCAGATGTACGTCGATCCACTGAATGAACCGGAACAAATGATTTCTCGACATTAATGCATTCTTCCTAAAGGTATACATGTAGAAATTGATCTGGAAGATTCACCACAAATGTCTTCGAGAGAATGAGGTAGTCATTTTCCTTAATGTTCATGTGGTTGATTTATAGCGTGCACAATGAGAGGAACAATAATCCGTAAAGATTTGGCAAAGAAATACCAAAGAGCAGATCATTATCCATGAACAACAATCCGTGAAGATTTGGCACGGGAATACCAAAGAGCAGATCATTAATTTAATAGTGCAACTTACAATATCATGATAGTCATTATAAACGCCTTGTGAAATAGCTGGAGATAAGGTTTCTTGAGAATTCCAAGAAGTACTTCTTAGATGGTGAACCAGTTGAGTCAATAGAAACCGGAGCATGAGCTTCAGAAGCTGGATGATCAACATTCGTCGGAGGTTGAAAGTACTCATCAAACATATCTTTGAGAAACAATGAATCCCAAACATTGATTCCCATTTATCCTTAGTAAGTGAAGCATTAGGCGTTGGAGGAGAGTCATCAAAAATCAAACCAAATCCCAATTATCCTTAGTATATTCACTCTTCTTCAAAAAGAATATACACTCATCATCATCAAAAATTAAGACGTATAACCATTATTCAAACATCCATCATCATGTAGTATATTCACTCTTCTCCCCCTAAAAAATTGTCTGAAGTTGCCGTTTTTGATTTGACAAGTGAATAAGAGTATACACCAATGAACGTAGATCCACTTGATGACTGAATGAGCGTGGAAAACCATGAAGCTTGTTGATGAAGAATGTAGATGAGTATGGCCATTCATGAGAGAATTTCTCATTAGCTGAAGATAAAGCGCACGTAAGAGCGTACACTTTTCTTTTCTATGAGGAACGGGGCTGAAGTGTTATCTGCAGACGCCATAATGATGAAGAACGAGGCTGAAGCGATTTGAGCAGACGTCATAATGATGAAGTACGAGGCTGAAGCCGATTTGAGCAGACGTCATTGTTAAGAGCCCAGTCATATGTTTAGAGCCGCGAATCCAAATACCAAGGGACGATTTATACGACACGCTTTGGACAATGACGAAGACAGAGAATTGGAAACATTGGATCCCCACGTCTTGATGGGTTCCTTTTGGTTAGCACAAACAGTCTTTGAATCGTGAAACCACGGATGCAATGGCATTATCCTAGGAGCTGAACTAGTAGAGGCGTCGGACTTAGTCAAATGACATTTTGTGCTTAATGGGATTATTCTACCGGTTGGCTTCCAAACCTTAACAGCACTATTCTCGGCATAGTGGATCTAGTTAAAGAGCAAGGTTTGCCATTCGTGAACATTCGACTGTTGGCTTCCACTAAAATCCTACATTGGTAAAAACCTTCCTGTAGGTTTCGTGATTGCTTAACTGTTTTGCTTTCCAAACTTTCTTAAGCGGGGTATGATTCTTAGATCTCGAAATAACACATCACATTTATCATGATTACGGAAAATAAACATTTTTACATGTTTTGCAGACTGACATAAGGCCTTGAATTAATTTGATAAGCTTAGAGCTAATACTAGAACTAACACGATTTTTTTTGTTCAAATCAAACTTCTTGTCCCTATGGTGTTCTTTTACTTCCTTATCATGATCACTTTTAGTTTGCGTAATCCTATCCTTCTTTGCATTGCTTCTAGGTTTTGACCCGCTAACTTTAGTGTCAATCTTAACATCCGTAGAAGTAACGATGGGAACATTACATGGCTTCACTACTTTCGCATTCCTAGTCTAGAAGTCTTTGGGATCTAAAATTCTAGGAGGCACATCAAAGGTTGCTTGCTTGAATTTCGACATGGAACAAGGCATATCAAGGGTCACATGCTTGGCTTTAGGCATAGAACAAGGCACAACTATTCTATCTCGCCTATTGTTAGATTTCGGACTTGTGACAATAACATACTCTAAGAGTTCACGAGATCGTTTGGCATCCATGCGGGCATAGGCTATAGTACTATCAAAAGGTTTTTCTAATCTTTCATCTTCAACAATCTCACGGAGACCCTTCAAACTTTCCTTAAGGTATGAGAGGTATGCTTTATGTGCAAGTTCATTATTCCTAATGGGCGGAGGAATATATAACATATCGATAGCATATTTATCACAATCGAAACCTTAGGAGCAGTATTTGCAATTGGGGATTGGCAACTTTCCTTTCACCTCACGCTTGATTCTCAATATCGTTAAGTAAAGAAGTTATCTTTTCAATTTGTTTATCATGATTAACTTTAAATGAATCACATAACTCTTTGTTTTGATCATTAACCTTTGAAATTTCGACTTTAAAACAATCATTTTCCTTTTGCAAGTTATCAATTATGTTTTGAAGTTGGAAATTCGAGAATCTAAAGGTGGAGGCATATGGGAACCAGTCACATCCTTCTTTTCACCTTTCGGTTGTGAAATTTGGGCTTTCAATCTTTTGATCGTGTGGCAATGAGCTCGAATTTGTTCATCACGTTTGCTAATTTCAAAAGCGCATCAAACTCGGGAGCATCGAGAGGATGTCTTGATATTTGAGGTTTTAACATTTTCTTTGAGATGTTGATGTTTTAATTGCAAAGCAAGATGTTCAACTTCTAATTTAGAATAATGTTTGACCAAGTTATCATGATCATCTGTTCTATTTTCTCATGCAATTTTGAATTTTTGTTTCAAGCTCAATGACACGATCATGGGAGACTTTCGAGCAACAGATAATTCATGAAATTGAGAAGCATTAATGGAACAATTTGTAGCGATGAAAACACATCTTGAGCAACACATTCGATAATAAGAGTCTCATTCGGTGTGTTCAAGTTCTTCCTCTCAATCTCATTATATTTAGTGCGCTCATAGTCACTAACTTCAACTATCATTGCATCAAATTCCTTTTCCATTCCCTTAATATCGGTTTCTATCCCTTTTAAGACTCTCAAAGTGATCTTTTAGAAGTTTAAAGAAAGGCATGACCTCGGTTAAATAACATTCTTTCATTTGTTCAAAACCCTTTCTCCTTGATTATACCAGTGGGTGTGATCCTTTTCTTGCAAGTTTTCTCAAAATCAACAAATAGTTGAAATATAACGTATTGGCTAATTAAGGTCTTGCTTTTAGTGGCAATTGTTCTAGGAACAAGATGCATTGGTGTATTAGGAGGATACACATCGCTCTAGGCATTTTCCAAAGGGAGGTTTGTTTCAACAATATTTTCCGCTTTACGCTTATCTAAATCCATTTTCCGAAGACTTGTTCGGGAGTCAACAAAGTCTCGAGCCTTAAACTTGTTCAAGGAAATCCAGTTTTCCTTCTTGTAGTCATGAGGAGTGATAATTACCTTTTCTCTTTGCATTTAGGATCATTTAATTTCTTATTCATCTTTTCCTAGTGATTTCATTTAGTTTCTTATCATCCTCTGTGCACTCAACGCAACTAGGTTTTTGTCTAGGTTTAAGAATCTCATTGCCATCATAGATCACACTTTGAGTCGCTTTTGCTATCTTTCCGTACTCGGGGTTGGGTTTATCTATAATGGGAACACTATGCTTATCGCTTAGAACTCTATGTTTAGTGACCATGTGAGCGATCGAATGGTGTTTCCTTGTATGTACAACTTGTTTTCAAGTTTGTTTTCAAAGTTTTCATTAGAAAAGTCTCTCAAGAGTTTTGATTCCTTTGCATTAAATTCTTGCTTAAGCATTTTCACATTTTCTTGAAGTTCTTGTTTTGCTTATTTGTTTTAGAAAGTTTTTCTTGCAAGGAATTTAATTCTTGTTTCAATACTTCTTCTCTAAAATTACTTTTCTAATTCATCGCACGCACTTGGTCATACATTTCCGCTCACGAGTGGTCAACTCAAATTTTGCACGTTGTTCATAAATAGCTACACGTTCTTTATAGGCATTTAGTTCGGAGATTACGAATCATCGAGGCACATGCGGTGTATTCATCAAAACATAGTCATTGTTGACTTGAAGATGCATCACTTGGTACACCTTCACTTTCACTTTGATTCACATATTGATCATATGGGACAATGTCGGAATTACCCATATTTTCAATATTTGATTCAATAGTTTCGATTGATAGTACTTTGTCATGCATCTTTGCACATCAACATCATCGTATAGTTTTAGTACCTCGAGATGAGTTTGTCTTTGGAAGGCCCGGCTTGTGGTGAAGACGAGACCTTGGGAGAAACCATGGAGAAATGCTAGCCATAAAAATTGTGTGTGTTGTAGGTCCATCATCCACATCGAGTCATATGCATCACAATCGCGACTTGAAATGCATTCGATGATTGTGACCTATCTCTGAATAAATTGCTCATCCATATCTCGCATCATAGGTCTTGGCATTGCCTCGGCTAGAAACAACAATTCCTCTTCATCCAAAGCAAGCACCATTGTCCGAGCTTGTACAAGCGACATCTTATCTCGGAAGTAGTCGGCGATTCGTGGGCGCTTTGGAGATGTGCGATTTCTTGCAATGTGTCCTCACCACCACAGTTATAACATTTGATCGGCTTAGCTTGACCTTGGTTACCATTCCTTCCTCGATTACGGTTGCCAACATAACCTCTACCAGCTCCACCTCTTCCCCGATCATCTTGTCTTTCTGAATGGTTGCACCACGATCCTTCCATCTTTAACAAGAGCTTGATTGTGTGGGTTAGATCTTTGTTCGAGGTTGTTGTTGGTTTGTGGAAGAGAATTCATGTTTTGACTAATCGGAAGAGCTAGTTGATTAATGAAGTTACCACGTGTGCATCAACATCGACTTGTTTGAACATAGGATCGGGAATGAGTTTGTGATTACCATTACCCAAGGGTATGACTTGTGATGCTTTGGTTGTGATTCCGATGTTTGATTAGAAAGCGGTTGAGGCATTAGGCGAGCTTGTCTCTCCTCGGTTGGTTTTGAAGCGATTGAGAATCAATTTTCAAACATAGCATGTCTCTCATTCTAAAGGAGGAAGGCATAGAGTTGCTCATAGTTTGTATTCTTCAATCCTTTAGTGAGCTTCACAAGGTGACAAACTTGTGCCATTCGGGATTCATGTTGTTCACAAATTTTGAGTTCAAATTGAATGTTAGGCATAGTCATTCGATGTTCCTCATGTCATTCACTAACTTATGAAATCTCACATAGTACTCATAGACATTCTCATCGGTTTCATCTTGAAGTGTTCAAATTAGTCATAGAGTTGGGATTCTCTGTCTTCCATAGTTAATTCGAACACGAGAGAAGCATCTTAACATTATCCCAAACGCCTTTTCATCGGTGTTATGATTAATCGACTTGTAGATGTCTTTAGGAAGACCTTGAAGAACAATGTTTGAAGCCACGATATCGCATCGAATCTCTTTTCTCCTTATCATCAAGCTCATCATACATTTTAGGTCCATCCATTCCATAATAGGAGTACCATCTTCATTAGTATCAAGTATGTATCTAGTCGTCTCAACTCGATATGGTCCTTCATCAATGGATTTGAGAATGTTGACACCATTTTCCTTTCCAAGGCGGTACAATCGATTCGTTGAGCCCAAGAATCGTAGTCGATTACATCAAGCATGGGTGGGGCAGTATCGACCCGTTTGCTTGAACATCCTCTGCAGCAGTGGAGATGATAGTAGGAGCGTTGGTAGACATGTTAACAGATAATACGGGATTTTATAACTCTAAGATTAAACCAGAAATAGATTCTTTCACGGATTTTACTAAATCAAGAGAAAACCGTAAACAATCACCCAAGTCGCTAGAAGATAATGCACCAAGTCACTAACACTTAATTCGCTACACCACTAAGTCGCTAGAGTCCCAAGTCGCTAGACAAATGCAAGTCGCTAAGTAGTAACTCGCTAAGCCTCAAGTCGCTAGCAAAATTTTGGCGACAATTGCTACTCAAGTCGCTAAAGATACAAGTCGCTAAAGAGCAACTCGCTCTGAGACCAAGTCGCTACCACAAGTCGCTACCCGTGGTGGAGAGTCCACTACTTGTCTTGTAAATCGCTAGATCTAAGTCGCTAGGTCAAAAGCGTAACTCGCTACAAATTTGTAAAGCAAGTCGCTACTGAAGAAAGTAATCCGTGAGTTAAGTCGCTAGCAAAAAAACCACATAAACATCACTTTTCAATCCAAAACAAGCCAACCAAGATGATTCAAGCTTACCAAATGAAAACCTACACACTTGTGATGATTCTAAACATAAAAGTACTAACAAAATCCAAACTTTAACACAAGAAATCAACCAAATGATGCAAAACCACTAAACTTTTCAAACTCAAAACCACCTAAAACCACTAGAAATCCAAAGATGTGCAAGATATGATCTAACCATGGCTCTTGATACCAATTGTTAGATATTAGTTTTCACATACACATCAAACCATAACACAAAGTGGCGTATGAATAAGGTTCTAGAGAGAAAGTTAGAGGTTTAGGGAACTTAGTGAGAGAAAGTGAAAAATATTATTATGAGCTCCAACTCTCTACCTTGGGAGGTAGAGAGTATTTATAGTCTTACATAAATCGCCACACATCGGGTGTGGATCGGGCATACAGGTGGGTAAAGACCCGTCCAGTCCTCCACGGTGTTACTTAACTAAATACTACTTAACTTAAAAGAACTACGACTACGAGCTTTCTAATGATTACATATACTTGAGGTGACCGACTCTTTAATACCTGGAATTTCTAATTCCTAACAATAGAAAATGTTAGAACGTTCTATCATTGTCCAACATTATAACATATAATGATTTAAAACGTGACCTTTTGTAAAAAGAAAATCATTCTTTGTAGTTTTCAAACATACACGGATCATATCAAGTTTTTAAAGTACAATATACTCTAACAAATTTGGTAACGAAGCTCTGATGCCAATTGTGGAAAACTAGAAGGGGGGTTGAATAGATTTACCAATTAAAACTTCGTTTTAAAATATTTAGATCGACTTATGTCAATCTATTTGGATGTGTATGTTGGACATTGATAGATAGATATATAAATGTGTAATGGAAGATAAAGAGTGAGAAGCACATAACCACGACACGAGTGTTTATAGTGGTTCGGCTACAAGGACACCTTCCTTGCCCTACTCCACTCCCCGAGTCACCTACTCGAGAGTTCGTAATCACTACACGATACCAACTCCTTATAGCGGAAAAGCCTTCACAACGTCGCCTACTCTTTTTCCGGTACTAGGCTAGATATCGGGTTCTTCCACAAGGTAGAACCACACCTATCACAACGTCGCCTACCCTTTATCCGGTACTAGGCTAAGTACCGAGTTCCATTACAATGGAGGAACTACTACCCAATACTACACAACACCTATCCGAAAGGAAACCCACTCCTTATTACAACATCATCAAGGATATCAAAGTCCTTGGATAAAACCTATCTCTATTTGTATATCGATGCACCTCATCGATTATACACCATTGGCATCTTTCACTAATGCCACTTGACTTGACTTCTAGGAATCTGTTAGGAATTCGAAATTCTATTGTAAAGCATCGGTAACCCCAAGTATCATCTAGCTTAAGTTAGCTCGTAGACATTCCATTTATTATGTTAGTTGCTAGTAAGTTACTAGCTCAGTTTTAGTCTAGTGCAACACCGTGGTGGAAGGACGGGTCTTTACCCATTGTATACCTGATCCACAGGCCGTCAGGAGGTCATTTAGTTTGTAACCTATAAATACCCTCTACCTTGCAAGGTAGAGGGTTGGATATTCTTTGGTAATCTAACCTTACATGAGTTTCTCTTTCTAGAATATCCCACTTTCTCTCTCTAAAATCATCTATACGCCCAAGTATGTTTGTGTTATGATGTGTATGTGAAATCCAATATGTTACAAATGGTATCAAGAGCCATGGTTAGATCATCTCTTACATATCTTTGGATTTCTAGTGGTTTTTAGGTGGTTTTTGAGTTTGAGAAAGTTTAGTGGTTTTTGCATTATTTGGTGGATTTCTAGTGTTAAAGTTTGGATTTTGATTGTACTTTTGTGTTTAGGATCATCACAAGTGTTAAGGTTTTGATTTGGAAGGCTTGAATCATCGTGGTTGGGTTGTTTTTGGATTGAAAATTGCGTTTTTAAAGTTTTTTCTAGCTAGCGACTTGAGCTGCAGACTTCTTTTCTTGTTAGCGACTTGGTTTGTAAAACGGTTGCGAGTTGTAGTGTGTTTTGGTAGCGACTTGGTGCTTAGCGATTTGTCTATTGAGACAAGCCGACAAACAATACACTTAGTGGATTCTCCACTATGGGTAGCGACTTGGTAACGGTAGCGACTTGCTTTCAATTTTGTTAGCGATTTGTTCTTTAAGTTTCTTAGTGACTTGGTGCTAGCGAGTTGGACCTTAGCGAGTTGCTATTTAGCGACTTGGCACTTTAGCGACTTGGTGCATAGCGACTTGCTGTCAAAATTTGTAACGACTTGGGTACTTAGCGACTTGTTTTGTTATTACTTAGCAACTTAGTACTTAGCGACTTGGTTCAAGGATTATTAGCGACTTGGTTGACACTTGTGTGTAATAAGGTTTTCTCTTGATTTAGTAAAATCCCGTGAAAGAATCTATTTCCCGGTTTAATCATTGAGTTATAAAATCTCGTGTTATCTTCAAACATGTCTACCAACATACCTACACTCATCTCCACTGTTGCTGAGAACGTTCATGTAGCAGATTCTCGTCCACCCACAATGTCTTACATCACTGTTCCTTTTCATCACCAAAGTGCTTCAACTTTATGCTACCTCACAGAACAATGAAACTGGTTGTATTTTTAAATGTTCAACCTTGATTGATTCAACAAATTATGATCAAAACTCTTCACCTTCTGATTCAAACTTCAACGAATCACACCTGTCAATGACCCATGATACAATGCATTCTGAATGCAACACTGAGCCATTTCAATTACTTCATCAGCACCTTACACAACTGTTATCCACTCCTATGAGTCGAACATGCTGTGCTCTCTTTCGCCAAGACTTACCTACATTGAAAAGTGCGTGTTCTTGAACTTACAACAATGAAGCTTCAAATTACCAATGAGAAGGTATTAATTGATGATTCTAATCTTGCACTTCAAGTTATTTACAACCAATTTCAGCCGTTTATCAAAGGGGAATATTCTGCTAACTTTGATCAATACATGACTGGAATTTCATTCAAGAAACACACTGGAATGGAAATTCATGAGTTTATCAACACATATATCCAACTCATGAATAATGTGGAAGTCTACATTAAGGATGCTGCTCAAATGAATGATTGTTTGAATGAGTTAAATGAGAGTCATGGAAAATTAAAGGATAGTTGTGATATGTTGGGTAATGGCTCAGTTGAAAGAACGAAAGTTGCTAATGCTGACTGCGGAATTTCATAAACTAAAATGAATGATGGAATTGGCTGTACTGAACACAAAGGCTCAGAGTCCGAAAAACTTGAAACTGCTTACATGTCAGTAAATCCTGTTGTGCATGAGGTAAATACAGATGCCATACCAACAAATGAACAAGTGTCATGCATTGAGGTACCATAGCGACCCTATCTTTGATAATGATATCGATAAATGTGTCTTAGTTGAGTCTGAATCTAAAATCCTTAAAACAAATGACATGATAACAAAAGGGGTTTATGATGAACTTTCAAACAAATACTCAATTCTTGAAAAACATTGTATTTCCCTGGAAATTGCAATACAACAAAAGGAAGAAAGTTTTCGTGCTACAAAATCTTGCATTAATCTGGAATTTCCAGAATTTCAAGAATTCTTTGAAATTAATCACTTAAAAACCCAGATTCAGGACAAAGATTCAACCATATGCAATCTGAAATGTCAACTCTCAGATCTGCATAAGAAATGCAATCTTAGGATGAGCAATCCTAACCATGAGATAAGTAGTGAGTTTAAATCAAGGAATGTTGAATTGGCTTTATGTGTATCCAACTTATTAAGAGAAAATGAGTCCTTAAGAAAGAACTTATTAGATAAAGATTCCAAGTTGATAGATCAAACAAATTCTTTTTTGGCTGACATTGATGCCCTCAAAGCCCAAATTCAGGATAAGAGCTTCAATATTGTTGCCTTAAGAAATGAACTTAGGAAATCTATTGGAAATAGGGTGAACACTAAGTTTGCTAAACCATCAACCTTGGGAAAGTCAACTGTTCAGAACAATTCAAAACATATCGTAGTTAGGCAGCCGAATGCTTTTAGAACTAAAAGATTTAAACCATCGAAATCTAGGCTTGCCTCCCAAGTTGATGCGAATACTGTTTGGTCAAAACCAGTCACTTCACTACTTCATCCCGATATGATGAATAACAAACCTCAGGTTAATGTTCAAAGTTCTAAGATCAGGAATACTAGGAGTTCATCTACTTCTCATAAGAAGCATCAAATGTCAGATCAATCCCCTAAGAAACCCAATGATTACAAGAGGACTAATATTCAAAAGAGGACTATGCCTATATCCAAATCTACTAGCAGCTGTTTCAAATGGATTCCCACTGGCAGACTATTTAAGTTTACAGGATCCAAACTGACTTAAATACCTAGATCTTGCCTTAAGTGGATGCCCACAGGAAAACTCTTCAAGAAAAGTAAACCTAAAGGGATCTCCACCAATGATATGGCTAGATCAAACAGTACAACATCCAATAGTGAGACTACTTATGTCACTAACTCATCTATTTGCAATACTACATGTGCTTCTAGTGCAATGTGTTCTCAGTCTTTTTCAGGTACAATGCTCAACTCATTTAGGAACTTCATGACTTGGTTTCCATCTGAAATGAATATTGCTCACTCTGGAATGGTTGCTTGCCAGAACTGACATATCTTGTGCTTTGACTCCTATTCGTCTTGAATCAGGACTCGCTCTTATATATCTATGAACAAATCTTTAAAATAATAATAATAATAATAATAATAATAATAATAATAATAATAATATATCTTTATTTCAATTCATTTCTTTTACATATCTTTATTTCTTTTCAAATCATTTGTTTTTTTTCATTTATATTCCCACTATCTAATAAAAGATTATATCTTTTGTCATCGATAACATCTACGGTCCTAGAAATATCATTCAACAATGATACGGGATCATAGATGAAGTTTGAACAATTGATATATTCTTACTTTATAACGGGTGGGTTAAATTCAATCAAGGTTCCTTGGTAACATTGATTGAGGGGGAGAATTTTTCAAGTTATCAGTATTGTCTTGTCTGGTTTTTGTGGTGATATGTATGTCCTCTGTATTGATTGCTTATTTGTTTCTTGATGTCCATTGTGTTAGTTTGCTCATCTTATTATGTTATCTTATCATGCTATCTGTGCTAGTTGTCAATCTGATAAGCTCATGGACTGAATGTGTTACCTTTTATTGTGTTAGCAACTTAGCATGTTTAATTTGGGTTAGCGAGTTGGTATGTGAAGTCTTAGCGACTTACCCTACACCCTAGCGACTTAACGTGGCAACTTAGCATGCAAATTTTTGGATAGTGACTTGCTTCACAAAACTACAGGGACTTAAAGTGGCAAATTGGCATTCTTGAAAAAGTTTATCCCTATACCCTAGCGACTTGCCATATTCTTTCATTTTCATAAAACTTTTTATTTTTCTCTCTCGTGGGTTCAATCTTCGTAGCGATTTGTGTGTGGTAACAACATCTTAATCTGCTTCTTGTCTCTAAATATGTAGATCATTTGCATCTCCTAACTCATTTTCTTTAACAGATTCCTCTCATCTTGATCATCGTCAGTTTCTTTCCTCGTAGAGGTTTGTTAATGGATTCTTGAATGGAATTATTGATATATATGTGTAAATGGGTTGAGGGTTGTTTAGATGCTCTAGGGTTGTTGTAATGATTCATAATTATTTGTATTAATGAATTTGTATGCGTCGTGTATATGGTTTGATTTGGGTTGTGTTGCTGTAATAGCTTGTGTTTATGGATTATATGCACATGTACTTAGTAGCGGTTTGATTGTGTTGAATAGATTGTGAAATTGTGCGAATGATTTGCTTGTGTTCTTGATAGCGTCTAAGATGTGTTCTTTGTAGCGAGTTGGATATGTATGTTCTTGGTAGCGAGTTGGTGTATAAGTTCTTCGTAGCGAGTTTGTTTGAGTGTTCTAGGTAGCAATTTACCAATATTCTTGGTGGCGATTTAGTTTGCTTATTCTTACTTAGCGACTTACCTATGTAACTCGTAGCGACTTATCATTATCAAAAGTTGGTAGCGACTTGTACTTACAAGTCTGCAAGATGTTACTCTTATAGCGACTTGGTTCTATCAATTTTGATAGCGACTTATTTTGTATAAGTTTAGCGACTTGCTGGCTAATTGTTCTAGTGGCGACTTGGTATGTTGAATTATTTCAAGGCGACATGCTATTGCAATTTCATGATTAGCGACTTGATTCAGGTTTACCTGTAGCGACTAGCTTTAACAACATACTCTTAACAACGTGCTATAACATCTTTGTTTGAGCAAATTTGTACCTGGTTCCTCTTGTAGTAACTTCGTATGACAACTTGTCTCAAATAACTTGCTATATCATCCACATAATAGTATCTTGTCTCATGAAATTGTTAATAGCAACTGTGCATTTAAATAATTTGATACTAAAACAACTTGTCTCTCGAAAACTATGCCAAATGGAACCTGTATCTTGAAAAACTCTTTAATGACTCTCAATCTTTTTCAATATGCTTATGGGTACTTTGTCTAAACTACTAAGTTATAGTGTTTATGACATAAGGGTGTATTCAATGTTGCTTAACTAACCATCTATAATCTAACATGCTCTCAATCATTGTTGTTGTTTGTGTGTATCGTTAGATCTTCAATGGCAAACACAACCTCAGCCGAGAACATTGCATCTTCTGCTCCACCCAAAGTGCTTACAGACAACGAAATCCTTCCTAAAGCTAAATGGGTAGAAATAGGAAAAAGTAATTGTTATGTGGACATGCAAAAGCTGCAACAAAATCCAATTCTCAAAGTGTCTATTAATATTCTCAAAAACACTAACTTCTTCAGTGCCCTAACCAAGCAATGCACAATTCCCACCATTTACATCCAACAATTCTGGAACACCATTAAATATGAAAATATCACAACTCATTACACTTGCAAGCTGGATGATAAGGAATTTGTAATCAACTCGGACATTCTCAGCAAGGCTCTTGGAATCACACCCTGTAACCCCACCATACGAACTGAACCTCCACCTAGTGCGGAAGAGCTAATAGTCTTTCTGATTGGTTTAGGTTATCAATTCAGCATATTAAGGGCTTCTGACATCATCACATGACACATGTATCAACCCTGGAGAGCAATGACTACAGTTCTCAATTTATGCTTGTCAAGAAAAACATCCGGGTTTGATAAAGTAAGAATTCCCGTCTTGCAAATTTTATGGGGTATAGTCAATGGGGTGAATGTTAATGTAACTGAATGCATTTGGGAAGAATTCTCTTTGTCAATGAACACATTTATCACTGATAGAACGAACTTTCAGAATAAAGCTCAGGGTAGAAAGAAAGTTAACAAACCTGTGATCCCTAGTATCAGATTTTCAAAACTTGTCATCCAGAACTTGCAACAAACTCACAACTTCAATCCTAGGAGTGAATCAGTCCTTCATAATGCCAAGGAAGAATTTGTTCTGGGTAACCTTAAATATGTTCCTAAAGGTATGGATAAGGAGATCTTTGGTCTGGCAATTCCTGATAGTCTTCTCACTGACGATATTAAGAAGAAGGATTACTTTAAACTATACAAGAAAAGGGCTTCCAGATCCGGTGTTAATGATGATGTCTCTCCCACTCCACCATAATCCAAATCAACTAAGTCTGTTTATGGCTCAAAGACTTCAAAGACTTCAAATGCTGCTCTCCCTAAAAAGAGACTTGAAAGATCACACACTACTAACACCACAACCCAGAAGCAGAAAAGAAAGAAGAAGGAAGTGGGAAAGGGAAATGTTGAGGAAACAGAGGTTTCAAGGGGTGAGACTAGTTTGATTGATGAAGATGATGCTTCTCTGCAACTAGGGATCAAGCAAAGCCTAGAAAGTCAGAATGTAAGAGCACCGGTTGGAGGAGTAGTGCTAAGAGAACCTGAGCAAGTGTCTCGTTGTACAACACCAATCACACAAGAGAAAGGGAAAGTGATTGTTTGTGTAGAACAAGCTGCTCACATGCTTCTGACCTTCTCATCTTCACCATCAAGAACTACCAATCAGTTGGAGCTAAAGAAAAGAATTGTTGAATCTTCTTCAGCTCAAGAACATTCTAGACTGGAAAAGGAGGTATCTAAAGCACAAGAAGAAACTCCTGCATCGAGTGATACCCAGTATGAGCAAAATATTGAGGAAGAGTTGCAACACATCTCACAGGAGAACCTTGAGTCAAGATCTGATGAGTCCAGGCACTTGGAAGAACCAAATCTGTCTAATGACTCTCTACCCTCTTTGAAGAATCTTGATACAGACATCTCCTTTGGTGATCAGTTCATAAATGTAGGATTGATATATTATTATGTTAGATGATTCGGGTGGTCTTGGATGATCAAAATACATGATAGCCATTTTAGAGAGAGAAAGTAGAGAGATGGGTGTTCTTGGTAGAGAGTTACTTTGAAACAAATGGAATATTAGATTGAGAAGCACCACCCCTTCCATGGATGGAAGGGGTATTTATAGTTACAAACATAACGACCTCCTATCGGCCTGTGGATCAGGTATACAGTGGGTAAAGACCCGTCCTTCCTCAACGGTGTTACACTATGCTAAACTAAACTAATAACTAACTAATAAACTGATAAATAACATAAACAACGGCAAATCTACGAGCTAACATATGCTAGACCATTATTGGGGTGACCGACTCTTTAACATGGAATTTCCAATTCCTAACAATCTCTCCCTAAGGGAGGTCACCTCATGAAATACATTTTGCTTCCTAGCATTCTATCTTTGACTTCGTTCTTGAGCTCGTAGACTTGAATTCTTCATTTCCGCAATCTTTGTGCTTTAGTAGCGAATCTTCAAAGTCCGCATTGATTTGTACTTTCGGTGGAGGCCTTTAAGCGATCCACATCTTTGATGATCTTGAGCTTTCTTTGAGATCATCGACCACAATAAATCTGGATCACCCTTTATTGTGTTGCCATCATGTGAAGTTGTGACTTTTGGACCGACATGCTCACACTTTTGAATCATGACATCTTTCCATCGAGTAGCGGAAGCCTTCTTCGGTTCATGATATTTGCGGCGTGACGAAGCATAGTATGAAATATCGAGCCGAGTTATGTAGATATGCACCATCATGATTTCTTCAAATTAGGTGTGGATCTTTGTGAGCATGCGGCTTTGGATTGACTCCTCATTTCGATCGGTAACCGTCCAAATGTACCGCAAACAACGATTAGCAATAAAACACATGAAAGTGTCTTTGATCACTTCGTTGAAATGAGGTACACGCCCACGGTTCCCGTTGATCGATACACAATCTTGCTGTGATCGGTAGGATTCGAGGAATCTCCTTGACGAGGTTTCGCGTTGTTCTAGGCGTTCTCAAACCGGAATGTCTCAAAGAACACAACACGGAGTGAGTGAACGATGAATTGAGATTCAGCGATTGATGAAAAATGATTTGAAAAACAATCGCGTATTGCTTGAAGAAAGAGTTTTGCAATACAACGAAGGTTTTATGAGAAAGATCAATTTTCAATCAAAATACTTTTTGTATTAGAGAATGAGTACACATTCGACGTGCTAGTGAAAAGAAGAGATTCGCACATCGAACGGTTTTTCTAAAAGTATTTTTCAATCAGAGATACTTTTTGTGTTTAAAAATGAATACACATTCGATGTGCTAGAGAAAAGAAGGTTTGCACATCGAACGGTTTTTCCAAAAGTATTCGTCAATTCCATTCCTGGACCAAGGTTGATTCAAGAGTGAATCGCCCCATCGTTTCTATCCAGTTGTCACAAGTTTGATCTTCCGAGAAGATCTCACATGTCACCCACCAAGAGCTTGTTTGATGTTGGCTCTAGAAGGATTTCCATCTTCATCGTGAATACTTTTACATATCACTCGGATGTTCTGGCAATACCACAAGGATAATGCGTAGGACTCTTAATATATAATCTCTCTTTCCACATTGTGTGAAACAGAGAGTCTTCATTGAATGTGTCCTAATGAGATTTATTGATGATCTCGTGGCTCTAGACTCAATTTGTGCATATTTGGATCCTGTATCGGAGACTAGGGAGAGGGTCTCCTTCTTCAATATCAACAATCTCTAAGAGAAAGTCGATAGATAATGTCGGTTCCCTGTGAGAATGAAACAAGTCCTTTTAAGAGGAACTTGAGTGGTTTGGGTAGTTGAAGTGCGGTCGTCCTTTGGGTCCATGACGTCTTGTCTTCAATACCGATGTTACCTTGGTAACTACCGGTAGCATATGAATTGAACCCGGTATCGCCTAAGGTTGAATAATTAGAGGGCTATTTGTTTCACCCTTTTCTCATTCAATTATTTTCATTCTTCAACCCCTTGATGCTTACCGAGACTTCATAGCTAGAACCTTGTTTGGTTTATTCGATACTAGCTCGATCTCATCCGCACTCTTCCCATATCTCATTTTCTCCTTTTTCAATATACCTAAGGACTCTACACTATCTAGTGGATTGTCCTGGTAGATCCCTCCGACTCTGGCGGGATCGTTGGAACGAATACCTAACCTAACCATCCTTATAACACCATGCATAAAATAAATTGGTCGGTCTTTTGGTATTGTTCTTTCCTTCTCGAAACCAATTGAAAAATCATTTGGAAAATCAATCAAGGTACTTGTGATATAAAATCAAAACATTTTGTACCTTAATTGTTTTGATCAATTTAGAAATGCTCCCCCTCAACATGTGCATATGATATTGAAATTGATTGGCACATGGAGGCAAGAGTTCTTTGAAATAATTTCTTGATCACAATTTCCATAGAAAAAGCCATTTGATTTTCTTGGTAAATTCTCCCCCTCAATATGTGCATACGATAAGAGAAATCATTTTAACACATAGAGGCAAGAGTTCTTTTGAAGCACAATTACGATCACACAAGCTATTAAGAAACCATTCACTCTCCCTCAATATGTGCATCAATATATGAAAGAGTTTAGCACATATTAGAGAGAGCCAACACTTTGAATCAAAACGATCATCATTATCAAATTTCATATTAAATCACAAATTCTCCCCCGATCAAAAATATCAAACCCTTTGAGATTTTGGATCTCAAGTGATTTAATTAGGTTTAGAAAACATGGGAGAACTTGTGGCCTTGTTTAAATACTCATCTTGTTTTTTTTTTTTTTTTTTTTTTTTTGGATAAATCCTCCTCCTCAACATGTGCATTGTATATATGAAATCGTTTGGCACATGGAGGCAGGAGTGCCTATAAAGGACTAAAACCAATTCCATTTAAACAGATAAGAGATTTAAATCACTATCTCTCCCCCGATCAAAAATTTCAAACCAATTGAGATTTGTGATTCCAAAAGATTTAAATCATTTAGAAAATTTTGGGGAAAGACGTGGCAAGATTTGTTTTTGAAAAATGACAGATAAGGAACAGTTTTTCGACATTAAAGATTGTTAGTGTCAGGTATGATTGTTTTAAGAGATCTTTAAGTAAAATAAAACAATTTCACAATCAAACAAGAATAGAAAAAATTTCATTTTGACAGATCTTTGAGTTTTAAGGAAAATCATACCATGAAATAACATTAAATCTTTAGATCACCACTTATTATTGTACAAACGGACTTTTATGAAGAGATATTGTTTTGAAAATATTTTATTTTAAATCACTCTCCCCCTCAATCGATGATTGTAGTCGATGATTGAGTGACTTAAGTTTTGAAAAAATGAGGTTTTCAAAATTTAGTCCAATTTATTCTCAAAAACAATATTTTTCCATTTTCAAAACAATTTTAATCAAATTTTTCAAAATTGTTTAAAAATGGTATCCTGCACAAAGATACGTTAGGTGGTTGAGAAGCTTCCGTTGTTCTTTGTAGGGCTTGGAAGAAAACCGTCTGCAGACGCAGTGAGACTTCTTCTTACGTTGCATTTGAATGCCAACCGAGGTCAAATTAAGCTCCGTTTCTTCAATCACTTAGAAGAAAACCATCTGCTGATGCAGTGAGACCTTTTACGTTGCATTTATGCCAACTTTCCACAGAAATCCAATTAAGTTCCGTTTCTTCATTTGTCAACCCAAGATATAGTTACCCTTTCCTTTCGGCATCCAATCATCTTCAATTGTGGGATCCGGATCGGGAACATTCTTATATACCAATATACCTGCATACGTTAGTGATCACACATACAGATATATGGTGGTCGACATCACCCAAACATCAATCGACTAATAAAAGTCAATGTAACATATCAATCAGATCATATAAATGTATGGGAATAATGTGTACATCAAACTCTAATCATCTAATCCTAGCAATCATATCCTAGGCACCTAGTCCTTCAACATAGGTTAACATCATTTGTAATTAAGCATATTAGGATAATTAATAAAGCCCGTTAGATGATATAAATTTGAAAACATTCTCCCCCTCAATCAATGACTCATTTTCTGAAAATTTTAAAAGCGCTGAAGTCATTGATTGAGTTTGCAATTTTATGAGCATTCTGAATCTGATTGATTTATAAGCAACTCATTACCACCATTTTGAAATACAACAAATATTTTTCTGAAGAATTTTAGACGGAAAAACATTTATGTAGGAACACCAGTCCTTCGACATACTTTCCTCATTTAGTTTTAGGATAAGTGCACGAAATATTTGAAAAATTGGTTTAGCGCAGCACTTTCCTTTCTTGAAGACCGGGTTGCTATCTGAAATAATAGCAAACAATGGTTTTAAGCGCTGGTTGCAGTCAGAAGTAACTGCAAGCCATAATTTTAGACATGTTTTGGAAAAGAATATTTACACCTCCTGTTCGAACTTCATCTATGGTCCCGTGCCATTATTGAATGACATTTCTAAGACTGTAGATGTTATCGATACGAGAAGACATGTCTTTAGAAAACATATTTTTGGTATTTTTAAATTTTCTGATTTTTATGGGTTTTGTTGGTTTTATATTTTTCTATTTTCTTTTTGTTGGTTTTATATTTTTGTATTTTGTTTTTCTGATAAATATATACAAAGATAGAGTAGATGATATAGTAAAAGAAAATGATGATACGAGTACCGAGATAAGGATATCGAACAGCCCCGTTGTAGAAGATAGAAGTCATCATCTCTTAAACATTCACCACCAAAGCTTCCGAGGCTCCATAATAGAAGAAAGAAATTGAACCATCTGAAAGTGAGACTTTGGCAGCTTCCCCCCAAACCGAAAATCCTTTACCGAAAGGTATTCAAAGCTTTCTTTCAAGCTTCCTTAGCAGTGCACAAAGAAGCACACAATTATCATCGAACTTGCTGCTCCTTTTAAGAATAATCACCGAGATTCTTCGTTCGAGGTTATATCATCCAAAAGAAGAACAGCAACGTATCATCCCACATATAAATAATCTTCTCAGATTCCATATCCACTGAAGTCTGAAGCAATCCATACCACAGGTTGTCAAGAAACCACTTCCCCCAAGTAGACAAATTGATGCAGTCAGTCTCTTAAACTAGAGCTCACGAACCCAAATACACATATACCCAAAGACAAAGAAAATTATACCATCGAAGTAGCAGATTAAGTCCAATAGCCAAAGAATAACCCCGATGTATACTTTCTCTCCCCCTGAAGAAAGTGCATGAAGCTCAAGAACCCGAAGTACCTGAATGCCCAAAGAGAGAATAACCGATAACATTGAAGAAGCAGGCCGAATCGTTGATTATCTCTACGAAGGACTATCTCTGCGGATTTCAACTCCGGAATAAGTAATTATATCTCTGAATCACTGATTAGGCACTCAAGTGAAACAGCTGAGCGTCCCCAATGTATACAATCCTCTCTCCCCTGATGATTGTGATAACATCGAAATCATCACACACTTGTGTACCTCTTTTTATCATCAGAAACTAACTCTTCCATCTCTTCTCCCACATAGTTGGAATAAGAACACTAAACGCCTTGATGAGTAAAACCTTGAGTTTATCTGCGGTCATGACATTTGTTTTCCCGAGATAACTTCAATCACTTAGAAGTATTAAGTCCATCAAGTTTACTCGCCATGAGTCAAACCTTGAGTTTCTCTATGGTAATAACATTTGTCTTCCCATGATATCTTCAATTACTTAGAAGTATTAAGTTCATCAAGTTTACTCGCGTTTAGATACGTGTCTCCTTCCCCCTTGCTGGTTTTGATACTTGTAATCAAGCAACATCTTATCGACCCAAATACATGAAATCTTTGAGAAGAACACTTGTAATCTTGTGGGAATCAAGCGTCAAGTAGAATGTGAACAAGTCTAATTGGGATTAAATCGACATTTCACTCTCCCCAATTAGTGCTCTCCCTAAACAGACAATCTTTATGATGAGTGCCCGAAATAAGAAGAAGTCTTTAGATCGTTAAATGCAATTGTCTTTTAGTCTTCTAACATGTAGCGTAAAATGTAGAACGGTGATAGACTCGACCTTCTTCAAGATTGTCCGGTTGGGGAATAGATAGTTAACATCTTCATTTCACCAAAACACAAGAACATCACCAAAAAGCATCCCAATTAACTTACATCTTGCAAATCCCTTAATTAAGATCCTCGCAATCAAACAAAACGTAAAGATGTTCATCAAGGAAATCAACAATCACCAGTAGCGAACACACGAAATGGTAACACCAAGCAAACAATCGCATCAAACAAGAACGAGAAGGTTGTTCGAATCATCATGTTGATGTGCACGTGAAGCATTAACCAGAAGCACTTTGTCAATAAACTCATATCAGCTTGTGAAGATGTCAACTAACGGCTCTTAGAAGAAACACCATGTAAAGATGACCCGATAAGAAGAAGCTCGGTTCTTACATGAGTTTGGAGCCGTTTGACCATTTATTCTCAGATATCTATCAACCATGCAGAATTATCATACTTCTTCTCCCCCTCAAGAATTGCATACGGAGATGCCATTCTTGATGAAATAAGTGAAAATCATCCGAATGTTCAATTCACACTTCTCCCATAAAATCAAAGACATGATGTCGCCATCTTCATTATAATCGAGCAAGTGGAATGAGAAAACAATCAATGGTAGCCGGTTCACTTGATGACCCAAGCGCATGGAAAAGTATGAAGCATGTTGATGAGAATGGTCATAATAAGAAGATTTCTCTTCTTCATAAGATAAAGCGCCATCAAGCGTACACTTTTCTTTTCTTTAGAGAACGAGGCTTGAACTCAAGTATTCAAACGTCATAAGAAGATTTCTCTTCTTTCGAAGATAAAGCGCATCAAACGTACACTTTTATTTTCTTTAGAAGGCGAGGCATGAACCGATGTGTTCATCGTCATTATGATGAAGTACGAGGCCCGAATCGATGTGAGCAGGCGTCATAATCTCTCTTTTCGACTCTCTCGACAAAACATGTAATCATCCCCATTATCATTCTCAGAGGCTCTTTGTAGTGACGGTTGATGGAGAAAACCCAATATGATGAATTTGACCACAAGTAAACTACCCCGAACTCGTGACTTAAACTTGCACATATGTAACAAAGATCGGTGCCGATTTCCATTAGCATCTCTAAGTACTCTCTATGTACTCTATACTCTTCAACCAACCAACCATCAAGTATAAGACGTACATTACCTCATGAAAATCCACAATTGAATGTGACACTGAGCACTACAACGTAACTCCTTAAAGTGATAGTTATTTTGAGATGATAAGATACCAATTCCCCCAAGTGGAAAAAAGAAAAGGAAAAAGTCACCCAACAATAACTAGATTTCCAAGTCTTCATTTTTGATAATAAGCTCGAACAAGGATCATGAAGAATCTTCATCCATCCATCCCCAATACCTTCTGATACTAAGTACACTCGCCCGTGATAATTCACTTCAACCTCAAATAAATAATACTAAATTAACGCCATTGTCACATCTTCTGGTTAACTGCTCAAATCTAGCCTTCTTTGACATTTAAACGAACTTTGATAATGGTTTCATCCCGACCATGGTTTAAAGCACGTAACCCCGTAAAACCATGTAATAACCAAACTGCCATGACGAATATCCAAACACACATCCAATTCATGAAGTACACTCTTTATCCCTTCTTCAAACGAAACCGTAGCACCAAACATCAAAGAGATCTCGAAATACACTTTCCTTTCTCCAAGATAGTTCCATCATTACGGATTTTACAACTCTATGGTTTAAACCGAGAAATAGTTTCTTCATGATTTTACAAAACCAAGAATAAACCGTAAGATAGGTCCGAAATGCACTTTACTATTACTAGGATGTTTCCATTGTCACGGATTTTACAAGTCTATGATTTAAACCAGAAATAGGTTCTTCATGGATTTTACAAAATCAAGACAAAACCGTAAACAATGTCAGCTTGAATGTGTTATGGCAACTTTGGTTTCGGAGAATATCTATTTCAGGGGAACATGCATCAATACATCAATGGTTCATTATCTAACATCATCAACATTATCAACCATCCAATAAATACTTTGGTAAACACATCATCCACATATTCAGTCGGCTGTTGCAGTGACCACATGGTGAAGTAAACCCGATATACCAAACTTGATCATGAAGTAAAATTCCCCAGATTTGTTACTTAAACTTGTACTAATCATTATGAAGAAGAAACAGTGTACCCAATGTACAAACCTCTTGACATTCTCAACTGAGTGAGACACCGAAGTGATAGCTACGTTGTGGGTTAAGCGAGAAAGAATCACAACCGTAACTAAATAGCCAAGTCTTTATCACACTCTGTAAATGCCCAAACAAGTCATATTCGCGGAAGGGTAGAAAGAAAGAAGATGAAATAAGTAACCGTGCCTGGAAAATCTCACTTCAACTCCAAATAATAAATACCAAATGCAAACAACCCCGTAGTCGAATTTGTTCAATTAATTCAAGCCGTGACAAAATATCCTCCGTGAAAATGCATAGACCAAAGTATCAAATCGCATATCACAACAAATCACATAGCACAACAGATCTCATCATCAAAACTCATGTTCAAACCTCATTACCCAATAAATCTCATCATCATCAAATCTCTTCAACACGTCTCAGATAATCCAAATTTCATAAAATTCAAATCTTAAAAAAAATCACATCAAATCTCATAATATGCGATCCAATTATGAGAAGCCTATCTGGTCCAATTCACATACATGTACACCGAATCCAATTCAAGCACACATCAGGTTCAACATATGTTCATAATAATTCGGATCTAATCAAAGTTTTCATACACACAAATTCAAAATGATCCAAATTACACATATCAAATCTCACATATCACTATAGACAAGATTATCCAAGTCTGTCACAAAATGAATATGACTTCGTATAGCCCAAATATATTGTTACCCTGCCCAAGAGCTGTCCAAATTAGACCAAAGAAGCCCTTTCAAGATAATTCAGCCCAAAAGAGATATTCGGTCCAATCATTAAGTCATAAACCCGATCCAAGTCCAAATACCTTAACCGGTATTTAAAACCTAAAATACCCTACATATTAGGTCACACCTTCTTAACCTAATCACACTTAACATATTAATCCGCCTCTCTCTTCTCATCTCACAAACTCAGACGCCTCATATCCAAAACATTCTCACAAAATCCAATCCTAATCTCATTCCAGTCCGCCCCCATCACATAAATCTGCTCCAGAACTATCTAGCCAAGTTGTCCATGTCAGTGATAACACGACACATTATGCCACAGGGATGGCTTAGGATGTTGTTAGTACCACAGAGATGGTATTGAGTGTTTAGTGATAGCCATGAGATCATCGAACAGTTTCAAGGTAGGTTTTAACTTGTTTGATTTTCGTTTAATTAGAGTTAATGAAGGACCGAATCAATGTCGTGATTTAACATAGTTGTTAACATCACTTCTGTATATTCGAAAATTATCAAACAACAATTTGGTAAATGATGAAAGTGTTCGTTGGAAAGACCTCATGGTCGTAATAAAAAATTGCATCCTCAAACTTTTTGAGATCATTGTAGTGTTTTGTGAATGGACCCTAGATGGTCTTGATGAAATATTAGCCAAACACGAAAGTTTCTGAGATAACTCAACGGATCTTTATTCAAATGATATTGATACTTTTGTTATCAGTTAAGTTTGTAATGGGTCGAGATCGATGATGAAATCATTATAAGGGTTGTTTGGATCTAATAAAGGTCTTGAGAAATGTTTACAAACCCTTGATGAGATATTAGATCATGTAATGGTTAAATATGGTGTTTGAGTCGTGAGTCTTGATGTTGGTTTATGTTATTGTGGTCTTAGGTATATGGTTGCTTGAGGTTGAGTCTTGTTGTGGTCACGGTCATACTTCTCATTCTACATTTCTGTCCCGATGGTTAAGGTCACAAGTCTCTAGACTTGAAGACAAGTCGCTAGCCATTTGTATAGTGTCAAGTCGCTAGCATAGAATTGAGAGCAAGTTGCTACTTGTTTTAACCCATACAAGTTGCTACAACTTATTCAAGAATAAGTCGCTAAGTCTAATTTTATCCAAGTCGCTAACATCTTGACACTAAGTCGCTACTGTATTAACACCACAACTCGCCAAGACCAGATTCAACGAATCTGGATGACTTGTCAAGACAAGTCGCCATGAAGGACATATGACCAACTCGCTAGCATGAAATACAAGTCATTTTATCATACTATCATTCTTACCCAGAAAAACTGCATAAGAATGCTTCATTTTGACCACGTAAATCTGACCTTATGACCAAAAACTTGACACAAGACTGTTTTGGTAAATATGAAGCAAATAGTAGTTGAAAACTGTTTAAAACTGTTTGAAGCAGATATGACCATAACACCTTTTTGATCAAACGAAACACAAAGCTTGTCTATAAAACCATTTTACCTATAACAAAGTTCCGACCACACAAATAAACAAAAAAACAGTTCCAAACACGAATCAAAACCACAAGAAATTATCAAAACACAACAACCTTGGCTCTGGTACCAATTGTAGGATCGATATATTATTGTGTTAGATGATTCGGGTGGTCTTGGATGATCAAAATACATGATAGCCATTTTAGAGAGAGAAAGTAGAGAGATGGGTGTTCTTGGTAGAGAGTTACTTTGAAACAAATGGAATATTAGATAGAGAAGCACCACCCCTTCCATGGATGGAAGGGGTATTTATAGTTACAAACATAACGACCTCCTATCGGCCTGTGGATCAGGTATACAGTGGGTAAAGACCCGTCCTTCCTCCACGGTGTTACACTACACTAAACTAAACTAATAACTAACTAATAAATTGATAAATAACGTAAACAACGACAAATCTACGAGCTAACATATGCTAGACCATTATTGGGGTGACAGACTCTTTAACATGGAATTTCCAATTCCTAAAAATAAACGATAAACCCACAGACACTGAGACTCTGAAGAAAGATAAGGAGAAAGATGAAGTAGAATCCATGTTCACCGTCAACATACAGCAAGACACTTCTAAAATCCCACCTATGTCTGCTCCTACTCTTAAAACCGAACTTCCACCACCCAAAACTGCCCAATCAACCGCACTTCCACCACCTGATCCTACTAATGTTCAAACAGTTGAACCAGTGATTACAGTCTCTGATACTGTCACTCCTCCTGCCTCGCCACCTCATGCTTCATCTTCTCCAGTTAAAACAACTGAACTATTACTTGAAGAGGCCATGACACGTATTGCAACCATTAAGAAACATTTTCCTATCGCCGTCAATAATCTTGATAGTCCTGTCAAAAAGCTGGAGAATTTTAAAATCAATGAGGTCATTACAAAGGCAGTAGAAGATGATATCAAAGATGCAGTTGAATGGGCAATGAAGGCTCCGTTACTTCAACGATTTAAAGACTTGCCAATCTCTGATATGAGAGCGACTCCTACGAAAGAATGTGCGATGCGGAGAGCATTTAAACAATACACATAAGAAACTACATGAAGCACTCGAGGAATCAATGAGACTTGACAATCATCGACAATTTGTGGAAGATGTACAAGAAAGGGATAATAAGAAGAAAAGAAAGACTGCTCGGAGAAAACTACGATAAGTCTAGAGGTCCCAAGCCACCACCGCCAACCTGGAGGAGCTGGAGCTTACGGTATTGGTGGATCTTGAGCACAACTACCACACCTTCACCATAACCACCATCATCACCACCAAAACCTTCCAATCAATCTAGTCCTTAGGAGAAAAGGGAACTCGGAAGAAATCTGCGGCTTGGACAACGGTTGATCCAAGGTTCACACCCACAATCTCTTCAATTCACGAAGATCAAATGGTTCATGAAGAGTCGTATGTCATGGCGTAGTCGGAATCAGATGAAGATGATGCATCCACCAAGCATATTCCCAAGCCATCGAAGATGAATGGTTTGATACATATGTATCGGAGAACGCCTAACACATCTAGAGTGGCACCTTCAAAGGACACAACCAAGTTGGCTGCAGAGAGACCCTATACACCGAAACCTCATGGTCTATCCCGAGACCGACACGATGATCCCCGACAACAACTTGGCTTCCACAATTTCTACTAACTATGAAACTCCGGATGAAGACTCTCTACTTCATGCCTTTGGAGATATGGGCGACTTCATTAAGTGGTTTTGTGAGCGAGAGGAGAATCGCGTCAATCACTCAAAGGATCTTGAAGGACAAGCTTTTGAAATTGTCAAGGTCTTTTACTCGGATGCCAATCAACTACAATACCGGATGGAAGAATGCCATAGGATGTTGAATGATCAAGTCGGTGAAGCGGATCGATCGCTTCAATGTGAACAAGCCTCTTCCTCTCGGTGGTGAACACGGACAAATGACCATTCGATCGAGTTCTTCTTCAACCATGACCTAGACTATCTTTGTGCTCATACTCTTTGAAATAAGACCAGCCTTATCGATCTCAAAGATAAAAGTCGCTACTTACTCGATCGGGGACTTGAGCAGATGGTTCCGATCAGTGCAGGATGACGAAGAACAAAAGTGCGACATTGCCGCTTCATATGGTATTTCACGGTGGTATAAAAAGAAGAATTTCTACATCGAGAGACATGGGTGAGAAAAGGCGAAAAGGTGTTAGATCCAAGCTACAAATTCTAAGTGTTATCGGTGTAGAGATCTTCCCAATCCATGGCTATGAGTATCGAAGAAGATCGTTCTTAGAAGAGCGGACCAAAAAGATCATGTGATTGAAGAGAACGACTTCAAGCACTTGATGCCCAATGATTTTGAAGACCTCTACCTTACGAATCTCCAAGGATACCTTGATCACCTACCGCCGTGAAAAGAAAGCTCTCTCGCCTCATCAATCTACGGATTAGAGGCTTAGTCATCCAAAACGGGTTGAGGACTTTCGACTTGGGATGGAAAGCTACGGACTCGGGTCAATTTAACAAGGCCATAATGGGATACCTCGGGACATGAATTTCATCACGACTATATAGTGCTTGACACCCCTGAGCCATCCTCTTCCACGACGATCTGAGACTCGCATCTTGATGAGATTGTGCGAGCTCTACAAATTCGATGATGGTACTCTCAAGATGGTCAAGAAGAACCGAACTCCGAGTGAAAGAAATCGAGTTGATCGAAACCATGGAACAAAACAAAATTTTGGATGACGAGGACTTAAAGAGGTGTGAAGATTTCATTTCTTGCAATCAGCGAAGACTTAAGACTCGAATGATCTTCCACGATCTTGAAAGTTTTTGGTGGTAGACTTCGTGAAGGTCATTACAAGCTACTTCAAAGAACTGAATGAAGACATCTTCCGGAAGTAGTTTCTGTTTTGCATTATTTATGTGTAATATGTGACGTACAAACTATGAACAACTATAACGCATGTAATAGTGTTAGGTTATGTACTGTGGTTTCCCTTTGTGTCTAAAAAGGGAACTTCAGTGTTGTCCACTTCTAATCATATAAAATTGGACACATTTTTCTCCAACAAATGTTTTGTCTCATACATATTTAAATCTCTTGAGATCCAAAATCTCAAAGGATTTGAAATTTTTGATCGGGGGAGAAAATGTGATATAAATATGAAAGATGATAAAAGAGGACTGATGATGTACCCTCCGAGTAGCTCGAAGGACACTCCTCCGAGACGTGTCGAAACCCTTCTGTTCAAAGGTCCAAGTTAGGATTCCAGAATATCCATAGGCGTCAAACCATTCGTTGGCACGAAGGTTACCTAAGGGAACTCGCCATCCAAAGCCCTAAGCCCTTGGGTATGGCCGACGAAGGACAATGGATAAGGGAACCGCCGACTTGGTCAAACCCACGATCTCCTCTTCTCTTGGCTTCCCGTCAAGTCCGAGAAGGCGTGGGTCACTAAGCCCTAGCGGTTAACCACAATCATGGAACACCCCATGATCTCCGACATTCATGCGAAGTGCTCTCAACCCTATTTCATTCACTATAAATAGGTTGGACGGGCAATGGATTATGGTATGCTCATTTCACACTTATCTCTTTACTTTCACACACTTATACAACCATAACTCATACTTACTCTCATGTCGGAGGTGGTTCGCAGGTCCTACCCTGCGCAATCACTTAACGTAGTGTCTTAGTATTTCTTATTCTCGTGTTACAAAGTAGTCTTGGCTGGAACACACACCCTCATTACTTTGATCCTCATGAGCTCGGTAGTGCAATCTTTTACACAATCGGTGGCGCCATCCGTGGGACCACAACTATTAGTCCGTAATCACCCGGTCCTAATACCTTAACCAACTACGCTACTTTTCCGGCATGGAACCCGAAGAGAAGATTCACCTCCACGGGTTTCTACTCGTCCCACTCACCACAACTAACACCGATAACCTCGCCCCCATAACAACCTCAACCTTCACCACACGATCTCGTTTGGAAACTACTCCGTGCATCACGCCTCAACATCCGCTAACCCTACTCCGGACATCGGTCCCGCCCGAGAGGCAAACTTTGAGGCCTTAGATTCTTTGCTAAGGGCTCACAAGAGACAAGTTCAGAATACGTAAATGCGGAGGAGTTGGAGTACTCCGGTGAAGAGTATGACGAGGAGATTGAAGTAGAGGACAGCCTCAACCTATGGGCAGGGGCGCTCGGCCCTAAAATGGTTCCCTTCCGTTAGAAGGTCAAATGGAAGGACCGTGGGTTTGAAGAAGGACTCGGAGGAAATACGGGTAGAAGGACGAGAATGCATGGTGAAAGAAGGGCGAGAACTCCAACGGAGGAAGCAACCCAGAGGAAATGGAGGGTAAACCCGCTCCTCTTCTAGCAAACACATTTGGGAAGAGAAGGGCGGGGCTCAAGACCACCCTCTTATGTTTCGAGTATCGGAGATCCATCTCCTACTCCAACATGAACCAATTACCCCCTTCGGGAATGAATCCCTACTTACCTACTCAAACCTACAACACTTACCCTCCAAATGGTTCAATCCCAAACCAGAATTACCAGCAGATGCCCTACGGACAGATTCCTACACAATCGATGGGAATATACCCTTCGTACCAAACTTCCACTGCGTACCCTACCTATTCACAGCCATTTCCTAACCCGTATAACCCTACACCGGTTTATCCACCTCCGTACAACCCTTACGGTGCCGAAGCCTCTGGAGCTTGCACACCCTTCGTGAAATGGATCGAGGACTACCCTTTACCTGACGGCGTGAAGATGCCTACTCATATAGGCACCTACGACGGAAAAGGTGATCCCGACAACTTTCTCCATTTATTTGAAGGCGCTATCAAAATGCAAAAGTGGGTCATGCCGGTAGCATGCCATATGTTCACGTACACGCTCGAGACTCCGCAAGAATATGGTGGAGCAGATGTAAGTCGGGAAGCATTGTGATTCTAGATGATCTTAAGGCTAAGTTCGGTTACACTTTAGCCGTGAAGAAGCACACCAAAACTCACTTAAGTGCACACCATCAAACAAAGGGACAACGAAGCACGAGAGCCTTCGTTACGGATACTGATGAAACTTTGCAGATTATGGGTCTACATGAAGATCGAGGATCTCGGTTTTGTACATGGCCTCCGAACTCAAGCTTGGTGGAATTCACGTCCACCGATCTTCCCAACACCTACAAGGCCTTGATTGAGAAGGCTTACACGGATTGAGTCTAAGGAGGTAGCGACAAGCGGGGCTCCGATAGAGCCAAAGGAAGCATCCGAAAAATTCTCTGAGGGTCCTCACAGGAAGGATCCAAAAATAAGAAGAAGAGCGAGATCGCTTCACCCCTACAACAAAGGCTCGAACCATGGATTGCAAACTTAGTTAAATCTCCCAGAAATCACGGCGATGAGAAGGCCGCAAAATCCTTGATCCTCCGCCTTGGATGATAACACGAGGCAAGGCCGAGACATGTCAATCGCCATTTCCATGAAGATCATGGACATGACACGAACAACTGCAGGGAATTAAAGAAGTAGATCGAAGAGGCGAGACGATCCGGACGGTTAGCACACTTGGTCAAAGGCATAAAGAAGGAAAGGACAAATTCTCCGATACTCAACTAGGAGAATGGAAGGGTAACAAGAAGGAAACTACGCCGCAGATGCTCGACATCGATGGTACACAAACGCGATACCACTTTGAAGAGGAAGGAAGGAAGAAGAGCTAGGAAGTGTAGGAAATAACCTTCCCCACATATCGTAGCGGTACACCTTCGACCGATCCGTGATCATCAAGGTACACATATCCAACAGGAGGTTAACCGGCGATATGGATTATGGAAGCTCTGCGAAATCATCTCGAGCATTGTTTCCTAAAGCTCAATTCATCTATACGCTCACGGAGGGTCGACTCAAAAGCACCGCTAGTAGGGTTCTCTGGTGAACACTCATGGCCTCTGGGAGAAGTACCGTTGGAAGTCACCATAGGCAAGGTCCCTTATCCCGCACGGAGACACTCATTTCGTCATAGTAAGGTCGATTCTCCTTATAATTTATTAATAGGAGGATGATATGCAAAAATGGGAATTGTTGTTTCTACTATACATGTTGCCATTAAGTTCCAAACCTCCTTTGAGTAGGAACTGCATTCATTCTAGTTATGGAGCGGATAAGGGTGTATATGGTGTCAAAAGATCGAGAGAGGAATCGAGGAGCCCCGATGGCAATTTTAGTTGTCTGAGATGAGAGGAGCGAGTTGTCATAAACCCTAGCTATCTGAGCAGGCGGTGGTAGTAGGAAGCAACTCCGGTAATTTCAAGGCGAAGCTCATGTAATCAAGGCGTACGTACTAACCTTGATGTCTTTGCTTGGAAATATTCGACATGACGGTGTTCCAAGAACATTGTTGATAGATGGGCGGTCCTTCGAACGGAGCATAAACTCAATGAGTACAAGCATATTGAGCCCATAAAGCGAAAAAAGAAGCCTTGCCCCGAAAGAAATGCCATGACTTGCAAAGAAGTTGATGAACTTACACAGCGGGCATCACGAGGAGGTTAAATACCAAACTTGGGTGGCCAACCCGGTCTTTGGTAAAAAGAGCGACGGAGGATGGCGATGTGCGTGGATTTCATCGACATCAACAAAGCATGCCCTAAGGATTGCTACCCCACCCGAAATCGACTGGAAGGTAGAATCCTTGGCGAGCTTCCGGTTAAAATGCTTTTAGATGCCTCAAGGGTACCATCGATCCAGATGGCCAAGGAGGACGAGGAAAAGACGACCTTCTACACAAGTAAAGGTGTCTCTTGTTACAGTAAAGATGCCCTTCGGTTTGAAGAACGCAGGGCTACTTACCAACGTCTCGTAGATAAAGCCTTCAACAAAGCGAGATGGCGAAATCTCGAAGCCTACGTTGATGACATGGTTATCAAGAGCAAGGCGAGGAGGACCTACTCCTTGATGTACAGAAACATTCGATCACTCGGGGCAATCAACATGAAGTGAACCCTAAGAAATGCTCCTTCGTGTCGAGGAAGGAAAATTCTTAGGACATTTGATCACTAAGCGAGGGATACAAGCTAACCTCTAAGGTCAAAGCCATCTCCGATCTCCAAGCCCCTAAGTGTCTAAAAGGCGTGCGAGCTGAATGGGAAGTTGGCGACCTTAAGTCGATTTTTGTCGAAAGGAGTCGATAGGTCCCTACCCTTATTCAAGACACTCAAAGGATGCACGGACAAGAAAACTTTCCAATGGAGTCGGGATCAAGTAGCCTTCGAGAAGATGAAGGAGTTCATTGAAATACTTCCAACACTTACATGACCCAATCAAAGGCGAAGTGTTGTTTATGTATTTGGCATCCTCATCGAAAGTATTAGCGTGATCCTTATGGCGTAGAGAGAAAGCGGCAGATCCCAATCTACTTTGTCGTGAGGTCCTACAAGGAGCGGAGGTCAACTACCCAACCTTTGAGAAGTTGGTGCTCGCGCCTTAATTCTGTGACAAGGAGACTCGACGCTATTTCCAAGCCCACCCAATTCTGGTCTTAACCGATAAGCCACCAAGCGGATCTTGTCTAAACACGAAAAGTCCGGAAGGGTGGCTAAATGGGCTATTGAACTCGGAGAACATGAAATCGAGTTTAAAGGGCGTAGTTCTATCAAAGGGTAAATCTCGCAGACTTCTTGGCGTAAACACCTTCCGGACCCGATGAAGAAAAGGAAAAGCCCAAAGCTAATCTTTCTCAAACGCAGTTGAATGGAAGCTTTACAGATGGAGCATCCGATTCGATGGCTCGGGCAGTCTAATGTTAGTCGATCCTGAAGGAAGCAAGCATACATATGCTCTTGGTTTGAGTTCAAGCCACAAAAACAAGCGTAATATCTGAGCGCTATTAGCAGGACTCCGACTAGCCAAAGATATGGAGGTCAAAGCTCTCGCGGTCTTCGAGATTCCCAATTGGTGGCAAACCAAGTGACGAGTTCCCTCTGAAGCAAGGCAACCCGTCATCAAACAGTGCTTGTAAAAGACAAAAGAGATGGTTGAAAACTTCAACTCTTACACCATCCAACATGTTCGTGAACCGAACAAAAAGCGACGCATTAAGCAAGCTAGCTTCCATGGCTTTCGCTCATCTCACTAAGGAGGTTCTCGTGGAAATCCTTCCGAAAGATCCATCGTTCTCAAAGAGGTCGCCGATGTGATTCACGAAGAAGGAGAGACATGGATAACTCCCATAAGGGAATATTTGATAAGTGGTCTTCTCCTTGAAGATCCCAAGCTTGCAAGAAAGATTCGGGTTAAGTCCCCATGAGACGGCTAATAGGGAAAACCCTATATAGGAGGTCGTTTTATCACCTTAGTTACGATGCGTAGGCCCCAAGCAAGCTTGAGCATCATAGCCAAGTCACGAAGGATCTTGCGGTCTCCATGCGGGACCTCGCTCGGTTGTCTCAAAGATAATGAAGTTGGGCTACTATTGGCCCTCGATGCATGTGGACGCAACCGAAATCATCCTCAAGTGTGAAGCTTGTCGATACACTCAAACGTTCCAAAATGCCAAGCAAGATATGACAAGTGTGACATCCGCATGGCCCTTCTCCGATGGGGCATCGATATTGTAGGGCCTATGCCTATAGCTCCGGAGGAGTCAAGTTCTTGCTAGTAGCGATCGACTACTTCACCAAGTGGGTGGAAGCAAAACCCCTAGCCTCGGTGGCCGGAAGCAGATAGAAGTTTGTATGGGAACACATTGTGTGCGATTCGAGTACCCCATCATCATATCGACAACGGAAACAGTTTGTCGAAGGAGTCTTTATGACTTCGTCAAGGGCTCAACATAAAACAATTACGGACATCCGCTCTATCACCCACTAGGTAATGGACAAGTGGAGGTTACAAACAGAGAAATCGTCAAAGGGATCGAGAAAAGGCTAGGTCGAACTCATCACGGATGGGTGGACGAGCCCTCAAGTCTTATGGGCTCACCGAACACATCCTAAGTCAAGCAACGGAGAAACCCCTTCACCTAACATACGGAATGAGCGGTCATCCCTTCGAACTAATTGTACACACGGAGCGTGTGGCAACGTATGATGCCTCCCAAATGACGATAGGATCGGGAAAACCTTGATCTCCTAGAAGAAAGGAGAGAAATAGCCTCCATCCAGAAGCAATACACAAACATAAGATCAAGGCTACTATAACAAAAGGGTCGACCTTCCACTTTCAAGCCCGGAGAATATGTATGCGCCTCAACAAAGGCAAGCAAAGCGTAGTATCGTGGAAGGCTGGGACCAACTTGGGAAGGACCCTACATGGTAGCCGAGGCCAACGGCAATGGAGCATACAAATTGGCCACTCTTCTGGAGAACCCATCGACGTGACATGGAATGGTACAAACCTTCAAAAGTTCTATGTTTAAAAGTACTTTAACTTTTTCTTGTAATCAAAAGCTTCTCAAGGAAAGCACACATTATTGGTAGTTGTCTTAGTTTTCATTTCAAGAATGATGTAATCCTCCCTACCAATTCAATGATAAATAAGACATTTCCACAAATCTCTTGCTTCGTTTCTTAAACACAAAGATTTGTTCAACCAAGTCGTTAATGAGTTTCAATGTCGAATGGCTTGAGGTGTAACATATGCCTTATTATTCAAAGCCAACTTAAACATTCACATTAACTCTCCTAGTAGATTTTGGCGCTTGTAAAAAAAATTTAACAAAGCCATGCTATGTAAAGGATACGAGATAGAGTGGGTCGCGACCCTACATCAATGGTCAAGTTGGCCATTATATTCTTGGTGTTGTAATTTACACACAATGAGGTTGTTGAACCTTAGGTTGTAAAATTTAAGCGCCGCAAAATGGCGTAAAAGAAGTTTACATAACAAACTTAAGCTAAGTATGTAGAGGTATGTCCTCTACACTATTGCATTCAAAATACAGACTCACGCCTTATACCGCATAAAGAGCCTAGACTCTGTCAAATTGTTTTTGGCACATGGCCACATCACAAGCAGTTAAATTGTTTGGGAAACACGACACACATTGTCACATAAAATAAATTGTCTTAAGGGTACATGCCACCCTTTGGAACCAAATTACGCTAATGAGCAACCTTCATTCTTGTTTCTTCGGAGAGGAGTGGAGGAGGGTTGCACCGAGACCGGTTTAGTAGACATGGTCTTCTTGGTTGGAGTGGTAGGCTTCAGTTCCGAGGTTTCTTAGGCAGGAGATCTTGAGGGTGCCATTGGATCTTTGGTTGCCTCGGCAAGGAAGGAGTACTGCGGTGGCAAATGCATTTCTGCCTCATCATATTCGACTGCGAAGTGGGACGGTAGCATTCAATCTTGGAGAGGTCCACAGCTTACATGTTTTGGCGACCTCCTCCGAGCCAAACACCGTCCATGAAATAGGGCCGACTTGATGACCTTCCACATCCGAGCTCCCCACTCGTCAACGTGATAGAGTTCCATGGCTATGTAAGGCACCACCTTCAAACAACTTGCACGGTCTTCTGCGGCATCTTATACCTCATTTACAGCCGTCGATCTCCTCCCTCAACTTTACCTCTACCTCTAAGCCTAACCTTCTCACTTTCCAACCCAACGCATTTAGCCTCGAGAGCAAGATTCGACGGTGAGAGTAATAACCTTGGCTTCTTCCGGTTTGAGATTGCGGCGTTCCACGGTCAACCGAGCTATCTTTTCTCGAAGGTCTTGGACGACGGGTTCTTCTCAACGTTCCCTCAATCTCGCCACACTTTGCTTCCGGCTTGCCACGGTTACGAGCAACCCCGGTGCGGGCATTCAAGTGATTATCCATCACCGCCGCGCAACCCCATTATCATGCATGTCATGAACTTCTCAATGGACATGTTCTCTAGCATACTCTTCCACCGTGGAGGGTCACATGGTCAACAATCCAATGGCGGGCTAAGGTATTTGGAAGCTCCTTCGTCTCTCGGAAGACCTACGAGCAACGAAATATATACGAGTTGGCATAATGGTTATATTTTACCTTTACAATGTCTCATAAGGCGAAATACTTACCATGAACCTCAACGGATTCATCGGACAATTCGAGGCGAGACTTGATAAGCTTTCGCCCTCGGTACTTTTATGCTTCACAACCCTACTCCCGAGGTGGCGGAGATTCTTCCTTTTGTTGGATTTCGCAGCCTTGGCATTGTCCCTTCCTACTCTTTAGCCTATCGCCTATTCTGTTGAGCCAACGACGGGACATCCTCATCCGCAGGATCGTCCGAGTCGACAATGTTCTCCACCGGTTGGGATGTAACCGCCACAGCAGATTGTGGGGTGTTGATGAAATAGGCTCGCTTCGGATGCTTACCTCATTGTTATTCACATATGTTGAAGGGAGCCAACGCCATAAGACTCCTCGACTTTCTCCATGAGCATGAAACTTAAATCTTCATCAAATTCTTGGAACATGAAGTTTCGAACGACATCTCTCGCAAAATCAAAGCAAAAGAATAAATATCGATGCTACATTGGTCCTATTTAAATAAAAGTGGATAAAACATACTTTTCCTTGGTATATGATCATAGGCTTCTTGGGAGACCCTTCCCAACTCGAGCAATCCACCATGTATAAGATGGCTTGTGGAATACTTGCACATCCACGGATACTTTGCCAAACGAGGTAACAAGGATCACTCCAAACCTCGTAGGGTAGGGGGTCATTATACCGTTTAGAATTATACCTATTCTCTTTGTTCAACAAACGAATATGTAGGGGAACAATAGTGTCTTGCGAGAAAAAGCTACCCTTCCAACTCGATATGTTTGTGTAAACTTTTCAAGCAGTTGGGTACATCCGCTCGTGTCTTTTGCTAGTGTCAACCAATTGCCCCAGGGTACAAGTTCAAGAATCCTCTTAAAAGCGTCAAGGTTGGTTCATATCCGTAGGCTTTGCACATTACTATGAATGTAGTCAATTTGGCAAACCCAAAGGGATTAAACCTAGAGATGTGAACTTTGTAGTATTGCATAAACTCTAAAATCAATGGATGTAACGGAATCCTAAGATTTGATTGACTAAATGCATGTGTATACAACCCTATGAAACCTGTAGGAGCATCAAAGATACCCTGAGAAGATTTGGGTAGCATCACTTTGTGTTCTATTGGGATGGGATAATCGGCTAAGTGATCATGAAGATCTTTTGCAGATAATGTACACTTTTGCTGCTTTATAATAAACTTGGAATCCATTTTTTATATATATAAAAAAAACAAACTTTCAAAGATGAAGGAAGGATTACCTTTAGTTTGGAAGTGAAGGCGATGAAGTTTTATTTGCGTGTGGAGGTGAGACGAAGAGAGTAAAATAAACTAGGGTTGCATCTATCCCATTTTATACTCCTTTTCTCTCTCAAACACCGTACACGTGTCCTGTGGATAAGTCTTATCCGAGTAAAATTTTTAAATTTTGAATAAAGGCGACTTTTGGTCTCGGGTAAGTTGGGAAAATGTGATTCTGTGAGGCGGTAGTAATAAGTGATTAGCATTAAATCGCTAAGTCCAAGTACATTATTATCCTTTAACTAACACACTTGCAGCAGGATGATATTTTTAAGTAGCATGAAGTCGAAAGCAATGTCTCCTCGCTCATATACATCACTTTCATTTGGGGGCTTGATGATGTACCCTCCGAGTAGCTCAAAGGACACTCCTCAGGGGCGTGTGAAACCCTTCTATTCGAAGGTCCAAGTTAGGATTCGAGAATATCCATAGGCGTCAAACCATTCGTTGGCACGTGGGTTACCTAAGGGAACTCGCCATCCAAAGCCCTAAGCCCTTGGGTATGGCCGACGAAGGACAATGGATAAGGGAACCGCTGACTTGGTCAAACCCACGATCTCCTCTCTCTTGGCTTCCCGTCAAGTCCGAGAACGTGGGTCACTAAGCCTAGCGGTTAACCACAATCATGGAACGCCCCATGATCTCCGACATTCATGCGAAGTGCTCTCAACCCTATTTCATTCACTATAAATAGGTTGGACGGGCAATGGATTATGGTATGCTCATTTCACACTTATCTCTTTACTTTCACACACTTATACAACCATAACTCATACTTACTCTCACGCGGAGGTGGTTCGCAGGTCCTACCCTGCGCAATCACTTAACGTAGTGTCTTAGTATTTCTTATTCTCAGGTTACAGGCTAGTCTTGGCTGGAACACACACCCCTCATTACGTTGATCCTCATCGAAGCCTGGTAGTGCAATCTTTTGCACAATCAAGGACCATTTTGTCTCAAAATGCATACTGCTCTCTAATATTTTCTAAACTATTTTCAAATCTCGAAGCATATATTAAGGGGGAGCATTTCAAAACAAATTCAAAACTTCAAGGTACAAAGTGTTCCATGCTTTTATAAGGTACCTTGATTGTGTGTTAAATGGTTTCTTAATGTTTGGTAATTGTGGTAGTACTTCAAAGAACTCTTTCCTCTATGTGTCAAAATGATTTCAAATATTCTACGCACATATTGAGGGGGAGCAAAATTTTGAAAACCTCATCCTTCCTCAAAATGATTTATCTACTCAAATTGATTGGGAAGTGATGATGATCATTTTAGAAAATGTTAATCAAAAGATTGGACCTTTCATTCTTAATCTAACGATTTCTAAGATCTCTTACCTCCATGTGCTAAACAATTTCTGAATTATATGCATATGTTGAGGGGGAGTATTTCTAAAATATCAAAACAATTAAGATACAAAATACTCTGATTTTATATCACAAGTATCTTGATTGACTTTCAAATGGTTTTCAATTGGTTTCAAGGCGGAAGAACTATACCAAAAACCGACCAACTATAGTTTATGCATGGTGATATAAGGATGATAAGGTTAGGTTGAGGTTCCATGATCCGCCAGAACCGGAGGGATCTACCCAGGGACAATCCACTAGTTAGTGTAGAAGTCCTTAGGTATGACGTTAAAAGGAGAAAAATGAGATATGGGAAGAGTGCGGACTAAAACTGAGCTAGTACTGGAATAAACCCAACAAGGTTCTAGCTATGAAGTTTCGGTAAGCACTGAAGGGGTTGAAGAATGAAAAAGAATTGAATGAGAAATAGGGTGAAAAGAAATTGCCCTCCATTTATTCAACCTTAGGGCAGAAACCGGGTTCAATTCATATGCTACTGGTGGTTATCAAGGTAACATCGGTATTGAATACAAGACGTCATGGACTCAAATGACGACCGCACTACAACTTTCCAAACCACTCAAGTTCCTCTTAAAAGGAATTGTTTCATTCTCACGGGAACCGACATTATCTATCGACTTTCTCTTAGAGATTGTTGATATTGAAGAAGGAGACCATCTCCTAGTCTCCACATAGGAACCAAATATGCACAATTGAGTCTAGAGCCACGAGATCATCAATAAATCTCATTAGGACACTTTCAATGAAGACTCTGTTTCACCCAATGTAGAAAAGAGATTATATCTTGAGTCCCACGATTATCCTTATGGTATTGCGGAACATCCGAGTGATATGCAAACATTTTCATAGTGAAGATGGAAAGCCTTCGAGCCAACATCAAACAAGCTCACGGTGGGTGGCATGTGAGATCTATCTAATAGATCAACCATGTGACAACCGAATGAAACAATGGGCGATTCAATCTTTTGAATCAATCTGGTTCGAGTTATGGATTGACGGATACCTTTGAAAAACACGTCGTTGTGCTCAAAAACTCTTTTCTTTAGCACATCGATCGTGTACTCATATTTCAAAGTAAAAGGTGTTTATGATTGATAATTGGTTTTCATTAAAACCTTCGTTGTATTGCAAAAACAATTTTTATTGAGCAATACATGATTGTTTTTAAATCTCTTTTCATCAATCGGTGAATCTCATTTCATTTGGTTCACTCACTCCGTGTTGTCTTCTTTGAGACGTTCGGTTTGAGAACGACTAGAGCAATCGCGAAACCTGTCAAGGAAATTCTTGAATTCTACCGATCACAAAGACTTGTCTCGATCAACGGGAACCGTGGGCGTGTACCTTAATTCAACGAAGTGATCAAAGACACTTTCGTGCGGTTTATTGCTAACTATCTTATGCGGTACACCCGGCGTTTGCGGTGATCGGATCAAGCGGTCAATCCATAGCGGCATGCTCACACAACACATTCATTTCTAAAGAAATCATGATTAGTGCATCAATAACTCGATATTATCACTCCCCGCTCGCTATGTCACGCCAATATCATGAATCAACAAAAGCTTCGCTACTCGATAAGAAGAAATCATGAACCGAGAATGTGAGCATGTCGGTCCAAATATCACAACAATTGGTAATGCTAAGAATTAGTTGTGGTGATGATCTCTAGTAATGCTCAAAGGTCATCAAGGTGGATCACTCAATATCCTCCACAAAACATACATTGTAGTTGTGCATTGATAAAATCACCACGTAGCACATAGTCCGAATACTTTGATGAAGAGAAGTCACGAGCTCAAGACCGAACATTTATTAGAATGCTAGGATTCACAATGTAATTCATGGGGTGACCTCCCTTAGGGGGAGATTGTTAGGAATTGGAAATTCTATTGTAAAGCATCGGTCACCCCAAGTATCATCTAGCTTAAGTTAGCTCATAGACATTCCGTTTATTATGTTAGTTGTTAGTAAGTTACTAGCTTAGTTTTAGTCTAGTGCAACACCGTGGAGGAAGGACGGGTCTTTACCCATTGTATACCTGATCCACAGGCCGTCAGGAGGTCGTTTAGTTTGTAACCTATAAATACCCTCTACCTTGCAAGGTAGAGGGTTGGATGTTCTTTGGTAATCTAACCTTACATGAGTTTCTCTTTCTAGAATATCCCACTTTCTCTCTCTAAAATCATCTATACGTCCAAGTATGTTTGTGTTATGATGTGTATGTGAAATCCAATATGTTACAGAATCCTTCACTAATGCCCTTGACATGGATGTTTGGCACCTTTCACTAATGCCTTCGTCTTGACTCCTTTGGCATTCTTCACTAATGCCTTTGACACGGACGTTAAGTACCTTTCACTAATGCTTTCGTCTTGACTCTTTCAGCATCCTTCACTAATGCCTTTGACACAACACTTTTATGGAGAAAGAAAGAAGTATCAACAAGAGAACCTCAATAGTCTTGATGATGACAAAGCATGGCAACTCATGGACTTGAGCTTGCTCGACTTCAAGAGGTGGTGATCTCGCCTTTTAGAGGAACTTAGAGAATCACACAAAAACAAAATACAAACTACATAGAGAAATCCTTAGGATATGAGGTTAGAAGGTTACAATACTTGGGGAAAGTATGTGTGAGAGTGGCAACCCAAAATGAAGAAATGGCTCACTATTTATAGAGGAATTTGGCCTACTGTTCCACGGATCCCTCACTTGAGGGATCCGTCCAGTGTAAACCTGGGGATCCGTGGGACGCTCCTCTTTGCCCATGGGTTTTGGGTCATGGGTCATGCGTCCTAGACATTGGACCATGGGTATCCAAGTAGATACAATGTATCTACAAGATGCAATGCATCTAGTCATTGGGTCATGGGTTAAAACCATGGGTCATGGATAATATACATATATGACTTATGCATTATGTCATGAAATGGGTTATGGGTTATGCTCCATGGGCATGGGTCATGGACTTTGGGTTTTACCCAACAACATTCAATGTATTTGGTCAATGGGTCAAATACTTAAACTTCTACCCATTGTATTACCCATTATGATACATACTAGTTACGTATATATTTGCCCAATATGTAAACACTAGTTGTTGTACATATGTATTTCTAAATCATAAAACCACTTTTACTTGTTTAGTGTTTTATGTGAAAACGTAAGTGTGTTAGTAAACTATTGGCTCAAACCATTTACATATTTTATTTGTTTCGTTAGAATGATTTTACTTTTGTTATCGACAAAACATTAGAAGATCGTAAAATATAAATAAGGTTTTTACGATTTATTTGTATTAACAATCACGATATCCATATTCTTGACTCTTTCGTATCAAACACATGGTAATACCCACCATGACGTAATACCGACTCTAGCTTCAAACTGCAAATTTTTAATGGCGATTTTGGTGGAGGTGTTAAGAATTTAGGGTTTATGTATGTGATTATGGGAAAGATGGAAAAAAGTTATAGGAGGATATACGGGAGTCGTGGGTTTTTTTATTTGGGAGAAAGGAAGATAACACAGAATACGAGAATTACCTTTATGCCCTTGGATGGAACTCATGTTGAGTTAATTAACTGTAGAAAGAGGCCAATGTTGAACAAAAGGATCATGGGTGTTACCAAATCACAACATTTAGGATGAGTGGTGTAATTTGTAAGACTAAAGGATGACATGTGAAATTTGTGTACAAACATTAGGACCAACCGTGAAAAATTTTCTTTATTGAAATGAACTTATAAGCCGTTCAACTATCGGTTTGTTTTCGTTTACACTGATTCCGGTCAAATTTATGCCCCAAAACTTGAAAATATAAGTAGGGAACTAACATCTAACTTATCCAAGCAATACGAATTTAAGTGTAAATTTATATTACTAAAAGTACTTTAGAAAGATAAAACTGAAATTTCGCGGCTTCTTTTTTATTTGTATTTGCCTAATATGTTAGTTTTAGGTTCATTCTTGCTGTTTAATAATTATCCGGATTAAATGTGACCAGAATTGGTGTAAAAGACGATAAATACAAAGTTTGGTGGCCTATAAATTACTTTCATTAAATGGGTGGCCTCCCGATATATTATCCCAAAAACAAAAGATATTACAGCGAAACATAGAATGTTTTTTAGCCGTGATTTTAATAATGTCAAATAACTTAAATAACTTTTAAAATACTAGACGAATACCCACCTAAAGTAACGCTGTATAGCGGCAAATAATTATACTTGTGAAATCATGATTCTGGTTCGACACTTGATGCAAAGCATGTGTTTTTTAAAGCTAATATAATGTGTGTTCTTGAAAACTTGTCAAGTTTATATTTGATGAGTATAAGACATTATTTAAGTTGCCAAGTTTTTAAAAAGTTGTCAAGTTTAAGTTGTATTTAAGAGTAATTTAGGCAAATTAAATTAATTTAAGTTTCAAGTTTCAAGAAAGGAGATCCACTCTTTATAAGTAGTAGAGATAATGGTCAAATTACTTAAATAAAATTTAAAAATATATTGGACTAACGCGCAAAAAGATAAAATATATGTGAATTTATAATGATAAGTTTCAGCTTCAACTAATTCACTAAACAACTTTGTAAAAATATAAAGTCCTGCTTGGCATCTGATGACTTACCCTCCGATCAGGTCGAAGGACCCCCCTTCGGCCTCAGTTGAATTTGCATTACGAAGACCCAAGTCTTTCTTTATAAATCATTGGTGGCGTACAACCATTCATCATAGACATGGTTACCAGTTGGGAATCCGCCAGCCGAAGGCTTATGCCCTTCGGTGTATTCTTTTGAAGATGCCAAGATAAAGAAGAACCTTGACTTGGTCTTCCCCCACGTTCCCACTGTTTCCTTAGCTTCCCCGCCAAGTCCAAGATAGTGGGGATGAAGCCCTAGCGGTTACCACAAATCAGGGGACGCCCCCATGATCTCCTAAACGTGTGCTAACACTCTCCAAGCTATTTTCATCACCTATAAATAGGTTGGACGAGTCATTTGAATGGTATGTTCACTCAACACAGTATTTCACATACTCCATATTATTTACAACATATATCACATACTTACTCTCGCCGGAGGTGCTTGAGGCCCAACCCTGCGCAATCACTTAACGAAGTGTCTACTATTTCTTATTGCAGTTGGCTACAAGTTTGGCGCAAGCATATCACCTCATACCCTTCGATCACCATCAAGGCCTCATCATCTGATTATTGTACAATCGGTGGCGCCATCTGTGGGACCCGCTACTATTGGTCCCGTTATTCCAAACTTACACCCAATAATTACTCACACTAGTTTCACGGCATGAATCAAGGAAGAGAGGATACACCCTCCGTGTTTCTCGACCTTGACACCAATCCGATCAATGATCCTAACAACCTTCCCAATATAACCGCATCCACCTTACCACACGATCTCACCCGAAATAACTCCCAACAACCATGCTTCAACCTCGGCTAACCCCGAACGGTAATCGGTCCGGCGTTTGTCGAAGCTAACATCAAGCATTAGAATCTTTCTTGAGGGCTCAAGGAGGCAAGCTCGAAATGTGGAGATCGTGAGGAGTTAGAATACTCAAGCAATGATTATGACGAAGAGTTGGAAATGGAGGCTAGACCCTTGGCTCTTGGGGCTGCGCTCGGTGCTAAGGATAGGGTCTCCGAGTAGTCAAGGCCGGTGGAAGGTCGGTTGGTTTTGAAGATGTTGGGAGGGGCTCCGGCAAGAAGGGAAGGAACGATGAAGGCTCCAATGGAAGGAGTCACCGAAGGATACTACGGAGGTTAATTTGCCACCACTTTTGGCGGCTCATCCGGGAAGAACGGGAGGGGGTTTCGTTGCGCCTTCTCACGCATCCCGCGAGAAGGCAATCCATCTCAAATGAATGGAGGAGGAAATCTTCCTCCTCATGGTATCTACCCTCCTTTTCATGTTTAATCTTACCCTCGGGGTCTATCCCACCTAATGGGCGGCTAGCAACCCCGCTTTACTCAACCATCTGTAGCATGCCCTACGGCAACCTATGGTATATCCTTAGTGCCACGCCGAAGTCACCCACCTTATATACCTACGCACCCTCAATATGTTAACCAAACCCCGTTGGAATACCTCCAAATCATAACCCGCATAATCACGCCTCTACCTACATGCCATCTTATAATCGCCTTTATTCGAGCCTATGGGCTCCACAACACCCTTCGTAAGATGGATAGAATACTACCCTTTTCCCGATGGGTTGAAAATGACCACATATTGGTACTTATGATGGGAAGGCGACCGGATAACTTCTTACACTTGTTCAAGGGCTATCGAATGCGAAGTGGGTTATGCCCATTGCTTGCCACATGTTTACATATACCCTACGAGACTACGCTTTCAGATATGGTAGAACGGGTAAAAACCGGGTAGCATTGTGAATTTGGATGATCTCAAGGCCAAATTCGGATCACATTTCACCAATGTAAAAGTTTACAAGAACGCACCTAACAAAGGCACAACATCAAGCGTAAGGAAAACGAGAGCACTGTGGCTTTCATTACTAGATACACCGATGACACCTTATAGATAATGGGCTTGCACGAAGACCAACACATCTCGTGTTTCGTGCATGGCCTTCAAACAAGTTTGGTTGAATTTCTCCACCGACCTTCCCGCAACTTATAAGGGTTTAGTGGAGAAGGCGACACCGGATCAAGCCAAAGAAGTGTCTACCAACGAGGCTCCGGTCGAAAATAAAGAAAGTCACAGCAAAGCCCCGAAACATCCTTCATTGGAAGGGTCAAAGAACAGACACAAAGGAAGGGACAGGTTTACACCATACCATTAAAACATCAACCACGGTCTCTTGGCTAATCTGTCCAAATCTCCAAGGGAGATACTAACTACGGAAAAGGTTGCGAAGACCTTTGATCGTCCTCCTCGCTTGGCAAATAGAGAAAGGCCCAGAGATACTTCCAAATACTGCTACTTCCATGACGATTACAGACACGACACCAACAATTGTAGAGAGCTCAAGAAACAGATAGAAGAGGCCATGAAGTCCGGCCAATTGGGACATTTGGTAAAGGGTATAAAGAAAGGTAAAGAAAAGGTCTCCGACACACAGTTGGGGAAAGACACCACACTTGTCGAAGCACCCATCCTCTTGGTGTACAAGGATGACTATGGTTTAAAGACGAAAGAAGCGGAGGAAGCATTATGCGGAGTAGGAGATGTCACTTTTCCTTCAATCACAGGGAAAGTTCTTTCAAATGACCCCGTGGTCATCAAGGTCTTGATCTCCAACAGAGAAGTAAACAGGGCCTACTTAGACTGCGGTAGCTCCTGTGAAGTAATCTACGAATGCTGTTTTCTAAAGCTCAAGCCTTCGATAAGGTCGAAGAGAGTAGATTCGAAGGTACCCTTAGTAGGGTTCTCGGGGAACACTCATGGCCCTTGGGAGAAGTTCTTCCGAGGTTACGATTGGAGAAGGAAGGCTAAAAGAGCGAAACCCTGGTTTTCACGATCGAAGGTCCGAATCTCCTATAACCTATTGATAGGGAGAACGGCAATGCGTAAGATGGGCATCGTTGTCTCTACTATACATGCCGCGATCAAATTCCAAACACCTTTCAAGATTGGAACGGTTTCTCCGGCTACAACACGAAGAAGCCTACGGAGTAGGCAAAAGGTCAAACAAGTTTTGGAAGAGCCTCAAAGATGTTCTCGGTGACCGATGTCAAGAACGATCGTAGTAAATGATCTTTATCCTGATCAGACGGTGGTAATCGGAAAACAACTCCCAACCTCCTTTAAAGCAGAATTGGAAAAGGTACTACGGGCCAATGCAAATGTCTTTGCATGGACCTACTCTGACATGACGAGGGTCCCCATAACTCTCACCATAGACGGAAAGCCCTTCGGCACTGAACACAAGCTCAATGAGTTCAAACATATTGAACCCATTAAGCAAAAGCGTCGAAGCCAGGCTCCTGAAAGAAGTGCCGCTGCATGCAAAGAAGTGGACGAGCTTGTAGCAGCAGGCATACTTAGGGAGGTGAAGTATCAAACTTGGGTGGCCAACCCGGTGATGGTCAAGAAGCATGATGGAGGGTGGCGAATGTGCGTGGACTTCACAGATATTAACAAAGCCTGTCCGAAGGACTGCTATCCTTTGCCAAAAATTGATTGGAAAGTATAATCCTTGTCAGGGTTTCGACTGAAGTGTTTTCTGGACGCTTATAAGGGTTATCATTAGATACAAATGGCGGAAGAGGACGAAGAGAAGACAGCCTTTTCCACAGGAAAATGCATTTATTGTTACAAAAAGATGCCTTTTGGTTTGAAAAATACAGGTGCCACCTACCAACGTTTAGTGGACAAAGCCTTCCACAAGCAGATAGGTAGGAATCTAGAAGCGTACATAGACGATATGGTCATAAAGAGTAGAACGGAGGAAGATATGCTCTCCGACATCAAGGAAACCTTCGACCAGCTTCGCACCATCAACATGAAGTTAAACCCCAAGAAATGTTCCTTCTGTGTAGAAGAAGGACAATTTTTGGGGCATCTGATCACCAAGCAAGGTATTAAGGCCAATCCTTCGAAGGTTAAGGCCATCACGGATTTTCAGCCTCCTAAGTCCCTAAAGGAAGTGCAAAGTCTGAACGGAAAGTTAGCAGCCCTCAGCAGGTTCTTATCGAAGGGCACAGACAGATCTTTGCCGTTCTTCAAGACACTCAAAGGATGCACGGATAAAAAGACGTTCCAGTGGAGTATAGATCTGTGTCGCCCAAAAGCTCAAGGATTTCATGGCTATTCTACCTACACTTATCGCCCCAATCAATGGCGAAGTGTTGTTTATGTATATCGCACCTCCTTGAAAGCATCAACGCTATGTTATTGGCGAAAGGAGAAGAAGCAAATCCCTATCTACTTCGTTAGCGGGGTTCTACAGGAGTCGAGCTAAATTATCCGGCATTGGAGAAGCTAATTTTGTCCTTGGTCCATGCCGCGAGACGCCTTGAAGGTACTTCCAAGCTCACCCCATAACCGTATTTCATCGACAAACCCATTAAGCAGATACTTTCGAAGCCGGAGAAATCGGGAAGGATAGCTAAATGGGCTATCGAGCTAGGAGAGCATGAAATTGAATACAAGGGTAGAAACTCGGTCAAAGGGCAAATATTGGCAGACTTCTTAGCAGAAACACCCTCCGAACCAAAGCATGACACAAAGGTTGCTGAAAAGAAGCATGATAAGGCGTTCGAAGGGTGGAAACTTTATACTGACGGAGCCTCCAGCTCCGACGGTTCTGGCGCAGGTCTCATGCTTGTTGACCCCAAAAGGAAGGAGTACACTTATGCACTCCATTTTGAATTCGATGCTACAAAAAATGAAGCGGAGTACGAAGCCTTGCTAGCAGGCCTCCGATTGGCCAAGGACATAGAGGTAGAAGACTTGGCTATTTTTGTTGACTCGCAACTGGTGGCCAACCAGATAAAAGGCTCCTACGAGGCGAGACAACCTCTGATCAAGCAATACCTGGATAAGGCCAAGGAAATGCTCGAAGGGTTTACATCCTACAACATAGAGCATTTTCGAGAATGTTAGGATTTAGTAAATCCGGTTATTAAAGAGTCGGTCACCTCAAGTATATGTAATCGTTAAGCTCGTAGTCGTAGATTATTTAATGTTTAGTAGTATTTAGTTAATGTAACACCGTGGAGGACGGACGGGTCTTTACCCAGCTGTATGCACGATCCTGACGCCCGTAGGTGGCGACTTATGTAAGAACTATAAATACTCTCTACCTCCCAAGGTAGAGAGTTGGAGCTCATAATAAGATTTTCTTTCTCTCACTAAAGTTCCCAACCTCTAACTTTCTCTCTAAAACCTCTTGTATCGCCTCTTTGATCATTGGTTTAGTGTGTTTATGAAATCCAATATGTTACAAATGGTATCAAGAGCCATGGTTTGATCATCTCTTACATATCCTTGGATTTCTAGTGGTTTTTGAGTTTGAAAAAGATTAGTAGTTTTTGCATCATTTGATTAATTTCTAGTGTTAAAGTTTGAATTTTGGGTGTACTTTTGTGTTTAGAATCATTGTATGTGCTTGGGTTTTGATTTGGTAAGCTTGAATCATTGTGGTTGAACTTGTTTTGGATTGAAAAGTGTGTTTTTGAAGTTTTTCTTGGTAGCGACTTGGTTCTCGTAGTGAATTTCATCATAGCGACTTGCTTGAGAAAAAGGTAGCGAGTTGTAGTGCTTTTGGTAGCGACTTGGTCCTAGCGACTTGTCTATTGAGACAAGCCGACAAATAGTACAAGTTAGTGGATTCTCCACTACGACTAGCGACTTGGTGAGGTTAGCGACTTGCTTGAAATTGTTAGCGAGTTGTAGTGTAAATTGTTAGCGACTTGATACTAGCGACTTGGATCTTAGCGAGTTGTTCTTTAGCAACTTAAGCGTGTCTAGCGACTTGGTGCTTAGCGACTTGGTGTTAGCGACTTGGACCTTAGCGAGTTGCTCTTTAGCGACTTGACGTGTAGCGACTTGGTGCACTAGCGACTTGTGACTTAGCGACTTGGTGATTAGCGACTTGGTTCAAGAATTCGTAGCGACTTGGTTGATTTTGTTTATGTCTGGTTTTCTCTTGATTTAGTAAAATCCGTGAAAGAATCTATTTCCGGTTTAATCATAGAGTTATAAAATCCGTGTAATCTGTTAACATGTCTACCAGCGTACCTACAATCATCTCCTTTATTCGGAGGATGTTCAAGCGGTGGTTCGGATACTCGTCCACCCATGCTTAGCATGAGCCGACTACGACTCTTGGGCTGTGAATCAGTTGTCTTGTCTTGGAAAGGAAAGCGGAGTCAACATTCTCAAGTCTATTGATGAAGGACCTTATCGATTGAGACTACAAGAGACTTAATTGATACATTGCAGATGGAACAATGATCTATGGAATTGACGGACCAAAGGCGTATGATGAGCTCAATGATAAGGAGAAAAGAGATTCGATCTTGACATCGGGGCTTCTAACATTATACTTGAGGTCTTCAAAAGATATCTACAAGCTTATCAATCACAACACTGAAGCCAAGGCGGTTTGGGATAATGTCAAGATGCTTCTCTCGGGTTACGAATTAACCAAGGAAGGCAGAGAATCACAAGCTGTATGATGAGTTTGAGCACTTCAAAATGAAACCGGATGAGAGTGTCTATGAATACTACGTGAGATTCCATAAGCTTGTGAATGACATGAGGAACATCAAAATGACCATGCCAAACATTAATTTGAACTCAAAGTTTGTGAACAACATGAATCCCGAATGGCACAAGTTTGTCACCTCTGTGAAGCTAACCAAAGGATTGAAGAATACAAACTATGAGCAACTTGTATGCCTTCCTTCTTGAGAATGAGAGACATGCCATGTTTGAAAAAGGATTCTTGATCGGTTCAAAACCAACCGAGGAGAAACAAGCTCATCAAATGATTCAACGACTTTTACACAAATGTTGGAATTACCACCAAAGCTTCTCAAGTCATACCCATGGGTAATGGTAATTACAAGCTCATCACGATCCAACATATAAGCCTCGACCCAAACACATTCATGGAAAACCTCATCAATCAAGCTGTCTCTCATGGTTAGTCAAAACATGAACTCTCTCACACACCAACAATAACCTCGAGCGACATCCAACCCACACAATCAAGCTCTTGTCGGAGATGGGAAGGTCATGGTGCAACCGGTTCAAGAAAGCGGTATGAGCAGGGAAGAGGTGGAGTTGGTAGAGGATATGTGGCAAATCGAATCGTGGAAGGAATCCAAATCGGGGTCAAGCTAAGCCAATTAAGTGCTACAAGCTGTGGTGGTGATGGACACATAGCAAGGCGCACTTCTCCAAAGCGCCCTCAAAATGCGAGTACTTCAAAGACAAGATGTTACTTGTGCAAGCTCGGGATAATGGGGTGTGTTGGATGAAGAGGAGTTGTTGTTTCTTCTTGAGGGCAATGCCAAGACATATGATGCGAGATGTGGATGAGCAACCAATTCGGAGATAGGTCATAATCATCGAATGCCTTTCAAGTTGCGGTTGTGATGCATACGACTCGGCGTCGATGATGAACCTCTGCATGAGACAATCTTCATGGCTAGCATTTCTCCAATGGTCTCTCAAAGGTCTCATCATCACGACAAGCTGGTCCATCCAAAGAATCAATCATCTCGGAGGTATTAAAACTATACGATGATGTTGATGAGCAAAGATACATGACAAAGTACAATCAAGCTGAAACTTTTGAGTCGGATATTGAAAATATGGGTAATATCAATGTTGTCCCATATGATCAATATGTGAAACAAAGTGAAAGTGAGGCTGTACCAAGTGATGCATCTTCTGGTCAATGATGACTATGTTTTGATGAATACACTTGCATGTGCCCACGATGATTCTGTTATCTACAGGCGAATGCCTATAAAGAACAAGTAGCTATTTATGAACAACGTGCTAAGTTTGAGTTAACCACCGTGAGCGGAAATGGATGACCAAATCGTACAACTATTAGAAAAAGTAAGTTTAGAAGAAGTATTAAAACAAGAGTTAAACTCCTTACAAGAAAAGCTTTCTAAAGCGCTAAGCAAAAACAAGAACTTCAAGAAAATGTTAAAATGCTTAAGCAAGAATTCGGTGCTAAGGAATCAAAACTTTTGAATGATTTTCTAATCTAAAACCTTGAAAAACAAGCTTGAAAATAAGTTATGCGTACAAGGAATACCATTGATTGCTCACATGATCACTAAGCATAGAGTTCTCGTGATAAGCATAGTATCCCCATTATAAAGGAATCAACCACGAGTATGGTAAGATAGCAAAAGTTGCTCAAAATGTAATCTATGATGGCAATGAGATTCTTAAACCTAGGCGAAACCTAGTTGCATTGAGTGCTTGAGGAAGATAGAAAACTAGATGATGCATCTAGGGAGAAAATGAATAAAAAGCTTAACGATCCTGCGTGTAAAGAGAATAACATAACGATCAAACCCCATGATTACACTAAGGAAAATTGGATATCCTTGAACATGTTTAAGCCTCAAACTCAATTAACCCCGAGCAGATCTTTTGGAAGAAAGACATGGATAAGCTAAAAGTTAATGTACTTGTTGAAACAAACACTCCCTTAGGAAAATGCACAGCATAGCTCTGTGTATCCTCCAAATACACCAATGCATCTAGTTCCTAGATCTATTGCCACTAATAGCAAGACCTTAATCACCTATATGTTGTTTATCATTTGTTTGTTGATTTTGAGAAAAGCGTGTAAGAAGAGAATCACACCTCTTGGGATAGCGAGGGGAAAGGGGTTTGAGCAAACTAAAGAATGTTATTTAAGCGAGGTCATGCCTTTCTTCAAACAATTAAAAGGTCAATTTGAGAGTCTTCAAAGGGATAAATTCGGATATTAAAGAAATGGAAAAGGAATTTGATGCAATGATAGTTGAAGTCAATGATTATGAGCAGGAACTCAAATATAATGAAGTTGAAAGGAAGAACTTGCACATCTTAAATGAGAATTTGATTTTGAGTTGTGTTGCTCAAGATGTGTTTTATCTTGTTACTAAGCACTCTATTCTTGCTTCTCGATTTCATGAATTATCTATTGCATTGAAAGTTTCCCATGATCGTGTCATTGAGCTTGAAAACAAAACTCGAACTAAGTGAGAAAATTGATCGGGATGATCACGATAATTTAGTAAAACATCTTTCTAAACTAGAAGTTGAACATTTTGATTTACAACTAAAATATCAACATCTTAAAGAAAATGTCAAAACCTCAAATATCAAGACATCCTCGGATGTTCGAGTTTGATGCGCGTTTTCGGATAAACAAAGCGTGACGAGCAGATTCAAGCTCATTGTAACACGATCGAGAAAGTTGAAAGCCCAAATCTCTCAATTAAAGGGTGAAAAGAACAATGTGGTGGCTCCCAAATGCCTCCTCCTTTAGATTCTCGGTATTCTCAAACTTTTCATCTTCAAAACTTAGTTAATGCTTTACAAAAGAAAGCGAGAGTTTTCTAGAAGAAAATGAAAAGTTAAGCGACACTTTAAAGAGTTATATGATTCAATGAAAGTCACTCGTGACAAAAACAACGAAAAATAACGTCTTTACAAAAGAAATTGAGAATCGAGGAGTCGGGAAAAGGAAGCGCCACTTGTTTTTAATGAGAATGTTGCATCAAAGTCATCCTCGGTTGCAAATATCTTGTATTTATTAAATACATTCCTCCTCATCTTAGGAATAATGAACTGTGTTTCACAACTATTGTGCTCACCTTAAGGATAGTCTAGAATGTCTCCGTGAGATCGTGGAAGAGGATTTCTTAAATAAGCCTCTTGATAGAGAATTAGGTTTGCTTGCATTCAAGGCCAAGCGATCTCAAGAGCTGCTAGAATGTTTAATAGCAACATGTCCTAAATCCTTAGGTGCGAAAGGTAAAGTTGTGATGCCTTGTTCTATGCCTAGTGCCAAGCATACAAACCATTCTATGCCCGTTTTAAGAAAGTGAACACTAATGTGCCTTCAAGTAGTTCGGATCCTGCACGTCTAGTTCGGGAATGCAAAAGTAGATCAACCAACTAATGTTCCCATAATTCCTCTACAGAGTAATCGGTGACATTAAAGCAAGCGGGTCAAAGCCTCCGAGGCAATACCAAGCAAGATAGGACCTGCAAGCTAAGAATGTGCATTGGAAGAAAGTAGAAGACCAACCTAGGAACTTTAAGTTTGTGTTGAATAAGGCGAATCGTGTTGATTCTAGTGTTAGCTCTAAGCGTCTTGTAATTAATTGAATTACGCTACTTTTGGCAAAACATGTAATGATGATTGCGTGGTTTACATTACTAATCTTGAATGTGGTGTGAATGATTTGTCTAATGTTGTTAAATGCCCGATTAAAATTGTTAATGCTAAAAATCAAGCTAAGAAGGCTAAAAGGCAAAGGCGAAAGAAAGTTAGAAAAGCAGTGGAAACCCGGGAAGGAAATTTAGTAATATAGGTTATCAATGGATACCTCTTGGGCATAAGGTTAATGAGTTTTGCCCTAAATTTTCTAAGTCAATGCCCACTAGAAAATGGATGCCTCTTGGTAGAACTATTCCTTAAGAAGTGAACATACTTTGAATAGGTCAAATATGGACACTAGCTTTGCATCTATTTCTAATGAGTCCATTGTTTCTACTTACGATGTGGGTGTTCCAATCACATTACTAACCAAATGGAACCCATTCTTGCATGGGGATCCCAATTATCGATTATCCATTCTTATGCGTGTTCAGCTGCGGATCGTTCAAATCGTTACGTGGTACACGGACTCAGTTGTTCCAAGCATATATTTGGAGACGGTCACGGCTCATGAACCGTGAGCAAATTCATCGGAGCTGTGAGATTCGGAAGCGATCATTTTGGTGCTATTATGGGTTATGGAGATTACGTGGTTGGAGATAGTGTGATTTCGGGGTATATTATGTTGAAGGTCTTGGACATAATCTATTTTACGTCGGACAATTTTGTGACTCGGTTTAGAAGTGGCCTTGAGAAAACATACTTGCTTTGTTAGAGAACTTGATGGTGTGGAACTTCTCGGAGGAACTCGTGGTTCAAACCTATACACCATCTCTATCGAAGATATGATGAAATCTTCACCCATCGCTTCTTTGTCAAAGGCTTCCAAAACTAAGTCATGGCTATGGCACCGTCGTCTCAATCACTTGAACTTTGGTACCATAAACAATCTTTCGAGAAAGGACTTAGTAAGAGGATTACCCAGTTAAAGTATGAAAAGATCATCTTTGTTCGACTTGCCAATTGGGAAAAAGCACAAAATATGCCCACAAACCAAAACCCACAAACTCGATAATGGAAGTTCTTCATACCCTTCATATGGATGCATGCGGACCAATGAGAGTGCAAGCGATAAATGGGAAGAAATACATTCTAGTAGTTGTTGATGACTACTCTCGATTTACTTGGGTAAAGTTTTTGAGGACAAAGGATGAAACTCGGATGTCATCATCAAACTTATCAAACGACTTGAGTTCGACTCAACAATATTGTTAGAATTGTTCGAGCAGACAATGGCACGAGTTTGTTAACAAAGACTTAATTCGGTTTATGAAAGTGTTGGAATCGGTCATCAAAGAAGTGTTCCACGAACTCCTCAACGAGCGGTGTAGTTGAAAGCGAAATCGAACTCTTGTGGAAGCCGCAAGAACAATGCTAATTTATTCAAAGGTTCCAATGTTTCTATGGGTGAAGCCATTGCCCTTTGCTTGCTACACCCAAAATCGTTCCTTATTCACACCTCTCATGGAAAAACTCCATATGAACTTGTCCATAAGCGAAAACTGATCTATCCTACCTTCGTGTGTTTGGTGCTTTATGTTACCCAACTAATGACGGTCAAGATTTAGGTAAACTAAAAGCTAAAGCGGACATTGGAGTATTTGTAGGTTATGCACCAAGCAGAAAAGGATACCGAATCTACAACAAGAGAACCCGAAATATCATGGAAACAATTCACGTTACGTTCGATGGTGACCGGTCAAATGGCTCCGGGACAATCCGATTCGGACCCGCATTTCAACCTTTATCAAGTAGTCCTATCGGTTCTACTCTTGTTTCTAATCCTCACCGACAACTCCTTATGTACCTCCTTGAGAAGATGATTTGAAGAAATTATTTGATCCAATGTTTGATGAACACTATGAGCCAAGTGCTAATGATATGTTAGTTCCATCAGAGGTGCCTCTATCCTGTCAATGAAGTTAACCCTTGGTTTCAATGTCATTAAGTCAAGAAGCTGCTGCTTGATCACTCTGTCTCATCAACAAATCATCAATCATCGAGTGTACACAATGGAAATGTTCTTTGCGATTACGAGATGATGAAAACCCTTTTGCTCCTCGGAAGATGAACCCTTTGAAAACATATTTGCTCTGAATCATCATCGAACCATCTTCTTCGGAGATATAGACTACTGCTACTTGGTTCCTCAACAACAACCACATGAACACCTTAGAAAATGGACACATGATCATCCATTGGACAACATCATTGGAAACCTTTCTCGTCCGGTATCCACACGGAAACAACTTGCAACCGATGCCTTATGGTGCTTCTTCAACTCCGTACTCTCTAAGATCGAACCAAAAGGCGTGAAAGCGCCATGAATGAAGGCAATTTGGTTCAATGCCATGCAAGAAGAAATTCATGAGTTTGATCGACTAGATGTATGGGAATTAGTACTGCTCCAGTTGTGCAATGATCATTGCTCTAAAGTGGATCTTCAAAGTAAAACTTGATGAGCATGGTGATGTGTTGAAGAACAAGGCTCGATTGGTTGCAAAAGGATACCGTCGAGAGGAGGTATTGACTTTGAAGAATCATTTGCTCTGTTGCTCGAATCGAGGCAATCGAATCTTCTTGGCTAATCTTGCAAGTAAGAACATGGTAGTCTATCGGATGGATGTAAAGGCGGCGTTTCTTAACGGAGATCTTAAAGAAGTCGTTTCGTCGACCCGACTGAAGGCTTTGTGAATCGAGCATCCTACTCACGTCTATCGTTTGAAGAAGGCTCTTTACGGTTTGAAGCAAGCTCCAAGGGCATGGTATGATCGCTATCAAAGTTTCTTCTATCTCTTGGATTGACAAAGGAGCGATTGATCCGACATTGTTCACCGAAAGTCGGGCAAACATTTAATTCACGTTCAAATATATGTTGATGATATTATTTTGCCTCGTGACCCCAATGAATGTGATCGTTTTCAAATGAAATGGGTTCCAAATTTCAAATGTCAATGATGGGACAAATGTCATTTTCTTGGGATTACAAATTTCACAAAGTCCGGAGGCATTTTATAAATCAATCTAAATATGCAAATGAGATTTTAAAGAAATTTGGATTTGATTCTAGTGACCATTGACACTCCCATGATAGGCGTACTAAAGCGGATGAGGACCACTCGGGGATCATGGTAGACCAAACAAAATATCGTAGTATGATTGGATCACGATGTACCTCACGACCGATGAGACCGGACATTACATTCATTTGTTTGCATGTGTGCTAGATATCGAGCTAAGCCTACCAAAAGCACCTTGAAGCGGTTAAGCGGGTCTTCGGTATCTCAAGGAACCATCAATATGGGACTTTGGTACCGAAGGACACCGGTATGTCACTAACGACCTATCGAGATCTTGATCATGCGGGATGTCAAGATACACGTCGAAATACGTGCGGAGGTGCTCGGTTTTGGGTGATAAGCTTGTGGTGGTCTTCAAAAAGCAAATGAGTACTTCTATTTCCTCTACAGAGGTGAATACATAGCCATGTCATCTTGTTGTGCTCAAATCCTATGGATGAGATCTCAATTATCGACTATGGCTTTGAATTCAACAAAATCCTCTGTCTTGTGATAATAAAAGTGCTATTGCTCTCTCATGCAACAACGTACAACACTCAAGAGCAAAGCACATCGACATTCGACATCATTTCATCGGGGAGCAAGTAGAAAGCGGTGTGGTGGAACTCTATTTTGTGAGGGTGAATATCGGTTAGCGAGACATCTTCACCAAAGCTCTTCCTAGAGAACGTTTTGAGTTTATCCTCCACGACTTGGTCTAAAGAGTCTACAACGGAAACACTCAAGCGTCTTCAAGAGGAAGGCGAGGAGTAAAGGTCTTTCTTCATCCATCTCTTGTAAATATCTTTTCGAAAAGCAAAATACAAAATTACAAAACCTTCAAAAGCAAATAGAAAAATATAAAACTTTCAAAATCCATAAAAATTTGAAAAATCTTGAAAAATTCCAAAAAAATATTGTCGTTTTGTCATGATTTTCTCGATTCGATAAATATCTACGATCTTTGTCTTTGTCATTCAAAGAATGACACGGGACTTTAGATGTTGTTGAATATTAAAAAAAAAAAATAAAAAATCAAAAATCAAAAATATTTTTGGGAGAAAGTGAAACAATGGTTTATTGTCATTTCGAGGCAATAACCCGCTTTTCAAAGAAAAACGAGCCATGCTTTATCTTGTTTTCAAAACTCATGCTCGATTCTATAAACAATTACTTACTATCTAATGAAAACTAATTGCTTTGAAAAATAACTCGGACTCTATTTTTGAAAATCATACGGACTTAACGTTTGTCAAAATATCTATCTCTCAATCAACAACTTATGTCATTGATTGAGGGAGAATGATTTCAATTAAATCAAAGGTTATTTGTCATACAATTGTTTTCAAAAGATAATCATGCATGTTTAATCAATGGGTTTAAAGTCTCAAAATCCGATCCTTATCGGTTAAAAGCGTTTTCATAATCAAGTCACAATTCTCCTTAAAAGCTTTCAAAATCAATTTAAATCTCTGAGATCACAAATCTCAAATGATTTGATAATTGTGATCGGGGAGAATTTGTGATTTAAATTGGATTTAAGCGATAATTCGGTAAATGGTTTTATAAGGATGTACAAGCTCTCCTTCCACATGTGCCAAGCGATTTCAAATTTTCCATGCACATGTTGAGGGGAGCATCTATCTTAAACCACAAAGATTTGAAAGCGTGATCAATTTATTTCAATGTGCGGTCTTTTCCTAATATGTGCAAAACATTTTCAAATATCTATGCACATATTGAGGGAGCAACTATTTTGAAAACCACATTCTTTATATAACTACTCTTAGATGCAAGCCAACCCCTCAAAGATGAAAATTAGTTCTATTACAATGATGCTTGATGCAAATGTTGAGGGGAGCTCTTGTTCTAAAAATATCAAAAACAATTCGGTACAAAATGCTTTGATAATATATCACAAGTATACGGATTGATTTTCAAATGGTTTTCAATTGGTTCCAATGGCGGATGAACAATACCAAATAGACCGACCAACTTTACTTTATGTATGGTGATATAAGGACGATAAGGTTAGGTATTTGTTCCCATGATCCGCTTGAGCCGGAGGGATCTACCGAGGACAATCCACTAGATAGTGTAGAAGTCCTTAGGTATATTGAAAAAGGAGAAAAATGAGATATGGGAAGAGTGCGGACTAAGGCGAGCTAGTCTTGGAATAAACCCAACAAGGTTCTAGTTATGAAGTCTCGGTAAGCTTGAAGGGTTGAAGAATGAAAAGAATTGAATGAGAAAAGGGTGAAAATAAATAGCCCTCAATTATTCAACCTTAGAGGCGGATCGGGTTCAATTCATATACTCTTGGTGGTTACCAAGGTAACATCGGTATTGAAGACAAGGCGTCATGGACCCGGTGACGCCTTGCACTTCAACTTCCCAAACCACTCAAGTTCCTCTTAAAGGACTTGTTTCATTCTCACGGGAACCGACATAATCTATCGACTTTCTCTTAGAGATTGTTGATATTGAAGAAGGAGACCCTCTCCTAGTCTCGAAATAGGATCCAAATATGCACAATTGAGTCTAGAGCCACGAGATCATCTATAAATCTCATTAGGACACTTTCAATGAAGACTCTCTGTTTCACACAATGTGGAAAGAGATTATATCTTATGAGTCCTCGCATTATCCTTGTGGTATTGCGGAACATCGAGTGATATGCAAACATATTCACAATGAAGATGGAAAGCCTTACGGAGCCAACATCAAACAAGCTCACGGTGGGTGGCATGTGAGATCTATTCAATAGATCAACCATGTGACAAGCGCGAGAAACAATGGGCGATTCAATCTTTTGAATCAATCTGGTTCGAGTTATGGATTGACGGATACCTTTGAAAAACCGGTCGTTGTGCTTAAAACTCTTTTCTTTAGCACATCATTGTGTACTAATATTTCAAAATAAAAGGTGTTTATGATTGATAATTGATTTTCATTAAAACCTTCGTTGTATTGCAAAAACAATTTCTATTGAGCGATACGATTGTTTTCAAATCTCTTTTTATCAATCGGTGAATCTCAATTATTTGGTTCACTCACTCCGTGTTGTCTTCTTTGAGGCGTTCGGTTTGAGAACGACTAGAGCATTGCGAAACCCTGTCAAGGAAATTCTTGAATTATACACGATCACGAGCGGTACTTGTCTTGATCAGCGAGGAACCGTGGGCGTGTACCTCAATTCAACGAAAGTGATCAAAGACACTTTCGTGCGCTTTATTGCTAGCTGTTGTATGCGAGTGCGCCCGGCGTTTGCGGTGATCGAATGAAGCGGTCAATCCATAGCCGCATGCTCACACAACACATTCATCTCTAAAGAAATCATGATAAGTGCATCAATGACTCGATATTTTCACTCCATGCTTACGCTCTGCTGCGCCAATATCATGAATCAACGAAAGCTTCCGCTACTCGATGAGAATATATCATGATCCGAATGTGAGCATGTCGGTCCATAAGTCACAACATCACATAATACCAACACCACAATGGAAGAGTCGAGATTTATGATGGTGATGATCTCAAAGGCGGCTCAAAACTCATTATCACGTGGATCGGTTAAAGACCTCCACATTGATTATCCAAACATGCAATAATGAAGAATCAATGACTACGAGCTCTGAGCAAAGAACTACATCAAGAATGCAAGAACAATTTTAAATGTAATATCTGTTTGTGTTCAATGTAATTTTGAGGTGATCTTGAGGTGACCTCCCTTAGGGAGATTGTTAGGATTTAGTAAATCCGGTTATTAAAGAGTCGGTCACCTCAAGTATATGTAATCGTTAAGCTCGTAGTCGTAGATTATTTAATGTTTAGTAGTATTTAGTTATGTAACACCGTGGAGGACGGACGGGTCTTTACCAGCTGTATGCACGATCCACGGCCCGTAGGTGGCGACTTATGTAAGAACTATAAATACTCTCTACCTCCCAAGGTAGAGAGTTGGAGCTCATAATAAGATTTTCTTTCTCTCACTAAAGTTCCCAACCTCTAACTTTTCTCTCTAAAACCTCTTGTATCGCCTCTTTGATTATTGGTTTAGTGTGTTTGATTTCTAAAATCATGAGGAACGGATATTACTGGCCTTCGATGCACAGGGACGCTGTCGAAATCATTCGGAAGTGTGAAGCCTGTCAAGTTCACTCAAGGGTTCCAAGGCTACCAAAACAAGATATGACTTCTGTGACGTCCGCATGGCCCTTCAGCCAATGGGGATATACATCGTAGGTCCTCTGCCAATTGCTCCAGGAGGAGTAAAGTTCTTGGTAGTAGCCATCGACTACTTCACTAAATGGGTGGAAGCGAAGCCTTTGGCATCCATCACAGGAAGACACATGGAAAAGTTTGTGTGGGAGCATATTATTTGTCGGTTCGAGTACCTCACATCATCATTTCGGATAATGGGAAGCAGTCATCAAGGGTATTCCCAGTGTTTTGCAGAGGCCTGAATATCAAACAATCATTCACTTCCGTCTACCATCCTTAAGGTAACGGACAAGTGGAAGTTACTAACAGGGACATCATACAAGGAATAGAATGGAGGCTGGACTTTCCTTGGCTTATTGGCCAGCAGGTCCTCAATAGAGGCCGCTGGGTCCTTCGTCACATCTATAAGGAAAGGGAACTCTAAAGCCGTTAAGTGATTAACTGCATCATCATAATCTTTCTCATGAGTTGCCCTGTAGTAAGGAAATTCCTCCAGCTTCACCGGTTCCTCTGTCGCAGCTATCTCCTCCAAAGTGGTACACTTGCCATGGAATATGGCCGCATTCACCAGGTTCCCAATTGCAATCCCCACATCATCGCTATGGTAGAGTTTTATAGCAACATAGGGGATCACCTTGTTTACCAAGTCCACCCTATCCTTCTTCAGCATCTTCAGACGAAGGTTTAACCCATCTACCTTTTCTCTGAGCTTGATCTCTTGGTCCAACAACTTCGCCCTCTCTTGTTCGAGGCCTCCACACTTGGATGAAAGAACAGATATCTGTTCTTTATAGCCTAGGACCATTGAGCCCTCGATAGTTAGCTCGTCAGATTCACCTCGCCATTGCCGCTGACCTTTGAGCTTTTCATTCTCACCGAGATCTTGCACCAAGGATTCTTGTCAAAATCCTCCAAGGCATCCTCACACTTCTTCTCCGTGTCTCGATACTCGATCCCTAGCCTTCTCCCTTCTCAGCAAAACATCCATTTCTTCTTGAGCTTTGGTGACAGCACGGAGCAGTTCCGTTGTCCTAGCATTGAGTTGGTTGTCTATCATGCACTGTCGGACATAACTTTTGTCATGAAGGTCACAGAGCCTTTCTATGGACATGTTATCCATCACCCCCTTCCACTTGGGTGGGATTACATGGCTCACGAGTTGGTGACAGGCTAGGGGAGAGGGAAGTTCTTTCATTTCAGGAAGTCCTACAACATATATAAATTTGTTAATATATTATTACTGGTACTTAATTTTTGTTCACAAGCAAGAAACATTACCATGGATATCATCGCCGCTGGGCCCTTCGATGGTCGGAAATTCCACATCCTTACCCCGGCACTCTTTGCGGGTAGTTCGAGAGGAGGGGTAGGTAGGATGAGCTTCTCTCAAGCGGACTTCACAGCCTTTTAGCACCGGCACCTTTCTCGCTTGGACCCTCTCACCTATGCCGAAGGGTCCTACGATGGCCAATTGTCCTTCGGAGACTGGTTCATCAGAGTCAGCAACATTCTCCACAAGTTGGTCTTCCACATCTATGAGTTCCTTTGACGGAGGAGCAGAGGATACAGGCTCAATGGGCTGGGCTTCCACATCATTATTATTTATGGACACTGACGGGGAGCCCACGCCATAGCTCGTCTCTTGGGGATTCTTTGGAATGAAGCTCACCTCTTTTGCACCACCAGCTACCACAAAGTTTCTGAATGACATTTTTGCACGAAGGAGCAAATAAGATAAATATCAGAAAGATAAGTTTTTATTTCTTATTTTAATCAACAAAGTACATACTTTTTCCATCACAAATAATCTCAGGTACCAAAGGAGATCCCTCCCATCTTTCAGCAATGCCAGCCATGAAAAGAATTGGCTTAGGGAATGTTTGGCAATCAGCTGGATGACGAGCCAAACACTGATACAAAGGGTTCCTTCTCACAGTATAAGGCAAGGGATCGTTGAACCTTTTTTCGTCATATTGAAATTCTGGGTTTAACAATGCAGAGTATGCCGGAGGGATAATGGTGTTTGGATATAAAAGAATTTGCCTTCCAGCCTCGATGTTCGTAAAAGGCCTATCTATGAGAATGGGCACATCCTTTCACCCTCTTAGCCAAGGTCAACCAATCTCCTCCGGGTATAGATTCGTAAAACCCTAAGCATTACCAATGATGGTTCGAACCCATAAGCTTTGCACATCACAATGTATGTCGTAAGCTTGGCTAGGCCAAAAGGGTTGAACCTAGAAATGTGTACCTCATAGTATCGGAGGAATTCTAAAATCAAATGGTGCAAGGGTATCGTAAGGTTGGAGGTGGTGAATGCATGGGTATACAGGCCTACATAGTTTTCAGGGGCATCAAATATCTCTCGATTTCTACTAGGTAACATGATTTTATGTTCTTTTGGAATTGGCTAATCGGTGAGGAACGCTTTTAGCTCCTCCCTTGTCAAGGTGCAACCTTGTTGTTTGATTACAAATTTTTTATTGGTAGACATTGATCCTTCTAAAATCCACAATAACGTATTTGAAAAATAGATACGAAGGAACACTTTACCTTGTTTGATCGAAATCTTGATCGGAAGAGGTTTTAGTAGGTGAAAAACTTGGGCGAGAGATAAAATTATGCTAGGGTTTTACTGCTTTTACATTTTATATACCCTACATATGTTAAATCTCTACCTACACGTGTCATGACTTATCCCTTACCACCGGATTTCAAAACTCTTTAAATTTTGAAAGGACGTTTTTTTACCGAGGAAAAGGGTGGTTAGGATAATTGTTTGCATTAATTACGGTCAATAGGTGCAAGACTTTTCATCTTTGTTCGCTTTTTGTGACGCGGGGAGTTTCGCTTCTATTTCGAGTCGTAAGCCATATTACTTGTTCGTACATATCACTTTCGATTGGGGCTTGATGACGCATCTCCGATCAGTCGAAGGACCCCTTCGGCCTCACCGAATTTGCATTACGAAGACCCAAGTCTTTCTTCATAAATCATTGGTGGCGTACAACCATTCATCATTGACATGGTTACCGGTTGAATCCGTCACCAAGGCCTATGCCCTTCGGTGTCTTCTTTGAAGATACCAAGATAAAGAAGAACCTTGACTTGGTCTTCCCCACGCTCCTACTATTTCCTTAGCTTCCCGCCAAGTCCGAGATAGTGGGGATGAAGCCCCAGCGGTTACCACAAACTGGGACGCCCATGATCTCCTAAATGTGCTAACACTCCGAGCTATTTTAATCACCTATAAATAGGTTGGACGATTCATTTCAACAAGATTTCACTCAACACAAGATTTCACATACCCATATTATTTACAACACATATCACATACTTACTCTCACGGAGGTGGTTCACGTGGCCCAACCCGCGCAATCACTTAACGGTGTCTACTATTTCTTATTGCAGATTGGCTACAAGTTTGGCGAAGCATATCACCCTCATACCCTTCGATCACCATCGAATGCCCGGTCGCATTTAATTATTGTACAATCAGCATCTATGATATAAGCTTTAGCTAATTTCGCCAAACATACCAGATATTTATAATTCGGCTAAAACCACCCAAGAACCGAATTATGCAAAACCGATTTGAACCGAACCATTGTTTGAAAATGATTTTTCAGATCAAGCTTGATAAGCTTGAACCTAACTGAATTGAGTAAAAGGTTTATTATGGTTTGGTTTTAATGTAGTCAAATTAAAAACAAACTCAACTAAATCAAAAACTTAACTAAAATAATAATTATCATTACCAATATGTACTACATATAAAATAAAAACGGTCAAACCTTGAAAAAGTGAAATGTTAAAAGTCAAAGGTGAGAGAAATGTATGGCGTAATTAATACTCTAATTAAAACACCCCATTACTTGAAAGTATAATAATTTATTCATATTGTACAAAACCAATTATAAATATATCTACCAAATTAAAAACAACCAATTAAAAGACTCTTTACTAAAAAGTACAATAAAATTTTCACAATATACAATTTAAATAAGCTACAACATAATCCAAAATATAAATTAATTAAAAACACCAATTTATGTTATTTTTAAAATACCCTAAAATGAAAAATACATGTTATTATACACATTATACAAATTAAGAAAACACACAAACCTTCATACAAGCTAAAAAGTTGACGGTACATATAGTTTTGAAAATCGGACCGGACCAACGGGTTCAACCGAGAACTGGTGTCGCCACCGGTTCGGCTAACCAATAAAAGCCATCTAAAAACGAACCAGAGAGGACCCGTTGAAAACGATACAAACTGGTGAATCAGGTCTCATCGAGATTTATTTCTCCGGTTAATCGTCACAGGGTACTCGCCGCCGCAAAAGGAAACTATTAATACATATCAAAAACCGGGTTGACCCGAGATGCTTCAAACCTGGTGGGTTTACCCGGTTTAATTTGACACATTTTTTACCCAACCCGTCGGGTTGACTCAGTTTAAATCGACCCATTTTTTGACCGGAACGGTTCAACCGGTTGAACCACCAGGGTCGAACCGGGTTTCAAAACATTATTTTTAATCCCCAAATCTTCAAACTTTTATTATTTTTCGTTTATAACCCATAAACTTTTTTTAAACACAAAACGATTTGTCGCTATAAAATCCCATTGCTATGCACGGCTACTCGACTAGTTTTTAAAAATATGTTCATTTTTTTTGTTTTTTTTTAAATAAAATTTTCTAGCCCCAAATATGTGGACGTTTCTAAATCATTTTTCATTATTTTAACATAATAATTGTATCGTTTAGTATATTGTCAAGAACCCCTCATTTATTTAAATCTTCGACCAATCAATGCTTTGAGCTTTATTGCCCTTTTAAACAACAAACATGAAAAGCAATTCAAAATCTTTGTTTGAGATAGCATCTCACATCCCTGTAATCTAGAGGGTGAGCATTGTGCAGTTTGGTACCGTTTTTGATTAAAACTAAACTGAAATAGCATTTGCGGTTTTTACAAAATAAGAATCCATTATTAGAGGATACCCCGTGGGTATTAGTTTTATTGATCGAGGAGATCAGTGGAGAGTCAGAGGATACCCCGTGGGTATTAGTTTTATTGAATGCTTTGATGTTGAGGAGATCAATGGAGAGTCATTGAGACACTGTCATATCTCAGTGGCTCCATCATCTTCTTTTGGTTCATTACTACAGGTCAAGTCAGAGTTCTTCATGTACCTTCTCGCTATCAGTTTGCGGATATCTTCACTAAGGGACTGCCTTCAATCGGGCCTACATATACAAACTACAAATATATAATACTAACACACCCCCGCATTTGGAGCGGGAGGAAACCGAACACTCAAACTGGAGCAAAATTCTTCAAATAAAGCTGAAGGCAGTTCCTTAGTGAAGATATCCGCAAACTGATAGTGAGAAGGTACATGAAGAACTCTGACTTGACCTGTAGCCACCAAATCCCGAACAAAATGAATGTCAATCTCGATATGCTTGGTCCGTTGATGCTGAACCGGATTCGAAGACACGTAGACAGCACTAACATTATCGCAGATACAAGTGTTGTCAAGATACCGGAGTATTTAGCTCTCAAGCGATTCCGCAACCAACACGTTTCAAAGAATCGCATTGGCAACTCCACGATATTCGCCTCAAGACTAGACCGAGACAAAGGTCGGTTGGCTAGAAGACCATGAGAGTAAATTGTTGCCAAGAAATACACAATTGCCGTAGTGGACCTCCGAGTAGTTGGGCAACCACCCAATCAAGATCGTAATATGCAACCAAAGGATGTAGTAGAAGAGGAATACAATCAGAACCCATAATCCAAGTACCCCAAATGTAGCGCAAAATCCGCTTGAGCGCAGAGAAATTAGGCTCGCGGATCATGCATATGAAGACACACGCCGAACAAAGATAAGAGATATCGTATGGTGAAAGTGAGATATTGAAGGGACCCCGCTAGACTCGATACAATGGGATCGATACTAAAGGTCCGCTATCCCCGCTTTAGACTCGGTGTCAACCGAGTCCGATCGAATTACAATCAACCATGCGAGCACGCCAAGAATCTCAGAGCATACTATACCGAGATAAAACATACCGAAGAGTCACGTAATGATATACCCAAAAATAATTAAGTGAACCCAAATCATTATAGAAAATTCCTTATGCAAAGATGCAATAATATCAGAATAATCCATCAAGAAGCAACAAGACAATATCATCAACATATAATAAAAGATAAGCAGTGTCAGTCCCCTGATGATAGATAAACAAGGAGGAGTCACAGCGACTGTGTGTAAAACCAATCCCAAGAACAAAGGTAGCAAAGCGCTGAAACCAAGCCCGAGGAGCCTGTTTCAACCCATACAAAGATCTGCGCAACAAACATACATAATCCGGATGCTCAATATCACGAAAACCAGGAGGTTGGTACATGTAAACAGTCATAGATAAATCCCCGTGTAAAAAGGCATTCTTAACATCTAGCTGGTGAACCGGCCAATGTCTAGAAGCAGCCAAACTGAGAACAGTACGTATAGTGCCAGGTTTAACAACCGGGCTAAAGGTCTCATCAACATCAACCCCTTCTATCTGAGTGCTGCCATTCGCCACAAGGCGAGCCTTGTAGCGACTGAGAGTGCCATCCGCCAAGAACTTGTGACAGAATAACCACATACATCGAACAATGTTGGTGTCCGTAGGACAAGGTACAAGAATCCAGGTGTTGTTTCTAATTAGAGCATTAAATTCATCATACATAGCATTTAACCGATTCGGATCGTGAAACGCAACGTTATAGGATCGGGGTAAAGGTGAAATCGAAGACACATGACAAGCGTAACGAGGATTGGGACGGGTAGTCCCGACACGAGAACGTGTAACCATGGGATGAACAGACGTCGTGGGCGGGGTAGGGTTAGCATTAGGAGGGGGAGGTTGGGAAACGAAAACGGGGGCGAGGTGCTGTATAGGAGGGTTAGTGATTTGTGAGGAGGGAAGTATGTCTGGGGATGCCTCAGTGAGAGAAGGTGGAGTGTCGAAAATAGGTGAAATAGGTGAAGTAGGTGCGGGTGGTGATTCAGGAACAAGTGGGAGTGGGGATGGAGTTGGTGTGGGGGTGAGCTTTATGATGTTGGAAATGATATTAGGGGAATCATCCAATAAGTCATAAGATGGCTTCACAGTGGGGGTGGTGGAACCAAAAGGGAAAACTGACTCATCAAAGGTGACATGTCGAGATATAATAATTTTGTTAGTGTTAAGGTCTAAGCAACGATAGCCACGGTGATTAGTGGCATGTCCCAAAAAGATGAAGGGTGTGGCACGTGGGCCGAGTTTGTGGTCGGCATCAATGTGAGGGTAACAAAGACACCCAAAAACACGTAAGATACGGTAGTCATGTGAGGTGCCAAACATGCGTGTAAAGGGGATTTCATTGTCAATGGCACGTGAGGGTAAAATATTTAAGAGATAAACAACCATGTTGAGGGCTTCGACCCAGTAGTTTGGAGGTAGGTGGGCTTGAAAAAGTAGGGTGCGGATAAGGTTGTTGATGGTACGAATCATACGTTCAGATTTTCCATTTTGTTGGGAGGTGCGGGGACATGAGAAGCAAAATTGTATCCCATTGTTATTGAATAATTTATGAAAAGCATGGTTATCAAATTCACCACCATGGTCACACTGAAAGGACTTGATTTCACGGTTAAATTTAGTTTTGACAAAGGTGCGAAATAATGTAAATTTGGAAAAAAAAAACATCAGATTTATTAACCAACGGATAAACCCATACAAACTGAGAATAATGATCCTGAAAAATAACATAATATTTGAAACCGCATGACTGGATTGGGAAGCCCATAACCGAGTGAACAATATCAAAACAACTTTGAACTAAAGTATATGAACCAACAAAGGAAGTCGACGTGTTTGCTGTCGACAAGCATGACAAAGCACGGAGATTTCTCTTTATTGCATGAAATTGAATTATTAGAAATAACACGACGTAACACTTCACTTCCTGGATGACCAAGTCGTTGATGCCACGTATACTGACTTGTGAGGTAGGCTAGAGGGATGGGAGAAGGCTTGGTGACAGGGTAGAGGTCACCAGTGCTATCACAGCGGAGCAGCACTTGACGGGTTTGAAAGTCCTTAACAGAAAAACCAAAAGGATCAAATCCAACAGTGCAATAGGTTTTTAACAATATGAGGGGTAATAAGAACATTATTTAGGTGAAGAGGTCGAAAAGGGGTTGGTAAAATGCTATGGCCAGAGTTGGTGACGGGAATTGTGTGCCCGTCACCAATCGCGACAGAGGAATAAATGCTCGAATTAAATACATCACTAAGATTATTGACCGAGTCATTTAGATGAGAGGACGCACCTGTATCCATGTTCCAATTTCCAGGAGCGGGTTCATGAAAGGTGGGAGTGGCAAAGACATGTGGTAGAATAGTCTCTTGACCCGAACCCGAAGTAAACTGACCAGTCACCCCAAGTGAAGACGATGCAGGTCCAAGAATGCCGGACTGATTATGAACCTGCGCAGGAAATTGCATTTGAACTGCTGGTTGACCCTGGTATAATGGCTGCTGGACTGTTAGTTGAGGCTGTTGAACCGCCTGATGTTGAACTGGACTGGGTTGTTGAGCCAACTGATGGTTCATAAAGTGAACTGTTGTCGTGGACTGTCCAGGGAAGGATTGGATTGTGTTGTGACCTGTCACCCCATAAAGAGTGGGGTTCATTAGTGCGCGTGAGGACCAGCGATGTAGGGTCACGCGTCGATATGGTAGACCATATGGGGTATCGATCGGTCCAAAACCAGGTAGACTGGTGAAGTAAGCTACGGGTTTCACGCTGTTATTGGGTTGATTTTGATCTTGCACCTGATTTCCACCAATCGAACCTGTGCACCCCAATTTTGCAAGTAAATGTTGAAGAGTTTGTAGGTCATTTGAAGATAGTTGATTGGTGGCTGTTGGGAGTTGTAGGGTTCCATTAGCATGCATACCAGTAACACCATGCGTACCATTATGAAGAAACTTGCATGAGGCACTGAAAGGACACGAACCCTTACTCCAATTTAAACATGGTTTGTGATGAGTGTGTAAATACTCATCATTTTTGGGTCAATCTGAACTGCAAAACGTCTAAAAATGCTCAGAAATGCATCAAAATATCGAAAATATTCCAAAATTGCATTTTATATGTTTCGGATGCAAATGTTCAAAATCGATGAAAACGAGCAAAGTTTGCATAATTAGCGATTTCACCCCCAAGTTCTAAAATTGTCGAAATAGTCCCCGAGTCCTAATTTCAAAAGATAAATCACCAAAGGTCCTTTTAAAATCATAAGTTGTCAAATTTAGTCCTTTGGTGAAAAGTTCCAAAATTTTGAGAAATTTCGCTTTGGTCCCTCGGATTTTAAATTGGTCATATTTAATCCTTGGAATTTCAAAAGTGTCAAAATTAGCCCTTGGTCTATTAAAGATTGGCAAGACCAAACCTTGACTACATCTTCATTAATTACGCTGTCCCTGGAATTTCAAGCTATTACACTTTTGGTCCTTATGTTATTATTTCCACAAACCAAACGGACCTTTGTTATAATCCAAAAGCCCAATATCAAACCCTTTTACCCGGTCCAGTCCATCCCCAACCCGAATCCAACCCAAACCCACGTTTGAAATAAAACACCCCGCCCCCCTTTTACCCGACCCGGTTTAAAATAAAACAAACACCTGACAAACCTCCTTCTTCTTCTCCTTTTTCCCTCCTTTTTCTGCAAAACCAGCAACCACCCCTACTCCACACTTTGTCTCCCCCTACTCCTCCATGTCCCCTCCTCCTCAAACATCCATCCAAGGTGCATTTAATGCTCCTCCTACTCCCACACTCAACCCCGACTGCTAAAAATCTTTTTCCCGCCAAAAAGAAATGGATGGCCAAAATTCACTTGAAGTCATCCAATGGTTGTAAAAGCAGCTGGGATTTGCTAAGAGAGAGAAGGGAAGACATTTGGAGCTATAAAAAGGAAGAAAGAAGCCATGAAAGAGCAGTAGCTAGTTTTATAAGTTTTTCTTAAATGTCGTTTTTTAATTAATGTTTTAGTTTAAGTCCAAATGATGTAATCTCAGTTTCTATGTATCACTTTTAAGCCAAGACAGCTTTGTACTGTGTTTTTGAACATCAATCCAAGTTTTCCTTTTTATCTTGCATTCTCAGATTTTGATGTTTAAGAAACTGTTTTTAAGATTGAAATAAGCTCATACAAGTCGCCTATAGCTTTTGTGTAGCTTATTTGTGTTTACTTGTTCCATTTAAATCACTTACATTCACAAAAAGTCTCGGTCAACGAAAGTCAACTGTAATACTCTTATTGGTTCAGAGATGGAATTGGGGTGATATTTGGCTTGAGTTGGTGTTGATTTGGTGTTTTGATATTGGGTTGGTACTGTTATAATGCTAGAAATCTGACTGGACTTCTTGTAAGTGTGATCTCAATCTAATAATTTACTTAGAAAGTAGCAGTTAGCATTTTGATTAGATCTGTTATTGTACTGAGTTTTGCTGTCATATTAGCTTCATTTAAGTGAGTTGAATCTGTTTTAATGATAAGAGTAGACCTGAGTTTATGTTTTAGCTTAAATCACTTGCATTTCAGCTTCTAAAGGGGTGTTTGGTTTGCATGATAAAACTGAGTTAGAATGTTAGACATGGTTTAGAATATGTTGCTTTAGTCTCTTATATCACTAGCAAACTCATTTCACCATAGTTTATATTAATCTCTTTACAAAAGTCAAAATTACAAGTTTATCATTATTGAGCTCTTAATCGTTGAAAACAGTTAATGAAATCATTTCACATAGATGTAGAACTTGATAAGTGAGCTTGCTATAGTTATATCACATCTTATTTCATCTTAATCACCCTAAATTTGATCTCAAATCTCATTAAAGTCAAATTTTCAACTCATTCTTAAAAGTCAAAAAAAAAAAAAACAACATGTTCACACCCGTTTATGCAGATCTTGCAAAGAAGTGCACAATGTTCATTTCAAGTAGGTAGGGTCTCAAATTTGGTCCATTTGCAGTTGGCTAGGTGGTCTCCGATATCCACTTTTGGTTTTCTCTCAGAGCTTATTATTTAAGCGGTTGCAACCGCTAAACAAGAGGGGTCAATAAATTTTATTAGCTTAAGTGGCAGCTTGCTTAAACCTTGGTAAAATGCTTATTAGGTGTTAGGAGTAGCTGTAGTTAGTTGCTTTAGAGTAGTTTTAGCATAACTTACCTTCTAGAAGTTTGGTAGCTTATAGAGCTTATTAGCTTATTTTCAAGAGTTTATTTAGATCGTTACACTACAAACCCTCATTTCCTTCACATAAGACCATGTTTTTATATTTTTCATAGCTTTAGAATAATAATTTAGAATTTTCCTGAATTTTTCATTAATTTTGGTCACTGTTTAGTATTTTCTTTTTTAAAAACAGTTTTTAATCACTTTTAATTAGCTTTAATTGCAAATAATTGAGAAAAAGTTCCAAAAAATAATTTTTCAATTTTCCCAGTTTAAGAAAAATATAAAAAGCATAAAAAATATTTTTCCCTATTTTTCCCCTTTCATTTGGTATTTTTCACAATTTAAATTAGATTAAAATAGTTTTAAATCAAGAGAAAATAGAAAATAATCGTAAAAATATAAAAATAGTTTTGAAAATTCTATTTTGATATTTTAGATTTTTCTAAATCAAAATTTTATTTTTCTAGCTTTGTTTCATATTTTCTTGTATTTTAGGTTATTATTTAATAGTTAAAATAGTTTTAATTAGATAATTAGTTATAAAATAATTTTATTTTTCTATAAATTTTCTTTTATCATTAGGATTGTAAAAATATCATTTTCATATTTTTAGGATTAGTACTGCTTTAGTATCACATTTTCTTTAGTACGTCACGTAGTTTTTAAATTCAGTTTTATAAAAACATAAAAACAAAAACATCATTTTAAAAATAGTGATAGCGTTTATTTAATATTTTTTATCCTTTTAATTTCCTTTAATTTGCATTTAAGCCGTTGTAATTTGTTGGCTTTTTCTTTAGTTATAATAAATCACAATCCCTTTTTCGTTCAAATTTCTCGATCACTATTCGTTTGGTAATCCATTGATAGCTCCGACATAACGACCCGGGAGACCCTATACCCCGATCTTCATTGAGTTCGCTCTCGAACCGCTTTAAGTTTCTTACGGTCGGCCATTCACAAGTGGCAATTGCGAGAAAACTTGACGGTTGGCACTGATCAAATTTTTGGCGCCACGGGAGTCAGGCCGATTATCTTCCGCTTAGCGATTAGTGATTTGGATATTCACCCTTGTTTATACCATCCGTATGTGTTTATATTCTCTTTAAAAATCAAAACCCAAAAGATTTTCGCCTTTGTTTTACATCATGTTTTCCAAAAATCCAAAAATACTCTTCTCATTCCTCTTATCCGTATGATTCTATTTCTCTTACCCCTCGCACTGCTTGATTCTACTCTTCTTTAACCTCAAAACCATTTGATTCTATCTCTTTAACCTCTACATGTTTAATTCTCATGGCAACGCTCGATTATCCTCGTTGTTTCCACCGCAAAAGCCGTATGGAAGAGGATCACCTGTTGTCGAATCCGGATTGTTTATGCAAGCGATGTGGAAGGATGGGTGCAAGAAAATATTGTTATTGGTGCGAATTATCCGATAACTCTCGATGATTCTCCAAGTTTTTCCGACCATCCGCCACAACCCGATGAACCCGCTCAAGAACCGGAGACCATAACGGAAGTGGTGGAAATTGCTAGCTCTCGAGCACACCACTTGTCCCACCTCCCGATTTTTCTCGAATGTTCTTCGAGACTTGATAGTCATTCGGATCACCATGTTGGTTTTGTTGATTCTTTGAATAAACCGATTCCTCTTCATAACTCTCAAATGCAATCGCTTATTCCTTGTGTCGGTTGTGGTGAGCCTCTTTGGTTCACCACATCGTTGGTGTACGTGTGTACAATGTGGTAATGATATTCATAACGGAGTTGTTTGTTTTGTGGTTCGAGGAATCCATTTGATTATGATCCTAATCGAACTCATTTAACGACTCCTCAAATTTTTCCAATTACCCACCACAGCCCGACTTATCTTCATATAATCAACATTATCGTGTGAATTTTGTGGAGGTCCTCACCAAGGATTTGAGTGTCAATCCGAAACACGCTCGCCTATGAACAGTTTTCGTTGATGCTCGTGACTTTGGTTATAACCAAAATCCATATGATTCACTGTCTGCACTCAACAGTTTTTTGTTGTGAGTACGTGGAGGTCCCCATTTCACCGATTGTCAAATAGGAATCCAGCCTTGTAACAATCATGACTCTCGATGTTTGAAAACTTCCAACCTCCACAAAGACCATACGGTTCAAACTCCACCGAGCCGTTATCTCAAGAAATCTCCCAAGATTTTGAAACCACAATGAAAACACTTGATGATATGATTAGTAACTTTAAGAATCAAGTGAGTGGTGAAAAGACCATAGGAGAATTGTCGGTCAAGAACGAGAAGAACGAGAGGCTCGCAAATCTAGGGAAGAATTATTAGTCCTAGAGCATGCAGCTTTAAAGCGCTCCCAATTTCTCAAGGCAGCTCTATATGATGATGACGAGAGAGTTTTATCCTTTAAAGATAATATTTCTCAACTCCTCACCGCTTGATATCCCAGCAGCTGAGATTCCATCTCAAACAACTCGCTATCACACCCGAGATTCACACTCACTCTCTTATTATGGGGACGAGCATCTCGACATCTGCTCCGAAAAGGAATCGGACGAATTCATAAAGTCTAGTGTTGAGAACCTTGTCCCAATCCCAAGAGAGTCACAGTGGAATTCTTGATCATGTGTGATATCCTCCTCCTCTTGTCTTCCAAAATGATCATGTTGAGATGTTCTCCGATTCGATGATGATGATTCGCTATCTTGTGGAGACATCGCTTATGTGGAAGATTTACCTTCCGAGCTTGTTAGCTTAGAAGAAGAGAATGATGAAGTTATCGACACTAAAATCAAAGATGAAGCTCTTCGCCTTACATTATTGAATGTCGGTCTTCTCATTTCTAAAATCGAGGCTTTCAAAGAGAAACCTATTTCATCTCCTATCCCCATTAAGGATAGTGACATTCTTTCCGATGACTCTATTCCGGAAATGAAAGCCTTCTGCTTTGATAATACGGGAGAGAAGATTAGTGGCGCATCACTTCTCATTCTCATAATTCTCTCCTCGATCATGAATCATTTACTTTGGAGGAGTTCACCGGTGAACCCACTCATATCAATTCGAATATGATTCATTCACCTTCATGGAGTTCTCGATGAACTCACTCATATCATATCTCCACGGAGTATGATAATTTCTACTTTGATCTAGACACCCCATAATATGTCTTGATCAAGCAAGCTTAACCGATGAGATTCATGAAACTATGAATTCTCCTATTGAGGATGAAGAGTTAGTCATGATTTCTATCATGATTTTCTTTCTTTTCTTCATATATTCTGTCACTTCTCCTGTTCTTCACTCCTTCGGGAATGAAGACATTATCTTTGATCCCGGCATTTACATGTACCATTTGTGAGCCGGTTCTATGTATATCTGATCGGTGTGGAACTTTCACGTGCTTCAAATGTTTATCCAAACATCTTGAATGAAAGTCCGATGGAGATTGTTTCTTCCACTTACTTCCCCATGAACCAATGAATTCGGGGTCGAGTCAAGCTAGCGACTCGGTAATCAATAACAGTAGCTAAACATGGGTTTTCACCCGTGTGTACCACCCTAGGGGGAGTTGCCCACATGTTATATATATATAAGTTTAAAAAATATATATATATATATATATATATATATATATATATATATATATATATATATATATATATATATATATATCTTTCTAAATAATGGCCGTAGTATTTCCCTTTACGTTTTTGTTTCGCATAACCGCGGTACTTTGAATATTGAGGGCAATATTCATTTCTATGCTGGGGAATTCTCACGAATTTTATCATGTATTATCCGCCCAATTCCCGCTTTTGCCAAAATTTTTTTTTTGGAGTAAGTGTTTTGCACTTACTCAATTGGTTATCATCCGCCATGTCTAAAAACAAAAGGATTGGCTAATCCAGAGCAAACGGCTCTTGGTAAAGATATCTCAAACCATGACGGCTTGCAATTTGCCCAAAATTGTATGGTATTCAAATTTCACCATATCCTAAAAAGTGAAGAGTTGGCTAGCCCGCAAGTTTATGGCTTGTGGTAAAGGCAATGGAAAACCATAATTGGTAATCACCACCAAATATAATATTGATAATTTATCTAAGAGTTGGCTAGTCCAAGCAAACGGCTCGTAAAGACAAATCAAACCGTTGAAGTCGGTGGTTTGCTCAAAATCACATGGTTATCGGTGTACCATGGTTCTTACTTGAACTCGAAACATTTGGCTACTCCGTAAGTAATGGCTTTTGGTAAAGAGATTCAAATCCATTAAGTTTTTCTAAGAAGATTGCTAGGGACTAGCAATAGTTTAGTGTGGTGGATTGATGAGTGTGTAAATACTCATCATTTTGGGTCAATCTGAATCGCAAAACGCCTAAAAATGCTCGGAAATGCATCAAAATACTGAAAATATTCCAAAATTGCATTTTATATGTTTCAGATGCAAAATGTTCAAAATCAGATGAAAAACGAGCAAAGTTTGCATAATTAGCAGTTTCAGTCCCCCAAGTTCTAAAATTGTCAGAAATAGTCCCTGAGTCCTAATTTCAAAAGATAAATCACCAAAGGTCCTTTTAAAATCATAAGTTGTCAAATTTAGTCCTTTGGTAAAAAGTTCCAAAAATTTTGAGAAATTTCAGTTTTGGTCCCTGGATTTTTAAATTGGTCATATTTAATCCTTGGAATTTCAAAAGTGTCAAAATTAGCCCTTGGTCTATTAAAGATTGGCAAGACCAAACCTTGGACTACATCTTCATTAATTACAGTTTGGTCCCTGGAATTTCAAGCTATTACACTTTTGGTCCTTATGTTATTATTTCCACAAACCAAACGGACCTTTGTTATAATCCAAAAGCCCAATATCAAACCCTTTTACCCGGTCCAGTCCATCCCCAACCCGAATCCAACCCAAACCCACGTTTGAAACAAAACACCCCGCCCCCCTTTTACCCGACCCGGTTTAAAATAAAACAAACACCTGACAAACCTCCTTCTTCTTCTCCTTTTTCCCTCCTTTTTCTGCAAAACCAGCAACCAACCCTACTCCACACTTTGTCTCCCCCTACTCCTCCATGTCCCCTCCTCCTCAAACATCCATCCAAGGTGCATTTAATGCTCCTCCTACTCCCACACTCAACCCCGACTGCTAAAAATCTTTTTCCCGCCAAAAAGAAATGGATGGCCAAAATTCACTTGAAGTCATCCAATGGTTGTAAAAGCAGCTGGGATTTGCTAAGAGAGAGAAGGGAAGACATTTGGAGCTATAAAAAGGAAGAAAGAAGCCATGAAAGAGCAAGAGCTAGTTTTATAAGTTTTTCTTAAATGTCGCTTTTTAATTAATGTTTTAGTTTAAGTCCAAATGATGTAATCTCGCTTATGTATCACTTTTAAGCCAAGACGACTTTGTCTCGTGTTTTGAACATCAATCCAAGTTTTCCTTTTATCTTGCATTCTCGTATTTTGATGTTTAAGAAACTGCTTTTAAGATTGAAATAAGCTCATACAAGTCGCCTATAGCTTTTGTGAGCTTATTTGTGTTTACTTGTTCCATTTAAATCACTTACATTCACAAAAGTCTCGGTCAACGAAAGTCAACTGTAATACTCTTATTGGTTCGTAGATGGAATGGGGTGATATTTGGCTTGAGTTGGTGTTGATTTGGTGTTTTGATATTGGGTTGGTACTGTTATAATGCTAGAAATCTGACTGGACTTCTTGTAAGTGTGATCTCAATCTAATAATTTACTTAGAAAGTAGCAGTTAGCATTTTGATTAGATCTGTTATTGTACTGAGTTTTGCTGTCATATTAGCTTCATTTAAGTGAGTTGAATCTGTTTTAATGATAAGAGTAGACCTGAGTTTATGTTTTAGCTTAAATCACTTGATTTCAAATTTCTAAAGGGGTGTTTGGTTTGCATGATAAAACCGAGTTAGAATGTTAGACATGGTTTAGAATCGTTGTTTTAGTCTCTTATATCACTAGCAAACTCATTTCACCATAGTTTATATTAATCTCTTTACAAAAGTCAAAATTACAAGTTTATCATTATTGAGCTCTTAACTGTTGAAAAGCAGTTAATGAAATCATTTCACATAGATGTAGAACTTGATAAGTGAGCTTGCTATAGTTATATCACATCTTATTTCATCTTAATCACCCTAAATTTGATCTCAAATCTCATTAAAGTCAAATTTTCAACTGTTTTAAAAGTCAAAAAAACATGTCTACACCCGCTTTATGCAGATCTTGCAAAGAAGTGCACAATGTTCATTTCAAGTAGGTAGGGTCTCAAATTTGGTCCATTTGCAGCTGGCTAGGTGGTCTCACCGATATCCACTTTTGGTTTTCTCTCAGAGCTTATTATTTAAGCAATGTAATCGCTAAACAAGAGGGGTCAATAAATTATTATTTTAAGTGGCAGTTTGCTTAAACCTTGGTAAAATGCTTATTAGGTGTTAGGAGTAGCTGTAGTTAGTTGCTTTAGAGTAGTTTTAGCATAACTTACCTTCTGTAGAAGTTTGGTAGCTTATTAGCTTATTTTCAAGTAGCTTATTTAGGATCAGTTACACTACAGCCCTCATTTCCTTCACATAAGACCATGTTTTTATATTTTTCATAGCTTTAGAATAATAATTTAGAATTTTCCTGAATTTTTCATTAATTTTGGTCACTGTTTAGTATTTTTCTTATTTAAAAACAGTTTTTAATCACTTTTAATTAGCTTTAATTGCAAATAATTGAGAAAAAGTTCCAAAAAAATAATTTTTCAATTTTCCCAGTTTAAGAAAAATATAAAAAGCATAAAAAATATTTTTCCCTATTTTTCCCCTTTCATTTGGTATTTTTCACAATTTAAATTAGATTAAAATAGTTTTAAATCAGTAGAAAATAGAAAAATAATCAGAAAAATATAAAAATAGTTTTGAAAATTCTATTTTGATATTTTAGATTTTTCTAAATCAAAATTTTATTTTTCTAGCTTTGTTTCATATTTTCTTGTATTTTAGGTTATTATTTAATAGTTAAAAATAGTTTTTAATTAGATAATTAGTTATAAAAATAATTTTCTTTTTCTATAAATTTTCTTTTATCATTAGGATTGTAAAAATGTCATTTTCATATTTTTAGGATTAGTACTGCTTTAGTATCACATTTTCTTTAGTACGTCACGTAGTTTTTAAATTCAGTTTTATAAAAACATAAAAACAAAAACATCATTTTGCAAATAGTGATAGCGTTTATTTAATAGTTTTTATCTTTTAAATTTTCTTTAATTTGCATTTAAGCCTCTGTATTTGTTTGATATTTCTGTAGTTATAATAATCTCAAATCTCTTTTCCATTCAAATTCCTCGATCACTTTACGTTTGGTAATCCATTGCATAGCTCACCGACATAACGACCTGGGAAACACTATACTCCCCGATCTTCATTGCATTCGTGCTTAAGCAGTTTTAAGTTTGTTACGGTCTGCCATTCACAAGTGGCAGACTTGAGTGATAAAACTTGACTGTTTGGGCGCGCATCAGTTTGTAAACTTTTTCCGAGGAGGATGATGACCGTCGAGGATTGTTACCGGTGTTGGCGAGTAAAACCATGGGTGAGGATGATGTAGAATTGGTCATGGTGTCGGTGCGAGCCTTTAAGCGCATCTCCTCCGTGGTGAGCATGGACCGAACGGTTTTGAGATCGGGAAAAGGATCTCGATGAGCAATAATTGTGGCCACGTTATCATACCTCGCGGGCAACCCTTCCAAAGCAAAAGTTACCACATCATCGTCATCTAAACGCGAGCCAAGGCTATTAAAGATTGTTGCAATGGATTTAATTTTTCGAAAATAGGCATCAATGTCCATATCACCTAGTTTTAAAGAGCGTAGCTCCGCTTTCAAAGCTATGGAGCGAGTCCTTTTGTTATCAGAGAAAATGGCGGCTAGGGTTTCCCAAGCTTCATGGGCCTATTTAGGGTTTGCAACAACTAGCCGTTGTTGAAGGGTTTTGGAGATAATCACAAAGATCTAAGAAAGAATAATCGAATCTATTTTCAACCACTCCGCATCCGGAGGCGAAGAGGTACTCAGAGCATCTTGGCCACTCTTGATTTCAAGGTGATCCATTAGTAGGTTTCCGTGACAAAAATGGGTGAAGAAATACACCCATGATGAGTAGTTCATCTCATCCACGTCGAATTGTACCGAAATTATGTTATTTAGATTTGTGATTGCCATTAATTTATCGGAAAGGAGAATGGTGGGTTGAGGTGGGGGATCGATTATTGTCATGTTGTAAGTAATAAGGGAGGTGAGAGGTTTTTAGAGGAGCAGTGAGGGATAAGTTAGAGGCGACAGAGGTGAGAGGAAAAAGATAGAAGCAGCGGAAAGGTAGTGGGGTTTTAAGAGAGGTTATTGACTACTGATACCATGAAGGTTGTCATTGTTTTATGATTACAAAATACAAAACGGGACATACAAATACTACTAGAACCCTAGGCGATCATGGGCTTTAGCCCGAGCATAGGACATCGGGCCTACATATACAAACTACAAATATATAATACTAACAATTACTTCACTTGCTGAATACCGCTTTAGTAAGTGGTGAGACTTCTTCTTTGTCTCTGAAAAACTCTGAATATAACTCTGTGAATGTTCTTTCATTTAGGGACCCTGATTTTACAATTAGGATACTTTATGTGTAATACCTAGTCAGAGACTATTGGGCACTAAATTGGCCCAGTAAGATATGGATAATTTTGAATAAAAACATTCATGCTTTGAGTCTGCCAAATGGTTAGAAAGAAATTATTGCAGAAGAGACAGAAATGAGTAACTCCAATGCTATATGAATTGTTTTGAGAAGGTTCTTGCTTCCTGTGTTGTGTATTTTGTGTGGCAAAAAAGAAATAGAAGGTTGTTTACTAAAGAAGTAACAAGCTCTGAAGTTATCTTGGCTATAATCATTGAGGGAATCAAGCTTAAGTTACTGAGTTTGAAGGTGATACATTCAACCCAGGTTAGCAGAGTAGCAAAAGAATGGAAGATTAAAATACAAATCCAAAAAGTGCTGAAGTCTTGGTCTGCATTTTGGTTTGCAAGTTAGTTTAAAGTACAATATAGATATGATGCTATAGGCTTTTGAATTTGTGTTGCATAAAGCTGAAAGGACTGGTTGGTGAGCAACTCACCGCTATCTCATTTTTCTCTCTCCTCTAACTTACGCTCACTTTTTGGTCACCCTCTCTCACCTTTTATACCCATTTTTTTTATTTAATTAAATACTTTATATTTATAAACTAAAAACGTAAACGTAAATGTTTCGGAATTAAAATCGTAAAGACGAAATTAAAAACGTAAACGTACAAAAATTAAACTTTTATTCAAAAATTAAAAACATTACATAAATTTAAACACACAAACGTACAGAATTAAAAACAATATATAGATAAATAAAAAACGTAAACTAAAATTAAACATTACGAGACAAGTGTTCGACCAAATAAGCACGAATGTTTTGATGCGCTCGTGATGATCTAACGTACCTTATAACTTGTCGCACTTGTTCATCGGATCGTGTGAGGTCGTCCGGTTGATGTGCTTCTTTTAAGAACCATTTGGGAGATATCACCTTTTTCTTGTCTTTTTGAACCATATTATGTAATATGATGCATGTATACATCATATTCATTATTTTTTTATTTTTTCATCTGTTGTGCGGGATTGGCTAGTATAGCTCATTTCTTCTTCAAAACACCAAACGCTTGTTCCACATCATTCTTTGCCGATTCCTGCATTCTCTTTTAGCTAATTCGCTTATGGTTGTCATCAGATGGCTCTGTAATCGTCTTAATGAGTGTCCCCAATTCCGGATATATCCCGTCAACAAGATAGTATCCCCATGCGTATGTTACGCTATTAGTCACAAACGGAATCTCTGGTGCTTTTCCTTGTTTCATATCGTTAAATAAAGGGGATTACTGTAGAACGTTGATGTCGTTGTTGGACCTAGAAACACCAAAGAAAGCATGCCACATCCATAAATCTTGTGACGCTACAACTTCCAACAAAATGAATGGATTTGAACTATGATCATGTCTAGCATATACCCCTTTAAATGCGTTCGGACAACCAAACCACTCCCAATCTGTACAGTCAAAGCTTCTTAACATCCCTGAAAACATGTGTACCTCTTCGTGATGCCAATAAAGCTTAACAACATCAGTCATAGTTGGTTTCCTCAAATACTATGGTCCACAAATTTCCATAATATAATTAAAAATAATAATCAAGAGATAGACGAGAAACTTTCTCACTCTGTTAGGAATTGGAAATTCCATGTTAAAGTGTCAGTCACCCCAATTATGGTCTAGCATATGTTAGCTCATAGACTTGTAGTTATTTATGTTATTTAGTAGTTTATTAGTTAGTTTGTAGCGTAGAATAGTTTAGTGTAACACCGTGGAGGAAGGACGGTCTTTACTCATCGTATGCCCGATCCACGCCCCGACAGAGGACGTTAGCTTTGTAATTATAAATACCCCTTCCATGGATGGAAGGGGTGGTGCTTCTAATCTAACCTTTCATATTTTTGTACACCAAGTATCTACCAAGAACACCCATCTCTCTACTTTCTCTGTCTAAATACTTGTATTTCCATCATCCCAGACCACCTGAATCATCAACACAATAATAGTTATGATCCTACAAATGGTACCAGATCCAGGTTATTGTGTTTGTGATGATTTTTTTGTGGTTTTGATACATGTTCTAAACTGGTTTGTGCACGTTTTTGTGGTCTGAATATTTGTAGTTTATTATCATGGGTAAACAGTCGTTTTGGTATCTTTATTGGTCAAAAAGTCATGGTCTAATCAGGCTTCAACTTCTGTCTTATGTCAATATTTTGGTCCAAACATCCGTGATGTATATGTGGTCAAACTGCAAGATTTTTGTGGTCAAACGTGGTCAAATGGGTCAATATGTATATTCATAGCAGTTTTTCTGGGTAAGTATGAAGATGGTCGGAATATCTTAGTCGAAAAACTCATCGGAAATAGTCAAATCTTCCTCGCGACTTGTGCCTTACTGTAGCGACTTGTATATGAGGTAGTGACTTGCCATGAGTATTTACTCATGGTAGCGACTTGGTCTAGCAACTTGGACTAGCGACTTAGTGCTAGCGACTTAGTGCTAGCGACTTAGTGCTAGCGACTTGACTCTTGACTAAAAAGATATAGCGACTTGTGAAAAAATGTAAGCGACTTGACCTCAGTTTCATCACTTCATCAGTCTAACATCAATTATAACAGAAAAAGACCATATCAAAACATCATCTCATTATTACTCCATATCAAAACATCAAAACATCATCTCATTATTTCCAGTACTAAGTTTCAAACAAATCAATGACTCGAAATACGAATTGATTTTTTATCTCAGTTTTCTTAATTCATGGTTCTCAAAAGAAATATCAAGTCTACCAAAGAGTCTTTAACATGAATTAAGTTAATCATCATTTACCAAGATGTTCTTGATAATGTACGAAAATAAAGATATGATTTTAACAACTATGTCAAAACCATGTCTTTGATTCGTTTGACCCATGACTCAAAAACATAAATTACTTTCGGTGAAAACATCTTACCCGTGTCTTTAGCCATATTGAATCTGAAACCTACCTTAGAATCGTATGTGGGAACGTGATGCCCAATCTTAAACTGAAGCCATCCCTGTGGCCATCAAAACCCTCGAACCATCCTTGTGGCGAGGTCAACATAATTATCAAGTGATGAAAGGAATTTTCACTTGTTTGGTTCATGATTCGTGATGTTGTTTCAACTAAGATAAATTAAAGTGGAATGGAGGCGTAATTTTTTTGGAGTGAATCTGAGATGTGGTGAAAGAGTTTAGGATTATTAAGGTGTGATTGAAGTGAGGAGGGGGCGGACGATTATGTAAGATCATTTAGGATTGTGAAGGATTTTTAGGATATGGGTGTGATCCTTCTGAGAGAGGCGCATAAAAAGATTTTAGGGTTAGAATTGGTATGAGAGTATTAATACCCGAAGTATTAGGGTAAGAATGGTTTGTGAATGGTTTGGCCGGGTATATTTCTCATGGGCTGACATTGGACATGTATGGATCGGGTATGCATTTATCATTGATGGGCTTTGAATTGTTAACTATGAAGGATCGTGTGTGCATGGCCCATGTGTTATTTGCATTTGATCATGCCATGTACCTACATCTTATACCTCGTATTCGTATGATGGGTTTGAGATTTCTTTTAAGTGGATATTGGTGCTAAGTATTCATCATATTATGGACTGAATTTTTCTTATATCGTGTGTATATGTGGTATAATGAGCCGCGAGTGTATTGGATGGTTGATATTGGATTTGAATTGGACTGGGCTTTATGGATGTCTTATCGGGTCTCATAGGATTTATCGAATGGAATGGGTTCAAGATAAGTGGAAGTTGGGCTTGATTTTATTGTTATGGACCTGGTCGTTTTGTGCTATATTGAATATGATTGCTTTTATGTGGAGATATGTGTTATATTTCGTTGGACATTGTTTCATGCTCGTGAATTTGATTTGTGGGCTGAGAGTTGTATTTGTGACTATGTGACTTGATGATGAGACTTGATATGATGTTAAGATTATTTGTGTTATGAGGTTTGACACTTTGGTTGTACATCTTCACGGAGAATATTACATCACAGCATGAATTAATGGTTGAACTAAGTTGACTACGGGGTTGTTTGTACGATATTTCTTATCTGGATTTGAAGTGAGGTTTTCCGGGCGCGTTTACTTACTTTCATCTTCTTTCTTACTACCCTTTCGCGAAGATGACTTGTTTGGGCATTTATAGAGGGTGATAAAGACTTGGTTATTTAGTTACGTTTGTGATTCTTTCTCGCTTAATCCACAACGTAGATATCACTTCGGTGTCTCACTCAGTTGAGAATGTCAAGAGGTTTGGTACATTGGGTACACCATTTCTTCTTCACAAGGATTAGTACAAGTTTAAGTAACAAATCTGAGGAATTTTACTTCATGATCAAGTTTGGGATATCGGGTTTACTTCACCAGGTGGTCACAGCAATTGCCGACTGAATTCGTGAATGATGTGTTTACCAATGTGTGAATTGGATGGTTGATGATATTGTTGATGTTGGATTATGAACCATTGATGAACCGCTGCATGTTCCCCTATAACAGATATTCACTGAAACCAAAGTTGTCATAACACGTTCAAGCTGACATTGTTTACGGTTTTGTCTTGATTTTGTAAAACTCGCGAAAGAATCTATTTCTGCTTAAATCATAGACTTGTAAAATCCCGTGACAATGGAAACATCCCGGTATGAGTAAAGTGCATTTCGGATCTATCTTACGGTTTATTCTTGGTTTTGTAAAATCCCGAAGAAACTATTTTTCGGTTTAAACCATAGAGTTGTAAAATCCGTATTGATGGAACCATCCCGAGAAAAGGAAAGTGTATTTCGGATCTTTTTCGATGCCGGTGCTACGGTTTCGCTCAAGAAGGGATAAAAGGGTATACTTCATGAATTGGATGTGTGTTTGGATATTCGTCATGGCAGTATGGTTATTACTTGGTTTTATGGGGTTATGTGCTTTTAACCATGGTCAGGATGAAACCATTATCATAGTTCACTTTAAAGGTCAAAGGAGGCTAGATTTGAGCTTTTAACAAGATGTGACAACGGCGTTAATTCAGTATTGTTTATTTGAGGTTGAAGTGAAATATCACGGGCGATTGTACTTAGTATCTGAATGTATCGGGGATGGTTGGATGAAGATTCTTCAAGATCTTTGTTCGAGCTTATTATCAAAAACGAAGACTTGGAAATCTAGTTATTGTTGGGTGACTTTTACCTTTTCTTTACCACTGGGGAATTGGGCTCTTATCACCTCAAAATAACTATCACTTTAAGGAGTTACGTTGTAGTGCTCAAAGGTCACATTCAATTGTGGATTTATCAAGAGGTGATGTACGCCTAATACTTGATGGTTGGTTGGTTGAAGAGTATAGAGTACTTAGAGATTCAATGGAGGATGAAGTCTCAAGCACCGCTCTTTGTTACATATGTGCAAGTTTAAGTCACGAGTTCGGGTTAGTTTACTTCATGGTCAAATTCATCATATTGGTTTTCCATCGCTTGTCACGATAAAGAGCCCTTGAATGATAATGGGGTGATTACAAGTTTTGCCAAGAGATGATCAAAGAGAGAGATTATGACGCTTGAACACTACGCTCAAGCCTCGTACTCTAAAGAAAAGAAAAGTGTACGTTTCAAGGCGCTTTATCTTCAAAAGAAGAGAAATATTCTTATGACGTATGAACACAACAGCTCATGCCTCGCTCCTCCAAGAAAAGAAATGTACGCTTCAAGATTATCTTCTAAGAAGAGAAATCTTCTTATTATGACCATTCTCATCAACATGCTTCATGCTTTTTCCATGCGCTTTCAATTATCAAGTGAACCGGCTACCATTGATTGTTTTCTTATTCTACTTGCTCAACTATAATGACGATGGCGACATCATGTGCTAATTTTATGGGGAGAAGTGTGAATTGAATACATTTGGAGGATTTCACTTATTTAGTCAAGAATGGCAACTTCGCCCGCAATTCTTGAGGGGAGAAGAAGTGTGATAATTTCGCATGGTTGATCGATATCCGAGAATAAATGGTCAAATGGCTCCAAACTCATGTAAGAACCGAGCTTCTTCTTATCGGGTCATCGTTACATGGAGTTATCTTCTAAGAGCCGTTGGTTGACATCTTCACACAGTGCTAATAAGTTTAATGACAAAGTGCTTCCAGTTGCTTGGTTGATTTCCTTGATGAACATCTTTTGTTCTTGTTTGATTGGGAGGATTTGATTTAAGGGATTTGCTACATATATGTTAACGGAATGCATTTGGTGAGAAGAAGATGTTAACTTTCTATTCCCCATTCGGACAATCTTGAAGAAGGTCGAGTCTACATTCGATTCTACATTTTCTCGCTATATGATAGAAGACTAAAGACGAGTTGCATTTGATTATCAAAAGACTTCTTCTTAATCGGCATTTATCAAACAGATTGTCGGTTTAGGGAGAGCACTAATTGGGGAGAGTGATAAGTCGGATTCAATCCCTAATTAGATTTGCTCACAATGTACTTCATCAAGTTGATTCTCACAAAGACTTCTAATGTTCTTCTCAATGCATTTCTAGTATACGGGCTTATAATATGTTGCCGATTCAAGTATCAAAACCAAAGAAGGGGAAGGAGACACGATTCAAACGCGAGTAAACTTGATGAGCTTAATACTTCTAAGTGATTGAAGATATCCCGGGAAGACAAATGTCATTACCGCAGAGAAACTCAAGGTTTGACTCATGGTGTTTAGTGTTTATTCCAACTACGTGGGGGAAGTGATGTTAGAGAAAGTTTCTGAAGATAAAAGAGGTACACAAGTATTGTTGGGTTTTAGGTTCCTTGTATGATGAATTACTTTAAGTAATGGAACTACGGACAAGCTTGAAGATAACCACGGACTGAAGAAGTGTAACCACTGATGAAGATAACCGTGGCTAGTAGTATTGGGTAACCGCTGATAGTATATTGTAAGCACTGCTAGTTCTATATAGTCGGTTAGTTTATTGTATCAGATAAATATGGAAAAGATATTTATCTTGTAGGTTACGATTGTATATTGTATAGGACTCCTTAGCCTATAAAAGGAGGTCCTAGGCTAGGTTAGATATACGTGATGTTTTATATCTAAGGTCGATACACTTCAAGGTTGCAAAACCCTAATCTTGTAAGAGTATTCGTATTAATAAATAATATTGAGGTGTTGAATGTTAATTGTTCTTATTCTTAAGATCAAGTGTTAAATTCGCGTAATACTTGATAAGCTTTTGTTACAAGTCGGCTTATATTAGATCGCTTGCTCAACTGGGATCAACAAGTGGTATCGAGCTTGTGATCTAGAAACCGCTATCAAGAATAAGTCTCGTTAATTTGAACTTAAGGAAGTTAAGATGTCCAAGAAACTCATATGGTGATCGCTTCTAAGGTTCCCATGCTCAAACATGGTGAATATCAAACGGAGGATGCGAATGAGGCAATACATTCGCATGATTGATTATGCTCTATGGGATGTTGTTGAAAATGGAGACTCTCTTCCTTTGAAGGGTGAGGATGGTAAGGAAATTGCTATTATAAGTGAACCCGATAAAGCTAAGAGGAAGATGGAGATCAAAGCTCATAGTATTCTCTCCATGGGAATACCTAATGAGTATGCATTAGACTTTGATCAAGATGATTCGCTAAAGAACTATTGGATGCTCTTGAATTAAGGTTTCACGGTAATGAAGCCACCAAGAAGTCAAGAATGAACATGCTTAAGCATCGCTTGAAACCTTCACCGCTCAAAGTGGAGAAAAGATTGATGGTACATATAATAGGCTTCAAAACTCATCACCAATCAAGGCGTTGGGTTACAAGTTCCTTCAAGAAGACATTAATTTGAAGTTCATAAGGAGCTTATCATCCGATTGGGCTATTCATACCATTGTGTGGAGAAACATGACGGACTTTCCTACAATGACTCTAGACAATCTCTTCAACAACTTGAAGGTTTATGAGTCCGAGAATACCTTTTCTAATTGCCTTCTCCTAATCAAAACATTGCTTTTGTATCCACAAATCACAAAAGCTCACAAGATGTATCCATCCGCCTATGGTATAACCACGGCTATTGCAAACAATACCATCGTTAGTGATAATGTCGATGATGGTGCAATTTGTGCTTTTCACGATTTAACTACTAGTGTTGATGTTTTGAATCAAGATCTAGATCAAATTGATCCCGATGATCTTGATGAAATAAATCTTCAATGGCAAATGGCAATGCCGACTCTCCAAGCAAGGAAGTTTCGAGGAGGACTGGAAGACATGTTCGGTATGATGGTCAAAGGAGAGTGGATTCAACAAAAGCAAGATGGAGTGCTTTAACCGCAAGAAGAAAGGTCATTTTGCTAGGGAATGTCGAGCTCCTAAAAGACTTGAGGGCATTAAGAAGACAATGTAAGAGCCTACTATTTCTTGACTTTGGTTGCTCAGATGGACTTGGTGATTATGATTGGAGTGATCAAATTGAAGAAGGTCCAAATGCAGCTTTTCTTGCTAGTGAAGCTTCAAAAGAGCATAACTTTGCTCTAATGGCCTATGCTTCATCTTCTCGTTCGATTCGAGGTATCCAATGATTCTAAAACATCTACTTGTTCTTTTAAATCATGTGCTGATAACTTAGAGTCTCAAAAGGCTATCACTAAGAGTTTGAGAAAAGAAGTAGAGAGATTGACTCTAGATAACTTAGGATATAAAGTTGGATTAGAGGGTATGGAAGAGACGCTAAAATTCTGTATTAAATGTGAATTTGAGTATGTAGAAAAGATCAATATACTAGGTGGTGAAATTGATCTTAAAAACAGAGAGATTAAAATGCTTAAAGATAAACTAGCGTATGAAAGTGTAAAAGTTCGTGCCCTAGAGGAAAAAGAAAACATGTTGTTAGGGTTGCTAAAATACAATATGCTTCGATCTTGTACGAAACCAATTGGCCAAAAACTGCTTAGAGATGGTACTTGGTTTAGGTTACAATGATATGCCACCACCCCTTAATGAAACATGCACCACCGCTAAAGAACTGTCATTTAGTAGTGAATTCGCTTTAATAAACTGTTGAAGAAGTAAATAAGACCGAAATATCTAAGATAAGTTCGATAAGTTATCTCGTGCTCCCATAATTGAAGATTGGGAATCAGATTCTGAGGATGTTAGTACTGAATCAAATAAGTCTGAAAAGATAGAGCCATCTAAGAAAGTTGATTCTAAGCAAGTCAACCCTTTACCTAGATTTGGAGCTAAAGTTACCAAGAAAGTTGTAGAGTACAGAGAAATTTCTAGGGAACAGATGAAACAATTTAAACCTAGAGGAAATCAAAGAAGCTTAAATGGTCTAATTTCTAACAGATTAGGTGATGAGTTTCAATGTGTTAATAAGGCTTGTTTTGTGTGTGGTAGTTTTGAACACTTACAAAGACATTGTCATAAAAACAGACCACAAGTTTGGAATCATTGGAGAAGGGTAAATCATCAAAACTTTTCAAGAAAAACAAACCCTCATCCAAACAAAGAATATGATTCCAAGAGCGGTCTTGATGAGGAATGGAATACAAAATCTATTGTCACCGCTTCACGTAAATGGGTTCCAACCATCGATAAGCAAAATGTAACGCGGCTAAGTGTCAAACCACCGATAAGCCAAAATCACCACCGATTCAAAAGAAGTTTTAAAATTCCAAAGGTGATAACCGATACTGTTGGTTGGAAATCATTTTATGTCATAAGGCCTCAAAGAAGTTGGCAATGGAAGCCTAAGACAAAGGTTTTACCATATGTCAACTGTGCATCAATGGACCTAACAAAATTTGAATATTTTGATGCATAGCGCACCCAAGTCAAGATCGACTGGGTCCACAAGAGAACTAATTTGTGTAATCTTATGTGCGGGCAATCTTCAAACCGAGCTAAAAGATAAAGGATTTTTGATAGTGGTTGCTCGGGCACATGACATGGGATGGAAGTAATTTGGAAGATTTTGAAGCTTATGATGGAGGATATGTGGCATTTGGCAATGATCCAAAGAGAGGAAAGATACTTGGCGAGGCACAATCGTAGCAGGAAGCTAGACTTTGAAAAGGTCTATTTGGCACAGTGGACTAAAGTACAATTTATTCAAGTTTCTCAAATGTGTGATAAGAAAACTGGGCACTTTTGGGAAACCGAGTGTGTGGTGTTATCTCCCGAGTTTAAGATGCCTCGATGAGAAGTTTATACAACTTAGGGTACCTAGGAAGGAAAATATATATTGTTTTGATCTTAAAATGTTCTTCCTAATAGGTCCTTATGTTTGTTTGCTAAAGCATCCGTTGATGAGTCAAAATTGTGGCATAGAAGGCTAGGTCATCTAAATTACAAAACAATCAATAAACCGGTAAAAGGAAACTTAGTGAGAGGGTTACCTTCAAAGGTTTTTGAGTGTAAGGAATTGTGTGTGGCTTGTCAAAAGGAAAACAACATAGAGCTTCTTGTAAGACCAAAATCATAACACCATAACACAACCACTGCTTATGCTTCATATGGACTTATTTGGACCAACCTTTGTTAGAAGCTTGAACCATAAGCAGATGCCTAGTTATCACCGATGATTATAGTATATTTTCTTGGGTATACTTTTGGCTACTAAGAGTGAGACTAGTGAGATTCTTAAGAGTTTCATTACTAAGATAGAAAATCTAGTAAGTCATAAGGTCAAAGTAATCGATGTGATAATGGAACCGAGTTTAAGAATGATGTGATGAATCGCCTGTAGCTAAAGGTATTGAAAGACGCTTAGTGTTGCTAGAACACCACAATGTAATGGTGTAGCCGAGAGGAAAATGCAGAACACTAATTGAGGCCGCAAGGACTATGTTGTCGAATCTAAGTTACCAACTACCTTTTGGGTCAAGTCGAGGAATTGCATGTTATGTGCAAAAGCAGTAAGGTAGTGAAGCCTCATAACAAGACCCCTATGAGCTATTACATGGTAGGAAGCCAATGATTGCATTCCTAAAACCTTTTGGGTGTCCTGCTACCATTTTGAATACCATAGACTATCTAGGCAAGTTTCAAGAGAAAGCGATGATGGATACTTTTAGGCTATTCTACTAATAGTAAAGCCTTTAGAGTATACAATAGGAGGACTAGAATTGTTGAAGAAAACCTACATGTTCAATTCAAAGGAAAAGACTCCTAGTGTTGAGACCAAAGGACCGTGATCGGTTGTTTAACATTGATATGCTAACCAAATCTATGAATTATGAGCCTATCATTGCAGAACTTCCACTAATGCCGATGCAGTATACAAAAGGATTCTCAAGTAGATACATCTTCAAAGGAAGCCGATTCTCCAACGAGTTCTATTTGGTTGAAAAGTGGAAAACCTGTAATCTGCTCCTTCCATCATTCACAAGCAAGGTCCCTCCGATGATGATATACATAATAATCGAGGCAAAGTTGATCATCATCAAGATAAAGATGAGTTGGTACAAGATAACTCGGTGTCGTCGTGAGAAGAAATTGAAAAGAAGAAAAACAACCGCAAGTTAATCGCTAAGCTTCATCGTAAGTGCCGATAGGCCATCTGTAAATGCTGACAAGCCATCTTCAACCACTGATAGTTCAAGTGCAATTCCGGCTACAAGTACTGATGATAGTACTTTCTTTGGACCTTATCCAAAGCCACTATTTGGTGATGAGGAGTATCCACATGATCCTAATATGCCTGACTTGATTGAGATGGATACTCCTACTGATGATGAAGACATGGATGAATTCTTCAATGCTAATTTGACTAATTTGGACACTGTTATAAATGAAAGTCCAATTACTTCTACCAGAATTCACAAGATTCATCCCAAGGAATGATTCTTGAAATTTGAATACTCCAGCTCAAACAAGAAGCGTGGTAAAGAATTTAGAACCCTTTCTCGAACATGGGTTCTTTGCAAGATCTCTTCACAAAAGAAACAAATCATAAAGATCTCGCAAAATTGCTTGTTTGCTTGTTTTCTGTCTCAAAAGGAGCCCAAGAGAATAGAAGAAGCTTTAATCAAGAAGGATGGGTAGAATCAATGCAAGAGGAGTTTTTCGGCTCAAACTTCAAGAAGTTTGACATTGGTTGATCTTCCAAATGGGAAGAGGGCTATTGGAACTAAATGGGTATTCGTAAACAAAAGGGATGAAAGAGGAATTGTAGTGAGGAACAAGTCAAGATTGGTTGCTCAAGGATACACACAAACTCAAGGTTTGGACTATGATGAAGTATTTGCACCAGTTGCAAGGATAGAGGCTATAAGATTGTTTTTGGCTTATGCTTCATTCAAGAATTTTGTTGTGTATCAAATGGATGTTAAAAGTGCATTTTTATATGGCACTATTGATGAGGAGGTATATGTTTGTCAACCTCCTGGTTTTGAGGATCCTGATCATCCTGACAAGGTTTACAGGGTGAGGAAGGCTATGTATGGACTGCATCAGGCTCCTAGGGCATGGTACGAATGCCTATCTACTTATTTGATGGACAATGGATTTAAAAGAGGACTGATTGATAAAACTTTGTTCATTAGAAAGCACAAAGATGATATTTTACTGGTTCAGGTTTATGTAGATGACATCATCTTTGGGTCTACTAACAAGGAGCTATGCAGAGATTTTGAGAAACTTATGCATGATAAGTTTCGAGATGAGTTCTATGGAGAACTCACTTTCTTTTGGGGCTAGGTGTTCAACAAAGGACTGATGGTATTTTCATTAGTTAAGACAAGTATGTAGCGTATGTGTTGAAGAAATTTGGGTTTCAAGATGTAAAAGTGCAAGTACACCTATGGAGACTCGTAAACCTATGCTACCGATGATGAGAGTCCCAAAGTTGATCTGAAGTTATGCAGATCCATGATTGGATCTTTGATGTATCCGATCGCATCTAGGCTGACATTATGTTCTCGTGATGTGTGTGCAAGATTTCAAGTAACACCCAATACCTCACACATGAATGTGTTAAGAGGATCTTTAGGTATTTGAAAGGTCATCCTAAATTGGGCCTTTCGTACTCTAAGGATTCTCCTTTGATTTGGTGGCCTACATCGACAAAGTGACTATGCCGGAGCTAGTCCGGATAGAAGTCTACCACCGGAGGATGTCGGTTCTTGGAAGCAGATTAATTTCTTGGCAAAGTAAAAGCAAACTATTGTGGCAAATTCTACAACCGAGGTGAATATGTGGCTGCCGCTAGTTGTCGTGGTCAAGTTCTATGGATTCGTAATCAATTGTCGGATTTTGGGTACAATTTTATGCATACTAAGATTTACATTGATAATAACAAGAAATTTGCATTATCAAAATCCTGCTTTTACATTCTAGAACTAAACATATTGAGATAAGACATCATTTTATTAGAGATTGTAATGAGAAAAGGTTGATTCAAATGGTAAAAATCCATACCGATTTCAATGTTGCTGATCTTCTCACAAAAGCTTTTGATGTGGGGAGGTTTCAGTATCTTGTTGTTAGTATTGGAATGCTTATTCTCTAAAATTCTCAAATTGTTTTGTACAAGCTTGTAAAAGTATTGGACTGTTATTATGTAATCTTAAGTATTGCTATCTCTTTTATATCCACTGATAGTGTTGCTTCTAACCACTGATAGAGTTGGTCTATCCACTTCTAGTTGTTCTGTGTTTCCTCTAACCATTGTGCAGGAAAATGCTAAATCATTATAGAGATGCAAGAAGTACTGAAATTTCATTGTTCATTCAACAAAACAGTTTACGACCATGTACCACAATGAAACTTCAAGTGCTAATTAATGACTACATATATACATGGTTTCTACTACTACTATCCTTGCCGATATCGTTTGAATGTCGGATATGCATTTATCATATGCAAACAAAGCACTAAGGATCAAAATGGAAAGGATGGATTGATGAAAATGAAGAAGTGAAGTCGATTGTGGCGTATAGATGGATGATATGATATTCTTCTTGTGCTCCATCTTCTCTTACCACCATTCAAAGAACTTACTCCATCTTCCTTTTCCTTCTCGGTTACGATATGTGTTGAAGCACCATGACTTGGTGTTTAAGACCAAGAACCACCTCTCTGTCATTAGGGGTGGTGGGTTTCTTGCTCATGGTCTTGGTTGGGGTTAGAAGATGAAGGTTTGAGTTTGAAGTCCTCTTCTTAGAAGAGTCATCAGAGTCTTCAGAAGCATCACTTGGATTCACCACACTATCATCTTCAGATGATGGAAGAAATGGAGATTTTCTTGGTCTTGGTGCTAGTGGAGGCAAATAGGTTAGCCATGGGTTTTCATCTTCACTTGATGATGAAGATGATGAAGAGGATGAGGAGGTGGTTAGATCAACCACTTCTGGTTTGTTCCAAGTAGGGTTCCACATTTTGCTTGATTGGGGATTTTGGTGAAATTAGGGTTTTATCTCTTGATTGGTTTGGGCGTTATATGATATATGGGTGCTTTTTATAAGTGAGGATTAGGGTTACTGAAGTAACTAAAGGGCAGGTTAAATGTGGTTGGAAAGTTAATGAGGTTCTTGGGGATTGGACTAAGATATATTCTAGAAGTTGACTATGTTGACTTTACTGTTTTAACCCCGGATAGGTCATTTGTAACCACTTCTGGCCATTTCTAACCACTGACAATCATAATCTTTGTCTCTGTGTTTGTTTTGTGATGTCTTGCAGGAAAGAAGGATGTATGTGCATAAGGAGCTAGTGTGTTTGCTGCTTATGTTTGTGTAAAAAAAAAAAAAAAAAAAAAATGATGATAAATAATTTTTGTGTAATCCTTCATATCTTGTGAGATACCATTTCAATTGGCATGGATTTGCTTGCTCTAATGTTGTTCAGTTGGGAGGAATGAATATCTGTATCCACGGATAGTGTGTTACAACTGCGGACAAATGTTGTGGAAGCACGGATAGTATGATTCTCTGTTTTTCATGTTACAGGGGTTGTTTTGACACTTTGGCAAAAGTATATCTTACTTATCAAAATCACGGATGGATCACTTTCGCTAATCTAATAACCACTTCTACTTCTCCACATCCTTAAACCCTAATCACTTTTATTGATTTCTCCACAAACCCACCTTATTCACATCCTTAATGGAATCACAGAAAATGCCTGAGACGTACTCCACTTCACATAATCTTGTTGCTATTCTCACCAAAGATGCTCGCTCTGAAGGGTTTCATCAAATGATTGATTTCCTTACTCATAGTCTGATCCATTTTGCTTTAACGGTTGAACCTACCATTTTTAAAGCCTATATTCGACAGTTTTGGAAGAATGCTAAAATTGAAGAGGTTAATGGGTTGGAGGTTTTTAGTACTAGGGTGGATGAGCATGATATTTCGGTTTCGAGGAGCTTCTTAGAGAAGTTTTGAGGCTTGATGATGCCGATGGTATTGATAATCTTTCGATGTTGAGATTGTGGTGGTTTAGAGATTAGGATATACATACAGAGGTGAAAAGGTACACTTTTTAAGAGTATGTTTTCTCAACAATGGAAGTTTTTGATTCATACTTTGTTGATGTGTATGAGCAATAAGACCATGTGCTTTAATGATTTTCCTTCCAAAATTGCTACCGCTATTATTTGTTTGTCGATGGAAGGAAATTTAATCGGTCTAGGATGATATATGAGGGTTAGTGCGTAATATTAGGAAGAAGGGTAAATATTATTTGTATCCTAGGTTTGTTCAATTGCTTGTGGAACATCAAATTCAGGATCCTATTGAACATATTCGCATGCGTATGAGGTACATCGATGCTTCCTAGAGTGTTTGCACATATGAGGAATCACCACAAAATGTTGTCCTTAGAGATGTTCCTTTATTTCCTCATATGCTTAATTTTCCCACCGATTCGAGGTTAATGAGGCTAGAAGAACACAGGCACTCGGCTTCCTCGTGCTAGTGCTAGTGGTATGGTTAATGAGGTTGTCACACGTGTGGAGGTGACATGATTGGAAGGGCTTCCACCATCGATCCATGCTTAGTTGTTGGTCGTGATAGTGGAAACATCAATAAGACCCAACCTTGGCAACCCTAATGTGGAAAGTTCTTTAGAGCTTACCCCAGTGGAGGTATCCCTAGCCAACCGGCCGCTACAGGTACATAGATGATCGTGGCTCGATGCGGTGCTATGTTTTTATATCCAACGATTCACCGCCGGAGCGCTTAACACACTCGACGTGATGAGGATAGATTGGAACCCGATAATGAATTGACGGTTGATGACTATGTACATGATGGTTTTTCGATGATCCACCTCTCGGACCGATAACACAGTCGAAGTGGGAGGATATTCTTGAACGATAAATGAATTGACGGCTCAAGGTGCTAAAATGGAGGATAAGATTTCTAGTCTACAGGAGGTCACCGTGTTTTGTGGTAAAACTATTCGGAGATTAAAGCATAGGGTCTTGGTTTTGGAGAGAGTGAAAAGACCGGACTTGCGCTTTGAAAGCTTTGAGGCGTATGAAAAGAAGGTGAACTCTTCTCCTACTCGAATGTGGATGATGTATCCAAACAGGGAGGAGTGATGGCATGACTTGTGGGAGGCGGGAATGTATTTGTTGGTGTTACTATGGAAGAAGATGTTGACAGTGGAGATCTCGAATTTGTAGTTTCGATAAAGCTGGAATGTCGTTGTTCTTGAAGAATTGAGGAATGTTGACATAGTACGTAACACAACCATCGATGGTATATCCGAAACCTGGTTAGTACTTTTGTAACCACCGATGTTGTTTCGATTTGGCTATTGTTTCTACTATCATCATACCCATCGCTATCACAACTACTTCTATGTTGTTACAACTCTTTCTCGAATTACCATCTAAGCCTAAAGAAGTAGAGAAAGAGGTCGCAAGCACATTGATTAATCTGAGCAAAACATCATCTATACCTACATCAATCATTGCACCGCTTTATCTATTCACCATCGCTACTAAATCAAAAGGTAAATCAAAAGGTAAAAGTTTGGTTATTGGTGAACCTTTGAAGAAGAAAATGGTCAAATCTAATGTTGGAAAAGGTAAAGAAGTAGTAATCAAGTTCAAAAATAAAATGTAACAAGAGGCTTATGATAAAGAGTTTGCTAGAAGTTTAGAAGAGGAGGATAGAGCACTTTGGAGAAGAGAAAGAAAGATGAAGAAGAAGCTAGTCGAAGCTATTAGCTACATGGTATGAATCTCAAAACTATCTTAAAGCTTCGTAATTGATCAATGATGAATATACAAAGGCAAGAATGGGCTTTGTTCGATGATGAAGAAAAGGCTGGACTTCGGGAATGTTGGCAAAGAAGGTTAGTAGAGAATGTAAGAAAATTGTAAGAAAGAAACCTCCTTCTATTGCTCGGTTGAGAAATGTTTTGATGAGGATTATCAAGAATTCGTATATATTTTTCTCGAAAATCTTAGTACCTGTTCGTTTAAAAGAATTTTGGAAATCTATGAGACATGTATGAGAATTAATAATGATGATTTCTGTCCGATGGATTCTCAAAAGGAGAAAGAGTGGATTAAAGAGCATGATGCATGGATGCAAAGTAAACGAAAAAGAAAATCTGAGGATCAGGAGACATCTGATTCTAAGAAGTTGAAAGTTGTTGCAGAAGTGAATCAAATCATTTCTTATGAGTTTAATCTTTTAGATGGCAGTGAAGGAGTTTGGAAAATTCAAAGACTCAATAATGATGTTTCTGAGTATAATAAATTTTCTCAAATGCTTCAATATTTTGATAGAGATGATTTGATGAATCTTTGGGTACTTTACAAGAATAATTTTGGTGAAGTACATCCAGATGATTATCATGAGAGGATGACGTATCATAATTTGAAGATTCTATTTGAGCCTACTCATGATGAACCCGAATGGCGTGGACTCTACAATGGTCAAGTTACTCGTTGGTTTTATATCAAACCCGTGGAGTTCATGTTTTAACATTTCGGATGATTATTCATATGCTTGTAGAAGGTGAATATCCTAAATTGAATAATCATCCAGAATCATTGCTCGATGTTGAAGCCGGGTTGTTTCAAGATGTTATTGTCCTATGATAGTCAAGCTTATGACTTGTTGAAGAAGTATGAGAAGATACTTAAAAGTAAGTGTTTGGTTACATCCTCCACATCGATGTTTTGAGCTTAAAAGAAACCCGAGAATTCGTTAGAATTTATCAAGTTTAGGGAGGATTGTTGGGTTTAGGTTCCTTGTATGATGAATTACTTTAAGTAATGGAACCACGGACAAGCTTGAAGATAACCACGGACCAAGAAGTGTAACCATCGATGAAGATAACCATGCTAGTAGTATTGGGTAACCGCTGATAGTATATTGTAAGCACTGCTAGTTCTATATAGTCGGTTAGTTTATTGTATCAGATAAATATGGAAAAGATATTTATCTTGTAGGTTACGTATTGTATATTGTATAGGACTCCTTAGCCTATAAAAGGAGGTCCTAGGCTAGGTTAGATATACGTATGTTTTATATCTAAGGTCGATACACTTCAAGGTTGCAAAACCCTAATACTGTAAGAGTATTCGTATTAATAAATAATATTGAGGTGTTGAATGTTAATTGTTCTTATTCTTAAGATCAAGTGTTAAATTCCGCGTAATACTTGATAAGCTTTTGTTACAAGTCAGTTTCTATATTAGATCGTTTGCTCAACTGGGATCAACAAGTATGACATATTCAGGGGAGATAAATGTGTAACATGAGGTAGGTGTTATCAGTTACTCTCTCGTTGGGAATGTGTGTACTTCGGATTCTTGAGCTTCATACACATTCATCAGGGACGAAAGATGTGAACATAGGGGAGGTGTTCTTCATTACCCTCATGATGTGTATTAGGGAGAGTTCTTGGATATTGGTGTACCTCGGATTCTTGAGCTTCATACACATTCATCGTGACGAAAGATGTGAACATAGGGAGGTGTTCTTCATTACCCTCATGATGTGTATTCGGAGAGTTCTTGAGCATTATACAAAGAGACCGATTGCATCAATTCAACTACTTGGGGGAATTGTTCTCTTGACACCTTTTGGAATGGATTGCGTCAGACTTCAGTGGTTATGAAATTTGAGAAGATTATTTATGAGTGGGATGATACGTTGCAGTCCTTGTTGATGATATAACCTCGAACGAAGAATCACAGTGATTATTCTTAAAAGGAGCAGCAGGATCAATGATAATGGTGTGCTTCATGGTACACCTGGCTAATGGAAGCTTGAAAGAGAGCTTTGAATCTGCTCATCTAATGGATCTTCGGTTTGGGGGGAAGCTGTCAAAGTCTCTTTTTCTCAAAGGCTCATGTTCTATCTTCTATTCTGGAGCCTCGAAAGCTTTGGTGGTGAATTTTTAAGAGATGACGAATTCTATCTTCTACGACGTGCTGCTCGATATCCTTATCTCGGTACTCAGATCATCATCTTCTTTAACTATATCATCTTCTATCTTTGTAAATATTTATCAAAACCAAATACAAAATATAAAACCAAAGAAAAGAAAATAGAAAATATAAAATCAACAAAATCCATAAAATTTGAAAAATCGAAAATACCAAAATATTGTTTTCAAAGACATGTCTTCCGTATCGATAACATCCGCGGTCTAAGAAATGTCATTCAATAATGGCACGGGACCATAGATGAAGTTCGAGCAGGAGGTGTAAATATTTCTTTTCAAAACATGTCACAAACTATGGCTTACGCTATTTCGATCAGAATCCGCTTCAATATATGGCTTACGATTACTTGATCAGAACTGTGCTTAAACCATGGTTTGCTATTATTTCGATAGCAACCCGCTCTTCAAGAAAGGAAAGTGCTACGCTTAAACCAATTTTCAAATATTTGAGCACTTATCCTAAAAACAAAATGAGGAAAGTATGTCAAGGATCATTGTTCTACTCAAATATTTTTCCGTCTAAAAATTCTTTAGAAAATATTTGTTTTAACTAAATGGTGGTAAAATGAGTTGCTTGAAAATCAATCAAGATCGGAGTTTTCATAAATTTGCAAACTCAATCAATGACTTCCGCTTTAAATCTTTTCATAAAATGAGTCATTGATTGAGGGGAGAATGTTTTTCAAATTTATATCATCCATCGGACTTATCTAATTATCCTAAATGCTTAATTGAAAATGATGTTAACCTATGTTGAAGGACTAGGTGCCTAGGATATGATTGTCAGGATTAGATGATTAGAGTTTGATGAACACATTATTCCCATGCCTTTACATGATCTGATTGTTATGTTGAATTGACTTTAATTAGTCGATTGCTGTTATGGGTGATGTCGACCACCATATATCTTTATGTGTGTTCACTAACGTATGCAGGTATATTGGTTATAAGAATGTTCCCGATCCGGATCCCACAATAGAAGATGATTGGATGCCGAAAGGAAAGGGTAACTATATCTTGGGTTGACAAATGAAGAAACGGAGCTTAATTGGACTTCTATGGAGAGTTGGCATGGAAAATGCAACGAAGAGGTCTCACCGCATCGCAGATGGTTTTCTTCATCAAGAAATGAAGAAACGGGCTTAATTTGACCTCGTTGGCATTAAATGCAACGTAGAAGTCTCATCGCATCGCCAGACGGTCTTTCTTCCAAGCCCTATAGCAACAATGTATGTACTCAACCACCTAACGATCTTGTGCGGGAAAAGTAGTGGATGGTACCATTTTTCTAAAACTTTGAAAAATATTGTTTTGAAAATGGAAAAATATTGTTTTGAAAATAAATCGGATTCAAAGTTTTGAAATCAACCGGACTTTATTTTGGCAAATCTTAAGTGATTTCAAATTAAATATTTTCAAACGATATTTCATCAAAAAGTCCGGTTTGTACAAAATAAGTGGTGATCTAAAGATTTAATGTTATGTCATGGTATGATTTTTCTTTAGAATCAAGATCTTACAAAATGAAATTTTTCTCGTCTTGTTTGATTGTGAAATTATTTTATTTTACTTAAAGATCTCTTAAAACTATCATACGACACTAACAATCTTTAATGTCGAAAAACTGCTCCTTATCGGTCATTTTTCAAAATCAAATCTTGCCACGTCTTTCCTAAAATTTTCTAAATAATTTAATCAACCGGGATCACAAATCTCAATTGGTTTGAAATTTTTGATCGGGGGAGAGATCGTGATTTAAATCTCTTATCTGTTTTAATTGAATTGGTTTTAGTCCTTTAAAGGAACTCCTGCCTCCATGTGCCAAACGATTTCAAATATACAATGCACATGTTGAGGGGGAGCATTTATCCAAAAACCAGAAGACCTTTTAAATAAGGCACATTTTCTCCAATGTTTTCTAAACCTTGTTAAATCACTTGGGATCCAAAATCTCAAAGGGTTTGATATTTTTGATCGGGGGAGAATTTGTGATTTAATTATGAAATTTGATAAAAGGTGATCATTTTGATTCAATGTGCATGTTGCTCTCCCATATGTGCTAAACGCTTTCAATCTCAAGCACATATTGAGGGGAGCATTTCAAAAGAAAATAAACTATCAAGGTACAAAGATTTAAATGTTTTATCAAAAGGTACCTTGATTGATTTTCTAAATGGTTTTCAGATGGCAATGCAATCGTGGAAGTACTTTAAAACCTCTTGCCTCTATGTGATAAAATGATTTCAAATATCCTACGCACATATTGAGGGGAGAATTTACCAAGAAAATCAAATGGCTTTTCTATGAAAATAGTGATCAAAGAAAATATTTCAAAGTCCTCTTGCCTCCATGTGCTAAACAATTTCTAAATCATATGCACATGTTGAGGGGAGGTTTTCTAAATGATCAAAACTATTAAGGTACAAAATGCTTTGATCTCGTATCACAAGTACCTTGATTGTTTTTCCAAATGATTTTCAATTGGAAGAATGAACTGCACTCAAAAGACCGACCATTTTACTTTATGTATGGAGTTATAAGGATGGTGAGGTTAGGTATTAGTTCCCACGATCCGCCGAACGGAGGGATCTACCCAGGACAATCCACTAGATAGTGTAGAGTCCTTAGGTATGATGAAAAAAGGAGAAAAGTGAGATATGGGAAGAGTGCGGATCGAGATAGAGCTAGAACCGAATAAACCCAACAAGGTTCTAGTTATGAAGTCTCGGTAAGCAATGAAGGGTTGAAGAATGAAAAGAGATGAATGTGAAAAGGGTGAAAAGAAATAGCCTCCAATAATTCAACCTTAGGCGTAAACCGGTGCAATAAATATACTCTTGGTGGTTACCAAGGTAACACTGGTATTGAAGACAAGACGTCATGGACCTAGTGACGCACTGCACTAAACTTCCCAAGCTACTCAAGTTCCTCTTAAAATGGCTTGTTTCATTCTCACGGGGAACCTACATAATGTATCGACTTTCTCTTGAGATTGTTGATATTGAAGAAGGAGACCCTCTCCCTAGTCTCCGGCATAGGAACCAAAAATGCACAATTGAGTCTAGAACCAAGAGATCATCCACAATATCTCATTAGGACACTAAATTAATGAAGACTTGTTGTTTCACACAATGTGGAAAGTAAGAATATTTTAAGAGTCCTACGCATTATCCTTGTGGTATTGCCAGAACATCCGAGTGATATGTAAAAATATTCACGATGAAGATGGAAATCCTTCTAGAGCCAACATCAAACAAGCTCTTGGTGTGGTGACATGTGAGATCTTTTCTAAAGATCAAACTTGTGACAACTGGATAGAAACAATGGGGCGATTCACTCGTGAATCAACCTTGGTCCAGGATTGGAATTGACGAATACTTTTGGAAAAACCGTTCGATGTGCAAACCTTCTTTTCTAGCACATCGAATGTGTATTCATATTTCAAACACAAAAGTATCTACGATTGAAAAATACTTTTGGAAAAACCATTTGATGTGCAAATCTCTTCTTTCTCTAGCACATCGAATGTGTACTCTTTTCAATTACAAAAGTATTTTTGATTGAAAATTGATCTTTCTCATAAAACCTTCGTCAGACATAAAACTCTTTCTTCTAAGCAATACGCGATTGTTTTCAAATCAATTTTTCATCAATCGCTGAATGTCAATTCATTGGTTCACTCACTCCGTGTTGTCTTCTTTGAGACGTTCGGTTTGAGTACGACTAGAACAACCGCGAAACCCCGTCAAGGAGATTCTTCGAATTATACCGACACAGCAAGATTTGTATCGATCAACGGGAACCGTGGGTCGTGTACCTCAATTCAACGAAAGTGATCAAAGACACTTTCGTGTGTTTTATTGCTAACTGTTGTTTGCGGTACATTTGGACGGTTGCGCTTGTTCGTAATTGAGAGTCAATCCAAAGCCGCATGCTCACAAGATCCACACTTAATTGAAGAAATCGACTTGTGCATATCTACGTAACACGGCTCGATATTTTTATACTATGCTTCGCTACTGCGCAAATATCTTGAACCAAGAAAGTTTCCGCTACTCTGATGAAAGATGTCATGATCCAAAAGTGTGAGCATGTCGGTCCAAAAGTCACAACATCACATGATGGCAACACAATAAAGGGTGATCCAGAGATTTACTGTGGCTGATGATCTCAAAGAAAGCTCGAAGATCATCAAAGATGTGGATCAGTTCAAAGACCTCCACTCAAAGTACAAAACTATGCGGACTTTAAAGAATCGCTACTAATGCACAAAGATTGCGGAAATTGAAGAATTGAAGTCTACGAGCTCGAGAACTAAAGACAAAGAAAGAATGCTAGGATGCAAAACGTATTTCATGGGGTGACCTCCCGTAGGGGGAGATTGTTAGGAATTGGAAATTTCATGTTAAAGTGTCGGTCACCCCAATTATGGTCTAGCATACGTTAGCTCGTAGACTTGTAGTTATTTACGTTATTTAGTAGTTTATTAGTTAGTTTGTAGCATAGAATAGTTTAGTGTAACACCGTGGAGGAAGGACGGGTCTTTACCCACTGTATGCCTGATCCACAGTCAGACAGGAGGACGTTAGCTTTGTAACTATAAATACCCCTTCCATGGATGGAAGAGGTGGTGCTTCTAATCTAACCTTTCATATTTTTGTACACCAAGTCTCTACCAAGAACACCCATCTCTCTACTTTCTCTCTCTAAACATGGCATACTTGTATTTCCATCTCCCAAGACCACCCGAATCATCAACACAATAATAGTTACGATCCTACACACTTATTTGTAGATATTTGTCTAAAGCATCAGGAACAGTGCCATATGCCAATTGACGAATTGCGACGGTGCACTTCATCAACGAGAAATGCCTTCTTTTCCGGTACAATCGACATTATAACTTAGGAATGGACAATGAATAGTTACTTGCCGAACTATCCAGTTGAGAAGAGATCGATTCATTTGGAACCTCTTTCGGAATGTACGTGCATCGTAGAACGAGTTCTCACTAAAATTGGCGGCGACTAAACGGTCATGAGCACCATAACGATCTTGATATATGGGGTTTCTCGTCGGTCGATTTGCTCGTCGTATATTCCTAATAAACGACACCGCTCGTCCAATAAAATTAACATTCCGACTTTGGATTTCTTGTTCTTCTTCGGAGTCGGTCAACACAAACGTTTTAGAATTCATTTGGATAATGAGGAATGAAATATATTTTTTTGTGAAAGTAAGAATATATAGAAGATGTGTAAAATGGTGAAGATTTGGGGTATTTGTATTTTGTGGTGTTGTATTTTTATTTTTATTTTTTATTTTTTTATTTTTATTACACCTGACGGAAAGTTTGATCAATGGGCCCCACTTTTTCAGCCGTTCAACTATGATGAACAACACACCAAAGTAGAGCATTTTGGCCGTGACCATCTTGTTGCGTTTTGGGGTGTCGTGCGTGACTGGGCTCTCAGGGAGGGTCACTCACGACCGCTCCTCTCAGTCTAATGCTAAACCAAACTATTAAATTGTGAACACATGTTAACTCTTGAGCACTATCAAAGTCTATTACTGGAGACCATTGACCATGATCGCATTGAACAATTATCAACCAAGGGTACCATGGTTCATGGTTTTTCACTGAATGGATTAGTTTTATTGATTGTTAGTACCGAATTAATCAGTTCAAGTTTAATGGTCAAATTCAAGGTAATTTTAAGATGTTCGAGTTCTAGGCAAATTTAAGACAAATTTGGAATAGTCCAACGTCAATCGACACCTTGTTAAAGCTTATATGCTAAAGGAGTATAAAGACCTAAATTCGTTCAAAAAAAGAAAAACGAAATACTGATCTGCTATTGTACATAGTTAGGAGTTAGGACCGGGCTTATGGGCTAGTCATTGGGCTAAAACCAGCTCTCTCCTAATAGAAACTTATATCTTGTAAAGTTGTAAGCAGAGATGACACATATCATTCGATTTTATTGTTTTATGGATATTCATCCGGTGTGCTACATTGATGATAGATTAAATCAATAATTGATCGATATGAACATGAGTCCGTATTATAGGAAGTAGAAATGACTCATCTATATAATAGACTTAAACTTAAGCTTAATCGATATGTACAAGTTTATGTACAAAATTAGACTTAGGTTGGCCGTAGTACGGAGGAAGAGGACGCGTCCTTCCCCGCCAAACCTCCCCCCTCCCCCCACATGTTGTGGCTGGAGACACCACCAACATCACAACTCGTTGTCCCCTTTCTTATGTGAGAACTCAGTGGTGCGTGGAGAGAGAAAAATTTGTATGTGTATGTGTGTGTATATGAGTATATTTGTTTTTATGTGAGATATGTATGAATAATAAAGTTAGTGGTCTCTCTAAACGTATTTGGTTGTGATATTGGTAATGAAGTGAAAAGCTAATGTATGTGACGCCGAATTAGCGGTGATGACGTTGTTTGTTATTGTAACTACCTTAAGTTTAGGCCTAACTAGGGACGAGCATTTCGACCCGAATCTTAGTATCGAACCGAAACCATACCGGTACCGTACTGAACCGGTTGCGGTTTCCACTACACTATACGGTACTGGGACTATGAAATATGTGGGGAAAAAATTCGGTACCTTGAAAATGGTACGGGATATAAACGGGAAATCCCGGTTTAGGTACCGAAATACAAAAGAGGTTACCCTTTGAATTAATTTCAATATCCAAACAATCTTATTAGTCACTCTCATACATACTACGTTAGAAAAAGACGGCCACACATCCAAATACAAGCTAAACCTTCTATGACAACCATCGACCCTGACAAACCCACCCAAAATCTAAACCGTAACATGTTATCAATCACTAAAATTATCAAGTTTACCTTCATAAACTATCCAATCATCATCATCAATAATATTTTAGTAATATTAATGATTTAATTTTTATGAGTTATGTTTATTATTAATAATTTATATCTTTGTTAAATACAAAGGTGAATATGTACTCGACATTATTCACACATAATACTTATATAGTGAGTTATACTTGTTGTTAATTAATTTTATTGTCCAAGACAGAACGAACATAATCAACAATATATATCTTCATCTTTGGTTTCTTTGGTTATGTTTCTTTTGATGTTAAAAAACGAGAAAAACCGAATATGTATTGTTTTCCCAGTAATGGATGTCGGCACTGATACTGGAATCACGTCCGGTACGGTGCCAGTACACACTTTTATGCTCGAGAAATAAACGGTACCGTCAATTCAAGGCCGGTTCGATACATGATTGATTGGTCCCGAGCTCAACCTAGGCGTAATATATTTTCAAGTTTTAAATACGAAAGTTAGAAAGGAAATGGTAGGGGCCAAAAGGCCATTTGGGTTGGGTCTTGAGATTGAGGTAATGTAGTTCCTAGTCCTAGAGGTGGGCCTCATAATAGCTACCTAGTGGGATAGTGTAATGAACTACCATCTTTATGATTTCCGATCGATTATTCGAACCTTTAATACGATTGTTGCCCAATGTTGGAATATTGCATTTACTAATTGCTCATGCCCTTGTTTTCATTGAATGATATATTTTATCTTAAATGATTACCATATATTAAGGTGTGTTTAGTTAGTGAAATATGCCTTTATTTTTAAAAAGTTTTTCACTAGAGATTGAAAAATTTAAAAACTTGTTTTAATTACAATTTTTTTTTCTCAAAATTATGAGAATTTCATTTCTCAAGTTTTAACTAAAAAATTGAAAAGTCCAACTTACTTTTTTCTATTTTTTAATGTGAAAATTGTAACACAATCTAAACAAGTTTTTCAACTTTTCACGTTTTTCAGAAAAACAATTCCATTCTCAAAGAGAATCAAAAATGAAAAAAATAAGAAAAAAATTCTGCACTAAACGCAACCCTAGTTTTTGAATGTTTGGTTCTCATCAGTACTATTTATTAATTGAGAATTTCTACATTTAGTACAAACTGGTAGGACTAAACTAACTACACATATAGTTTATATCCCATTTACATTGATAATTGCCTAATTGTTTCAATAAAGGAATGCTTGATTAGTTTCATTTTTGCTTCGGTTAAATCATTATATCCTCAAACCCATTTAACTTGAAGGTAAACATGCATGCATTCTTACATACTTGGTTATTCTGCAAGACAAATGGCCATGATTAATATAGTTATATAATAAATATAGTAAATGAATTGTTAACCCAACTCTCCTCGCAATTCCCTACCCGCTTAGTGAATTCATTTTACAACACTCCAAATTTATATATGTGTTAGTTGTATGTGTTTGTTTGGGTTTTTCGTATCTTTCCCGTGACATCATTATTCCCGCATATAAAAAGACCTTCACAATCTCTTACCCGTCAAACATTTTCCCAAAAGTAAATGATTTTGATAAATAAAGTTTGTATTGATTGAAATAAATGTTAAAGTTATAAAATTTGAATCAAAATAAAATAAACCTACTAAAATGTAAAACTAAAACTCATAAAAATATATAAAATGGATGTTGAATTAAAGAAAGACAAAATTTTAAAAAATATGGTAAAATTAGATCATAAAAAATTAAACGGATTAAAAGATATTTAAATTTAAAAATAAATGTGATTAATTAGTTAAGGTGGCGTATGCCACACCCCATTATCTTATTCTTATTTTTGTTATAGCCCTCCTTTTGTATATCTTAGTTAGAGGTGACACACGTCATTCAACGATTGGAGCTCCTTATCTTAATTTTTGTAGAACCACAACTTAAACGCTTTATATAGTAGTATAGATAACACTAATTCGAAAAAGTCATTTGAAGTTACCAATGACTTTTCTTAAAATCATATGCACGAGTCAACTCAATTCGATCAAGAGGTACCTACTATGAGTTAACTCAACTACAACAAGCACTGTTACTTAACGCATGATAAAATAATAAACATGTAATTGTTCGTAACTAATGGTTAAAAGAAAGTTACTAAATTCGTAAACATGTCTTTGCCCAGCGGCATCTAACATCAAAATGTCATGTATATCATGAACGAAGTGATTGTAGGTTCAAATCGAGACTAAGAAAGTGCATAACATTTGCGTTTGAGTTTGCGATTTAATAAAGCAAAACTGATTAATATATAGATATTTAAATATAAAACGTCGTGGGTAGGTCACATGAGCCGAAACGGCGTTGATTCCGGCGATTCCTTCATGTCCTTCTTGTCTTCTTCACCTTCACAGCATTTTAATCTCTCACCAATAACCATAAAGAAACTAATATTCTTCTGATTATTATTATACCACTGATGAATATATTGCACTATAGTAATTGCTAAAGACAAAACCATAGAATTAATTCAATTTATTTCATATATTCATGCATGCACAAATGCCCACATTTCTATTATACTTAATTAATTAAGTATATATCTTATCACCTTTATTTATATATTTTCATTTTATTTTTCCTAAATTTTCTTGGTTTGAGCTCATAATATTCTCACCAAGTTTTTCTTATATTTTCCTTTATTTCCATCTTCTCAACTGTTTTCAGAACATAGCATATAAATTTGAATGAAGGAACAAATTTTGGTTAAAATATACTGTAATACGTACGTAGAAAAAATATATAAACCAATTAAGCTATGCATATTTATTTCTAAACATGTCCAAGCTTTCTTTTTATGAGACAAACTGAAAATATATACATATCTTATATATGTATGTAAGTATGTATACTGTGTATTTGTATTATCAAGACAACTACATAAAAATCTAGATTATGATACTAATTACAGTTAATTACTAGCTTTGGTTTTTTTGGTATGGCCATCTACTTGATTATGGATAACCCTAGCAGGGCAATGATAAGACAATAATAGTACCCTTATTTTGATTCTTGAAAAGTCATATTCGCCATAATTCATTTGCATTACTATCTCATTTATACATTCCATCGAACTCATTATTAATAGGTGAGAATAATACAGGAATTTTGCTTGTTATTTAAGTCAAGTATTTTTAATATAATATTCATGTCTAAACGACTAAACTCTATACACACTGAATTTACGTGTGTGTGTATCATTTCAGTGCTAAGTTTGCCTTTTGCCCAACAAAATTCACAGAATATTAGGTGTTGATTGACAGGCATATGTAATAGTAGTTACCATGGTCCATGGTCAATATAATGGCTAGCTATACGAGCTGATTTTAAAACAGATAATAAATTAAAAATTGAAAAACTTGTATGTAATTATATCGTAAGTTTACATTTTAATTTTTCTTAACACGATATGCTCGATAGATCGTTTAAATATGGTTGTAAATGACCCATTGTTACAAAATTTCTTAAGGCAAGATGGGACTCCTTAACGTTATTCAGGAGTTAAACTATTGAAAGTCTAAAAACAGTCACAGAAATACTGGTTATACCATGGTACTCAGAGATAAAAATGATAGAATTTTCTCCGTTAGCGTGAACAAAGATCTTTATCTGTTACCCGTTTACTAACTTATTAACCTAAGTTGTCTTGTCACATGCAACCATTCGGGGTATATATATACTACCATAATGCTCAAAAGCTCATCTAGACTTCACACTCATGCTGCAACCAAAATCGAGTTCGAACTCTCTTGCATGTGATCAACCTTACATATCTAACAAATAAAGAGAATGCTTAAGACTTTAATTTGTAACTTAGTAGGCTAGTATTTATGCATCTTTTATTGTCTCAATCGAAATTTACGCTAGAAGCACATTTTAAACCCCCCCGGTATGAAAATGCATGAATCAATCAACATGTATTTAACAAAAATTCGTCACAAAGGTTAAATATTTAAGATCTTAATGTCGATGTATACATCTATGCATGGGCAAATTTTAAAGCCAAGATTAAATGTTAGGGATCTATATTACTTCACTTTGAAAGAGGGAAAGTTTTGTATTTCATCACTGTAAAGGAAACTTTGGCTAGCTGAGAGTGTAACTAGCCTATCGATCACTTACTCGTTGGTGTTTATACCATGGCGAGTCGCTCTATCATCTACCAAGTACGAACTATCATATTGACTAGTAATACAGCTTCTTGACCGGCATCCTCTAGCTAACACAAAAACCACAAAGTACTTTAGATTGATAAAAATGTATTTGACCGTTGAACCATTCAATTAAGCTATCGTTTGTTGGGAGGAGTTAATTAAAAAAATGTAGTTAGGGTGGTGGAAGTAGAAAAGAGTACAAGTTTGGGTAAGGGATGTGTGATACGACAAATGCAAGGAATATATCCTCCAAAGCATTTAGAATCAACTACAAGACATTGAAAGCAAAGCCATAGAGACACGGATAATCAGCCGATCACCCCATTTAAAAATATGATTAATTTATAGTTTTTATTATTCTTTGTTTTTACCTTTAAATAAACGCAATGTATTTTCTTAAAGAAAACAAAAATCATAGACAACGTACACTCTAGTTCAAAATAAAATCTTAACTCATTACTTGTCACAAAACTTTTGTTACATATTCAAGCAGCTTCCATAAATGACACCTTAATTTCTTTGTAGACATGTAAGATTGCCAATGTTGATCTAGGTGAGATTTCCTTTTTACAAAAAGAAAAAAAAAAATAAAAAAATAAATAAATGATAATTGACAATCTTATTTATTTGTTTATAGGGATGGGTCTCTTTAGGTGTTCATACATACCTCTTCGAGTTCAAATATTAGGTAGCGTGCTTTAATTTTTTTTTAATATTATCGTTTTAAATATGGTTGCGCTTTCAAGTATACTTTGTTTTATTAGAATGTTTCATCGCGTTTTGGTAGCTTGTTGCTAGCTCCAATATTAAAAGAAATCGGCCATAAAAAGACTTAAATATACATTACCCAATATATAGTTTAGATCATCATATTACTTTTTCAAATATTACTTTTTCAAATCATTAGCTCGAATCTACATTATTTATAATGGCACGGAGTAGTCTTTGCTCTTAAAAGATATATAAATTTACAGAGTAGTCAGCAACATTCACAAGCAACCAAAAATATTTAAATTTATGGAAAAAAATATTTATATAATAAACTATACCTTACACACACGATCAGTGGATTGATGAATAGAAGAAGAAGCCAGATTAGAGTCCATTTCCCGGAGAATCTAGAGCGCATCAGCCGCTGACCATTGCCTTGGTTTAATATTAAACTAATCTTAATTACAATATGATTTGATTACATTTCTTATTATTTTTATCAAACTTTGATACCTTATTAAAAATATTACTAGTATAAAGCCAACGTACTCCAATACCATAGGGACTTGAGCTTTATTTCAACGTAAACAAGCTAATATTTTTAGTGTTAGAATTCTTGACCCATTTTTTTTGTTGTCATATATATTAATTCTCTAGAATATATCATTCCTTGTAGTTCATATTGTTTTTATTTTCTTGGTTGCTTAATATGTATATGAAAGTTATGACTTATGTATTTATAGCTTCCTTTCACTATACACACACTAATTTATGTGGCAATTTACATGAATAGCTTGCATGATTGTCATATCAGCATTCTTCGTTAGTTTTATAAAAAATAGTACGATTAGCAAGTCATATATACTTGTCTCTTATGAAAAAAAAAAAAAATATCATACACGACAAAAACAAAATAGGTAAAGCTAGATACATGCATGCGGTTTCGTTGCATGATCGATCTATGCAGTAATTTCCATTGCTGTACTATATCATCTTTATCATAGAAATGACTATGAATTGTATGCCAAAGCTAGAACTTTAATATGAACCTCTCTTTGTCAGGATATAACCCGTATTTTCGAATATGTAAGTTAAGAACATAGAACCGTCCTTGTTAGTTTTAAATTCAAGCAATCTTATTGAATAGCAAAACGAGATATAGAATTTGTCTAGTGCATAAAATATGTCATTGGGAGGTCAAATAAGAAGAAAATTACAAGAGAAGAGAACAAAAAGAACAACCTATCACCTAGACAAAGTCATGCCTACAAGTCACGTGAGTTAACCATGTTATACGGTCTTGAGTAAAAATAGGGTTAAATAATTTATGCGTTTATTGATAATATATACCGAAGTGGGTGGGTCTCGACAGGTTGGTTGGGTTGGGGTAGGTTTTAAGCTTCTTTGATAGCATTTATTTTAATTTATGTTTATTCGTAGTACGTTATAGTATAATAGAAGGTGGGTATAATTAGACACGGAGAGGGAATATTGGTGTTGGGAAAACCAAATCTGCTTGCCTTTGAATATAATGAGACCCTCGCCTTCACCTACGGGAATGGCAAATACATATCGTCTCTTTGCGTTTTACGATGAATATACACGCTGTCTGTCGTGATCCCCTTCTTTTAGAAGTGCTTGTAAAGAAAGGATTAATTGTCCATGTTACTATCACGTTTTGATGAGTATACTAGTACTATTTCTGAGGAATAGCATTGACGAGACCTGTCTCAAAAGTGATATGAATAGCTGGTTAAGATGATTCGAGTGAAACGAAACGTTAATAGAGTAACATGAGTAAACAAAACGCAAAATGCATTAAGCTTTAACGCATTAATTAACTCGTTTTGTCAATAATGAGCTATTCTTTTATCAAGTAGTCTATGATCATGATATCAATCACATCTTTTTGCATGCTAAGACGATAAACAAATGCAAGCACTGGTAGGGATAACGATCACTACGTTAAACCAAATGGCATCTATGCAAAACGAGAAAGCGAGAGGCATGAAAGTAAAATGTAATCGACATAGTTTTCAGGGTGGGGTGTGGCCTTAATATTCCACTTTGTGCTTCCTGTTTTAGTATTAAATGGTCCCGTACGTGCCCAGGCAACCTTTCCCTCCTTTCATCATTTCAATTTAAGACCATGGCCATTGTAGGACATCAATTACTCAAAAGAAATAAAGGAAGGTATTTTTAAATATTCTAAAAGAACTGATATAAACATATAAGATATAACCTATCTATATTCAAACGAGCAAACCTATTTAAAGTACATTGAGTGGATAGCAAACTCTATCATGAAATTAATAAATGGGCATGACAAGCTAGAGGCGGAACGAAAGAAATTGTTCAAATATTCAAATAACTGACAATAAGTATGTAATAAACTATTTCTTATTTCTTAATCGTGACCAAAATGATGGATTCATTGATGTTAAACGCACGGGTGTGAAAGCTACAAAGTTTAATGTTGTATCTACGATTAAGAAATTTGAATATTGCCCGAAATAACCCAACACTAGCAAGCCTTCTTCTTATAAGGATGCTACTACAAAGGCTTCTACTTCTAAACAACCTAATAAGGATGGCAATATGGCCAATAATACAAATGCATTTGAGGTACTAAGTGGTTTGAATGAGAATGATCCGGGTAATGTGGAGCCTAAGTCCACGTTGGGGTCTGCTGGTGGTAGTCCTATTAGTTCTCCAAACGAGGCTAATGTAGGGAAGTTGGGCAAAAAGGTAAATGATTTAGTTAGATCTCCAAACGTGTTCGAATTCCCTGTTGTGACATGTGTGGTTACTACTCAACGGTCATCAGTGGGTATTACTCAACATGGGGCTCCAGGAGAATGGTAATCTAAGTCCTACTTCCTTAGCTAGCAAAACTAAAGATATTAAAAAGAAAATGCTTGAGGGGAAGCTCGTATTAGTGGGTGATGATGGAAATCTAATGACATCGAAACATGTGGACACAAGTACACAACCGAGTTCGTCGAGTTTCAGTGCTGAAGAAGATAGCGAGGGTGAAGTGGAACATGTTTATGACAAAAATGGGAATTTTATGGCTTCTAAATCAATTAGGAGTGGATACGGGACCAAGAGCTTATACGAACGTGGAAGGACTCTAAGGATTAAGATCCATATGATTCGGATGATGATGATGAGTGCAATGCTCATGATCTAACCGAATATCAATTGTCTTTCTCTGACGCTTGGGATATCAAGATTCGCAGGCGGAAGAAGTCGTAGGTTATGTTTTGAGTCAAATGTAATCTAGTTATAGTCGCTACTTCATTCATAGAAGTAGTTTGCTTTTTAGGTTAGCCTTACCGCCTATGTAACGGGTTGAGATGTGGGATTCCACCCATCTTCGTTGTACTCAAACGTCTTTTGGAGTAATACATTTATCGGGGAAACCCTTTACAAAAATAAATAAATAAATAAATAAATTTATAATAAAACTATTTCTTATTTTTGTTTTATATTTTACATGTCTACCTTTAGTTTATTAATTTTGAGGGTCTGCTTATGAAATTTTAAAGGTTTGAGTGTTTGATGCTTAGAGCTAAAGATGGAGGGCAAAAGGGAAAGTTTCTCAGCTATATATACTGTTGGAATCGCTCATAACTCGTAAATGGAACGACATTGACGGGATTACATTTTCTATCTTTGTTAGCTAAAACACATGGGCTTGTTATGTCATATAGTCATAGTTGTATGTGTTTAGCTATAAATACCCTCCTAGACTTTCCTAGGAGGGTGAGACTCTTAGTGTAATCCTTTCATTTTCCTTTAATAAAACACACACTAGTTTCCCTTCTCTCTAGTTTCTCTCTCTAACTTGAAGATGGTGTTCTTCCATCTTCCAAGACCTCCCGATTCACCAAATCTTCCATATATTCGATCCTAACAGTGGTATCAATCGCCATCTAGTTGGGTGAAATACTTTTGTTTTTGAAGTTTGTTACTATACGTGTGGGTTTAGTGTTATATACTTTTCATACGCTTAAAGCTTTGATTTTTACACTTGTAAACTCAAGATTCTTGTGGTTTAAGGTTTATTTAGTGTCAAAATTTCAGTTTTTAGCAAAAAGTTTCAAAATTTACGTGTGTAAATTAGTTATTAAGCTTGGTTTGTTTCATGTCTCATTTGTTACGCGTAAGGTGAAAAGTGTTTTGGGATCATCAAGTTTCACACTTTCTTGTTGTTTTGGTGATCTTGAAGCTGTTTCATCATTAAAATCAAGTTTACAAAACATTTTTGGCATAAAAAATCAGTTTTGGTGAGTTTGGTACTTCCTACGCCTAGTCAGTGTTGCAAAACAAGGCCTACAAGGCCGATTAATCACCGATTAGGTGCTACTGGGCCACCAACCTTGCCGATTTGTGTAACTGGGTCAAACAAATTGGTCAACAATGGTTAATGGCGGTCAACGACTGTTAACGGTAGTTAAACTTGCCAAAAACTTGCAAATCTTGTTGGAAATACCCAAAAATGTCTTGAACAAGTTTTAATGAATTATATTTGATGTTTTTATCTGTTACAAGATGATTTTCAAGGAAAGTCTTGTCTAGAATACCCAAATTTCACTGGAAATACCCAAAACTTGCCGAAAATGCCAATCCGATTAATCACGGATTAATCACGCCTTGACCGATTATAAGCTACAGGGTGGTCGACCGCCCGACTACCGATTCACGATTTTTGCAACCTTGCGCCTAGTAAAACCCTAGTTTTATGCTTAAGCATCTACGCCTAACAGTTTACTACGCCTAAGGTTTTCTTCATTTGATCTTCGAAGCTGTTGGTTTACTCAGTGTTTTCTTGCTTAGATAAGCCTAAAAACACTTCGACTTGTGGATATCTTTTACACTTGGATAAGTGTAAAAGATTTTTGGGTAAGACCCTAGTTTTACGCCTAAGCTCTAAAGTTTACGAGTAAACACTCTACGCCTAAGTCTAACTTACGCGTAAGGTTCTTACTTATAAACATTAAGTTTACGCATAAGCTTAAGTTTAACCTAAGGCTTAAACGTAAGAAGTATTTACGCCTAAGCTCATGTCTACGCGTAAGAAAGGAAGTTACGCGTAAGATCACAGTCTACGCCTAAGCTGGTTTCTATGCCTAAGTGTACTTTATCAACAAACTAAAGTTTCATTCGACTATAAAGATCCATCCTCAACACAAGTTTCAAGATGTCTCAACCACCATACTCTAACTACTTTCCTCATGAGTATCCTCAATAACAACCACAACCAACTGCTCAGATTACACCATATGATCCATCACAGCAACAATCACAAGAAACTCAATTGGTTCCATAAAACAACAACAATGATCAAACACTATACAGTGAATCAAATAAGGATGCAGAAGCTTTCAATTCATTGAATCAAGGATTTGTCATGATTGCTAGAGCTTTCGGTAGATTTGCTAACAAATCTAACAATCGCATTCGTACCTCATCAAACACAAGAAATCAAGTTGTTGTTAACAATGGAAGAGTTGAGGTTCAGAACCGTGGAAATGGTCGTCAGATGGGTAGTGGTCAAGGATTTAATGTTCATGGAAGGAATAACATGGGTGTTCCACAACAACGGGTTCAAATGGTTGATCAGGGAAATGCTCAGACTAGGGTTAATGGTGTTCGATGCTACAACTGCAACGAGAAGGGTCATCTGGCTAATGTTTGCCCAAAGCCGAGAACAAGAGGAAGAACTTATCACAATGAGGCTTTATTCTTGGCTCTCAAGGATGAAGCTGGTGGAACACTTGCCAACAAGGAACAGAGCTTCATGGCTGATGCAGATTCTGATGATGACATGGAGGACTTGCAAGCTAATGCAGCTGTAATGTTAATGGCAAACATGCAAGAGCTCCACATGAGTGACACAGGCCCAGTGTATGACACTGATGGCTTGTCTCAGGTAACGGATCCTAATATACTTATACATGATCTGATATCTCCGTCTGCATCTGCATCCGACGAGGCACAAAGTGTTCAACATGATCCTTCTACATCCCATTACAACGATAATCAAATGGATCCCGTAGTTACATTTGACGATCAAGATAACCTTATGGTTAATATTGATAATCAAGTTGACTCCATGGTTATATTTGAGGATCTAAATAATGATTATGTTGAGACTCAAGTTGAACAAAATGAACCTTTGTCTAATCCAGATTCAGAACTCATGAACTTATGTCAGACCACCCTTTCTAAATTGGAAAAAAAAAATCCAAAAAAATCAAGGAAGCAAACACCACCTACACTCTCCCACTTTTACGATATAAGATCTCTGTGTTTTAATAATCTTGATCTACTCTTACTTTGGTAATCATTTTGTATTCATATAGTTGTTATATCATTGATAACATGTGATATTCTTGTAATCATTTGGGTATTGATCAATGAATCCTGTTGACTAGTTCTTAATAAGATTGTTCTTGATACTGGTTTAGTTAATTAGATTTAGTTAAAATATTGGATACCATCACACATGGTATCAAAGCTAGGTCTCTTGTGTTTAAGGGGGATTACCTTTATACATGTGGCCTAAATGTGTTCTAACTACTACATATCTTATTAACTAACTTAGTGCTGTGTAACAAATCTTCTAACCTTTCAGTTTATGGGCATGACCCTTCTACTCTCATTTAAAAGTTTTTGGTTGTCTTTTTATTATACTACTATCATGAATAATTATGATGAATTTAGTAGTAGATCTGAAAAATATGTTTTTATAGTGTATTCAAATATGGAAAAAAAGGTTATAAACCTTTTAGTCTTAGACAAAAAAAACAAATTTTCTTTTATCTAAAGATGTAAAATTTAATGAAATTGTTTTCCTTTTAAAACTGAAAAAAATATATTTTCTCTTAGAAATTGATAAAGAAAATGTTTTTGGAAACATGTGTCACTAATGACATAAAATCAACAAATTTGTTTTGAAAATGATAACCAAACTTCTTACGACCCAATGATGATGTAGAGTGTGTTTCGGTGATAATGCTACATAGTTGAGTTCTCATAAATGAGAGTGATGATGACTTTGTTGCAACTTCTATAAAAGAGAATGTACACCTTGAGGGCAATGATACTTCTTTATTTCTCGAAAATCATTTTGTTGAGGATTTTCTGTTGAAATTAAATTAAATTATGATATAGACAACAATAATTCTTATAATATTTCAGTACACACTGTGAGAAGATCTAGAACTTCTAAACTTCCTTAAAGGTTACATTGTTTTGTTATAGAAGAAAATTTTAAGTATGGTGTAGAAAAAGTTGTTAATTATTCTAATTGGAATTATGAGAATTTTTATTTTATTTATAGCCTTACAAAAAGTATTGAATCTACTTGTTGCAAAAGGCTAATTCTGATTGTAACTGAGTTGATGCTTTGAATAAAAAAATAGAGGCTTTGAATACAAATTAGACATAAGATATAACTGATTTACTATTTGGTAGAAAACCAATGTAAATTGATTTATAAAATTAAGTAGAAATCAAATGAATAAATTGAAAGATATAAAGTATATTAGTTGCTAAGACCATGGACGGGGGATATGTAGGGCAGGGAGGGGTGGTCATCCCTCTAATATTTTGTGTTTTTAATATATATTTATACCCGATTTATAAAGTTGCAAGGTATTTATGCGTTATTTTATATTTTGGCTCCTTTTAAAATTTGTATTAGTGATTTCGGCAACTCTGATTAACATGTTCAAGCTTCGTCGTTGGCTAAGACTTTATCCATAGAGAAGGCATTGATTATGATAAAAAAAAAAAAAAAAAAAAGTTATGTTGTTCTGATGACCAATGTTAGACGTTTAATTGTATTAATTGTTAAAAAAATGGCCATTATCTCAACTTGATGATAATCATGCTTTTCTGTATGGTGAATTAGATGGAGATTTTATATGTCTATACAATATGGGTTTTCTAATACCGAGCTTGTAAAATCCTTGTATGATATAAAACATGAAGCAAAAAACCTGTGTGTATACTTAAAGAAAAAGGCTTTGTGCATAGTTGAATGATCATGCTTTACTTACTAAAACAGAGAATCTTGTGTTTATCGATATTTTTATATATGTATATGACATTGTGATTACTGGCAACAATTTGATGAAACAAAAAATTTTAAAAATTCTATGAAATCTAAGTATAAGTTAAGGATTTAGAAATTTGAAGTATTTTTTTAGAATTGATCTCATCAACATAGATGATAACCGATTATCTCAAGGAAAGTATTGACATGAATTGTTACAAAATTTGGTCTGTTAGGTTCCAAATCTTTTTCCACTCCTACGGAACCAAATTATTTTTATCTTTGAAACCCACTCATGATGATCCTTTACCTAAAAAAATAATGGTTATAAGAAATTACTTGGAAAACTAATATACTTAACCCATACTAGACCTAATATATCTTGTTCTATTCACAATTTTGCACCATATATGCATTCTCTTTTTAAATCTCATTTGCGGTGTGCTTTAAATGTTCTGAGATATCTAAAAAGATCTAGAGGTAAGGTGATAAGGTACATGTATACTAATAATAAAACCAGTCTAAAAGAATATTGTGATGCAGACCGAGCAAATTCCTTAAAAACTAAAAAATAGTTTCAGGTTATTGTATCTTTCTTAATCATTTATTGGTTTCTTGAAAAAGCAAGAAACAAACCATTCTGTTAAAGTCTTCCCTTAAAACAAAATATAGATCTGTGGATTCTCCTTGTAGAAAGTATTGACATGAATTGTTACAAAATTTGGTCTGTTAGGTTCCAAATCTTTTTCCACTCCTACGGAACCAAATTATTTTTATCTTTGAAACCCACTCATGATGATCCTTTACATGAAAAAAAATAATGGTTATAAAAAATTACTTGGAAAACTAATATACTTAACCCATGCTAGACCTAATATATCTTGTTCTATTCACAATTTTGCACCATATATGCATTCTCTTTTTAAATCTCATTTGCGGTGTGCTTTAAATGTTCTAAGACATCTAAAAAGATCTAGAGGTAAGGTGATAAGGTACATGTATACTAATAATAAAACCAGTCTAAAAGGATATTGTGATGAAGACCGAGCAAAGTCCTTAAAAACTAAAAAATAGTTTCAGGTTATTATATCTTTCTTAATCATTTATTGGTTTCTTGAAAATGCAAGAAACAAACCACTCTGTTAAAGTCTTCCCTTAAAACAAAATATAGATCTGTGGATTCTCCTTGTAGAACACTAGAAGAGGGGTTGAATAGTTTTACTGATTAAAACTTTGTTTTAAAACTTTTAGATTGACTTTGTCAATCTATTTTGGTGTGTGTGGATATTGATAGTGAATAAAAAAAATTACGAGATAAAGAAAGAAAGACACAATTATAACACAAGTATTTATAATGGTTCTGCTACAAGGTCACCTTTATTTCCTTACTCCACTCCTCGAGTACCCAACTCGAGAGTTCGTAAACACTACACAACACAAGCTCCTTTAACCGGTGTAGAAGCCTCCCAACGTTGCTTACACTTTTTCCAGTACAAAGCAAAATATCGGGTTCTTCCACAATAAAGAACCAAAGCTATGTCGCATACACTTTATCCCGTACAAGGATAGATACTGGGTTCTTCCACAATGTAGAACCAAACCAAGGTCTCTTACACTTTATCCGATACACGGCTAGATACCGAGTTCCTTTACAATGGAGGTACTAATCCAACCACCAATAGTTAACACAACACACTTATGACATACTTGAGAGGAATTAACAACACGAGACACTTATGTGATCTTGTGATGATGATGAAGTCTAGCACCCATGTCTTCGAGCTTGCAAGTCTTCTATTCTAATCATCATGATCTCGCCTGTTAGGTTCCTATATTAGTAACACAAGCATCAATATAAGAAATAGATAAGAAGAGATCGGATGAACAATAAACCAAACACACACGTATGATAATAAGAAAGAGTTATGCGTAAGGTGAATGATAAAATGAACAACCAACCCTCAAGTGAGGGTTTACAAGAGGTATTTATAGGAGGGAACTAGGGCAACACTCCAAGTTCCCATCCTTTTACTTATTGGGCTTGGCCTAGGCTTATGGGCTTTCTACATAAGCCTAGCCTTGATTACTAACATAAAAGCCATATTAAGCTAACTATTACATATGAATCACTAACACTTGAAATATAGTTTAGGAGTGATTCCAACAATCTCCCCCTAAGTGTTATTGATGAATGATAGAGTGAGAAACGATGTAGGTGCTGATGTAATAGTAGCTTTGACGTCTTTTGACATTCTTCTTTCTTGTGAGAATAAGTGCCTTGATTCGAACAATCTCCCTAGTGTAGGGATCTTGTAACTTTTGAAGTATTCTGCTTTGACGTCATTTGATTTCTTTGTTCTTTAGTTCTTTGTTCTTTGTGATGGTAGTGATAGTATGTTGTTGTAGTCGCATCGAGTGCGCTTCGTTGCTCTAGTGTATCCACATCTTTCTTCAACATGCTCACACGCTCATTTAACGTTGGATTTCGATCTTGATGTAGTTCTCTTAGTCTTTAAGCTTTGTAGATTCTTTGACTTGACGAAGAATCATTCGACTTTGTGTTGCCTTTTGAGAGAACTTGCATTAGTGATGATGTTGGTATGAGCATGTGAAGAATCTCCACGATCGATCCGCTCGAGCTTCCATAAGAGGAAAACATACACGGTTAGTAATAAGCGGATTCGGCACTTACAAGTTTGAATTTCAAGGGTGTTAATGACATAGTGTGAAAACACATCTCTAATTCTCACAAAGGCCGTTCTGAACTGAGTCCCACAAGTGAGATAACACGATGTACAAGTACACCTACAGTTCATATGAGTCATTGAGATACACAAGCATCACCTCACAATGTAGACCGTTTGAGACACACTAAGCTTAATCCACGGGAGTTACCGAAGTGACTGCTTGTTTGATGTTGACCACGGTAAGAGTTTCCATTCAATCACCGAGGATCACATATGTGAACCTCTCATAAATGTTCTCGATGATTGCTAAGATGCATGAAGGACACGATAATATATCACTTGCGTTCTTATTGTTGAGCGACAAGTGATGAATTGTCAAGTGTACCTAAGAGATCTTTTGATGAATCTCGTGGCTCTAGACTCAATAGTGCACTTTGATTTTCTTGGCGGAGACTAGGAGAGGGTCTCCTTCTTCAATACCAACAATCTCTAAGAGAAAGCCGATAGTTTACGTAGGGTTCCTGTGAGAATGAAACAAGCTTACATTGGGAGAAACTTGAGTGGTTAAGAAGGTTTAGTGCATGCGTCCTTTGGGTCCATGACGACTTTTAATCTTCAATACCGGTGTCACTAAGTGACAACCAAGAGTATATGAATTGAACCGATTGTACGCCTAAATTGAATAAACGGAGGGCTATTTCTTTTCACCCTTTTCTTTGCTTTTCCTTTTAATTCTTCAACTCCTTCTTTCTCCGATTCTCATTTCTCCTTTTATAATCATACTTAAGGACTTCTAAGTACTAACTATTTGTGATGTCCTTTGGTAGATCCCTCCGACTCTGGCGGATCATAGGACGGTTATTCTAACCTTAGTCACCTTATAACACCATGACTAACCTATGTTGCCATAAAACCATTTTCTTGAAAATCTCTCAAAGTGGTTATGATTGAAAAACATTTTGTACCACTTTGTAAGAGTTTGATCATTTGCGAAATACTCCCCTCCACACGTGCTTAAGTGTTTTGTGAAATTTGCGGTGAGAGAAAGCGCACTTTTGAATTGATCGACTCAAGATAGACAATCCCCCACGAGACATGGTTACGTTGCATAGTTAAAGAGTTACATTGTCAACTTTTAGGTGACAACTAGCTCTAATAACTACCTTGAAGGTGTGGAAAAACCTCGAAAGGTTGTCAAACCCGTCAAAGTTCATGTCTATCAAGAGCTTCTCGAATAGGTACAATTTACTTGGATAAGTCTTTGGAAGACAAATCTTTTCAATGTATGACTGTTCAGATCTCGACAATTCATGGGTTAAGTCTTTTCACATGACGATTCAATAGCAAATCAACATATTTCTTATCACAATAATTTTATCCCCCTAAAAAATGGCATATAAATTTTATTTTTGATAACGTTTTAATATTAAATATGACCATTTTGAGTTTTGTGGGAAGATTATCACGAAGAACAATTTTGTGAACAAATTTTTTAGCAAATACTCCCCCTCAATAAGTAATACTAACTTTTGAGGTTTTGAAAAACGTAAGGGGAAGTACTTGTTCTTTTGAGCAAAACTTTGAAAAATGATAGTTTTGATAAGTTTTACTCAAAAGTAAGAAGCTTTCGCTCCTTTTATAAGGATTGTGGCACTGAAGCGTACCAAAGGGTCCTTTCATTACAAGAACGGGTTGTACACTGTTATGTGTGCACAAGCCATAGTCATTGAATAATCACACATCCAAAGTAATATGAAATTGAAACAGTTTAAGGGGTACCAGGTAGTCCAACAATGTCTCCAGGAATGCGAACTGGGCGTTGATAGCCGGTGAGAGTAATCCTGGGACGACCACCTACGAAGCTCTCCGAGTTCAGGCGGTCCTTCAGCAACCTTTCATCGATCCGAGTGATGATCCTCTTCACATCCCGTTTGTCCTGAGAATTCCATCTCTTCTTCGACCCGATGCCTTCATGTATCTCCTTTAACCGATAAGCTAACCCATCTCTGACTTTCTTAAGTGTGTGATCTCCAAACTTATGAAGATCTCTACACGCCATCAAGCAATTGTGTTATAGTTCACTTCGGTAAACTACTCCAAATGGTTTGCTGATGAGAGTGTATTGTGGAAGATGGTTGATGTCAGGAAGTTTTAGCTGAGGTATGGTGAGGTTGACACGTGTCTGATACGATTCAACAACAAGTTGTAAATCTTCTACACGTTCTGGATCACTATGCTTCGATGAAGATGAGCAAGGACTTGATGTATTCACGTTGAATTTCGATCGAGAATTGTCTCATTCTTCCCTGTACCTTGGCAAGATCTGGATCTTCAATGTCATTGAGAGACAAGTTGTGAAAGTCCACTTCACATAATTCATAGTCCCTTTCATCTTGTCTTTTGACCACAATATTCTTGAGGAAGCTGTAGTCCCATTTAGGCGAAAGGGCTACATGCTTGATGACAACGATCCCTTTATCACTGTGCACTTCATGTTTAGACTTTTGAACCTGGCAACTCTTGTAGTAGATTCGTCGGCGTTCCGGCCAATGGTGAATCCCATACATTGCATCAATGTCATATTGTTCCACATTGTTAGAAAACATGTGAGTAGCCTTTTCCTCGATGGCTATGCAGTTGGAGTATATGGCTGTCGGGAACGGAAGTGTAAGTGATGTAGCGTATTTCTTTGAACCATCGCTACCGTGTAGAAGAAATTCCAAGTCATTGTTGAAGAAGTAGCGGAATGGAATCTTAGGTTGATCTGGTTGGCCAATCGTTGGTAGAGGTTTAGACCAATCGGTGTAGTATGGAGCCTTGTCTCTTCTGGTTAAATCGATGTTTGCTTTAGGGTTGAGCCAATCAATGTTGTTAGACATGGCTCGTGCTATGTTTTCAAGGTGATATTCAACTTCAATAGCACTTTTTGAGCTGTCTTTGAGTAGTTGAAAGGCTTCATTCTTGATTCGTTTCAACTCTGATTTCGTCATCTTCTTCACTCGGAACTTTTCTTGCAGTAACTTAGCATGCTCCAACGTACGACCTTCTACCATATCTTGATCATCAGTTAGGGCGGGAGTTGCATCAACAAGCGTAGAGAACCAGTCATACTCGGTGTCATCTTCGTCTAGCCATGAGACGACATCAGCCTTAGGCGTCTTCTTCTTTTTCTTTGGCCTTGATGAGGATGATGGTTTCTTTGTTGAAGCGGGAGAGGTGGGTTGTTGTTGGGGCTCATGGACTTCCTCATCATCACCACCAGTATACACGAAGTGATCACTGGTTTTCTCTATCTAGGGTGGTAACTCAGAGTCCTGAGGTTTGTCAGTGGAAGAGCGTGGAGGAGATAGTCTTGTTTTTGGAGTCCTTAGGGGTGGTGGTGGCACAGAGGAGGGTTCTCCAGACTTCTTTGGACGTTTAGGCTCGTTATCTTTATCCTTATCCTTATCTTCATCGTCTCTTGGGCGTTTAGGCCTTTGAGCTTCTTCTCGCATCTTGATTTGAGTTGGTATTCCGGCAATGCTTCAAACAATTTACCTTCGTAAGAAGTAAATGTTGCGAATCGTTTAGACATTTGAGTTACTAGCACGAAACCAATTGAGATCGGAGAACACTATAGGATCAGTTGGGTTGATTGTTACGGTCATAGGTGTTGATCTTATAGTTTGCTTGGCCAAATGCATCAGATTCGGATAGAGTTGTCTGTTGAACATTTCCTTTGTAACTCCAGGAACGGTGTCGAGTAGGAACTTTTGAGTATAGCCCCTAATCATTTCGTTCAGTTCCCCTTGGACATCACGTTGCATGAACTTCTGAATATACTCCCTTTCATTTGACATCTTTTCTATCTCGTCATGAAGATGTTTGATGTTGTCAGCGAGTATATCTAACTTTTTATTGGTCACATCTTTCTTCCTGACATGCTTGTCACTTTAACAATCCTTGTCTTTGCCCGAGATATCCAAGAGTCCGTAGGTTTCTTCACTGACTTGGATGTGGATTTGGTTGTGCCTTTGGATGGTGGTAGGGAAGAGTGAGAAGACGAATCCGATGATGAGGAGACATGAGGTGACTCAGGGTCCTTTGGTGGCTCAGAAGTTTCCTCCTTGGAGCGTGCGGGACTGTCTAGAAGAAAATCATCATAATTTACTTCGTCATCTTGTCCAGATTTAGCCTTTACTTCAGCCTGAATCCGGGCTTCTTCTTACCTTTGGCTTGAGTGCTGACCTCTTCATCGACTTTTTCATTCTCGGACTTTTCCTTTCTCGGTTCCTCAAAGTCATAATCAATAGAATCCTCCAGGCGCTTTTGTTGTTGCTCAAGAGTGGTGGCACCGGTTCCTTATCGGGTTGATTAACCGCATCGAGGAATTGGTGTAGATTGGACACCACCACTTGACCCTCCGGGGCCACGCATTTGTTCTGTTCAAACTCTTTTGCCACGTGTTGGAGTCTAATGATTTTGAACTTCTTCCCGTAGTCGATATCCGGTGGCTCTTCATCGAGCTTTCTTCATCTTGCTCAAGTACTAGAGTCTTCCCTTTGCCTTGGTCGGCTATTGGTGGGAGGTTTAGCTACTGTTGGAGTGACATCGGTTGCGGTTTGAGTAGGTGACCTCTTCGTCTCGATTCGGTTTCCTCGAGCTTTCATCCACTAGCTTTCTTTGCGGTTCGGGCTTGGGAATAGGAATAGCTTCCTTAGAGGAACTTTCCGTTTGTGTCGGGTTTCCTCTTGGGAACTTTCTTTGACTCTCGGTGCTTGTAACACTTCTGCACCGCCTCTTCGGTTTTCCTTGTAGGTGTACCGGTGGACTTTTCATCGAGAAAACCTACTTTGCCTTCTTCAACCGCTACGGATATCGTTTGTACGAATATAGTTGTTTGATATCATAGTTATAAGGTGATCCGAAGCACTGCACCTTGTTTCTTTGTTGTAGAGTCCTTTCGACCGAGTGTGGGCTCATACAACATGGAGTGTTGTTTGGGGTCATCGAGTCTCGAGGAATATCGAGATTATACCCTAGAGCTCGTTGGATCAACAGTTTGGTATATCGATATACGGGATTTTGGTGCCAAGCTTTTTAAGGAAAGTCATCATATCGTCCCATATCAGAGCTTCAACTTCTATGTCTTTCTTGTTGACCAAAGCCCAAAAAATTTGTAGTTCCATGAGCTTGGGATGCTCATAACCACCATCGCGCCCGTAAAGCGGTTTGGTGATCATAATGTAGAGGGTTCTCCATGGCTGGGGAATGTTCTTGAGATCGACATATGAATGCTTTGTAATTACCCCGGTGGCTTCGTCATAGCCAATGTCGATCATGAACTGGAGAACTACCTCTTCAGTTGGAGTGGCATTGTATTCAGTAGGTTCGATGACCGGAATGAGAAGAATAGCCCTTAAGTCTGCAGGTGTGATGGTGACTTGTTTGTGATTGAGCGTCACCGTCATAGCATTTTGACCTTTGATCTTTCGCATTGAATGCCAGAATTGGTGTATGTAGACCTCCATGCGAAGTAGAATTGGTGAGCATGTTACGATAGGGGTGAGTCCTCGAATATCCACTGCAATCTCACATGAAGATTACGGCGGAAGAAGTTCTCAAAATCAACTATGAGGTTGTTCTTTCCAATCTTCATTGGATAACCATTCGGAAGATATCGACAGCGGTGAGAACATTTGGTGCTTCCACATTTTGCATTTGGCGTCCATGTCGTGATCGAAGATATTTAGCCAAAAGAACCAACATATCGAAAGACATTATGTTAGTCAACGGATGGTTTTATTGTCTAATTATTGAATGTGATATGTCGATGATTATTCTGAGTCCAATGTCACTTGTTTGTCCAATAGTCCAATGACGTCGTGATAAGTTTCGTGAGTTGATTAACTTTAAGTTTTAAAGTCTATGTTTTCACTTATTTTCACAACATATTAAACGTTTAAGCTTATTAGTGACATTATTGGTTTCGTGGCGTTATGATTTATTTATTTACAAGTTTGCAGCGTAACAATTCATAATTAAGGTTAAAACTAGGCTTAGGCGTAGAAATGGCAAGCTTATGCGTAAGCAGAGTGTTATATGCGTAAGCATAAGCTTATCGTGGGTTCTTGACTTACGCGTAAGAAATATTACAGCGTGGGAAAAGAGTGCCTTATGCGTAAAGCTTACGCGTGGCGTATATGGAACCTCACGCGTAAGGCTTACTCGTAAAGTCAACCTTATGCGTGAGGTTCTTGTTTACGCATATCCTTCACGGGATACGCGTAGTCCCAATGTAGAACCTTCACGCGTGGCGTTACGCGTAAGATTTCTCTTACGCATAACATGCTACGCGTAAGGTGATCCTTATGCGTAGATTGCAAGTAACCTTGATTCTGAATTTTCAAGCGTAGAAGACCTGAAATAAATTCATCATAACATCAACATTATCATCTACATTCAATCCTTTCAGATTTAAACACTAACATTCAATCAGACAGTTATGCGTAGAACATAAGTTACGCGTAAGCCTAAACCCTAAAGCTTAAGAATTACGAGTAAGTTATCTAGCCATAGGAAATGCACCAAACTTATTCTGGTAAGTCTAAGAAGCCTATTGAGTTGTTCTATTCAAGTTTTAACATCAAACTCTAAGCGAATCAAAACTACCCAATTCTTATGAACATAAACCCTAATTTCCAATTAATAAGTAATTAATGTTTCTGGGTAAAATCCAAGCATAGATATGATCAATTAAACTCGTGAACAACATCTTGCAAGCAACCAATTAGCGTAAACGTACACATATGAAAATACCCAATTCCACGCATAAACCCTAGTTTTGTCAATCAATTCATGTATCGGGTGATGTTTAATGGTAAAAATGGTTTCAATGATGTTAGATAAACGTTTTGACTCTATCATTTTAGCCAAAAACACACACCATTGATTATGTGTTCATACGCTTATGCGTAGAACACAAAATCACTCACATATGAAAATCTAACCATTGGTTTTTGAAACGATTTAAAACCCTTGTTTGTTTTAACTTAGAGATTGAAAAACCACTTACAGAATAATGATAAAAAACACGGATTGGAAGGATGAGTTTTACGCGTAGGATCTTGGTGGTTGGGATATTAAATGAGGTGAATTAATGAGTTAGGTGGATGTTTTATTAAAATAACTTTGAGCTTTTGACAGTTTTAGCCCCTCCACCTTTTCCATTTACATCCAATGTCCATAACTTCCATTTTGGTTACCAAACGAAGGATATTTGGAAAGAATTTTGACTACACTCCCCCTCGACTTAAGAAATAATGAAGTTTTATAAATTTTAGTCCGAGGAGTGTCAGTAAACCAGAAAAGTGACCATCATTATTAAAGAAACAACCGGGATAAGATAACATGCAAGTACAAGGTTTTATAAAACCGAAAAATTATTTGTTTTCTCCCCCTCAACACTTGATCTAGAAAATAATTAATTTTGAAAGAATAAATTGTTGACGGAAGGTTTGTACTTGCCATGTTAAAAGCAATATAGATTGAAGAATATTTTTGTTGTTTTATCTGATTTTATAATTTTGTATTTTGTTTTTGAAAAATATTTACAAAAGAGGTTTTGGTGTTTGTTGGTTTTAAGAATGTTTTAAGAGTTCATCCAGTTCCTCTTGAGTCAAACACCACATACCAATCCGGTGGACCAACTCATTAAACCTAGCGAGGAGCTAAGGCTTTGGTGAGGAGATCGCCAATTGGTATTCTGTACCCATAAAGTATAATTCAACGGTGCCACATTCCACGTGGTCCTTGATGAAATGATATCGAAGATCGATGTGCTTTGATTTGAATGTTGAACCGAGTTGCGAGATCGCAATAGCACTCCGATTGTCGCGATACATCGGGATTTTGTCAAACACGTAACCATAGTCTTTGAGTTGTGTTCTCATCCAAATGACTTGAGCACAACACGCCGACATGGCTACATATTACGATTTTGTTGAGGACGGCGATGTACAATCCTGCTTCTTCGATTGCCATGACACGGTTTATCACCAAGAAATTGTAAAGCTCTCAAGTACTTTTCCGTGAATCTAAGCATCCTGCGTGGTCGGTATCTAAAAGCTATTAGTTCAAAACCGAATCCTTGGATACGGATCCCCAAATTAATGGTTCCTTGATGTATCGGAGGATTCTTTTAGCCTCGGAGAGGTGAGTTTGATTAGTCGCGATCGATAGCGGGAGCAAAGATATCGACAAACACAATATCGGGCACTGCTAGTTGTTAGATACATGAGAGACCCAATAATACTACGGTATTTGGTAGGGTCCACCAATTTCCCATGTAAATCGATCTAGCTTCTTGGTATGAGCCATTGGTGTGGCATAGGTGTCACGATTTTGCATTCCAAATTTGTTTAACAATTCAAGGGCATATTTGGGTGACTCAAAAAAATACCACGGGGGATTGGTGAACTTGCATTCGAGAAAGAATGTGAGTTCACCCATCATTGACATTTCAAAATGTTTTGTCATTAATTTTGCAAAAGCATTTGAGTATTTTAAGTGTGTTGACCCAAAATGATGTCATCCACATAAATTTGAACAATTAAGATGTGAGCCCGTGATATTGTATGAAAAGTGTAGGATCGACCGAACCTTTGGTGAATTTATTGGCAATGAGGAAGGATGATAACTTATCGTACCACGCCCGAGGAGCTTGTTTGAGACCATCTGAGCTTTGTTCGGTTTGTAGACATGGTTTGGGAACTCGGGATCAACGAATCCTTCCGGTGGTGACATAAACCGTTTTTTCGGTTGCCCATTTAAAAGCGGTTTTGGCGTCCATCGAAAGACCGTTATATTCATATGAGCCGTGAACGCGAGAAAGATCCGAACGACCTCAAGGCGAGCAATCGGAGCGAATGATTCTTCAAAGTCAATACCTCTTCCTGTCTATAACCCTTAGCCACCGGACGTGACTTGTTTCGATTACGTTCCTTGACATCAATTTGTTCTTCCAAATCCATTTGAGACCAATGACGTAGACCCTGTTGGTCTTTCAACCGTTCCATACTTCAAGACGTTTGAATTGGTTGAGTTCTTCTTGCATGGATTCAATCCGGTTGTCTTTTGTCATTGCGTCTTTAATGTTTTAGGCTCAGTTAGCGGGCGGTGAGTGCATAAATGCAATGTTCACCATCGTGTGAAGACGTTGTCTCGTTCTGTTGGTTGATTCGGGTTACCAATAATATTCTCAAGAGGATGGTCTTTTGTCCAACGATGTGTAGAGGTTGATGTTGATATACATTGTGCGATTTTGAGGATACAAATGGCTTGTTGATGATTCCGCGACATCGGTGCGGCAGTTTCATTAGCAAGCGGGTTAAAGAACGCATTTGGATCAAAATCTGCGGTGGGGTACTTCATTAAGAACATCGTTGGTGGTTCACGTCGTTGGAAGCAGTTTGTTCAAGCTGTTGTTGTAGAGTCAAGCGGTGGTGCTTCTTCGATGAGTTGTTGTAACAGTGTATCGGTATAAGAGTATGATCGGGTTGAGCGGTGAAACAACGGATACACCGGAGCACGTTCATCAATGTCATCACTAAACAACGGAGCAAAGAGCTTTTCCATTTGTTGACGAGTAAGTGGGGCTTGGTTCGGATGATGATGGGGTTTGAGGAAGTTTAAGCGGTTGTGACGGGTTCCAAGTCGTTATGCTCGAAGCCATCTCGTAAGCTCATCAAAATTAGCATGAATCGTTTCCATAACTTTGCTTTGTATGACGATTCCGGATCCGGTAACCTTTAGAGTTCTCACAATATCCTATAAAGACTCAATGTCGACTTTGGCTTTGAGCTTTCCAAAGTCATCACGATCATTATTTGGGTAGCAAAGGGATCCAAATACATGAAAGTGTTTGAGATTCGGTTTATGGTTGTGGATAAGCTCAAAAGGTGTTTTGTTGTGGTGTTTTGTAATCATTGAGCGATTTTGAGTATAGCATGCGGTTGAGGCGACACGCCCACAAGTGTCTGGAAGTTTAGCATTGATTAACATTGTTCTTGCGACTTCCACTAACGTCACGGTTTCGTCTTTCAACAACTCCGTTTTGTTACGGTGTACGTGCAATAGATGTCGATGCTCAATTCCCACTTTCTCATAAAATTCTCGAAGAGTTTGGTTAACAAATTCGGTTCCTTTTATGCATTACGATTTGGCGGACGGTGTTCGGAGTGAACTTGAATTTTCGTGAGAAAGGTGATGATCATCTGTGGAGCTTGATCTTTACTTCAAGAAAGTAGACCCAAGTCCATCGTGAGTAGTCATCGACAATTACCAAGATGTAGCATTTGCCATTAATCGTTTGCACGCGCATTGGGCCACACAAATCCATGTGAAGAAGATGAAGCACATCTTTGAGAGTTGTGTTCCACCTTTGAAGGAAAATGAGCACGAGTGCTTTTCCTTGTTCACAAGCGAGCAAAGGTGATCTTTAGAATACCGGAATCTCGGAGACCTTCAACAAGTTTGTGTCGAGCAAGGTTGGTGATGGTTTGAAAGTTTAAATGTGAGAGACAACGGTGCCATAGCCAAGATTTTGTTGATGTTCCTTTGATAGTAGACGGATGGGAGATGAAGCAACCATGTCTTGCATTGAGATTGTGTCTGAGACTAGAATTGCGAGAGCCGGACATAAGATCGTTTCCTTGTAGATCACGAATGAAACAAGTTTTCTCCTAAAAGCAACTTCCAAATCTCCATCACGAATTGAGCGATCGAAAAGAGATTGTGACCGAGACCTTCCACATAATAAACCCCGCTAATTTCTATATTGCCATTGATATAATCTCCGTAGCCCATGATAGATGCAAGTGATCATTCCGAATCGGCGGTGCCAATGAACTTTGCAACAAAGTTTGATAACATTTAAGGTTGCTGTCATGTGTCGGGAACATCCGCTATCAACAATCCAAAGGATGATCTATATCACTGCATTACACACGGATGACATAGATGGAATAGAAGTAGATGTGGAACCCAAAAGAGTTAGTGGGTTCAAGCGATTATAGTCGAAATACACACATCAATGATTTTAGGCATCCATTTAAATCCTAGTGTATTATGTATCCATTTCGCCATCTCCAACTAGTCTTAGCTTTAGTCTTAGTGAATGCACTAGGTGGTACTACATTCCTTGGAGGTGATCTTGGAGCTACTGAGGGACATCAATGCGTGTCTTAGAATCTAAAGAGGTGGTTTACCAAGCACGGACTTAGAAGCATTAGTAGGCCTAGAGGTATTCCGATTCTTAGGATTCCTTAAACGAGACAAGATAGCTCTAGCAACACATTTGTCATGACAATCGAAAGCATACTTTTACGACAAATAACACAAGAGGCATCGATCGAATATCAAAAGTACTTAAAGGTTTAGCATTCGTTACAACACTTTTTCTATTACATTTGTCGACACAATATCTAAAGTGGGTGCAACTTGAGTCTTATTCAAAGTCCTAGGGTGTGCTTCTACTTGACATTCTTTATTGATCTTTTCTTAGGTCGCAACTTCCTATTCTTCCTTGTATTGCTCCTAGGTGTGAAGTGCGGACGTTGGGAAAAGAGGCAACTATTCTGTTTCGAGTGAGGGAAACACATTAGTATCTTGTGTTTTGTCAAGTGAAGCATTCGGGTTCACGTTTGCTAAGTGTTACATGTGCAATTCTCTTAATGATGCTAGGTGAACTTGTTCATACTTTCCTAACATCTCCTTAACTTAATGATAGTGTGCACCAAATCTTGATTTTCGAGCGAAGATTTCGAGAAAAATTCATGACTTCTTTAGTGTGTGCAAGATAATGATCAAGTTCGTTTGATGCTTCATTACGAGTCATTTGAGTAAATCAAATATGACACCATATTCCTTTTAACTTTTGCAAATTCTTGTTCATATTTTGAGATTTGACATTTCAAAGACACGTTTTGATCATCTAGTTGCTCAATTTTAGGATTAAACGTTTTTGATTGCAAGCGGTGGATTTTGTTTTGCAAAGCAAGTTCACGATTTTGACAATCTTTTGACACCATTGAAGACGACGTTTTGAATTTGAAAGTTCGTTTAACGATCGTTCATTTTCAACTTTTAAAGACTCGATCGATGCACATTATCGGTATTCTCAACAATATCAACAGAGTCAGAATCGGCAGAGATATGATCGGATGCATATGCAACATATTGTAATAAAACAATATTATTGATATCAGCACATATAACATCTTCCAAGAGTCGATCAACATCTTTTCTCAACAATTTCTTTTTACGTTTAGTATTTGAAATCGATGTTTCTGTTTTCAAATCGAGTTCCTTGTGAAAATCCCTTTCCCAATATAGTGCACAAGTTTTCAAATTTTTGACATGGGGTAAAATTCTTTTCTAAAGAATGTCTCTTTGTTCTCGCGCCATTGGCGATTGAAAATGTTCAACTTTTATTTCAGAATGAAATTCAATCTCACGTTCCAAAATTTTGAGGTCAGATAAGAAAGTGTCAAAATATTTCATAATGCGACAACTTTCGGCTTTAGTTTTAACTTTACTAAGTGAAGGTACAGGACCATTAATTTGTGCACCATTGTGTTGGGGACGAACTTCAGAAACTGGTGTGATAACCAAAGGTTTGTTTGAAGTATCTTATGTGTGACAAAAGTTACTGACTTTTGAATAGTTAAATGGTTTGTTATAAACGGCATTTTCCATTTTGACCGACTCTCGTCATCGCATCTAATTCCTCCATGCGATTATATTCAACAACGATCATAATTGAATCATCAATTCTATGTTACGCTTTGTAAACTTTGATTTGGTTTGAATGCTCGTTTGAAAACTTAGGTTTGTAATCGCAAGAATTGGTCCATATCCATTTGGATTTGGTTTAAAGTAAACTTTTGAATAGTTGTGATTGACTCACCATGTTTATAAACAACATTTGAAACTCTTTGATTTTGTGTTGTAAGTCGACAATTTCTTCAAGATAGTTATCTATTCGTTTCGTGGAATGTTGTTTGTACTCGAGAACTGTTTTGACAAGTTAACAACTCACCTTGGCTTTTGAGTTTCCAAAGTAAGAGCGTTAAGTTGTTGTTTATGTTCATGTTTCAGTTGTTCTATTTGAGACAACAAAGCATTCTTGGAAGCGGCTAGATCACGTATCTGTCGTTCTAATGATTTTTCGTTTTGATGAGATTTAGCAAAAGCGACTTCAAAACCGTGTTCACGTTTTTCTTGAGTTTTATAAACGTTGATTTGTCTAATTAAGCATTCATTATCCCTAATTAACAGTGCATTTTTATCTTTTAATTGCTTGCACATTATCAAACGAGATTCTTGGTCTTTAATTAAGGTCAGGAGCTCAATTTCTCTATTAGACAAAAGCTCATCTTGTTCAACGTGAGTCTCAACATGATCATTATTTAGATCCTCAAATATAACCACGGAGTCAACTTGATTATCAATATTAACCATAAGGTTATCTTGATCGTCAAATATAACTACGGGATCTATTTGATAATCATCGGAATGAGATGTGGATGGCTCATGTTGAACACTCTGATCCTTGTCGGATGGAGAAATTGGCGGAGATATCAGATCAGGAATGAGTGTATTTTGGTCCGGTACCTGAGACAAGCCGTCAGTGTCATACACTGGGCCTGTGTCACTCATGTGTAGAGCTTGCATTTGTGCCATCAACATCATTGATGCATTAGCCTGCAAGTCCTCCATATCATCATCGAATTGCATCGCCATAAAGCTTTGTTCCTTGTTGGTAAGAGTTCCACCACTTCATCCTTGAGAGCCAAAAGCAACGCCTCTTTGTGATAAGCACTACCTCTTGTCCTCGGCTTAGGACATGCATTAGCCGATGACCCTTCTCATTGCGGTTATAACAACGAAGACCATTAACCCCATTACGAGCATTCCCTGTTCAACCACTTGAGCCCTTTGTTGTTGCGGAGCACCCATGTTATTCCGTCCCATAGCATTAAACCTTGACCACCTCCCATCGGACGACCATAACCATGATTACGAACTTCAACGCGTCCATTGTTCACAACAACTGATTCCTTGTGTTTGATGAGGAGCGAATGCGATTGTTGGATTTGTTTGTATACGGCCGAAGGCTTTAGCAATCATGACAAATCCTTGTTGCAATTCATCGAAAGCATCGGAGTCCTCATCGACTTCACCGTAAAGTGCTTGAGCATTGTTGTTGTTGTATGGAACCAATTGAGTTTGTTGAGGTTGTTCTTTGTGACGGATCATATGGTGTGATGGTTGCGATTGGTTGAGGAGCGGGTTGAGGAGCTGTTTGAGGAGGAAGACTAGTTTGAGCCCACAAAGCAAGTTGTTGATTATCCGAAGTTGTGAAGCCGGAGTCCATGGATAGCCCTTTCTTTGTCAACTTCTTTTGGTGAGGCTTGAGATAGTCGTACAACAATCCGTATGTAGCATGATGAAGATTCTTAGCTTGACGGAGAAAAATGACATACTTCTCCCATTCGGACCAAGACTACTTAGGAACTTAGTGTTGTGACAATTCGTGGCATGATGATGTTGTGTTTGTCCAAATCATTAATGATGTCTAAAAAGCGATGATGATATGACTCTAATGTCTCTCTGGTTCAATCATGAAGTGTTCATAAGCCAAGTAGATTTTAGATTCCATGTCTTCTCGATTGAGTGTTGTGCCTTCCATAAGAAGATGAATATGTTCCACATTGCTTTTGCGATCTTTTGAGCATCAACACTTGAAGGATTGGATTGGGTAATCCTAAAAGGATGTATTGCATTGCTAGTTCATCGGCTTCAAAGTGTAGAAGTTCATTAGCGGTGAGGTCGAGATAGTTGCAATGTTGGTGACAACATCTCTTGGTGGATTGGCATCCGGATCTGCGGGTGTGATAATGATGAGGCATCCGAAATGGACCTTCCATAATGACCTTCTTTAAAAACTTTCCATGTGGCTTCTTTAGATCACAAAACCTAAAGAACCTTATCACCCATTGATCATAATTTCCGGGAGTGAGCATTGGAGGTCTATCAAGTGAGCCAGCTTCATGAATTGATTGTTGGCTACTTAAGGCTTCACACATCTTGCCAAACCATGTCGGTTCCTTCATAGTACTCCTGGATGGATGTTGATTGTAGAAGTTTGTGTAAGGTTGTACTTGAAGACTAGGTGGTGGTTGAACCATTTGTGGTGGAATTGCTCCAAGTTGTGGAGTATGTTGTTGATAAATTTGTTGTTGTTGATTAAATTGTTGATGTTGTGGACTTAGTTGTTGTTGTTGTACTTGATGATACATGTAAGGAAAGTAGTTAGAGTATGGTGGTTGTGACATGTTGAAAACTTGTGTTGTTAAATGGATCTTTATAGTCAAATGAAAACGTTGTTGATGAAGTATCCTTAGACGTAGAAAAAATTAAGTTTAGGCAAAGTAACACTTAAGCGTAAAAACACCAAACTTACGCGTAAAAGCAATAGTTACGCGTAGGATTAGCTTACGCGTAAGAATTGAGAAACACTAAGATTAGGCGTAAACAGAAAGTTAGGCATAGAAAACTTATGCGTAAGATTAGCTTATGCGTAAGACAATGCTTAGGCGTAAGAGTAAGCTTAGGCGTAAAAGAGTTCTACGCGTAAGATTGAGCTTACGCGTAAAATTAGGGTTTTGCCCAAAAATCTTTTACACTATCACAGTGTAAAGGATATCCAAAGTCGAAGTGTTTTCAGGCTTATCCAAGCAAGAAAAACACTGAGTAAACCACGAAATCTGAAGATCAAACCACGGATGAGTTACGCGTAAGATTAGGGTTTTCTTACGCGTAGAAAGCAACCAAAATTGATTTTCTGCCCAAAGATGTTTCTAAGCAAGATTTTTGTGATGAAACAGCTTCAATATCACCAAAATAACACAAAAGTGTGAAACTTGATGATCCAAAACTTCAAAACACCTTACGCGTAAAGATGAACACGCGTATAAAATAAAGCTTAAAACTAAGGAAAAACACGTAAAGTTCGAAACTTTTTGCTTAAAACTAAAATTTTAACACTTAAAAACGATGAAAGTACAAGAATCTTGGATTGAAAAGTGTAAAAAATGAGTTTTTAAACGTGACCAAGTTTTGAACCGTGAGTTACGCGTAGAACCAAACAACTTCAAAAACAAATAAACTTTTCACCCAACTATTTGGCGAATGATACCACTGTTAGGTTCCCATATTAATAACACAAGCATCAATAAAAGAAATAGAGAAGAAATAGATTGGTTGAACAAAGACAAACACTTATGCGTATGAAATAAGAAGAGTTATGCGTAAAGTGAAGTGAAATGAATTGAACAACCAACCCTCAGTGAGGGTTTACAAGAGGTATTTATAGGAGGAACTAGGGCAACACTCCAAGTTCCCATCCTTTTACTTATTGGGCTTGGCCTAAGCCTAGGCTTATGGGCTTTCTACATAAGCCTAGCCTTGATGGATACTAACATAAAAGCCATATTAAGATTAACTCGACGAGCAATCCAAGGGATACATATGAATCACTAACACTTGAAATATAGTTTATGAACTTTGGATAGTGGGTCATGATTTTTACCCATTGTGATGTCATGAGTGATTCCAACAACGTAATTTATGAAAATGTAAGTAAAAAATATTACTTACATGTGTTTCATAAAAATGGTTTTGGTTTTATATAAACTATTAACTAAACATGATTTTATTCCTTTAGTGTAATGAGTTAGTAAACTATTGGCTCGAAAACTTATGTATTTTATTTATCACGTTAAATGATTTTACTATTGTTATCGACAAAACATAAGAAGATCGTAAAATATAAATAAACGTTTTTACGGTTTATTTGTATCAACAATCTCCCTTTTTTGTTTATGACAAAACATAAAATTATTTTAAGTAAACATAAAATTTTGTAAATTTTTGAATTAAGTTTTTACTCTTTTCTCCCCTTTTTTGTCGAAACAAAAAGAGCGTCGAAAAGAAACTAACCCGAATAAGAGAAAAATTATAAAGAGATAAGAAGGGTAAGGTAGTGCATATTTGCTCCCCTTTGGTGAGGGCATCAAGTAATTTAGGAAGACTAAGAAGAAAATATTGCAAGATTTGCGATGCTTTTGCTTTTACAAAAGCTCCCCCTTATTGAGAGTGTCCAGTACTCCAAGTAAATTTTGAAAATCTACAAAAAAAGATGTTACAACACAGACATATAGTATGAAATTGTGCAGAAACTAAGCTGAAATATGCCTCAAAAAATGCTCTGAGTACCCGGATCCGCCGGATCCATTTCAAAATGGATCCGCCAGGTATATATCAAGGGATTCAGCTATCTGCAGTTGTTTATATTAGTTTAATGCATTTTAATCCAAAAACAAAATATAAAAAATGCTATAACACATAGCATAAGCAAGTAGATTCATGTAATGAAAATAAGAGGAGTGGTACAACAGTAATCAATCTCTAAGACTAAGAACATGATCCAAAGAAATCCTAATGATAAGACTAAATCTAAAACTAGAAAAGAGATAAAGATGACCACTTGTGCTTGCACTTCTTTCTAATGATACTAAGGGTGATTTGGTTTGTTGATACCATCTAAGTGTTCAAGGTAGAGGAGGTAGAGAAGTTTCAACATCCATGTTGCATGTCCAGTTCTGGCGGTTGGTATCTAGTCATCACCCAAAATGGTCCGAAAGAAGGTGAAGGAGGAGGATACACGTGTGTTATTAGTGGTGGCATATTGATGTCAACACCTACGTTGTAAGGTAGAGGTAGTTGTTGTGTAGTCATTCTTTCAATGGAAGAGAATATAGATAATGGTGGAGGGTTTGGAGGTCTAGGAGGAAAGTCCTCTAAAGATTTCATGTATTGAAAAGATGAGATTTGAGATGTATCAAAAGAGATTTGTTGAGGAGTAACTCGTGTTGGTTGACTAGATGACATAGGAGTTGGTTGACTAGATAAAATGGAGTTGGTTCAATAGGTGCACATAGTGGTAAAAAAAGCAAGTTGTGGTGGTGTTATTTCAATAGAGGGTGGAGTTTGGATGTAGTTAGTAGATGTTGTCTTGATAGGTGAGGATTCGGTTGATGATATTTCATGGACAATGCGGACGATTTTTCTAGCAGGGCTTCTAGTTGAGGAACGAGCACTAGGTACTTTACTCATGCTTAAAGATGCTTTACAAAATGAGGTTTCAGTCGAGAAAGGTGAAGTTTGAGGTATGGGATTGAAGCACAAACACAAGTGGTTTAAGTAGTGAAGGATCATGCAAGGAAATTAAAGCCTAAACCACTAAAATCCTTCTGATTGCAATCATTTGCATTCATAAAGGTAAACTACTGAGCTAAAATCTTATAGGAGAGTTATTAAAGATAATGTTGAGTGTTGAATGGGATAAAGGTAAGTTACACGTTTATAGCAGTTTTCAACTGTCTCTGTTTGCCCGGATCCACCAAATCCTTCTCAAAAGTAGCATCCTAGGAACGTGTCTTGCAGGGCGAGTGAGTAGCATGGCATAAGGGAGAACCATTTTGTCAGTTTTGAATACATTCGCCATTCTTTTGGCCATGTAGTAAGCAAGATTGAAAGGTCTTTCTCGGATGAGACAGTAGATCATGTAGACAAGACATGCATTGGGATGATCTTTGTTTCTGGCTAGACAAATGGCATTTCGCCTAAGAATTTATTCTCACTTCTTGTAATGTGGAAACATCTCAGAATGCTCCATTTAGAATAGATCTCGATGAATGAGTTCGGAATTTCGGGTGACACGAATTGGTGAAATTATTTCGATGAATGTTAATACAAATAAACCATAAAAACGTTTATTTATATTTTACGATCTTCTAATATTTTGTCGATAACAAACGTAAAATCATTTTAACGAAATAAATAAATACGTAAAAGCTTTGAGCCAATAGTTTACTAACACACTTTTACTAAACATATAAAAACCATCAAAACATGTTTAGTTAAATAAGTTATATAAAACCAAAATAATTTTTATAAAACACTTACAAGTAATGTTGTTTACTTATATTTTATAAAAATGTGTATGTACTTTGTATAACTTGTAATGGGTAAAATCCAAAGTCCATAACCCGTGACCCAAGACCCATGATCCATTGACTAGGTAAAATGAATCTTGTTGGGTAAAAACCAAAGTCCATAACCCATACCCATGGAGCATGATCCATAACCCTTAACCCATTGCATGACATTGTGCATGAAGTCATGTTCGATATTATCTATGATCCATAACCCAAGATCCAAAACCCATTGACTAGATACATTGTATCTTGTTGGGTATCCATGACCCATGGTCCATAACCCATAACCCATAAACCGGTTTACAACCCAAAATCTGGACTAAGCTATCAAGTAGCCGGATCCCTGGGATTGCACTGGCCAGATCCCTTGGGTAAGGGATCTGTCAGAATTGTGGAACAGTAGGCCGTTTTGCCTATAAATAGTGAGCCATTTCTCTCTTGATCACTAACCCTTTTAGACATATTTCCTCTCTATGTTCTAACCTCTCTAACTACAAATCCAAAGGATCATTCTATGTAGTTTTATCTTTGTGTGATTCTCTAGGTTCCTCTTAAAGGCGAGATCACAACCTCTTAAAGACGTGCAAGCTCAAGGTCATGAGTTGCTAAGCTTCGTCATCATCAAGACCATTGAAGTGCATCTTGTTGATAATTCTTCTCTCCCTCTAATAGTGTGTCGTGTTGAAGGCATTGGTGTATGGTGCTGAAGGTGTACATTCGATATGGTGCGTCGATGTATAAGTTGTGTAGTTTGGGTTAAAGGATATTGATATCCTTTCTAGTATTGTAAAAAGGATCTTGTCTCCTTTGGGTAGTAGTGTTGGGTAGTAGTTCCTCCTTTGTAATGAAACTCGGTATCTATCCTTGTACCGGATAACGTGTAGGCGACGTTGTGATAGTTTTGGTTCTACCTCGTGGAAGAAATCGGTGTCTAGCCTTGTATTGGATAAAGTGTAGGCGACGTTGTGAAGGCTTCTCCGCCACATTAAGGAGCTTGTGTTTTGTAGTGCTTAGAAACTATCGAGTTGGGTACTCAGGGAGTGGAGTAGGGCAAGGAAGGTGTTCTTGTAGCGAACCACTATAAATACTCTTGTTGTGGTTACGAATGTGTGGAAAACTAGAAGGGGGGAGGGTTGAATAGTTTATTGATTAAAAACTTTATTTTGAAACTTATTGTAATGATCAATTGATATTGATCAAAGATATGTTAGTGAATATCAAACAATATGCAAGCAATATATAAAGAGTAAATAAGGAAAGAAACAATCAAACCACGACAAGTTGTTTATAGTGGTTCGGTCTACAAGGACTCTTTTTCCTTGCCCTACTCCACTCCCCGAGTCTCCAACTCGAGAGTTTAACTTCACTAGTCAACAAGCTCCTTTCACCGGCGGAGAAACCTTTACACTTCGCTTACACACTATTTCCGACACTAAGCTAGATGTCGAGTTCTTTTCCAAGGGTACAACCACTCCCACACACAATGTATATTAAGGACTAAAATACTAACCACTCACACTCACAAGTTTATGATGGTTTGGTACAACAATGGTGTATGAACAATACTAGATCATACAACAACAAAACAAACAAGACTTCCAACTATTTGTTGAAGCTTGAATATGCTTTGATCTTCTTTGAAACAAAAGAGGATCACTATAATAATATGAAACTGAGTTAGAAATGTTAGAGAGAAGGAATGTATGTGATTATGCTAGAAAGGTATGAGAAAACAACTTAGGTTGGCTTGCTATTTATAGCCAAAACAGCATGCTGTCACCACGGACCACGGAACCATAAAAATGGTTCCGCTCGTGTAAACTTTTGGTGCTGTCGGGGTCTGACAGCAAGATTACCAATATCTTACCAAAGTCAACCAAATCCAACCTAGATCATGTAAGATATGTAGAGTCCAAATCCACACAAGATATCTTATGAAATCCTCTAGATATTTCAATGATGCACCACATGATGTCATATGTTGTTTTGTATTTTTAGAAATATGTTTAAATGTAAATACATATGTAATGTTTTGTTTTAAAAAACTAAAACATGCTTGATCTAAAAATGTTAACATACATTATGGTTTAGAGGAATATCAAAGTTAATTGATATATGACAAATCAAAATGTAAATGCTTGAGTGATGAAGATATTATTTAAGGAAAAGCTTGTTTTAATATCTATTAATCTTGACAAGCTTTATGTTTTACAAAAATTAAATTTACTTTTGTCGTTAATAAAACTTAGGTAAAGATCATAAAATATAAATAACGTTTAATGACGATATTTGTATTAACAATCTCCCCCTTTTTGTTGAGGACAAAACATAAATTTTATTTTTATAAAAGATGTAAAGTTTACAAGAGTTATAAAAATATGAGATTAATTTTAGAACTTGAAAGAACTAGTGAGTTAGATAAAGATGATAATACTAGTTTGTCCAATTTTGACTTTTCATAAGTCAAAGTATGATGCTGACTTTTCAGAAAGTCAAAGTATGCAGTTGACTTTTTAAGAAAGTTAAAGTCCATGTTCTATAATATTTCTCCCTCTTTTTGTCGAAACAAAAAGAAGATGCGAGGCGGAAGATGTAATGAGCTCGAGCCATTATCTCCCCCTTGGCCAATGCTCCCCCTAAATTGGGTGCCAAGAGAAAGATACATGGATTGTGAAAAAGCTACAAAAAAGATGTTAGTAATAAGTATCATCACAAGTATATTTCCAATCACCAAGTAACAATCAACAACAATATAAGAAACACCATTCACTTGTTAAAATTTTCATGAAATAGAACACAATGATGTGTTAGTACATAAGGAAAATCCTAGAAAAATTAGAAAAATACAAAGAAAATCCTAGAAAATTAAAAAATATAAAAAGAAAATCCTAGAAAATTAGAAAAATACAAAGATAAACTAGGACCCTTATATTGAGGTGGTGGATGAGCAAGAGCGTTGATTCACTCTAGGATGTGGTTGAGGATGAACCTCATTTCATCTTGGAGCTCATGGACCATCACCCGGGTCCGTTCGCTAATGTGGGCGGTCCGCTCACAATTTGAGCAATCGTGTCTAGGTGGGTAGTAAGGTTCATGATTTTGTGGTGGTAGAATGGTGGGGTTGTTGTTGGTGGTTGGAGTGATTAGGGAAGCTAGCAAAGCATTTTGCATTTGCATAGTTTCACTAAGGTAGGAATCCACCATATTGAAGAAGTTGTGGAGATGGTTTAGTTCGGTTTCTATCTCTGCTTTGGAGTGTCAGTGATCTTCTCACATGGATTCATCGATGTCCTCAATATGAGGAGACAAGGATGTTGGAGGTAGTGATTGGTCCCATACATAGGTCCATGAATGTCATTGTGAATAGGATGGAAAAGACGAGGTTGAGGCCCTAACGGGTCATTTGGGTCAAAGGATGCACGTGGAGACTCATGAGCTATTCGCTCAATTGTACCAAAGGATGGTAATGGAGGTGGATTATTGGGCCTAGGAGGCAAGTCCTCCAAAAATGAGTTTGGAGATGTAAGTGGTGTGGAGAATAGCTCTAATGGTATGAGAGTTGGAGATTTAGGAGGTGATGGTGACTTGGATGTTTGAATGGGAGCCGGTGGCGAAGAGCTAGCAATGGGAGTTTTTGTTGGTGTTGGAGTGGTGACTACAATAGGTGATTTTGGAGGTGGTGTAGGAGTGGTCAAAGTGAGAAAGTTCTCATCTCTTATGGGAGATGAGATGGTTAGGGGAGAGGAATCGGAAGATGAGCTAATGTTAACAAAGCAACATGGTCTAACACTCAATCTAGCCGTTCTCTTGCAAGGCTTGTTTGATGGAGAAGAGGTGGATGACTTAGTCATTTTTGCTTAAGCTTGTTCTAGTAGAAGATGAGAGAAATTGGGAAGGTGTGAGGATGATCATCTTAGAAGGTCTTAATTTATAGGATTTTGAAATTATGGAGAAATGTGTTTGATTTGATGTTAAACCATAGAAGAAAGGAGGTGTCTAATGATTTGTAAGGGTTTTTAATGCTAGTCATATCATCTAAGTCAAGCTATACAAGAGAGATGGAGTGAAGAGACAAATATATGCAATAAATGTGTTCTAATAATTGTAGGATCTTGAGAATCAGATCACCCACGGATTACAAGGAACCAAATTTTTGGTTCCTTCCTTTATGAAAAAAGGTTCCTTGGGTGAATTTTTGAAAATTTTGAATTTTGGTAGGAAATGAATATCCTATATGTCTAAGTGTGTTAAACTAGTTATAATATGGATAAAAACTAGTAAAAACTATCCTAGAAGCAAATTATGGTAATTTGGAATGATGAAATTAGCAAAATTTAGAAAATTACCTGCAGTCACCACGGCACCAATTTTTTACACAGGCGAAACCAAAATTTTGGTGTCGTCTGGTCCGCCTGTACAGGTCTAGCGACACCAAAATTATCAACGGAAGGAACCAAAAAATTGGTGCCGTCTGGTCCGTGGTGCCCAAAATTCTTCACAGACCTGTTTTTTGACCATCGGGGACTTTTTCGAAACCTGAAATTTTTCTTAAAACATATGGAAATAACTATTTCTAGTTAGGAACAGTCAATAACGCATTCACAAACATAGTGGAGCATTGATTTTCAACAAGGGCTAATGATTTTCACATATAAGTGAAAATGAGTAAAATTTGATAACACCCGTGTGCTATCCCCATGCATGAACCGGTTAGCATACATCAATGTTTCAAGTTAGTTTATCATCCTACAAAGTAAAAACACCCAAATAATATCATACATCATTGTTTTTGTCTTGTTCCAAACACTCCTTAAACCTCACTTATCCAACTTTTGTAAATCTTTTCATCATCCTTCCAAGGCACTTGAACATCCCCTTGGTTTGATTGAACTCCGCCGATTCGTTCTCAATCTCGGGAAGAGAGGCATAGTACTCATGGGGTTGTAGCCGAGAATTGGGGAGACCGTCTTCGGAGCTATTTGATGATGATGATGAAGGAGTTGGAGGCTTTGGCCATTTACCTTTTTCCTTGGTCTTGGACACTCGCTCGTCACTCAAGGGCAAAAATATGTGAGGGATGAGAGAATAATCTAGTTTCAACCCTTTTGGACTTGGTGGAATGGGTGCAAAGGCTCTATAGAGACGGGTGAGTAGCATCCCGTATGGAAGAGCAACGGAGCCTTGAGTAGGGATATCTACCATTCTCCTAGCAATGTAGTAAGCTAAGTTGAATGGTTTACGAGTGGACAAGTTGTAGAGCATGTGACAAAGGCAAGAATTGATATGGTCTCTATTTCCTATGGTGCTAATGACATTGGCTCTAAGAAGTTCCTCCCACTTTTTGAATTCAGGCTTGAGCTCATTGAGTTCCATACCGTATGGATCTCGGTTGACTTCCTTTCCCGCTCGAGTGACACGGGTTGGTGCTACCCTTTCATTAAAGAGGTGCTCACGAATGACGTCCTTGTCTACCAAAGGAGTTTGGTAGGGAAGAGAGCGGTCATGGATATCATCAAGGATAGTGAGTGACCACTTATCTGAGTAAACACATGTACCACGGCAAGGAATTCCTAGCACTTGAGCAAATTGGTTTAGAGAAATGGGGTAGTCATTTTGATTGATCCTAAACCTAAGAGCCATTTGATTATCCTCATTTGTGAAAGAGACAACACTACTATAGAATTCTAGGATAAACCTAGGACAAATTGGTTCATCGATGTCAAGGAGACAATCGAAGTTGATAGTGGCTAGTTCTTGACGGAGATTAGTTCCGTCGACAAAAGAGGAATGAATGGTCCTACCCTCATGGAAATACCTTTTCTCTAGATTCTTAAAGATTTCAACTTGTTCTTTGGTGAGGCCCTTGGTTTTGTAATGTTGAGGGATGTAGTTAAGAGTGTCCTCGTAAAATTTTGCGGCTACCATGTTTGTTCCTATGAGCAAGAATTTATAAGTTTTAGTAAAAATGAAAAAAAAACTTAGTTTTTTTGTTCTAGTGTGTGCCTATATGAAAACAATTTGGAGTTGCGGTTATCTCGACTCATTTTATGCATAAAATGGTTTTTAATGGGGGTGTTTGGCAAAAGACGAGAGATAACCCAAACACTCCTAATTCATGTGGCTTCATTTGAATATACCCGGGAATGCATATTAGTTATGCATTACCTTTAGTATTCAAGAGACATTATGCAAGTGATGAAAAATTATGTTTCTATTTGTATTAACAATGAAAAATTGTTTTCTTACAAGTGAGAAGCTTTTCAAAATTTTGACATGGGGTTTTTGTTTAATTAGAATAATGCCTTATAGTAATTATCTTTTAATTAGTGGGAAACATGATTAGTTTATGCAATGTGACAATGTAGTACATAATTTCAGTAACTAGTTATGCAATTTACCAATTGAGTTCATGTTTTGTACAAGAGTATACATAATCCCCATGTAATGGTTTTGTGCATAAATTAGAATCCAAGACTCAGAATTAAGAGAAGTAATGTAGTTAGGATACTTACAATGATGTTTTCTTCAGTGATTAGTGGGAGATGAAGCCTTAATAAAGAGTTGGGTATGTTGTTGGTTCGTTTTGGTAAAGTGAATTGTGAAGAAAAAGATGTTTTGTATTTAGAATATTTTCTACTGTTGTCACCACGGACCAGACGGACCCAAATTTTTGGTTTCGTCCGTTTGGTCGTTTGGTGTCGTGGGAACAGTATATAAGCTAAATTGTTTTGTTTTGGTTATTCTAAGGTTTTAACTATATGTTTGGTTCCATTAATCCTAATCTAAGTCTAAGAAGATTAAATGGTTCTCGTTTGAGAGGTTTAGTTAGGATGTCGGCAATGTTATCTTCGGAGGATACTTTCTCAATTGAGATGTTTCCTTTTTGAACATTGTCACGAAGGAAATGATGGCGGATTTCAATATGTTTTGTTCGAGCATGTTGGACGGGATTTTTGCTGAGATCAATAGTTCCTTTGTTGTCGCAAAGTATATAGATATCATTGAGATGAATTACGTAATCTACGAGAGCTTGTTGACATGCTTTTCCGGCTGAGACATATTCGCCTTCAGTAGTTGAGATAGCTAGAGCCGTTTGTTTCTTTGCAAACCATGAGGTGAGACAATGTCCAACAAAAGTACAAATACCACTTGTACTTTTTCTATCGACAAAGTCACCGGCATGGTCCGAATCGGCATACACTATAGTTTCTACACCCGTTCCTTTGGGATACCATAATCCTAAATATGTCGTTCCCTTAATGTATCTAAATATCCGTTTCAAGGCTTCTAAGTGTGATGCTTTGGGATCTTCTTGGAAGTGAGCACATAGACAAACACTAAACATAATGTCGGGTCTACTAGCCATGAGATAGAGTAGGCCACCAATCATTCCTCTATATTTAGTGTTATCTACCAATTCACCTTCCTCATGCTTGGTGAGTTTTGTGTCCGAGGACATGGGTGTTTTAGTTTGTTTTGAGTCTTCAAGACCAAATTTCTTAAGCATATCTTTTATGTATTTAGATTGGTTAAAGAATATGCCATCTTCTAGTTGTTTAATTTTAAGTCCTAGGAAGAAGTTTAACTCACCCATCATACTCATCTCAAACTCGTCGTGCATGATTTTAGAAAAATCATCACATAGCTCTTGACAAGTTGATCCAAATATGATGTCATCAACATATATTTGGACTATAATAATGTGTGATTCCCTTTTCTTGGTAAAGATAGTATTATATACTAATCACATGGTATATTTGTGTTCTACTAAGAAAGTCTTAAGCCGATCGTACCAAGCTTTTGGGGCTTGCTTAAGTCCGTATAATGCCTTCTTAAGTTTGAAGACATGATGTGGTTTTTCAAAGTCGGTAAAACCGAGAGGTTGAGCAACATATACTTCTTCGTTAATCAACCCATTTAGGAATGCACTTTTAACATCCATTTAAAATAATTTAAAGTCATGAGCACATGCATATGTAAGTAAGATTCTAATAGGCTCGAGCCTAGCTACCGGTGCATAACTTGTTGATTATAACCTTGTGCGACAAGCCTAGCTTTGTTTCTAGGCACTACACCCTTTTCATCCATTTTATTTTGAAAAACCCATTTCGTTCCAATTATAGTTTGATTTTTAGGTTTTGAAACTAATTTCCCGACATCATTTCTAACAAATTGGTTTAGCTCTTCTTGCATAGCAATTACCCAAAATTCATCTTTTATTGCTTCGTTTATGTTTTTTGGTTCAATGGTTGATACAAAGCAAAAGTAGTTACTTTGATTTTGGGTTTGTGATCTTAATGTTCTTTGATTTAGTTGTCCTATGACTTTTTCTAAAGGATGACTTTTGGATTCTTTGATGTTTATAATTTCATTATTTAATGGTTCATCTTCCTTGTCATTTTCAATTATTTATTGACTTTCAACTAAGTCATCATCTACCAAAGGTGATGTCTTAGAGGGAGGTGGACTTTCGTCGAATGTTATGTTCAACGATTCCTCGACTCTCATTGTTTCTTTGTTTAAAACTATGTATGCTTTGCTAGTTTGTGAGTAACCAAGAAATACACCTTCATAAGACTTTAGGTCAAATTTGGTGAGATAGTCTTTAGTATTAAGAATGAAACATTTACACCCAAACACTCTAAAATATCCTAAAGTCGGCTTTTTGCCTTTATATAATTCATATGGTGTTTTGTTCAAGAAAGGACGTATTAACACTCTATTTAAAATGTATGTAGAAGTATCAATGGCGTTACACCAAAACTTTTGAGGTATGTTTAGTTCATTAAGCAGTGTTCTACTTATTTCTTGAATAGTTTTATTTTTACGTTCTACAACTCCATTAGATTGGGGTGTTCGAGGAGCCGAGAAGTTATGTGTTATACCATTTGTATCACAAAATTTTCCGAATTGTGTTTCATTGTCGAACTTACGACCATGATCCGTTCGGATCGACATAATGTTAAAACCTAGTTGTTTTTGAATTTTCTTACTAAGTATTTCAATTTATCAAAAGCTTCATTTTTAGTTTTTAAAAACATTGTTCAAGTGAACCTTGAGTAATCATCTACTATAACTAAAGTGTAGAGGTTCCCTCCATAGCTTCTTATAGCGGATGGACCAAACAAGTCCATATGCAAAAGCTCTAGGCATTTAGATGTGGAAACCATGTTTTTAGCTTTATGACTACTATGAATTTGTTTACCTATTTTGCAAGCGTCGCAAAAATGTTGGCCATATTTTAATTTCGGTAGGTTTCCAACTAGCTCTTTTGAGGATAGGTTTTGGATAAGTCTCATATTAGCGTGACCTAATCGTCTATGCCAAAGAGTAGAGTTATTATCTAAGGTTGTTAGGCATAGTTTTTCTTTAGATATTCTATCTATTTTCATAATATATATGTTATTTTTCCTAACTCCTTTAGCTATGGTGATACCATCTTTTGGTATTTTATTACCATATTCTTCAAATAGTACTTTATACTTTTTATCACATAGTTGGCTAATACTAAGTAGATTAAATCCTAACCTATCAACATGAGCAACATTTTCAATAGTTAGGGAGTTATGAGCGATCGTACCTTTGCCAATGACTTTGCTTTTGAGATTGCTACCAAAAGTGATATTACCTCCGTCATACTCTTGGTATGTTGAGAATAGGCTTTTGTTTCCCGACATGTGTCTTGAGCATCAACAATCTTTTATCCATTCATCAGATTCTAATCCAACTTTCAAGCATACCTATGACACAAATAACTCAAGCGTTTGGTCCCCAATATCTCATGGGTCTTTTTGGGTAAAACATACCATTTACTTGGTTCATGTATGGAAATGATGGGTAAGGGCTCCATGGCATGTAATTTGGAGTTTGATATGGTCTAGGGAAGTTTTGATTCCAACCGGCATGTTGTATGTTGTAGTTACTCTTAGAAAGGGGCGTTTGGCAATAGGTGTTTTAGGCCGTTGTTGAGTAGTTTTAGATCAAAATTCATTTCTAGCAAGTCCTACTCCTAATGTAATAGCAGGTTTTAGTTTAACAATATCCTTGGTTTTCTTTGTTACCTTGACAAATTCACTACGGCCCGTTTTGTAAACATTCTGTCCTGCTGCAGTCACCACGACACCAATTCTTACAACGGACGAAACCCTATTTTTAGGTCCGTCTGGTCCGTGCAGCAGATGTGACATTTTGTTTGTCTTTTTTGGCCGTTTTGGTTTGACTATTTGGAGTTTGTACTTCATTAAAACCTAACCCACTTGTGTTTCCTGGTACTTTTTGAATTATTACTATTTCATTGGCACAAGAAATGTTTTTGTTAAATCTTTTAAATTTAGAATTATGTTCAATGAGAACTTCTTGTGTAAGTTTTATCTTTTCTATTTCAAGACTAAACTCTTGACATGATTTGCAACCATCGTCATTTGCTTTCACCTTTTCTAATAGTTTTGCCTTTTCTTTTAACTCATAAATTTCGTTTTCTAAAAATTCCTTTTTAGTCTTTAAAAACTTGTTTTTAGTTATGATTTTCAAGCTAAGCTCACACAATTGATTATATTGTTTTTGCAAAGTGTCATCATCAATAGAAGAATAAGATGAGTCAGAATGTACCTCGTTTGATTCATGTGCCATTAGAGCGATCTCATCCTTGCTTGATTCTTCATCATCTTCACTATCACTCTAAGCACCACTTACAACAGCTCGTTGAGTTTTGCTTTTAGGTGGCTTGGGGCAATCTTCTATTAAATGACTTGTATCACCGCATCTAAAGAACTTCCTTTCACCTTTTCCCTTTTTGTCATCTCGGTCTTTTCAGAATGGCTTCTTTTCATCTCGGGGTTGCCTTACGAACTTTCCTCTTCTTCTAAAGAACTTTTTGAAATCCCTAACGGCCATAGCATACTCCTCATCTTCACTACCGGAGCAAGATTCTTCATCATCACTAGATTCCGTTCTTGCCTTTAGAGCAACGGATTTGACTTTCTCTCTTTTTCCTTTGATGATCTCCGAATCTTTCTCCATCACCATTTCGTGTACTTTGAGGTTTCCAATTAGCTCGTCAAGTGACATTATTGAGAGATCTTTTGATTCCTCAATAGCCGTTACTTTTGCTCTCCACTTCGGATGGAGTGCTCTAAGAAATTTCCTAACAAAGTTCTTACTACGAAAAGTTTCATCAAGTGCTTTAAGAGAAGTGTTAGGATCGTTTATATGGATGATATGGTGATTCGGGAGGTCGGGGAAGATGGAAGAAACCCATCTTCAAGTTAGAGAGAGAAACAAGAGAGAAGGGAAATACTATGTGTTTATTGATGAAAGGAAAGGTGAATTACACAAAGAGATCTCACCCCTCCATGGAAGTATGGAGGGTTTATATACCCAAACACATACATCTATGGGTAATTGACATAACAAGCCCATGTGTTTGAGGTAACAAGATAGAAATAGTAATCCCGTCAATGTCGTTCCGTTTACGAGTTAGGAGTGATTCCAAAATCTTCCCCAATGGGACGACATAAGGGATTACTTACAACATTTACTACAAATATAGAAAACAAATAAAGAAAGGTCTTCATAAGCTCTTCAAGTCTTGAGGATGATGAAAGGTTACGCTCTTTGTCTTCTTACGGTACCTTGACTTGAGAACCGTTTTCTTCACTTGTAGGCAATGATGTAATATGCATAAATTGGATTAACTTCCCCAATTCATGCTGCATGTCTTTAGCGACTTCTCCGTACACTCCTTTTGGCGAAGTTTCGAATCGACTTCCCCAAACCGACAACTGTCTTCACCAGATTCAAACTTTGATGTAGTGAACATTCCTCTAACTTTTGAAGTTTTCAAGACGCAGCAGAATTTGTAGATGAGCGATAAACCACACAAGGTAATCGACTTGTTGCGGAAAATCCGTTCGGGGTAACATGCAAGAAATCAACAAGATCTTCTCACGTATGTAGATGCTTCACACCAAATAGACCACGAAAGACGAAATGAAACGACTTCCCCTAAATGTTGCGGTCATCGGAATAGTAGTTACCGGTTAATCTGCAATTACTCGATAAAATGACCGTGTAAGGCATCATAACATCCTATTTAAGTAATCTTCACACGATAACTCGTGAAAGTGAGACGATAACACCAAAGTGAGACGTTTGAACCACAAATCGCCTCATTTCTTCCTCTGATTGAAGAAATTCATGAAAGGAAATGGGTTTTCGAAAAAATCCAAAACATCAAAGAAGCAAGGAACACCTATACTCTCTTCCCCGATGTTTTCAACGAAGCGAATCATACACCACGTATGTTGATGATGAAATTGGAGACATCGAAACCATGTATGTTCAATTAATCGAACAAGTGTGAAGTACCATAAATATCTTGTGAGAATCACCGATAAAAACTTCTACTCGTGTATACTCTTCTCACTAACTCTTTACCGACCCCATTATCATTCGACGGCTTTTGTAGTGACTCTCGATGGAGAAAACCCAATATGACGAACTTGAGGCTCAAGTAAAATAACTCGGACTTGTGACTTAAACTTGCACTATTGTCGACGAAGAACCCTTTTGAATCCCGATCGAAAAAGGTAAACTTAAAGTTTCTCAAATTATCCACACCGTAGTGTGACACTTGAGCACAACAACGTAACTCCTTAAAAGTGATAGTTATAAGTCGTGAGCACAACAACGTAACTCCTTACATCGGGTTCAACTAGATAACTCAAGTCTTTGTCATTCGAACGGCTAAAGCTCGAACAAGGATCTCAAAGAATCATGCATCCAACCAACCCCGATATCTTGGATACTAAGTACACGCATCCGTGATATCCCACTTCAACCTCAAATAAATAATAACGAATTCTCGCCGTAATCACATCTTGCGGTTAAATGCCCAAAACTAGCCTTCGTTAACGGTTTAAAATGAACTTTGATAATGGTTTATCCCGATCTTGTCAAAAATGTATCCCCGTGAAAATTCGTGAACCAAAATACCACTCATTATGCCATATTTATAAAAGGTATTAACCCAATGCATTAAAAATACATTGGATAATGTATTCATTTTAGCTCAATATCCTTTTATGCGGGTAACAAGTCCAACCAAGATTCAGATCATTAGGCCCACATCAAACAATAAGACCCGATCCACTCTTACTTAAGCATACGGATAGAGTTGAGCCCAGTAAAATCCTGATCCAATCCATCCCACACAAAAAATATAACCGGTATTAATAGTTTGCCCTAATCCTAAATCCCACTAAACACAAACTGCGCCCCCATCTTTCACCATCTCCTCTCACCATCCAAACTTTTCTCTCACCAATACTTTAGACTCATCTGCTTCAAACGAGGTTAACACAAAATAACATAAGGTACTTTCGAATTTTGTGTGCTTCTTTGAAGGATTCAAGGTCTTCAAAATCGAAGGTAGGTACTAATTTATGCTCTTTTGTATCTCAAACGAATTTAAGGTAGACCATAACGTAATTGTTATGAGTCGAGCCTTTACATTCGTATATTTCACTGAAGCAACACATCAAAATAGATCGGTGATGAAATATCTTTTGTGGCTCATGTCCTTGGACGTGTCTTAGGTCAAACAAAAAAGGATAGAACTGAGATCTAAAAAAATTAATGAGAGATGATAATTGATGGTTAGGAAAGATTTGGGTTGTAGTAGAATATGGTTTTGCAACTCGTTTATAGATTTGAGATCCATGGACCAGTGATGTATGAACTGAGGTCTTAATTGAGTCGAAGGTATTTGGAATTGGTAAATGGTCGTGGTCAGGTCGAGTTTTTACCAAGTTTACGCGTAACCCTTTTTGTTCAAAGAAAAACTGTCTTACGCGTATGTCCTACGCGTAACCATAGTTACTCGTAACATTTTTCCATATTCCTTATGCGTAAGCGTAATATCTTATGCGTAAGACATGTTTCTTAAGCGTAAACATTGTCTTAAGCGTAAGTTATACGCGTAAACCATTTCTTACGCGTAACTTCACAGCTACGCGTAACTTGCTCTGTAGATTGATCCTTATGCGTAAGTTTAGGGTTTTGACCCTTTGACTTTTTTTCCCGCGATGTTTTTCCGACCAATATTCCGTTCATTCATGATAAACACAGAAACTGACTGGAGAAATAGCATATTTTTACCCGTTTGACCATGAGACTTGACCAGAAACCATCAAAATTTTCACGAGATATGAGACAAAACGTATATGGGTGTAACAAAGATAATACAATTGTTGTGGAAAGCTTTTTTTTTTACTTTTACATTTCTGTTAACCCATACAAATTTTTTGACCAAAAAATACATAAACTTGAATAAAAAAAACTGTTTAACACTAAAATATTGTTAAAAGTTAACAACTTTGGTGAAAAAACATATTTTTATACAAGAATTTGACAAGATAACATCACCAAAAATCAACCAATGATAAAAATCGGACCTTGCTCTTGATACCAATGTTAGGATCGTTTATATGGATGATATGGTGATTCGGGAGGTCGGGGAAGATGGAAGAAACCCATCTTCAAGTTAGAGAGAGAAACAAGAGAGAAGGGAAATACTATGTGTTTATTGATGAAAGGAAAGGTGAATTACACAAAGAGATCTCACCCCTCCATGGAAGTATGGAGGGGTTTATATACCCAAACACATACATCTATGGGTAATTGACATAACAAGCCCATGTGTTTGAGGTAACAAAGATAGAAATAGTAATCCCGTCAATGTCGTTCCATTTACGAGAAAACCCCTATTTACATGGCTTCTGAGTATAACAGCTTAGAACCCGGTCACAACCGTTTAAACTTCCCCCAACCCCCATCATCAGCCGAACAAAGCCCTCGACACTTGTCAACAAATGGAAAGGTTATTTGCTCCTCCATTCGGTGATGATATTGATGAGCGTGCTCGGTGTATCCATTGTTTCACCGCACAACCCGATAATATTCCTATACCGATACACTGCTACAACAACTCTTTGTTGAAGATGCACCTACACCAATTGATTCAAACACAACAGTTGAACACACCGCTTCCACCTATGATGAACCGGTGATGATATTCGAATGAAGTACCCCACCGCAGATTTTGATCCAAATCGTTCTTCAACCCGTTTGCTAATGAGATCGCCGCACGGATGTCGCGGAATCTTCAACAAACCATTTGAATCCTCGAATCGCACAATGTATACCAACATCAACCTCTACACATAGATGGACAAAGACCATCCTCGGCTAACATTATTGGCAACCCGAATCAACTAGTCGTTACGAGACAACGTCTTCACTCGAGACGGTGAACATTGCATTTATGCACTCACCGCTCGCTAACTGAGCCTAAAAACATTAAAGACGCAATGACAAAAGACAACTGGATTGAATCCATGCATGAAGAACTCAACCAACTCAAGCGTCTTGAAGTATGGGGCTGGTAGAAAGACCAACAGGGTCTACGTCATTGGTGTAAAATGGATTTGGAAAACAAATTGGATCTTTGAAGGGAACGTCATCCGAAATAAGTCACGTCTAGTTGCTAAGGGTTATCGTCGAGAAGAGGAATAGATTTTGAAGAATCTTTTGCTCTGTTGCTCGTCTTGAGGTCGTTCGGATATTTCTCGTTGGTCGCTCATATGAATATGACGGTCTATCGGATGGATGTCAAACAGCGCTTCTCAATGGACAACTTAAAGAAGCGGTCTATGTCACCAACCGGATGGATTCGTTGATCCCGAGTTCCCGAACCATGTCTACAAACCGAACAAAGCTCTTTATGGTCTCAAACAAGCCCCTCGGGCATGGTACGATAAGCTATCATCTTTCCTCATTTCCAATAACTTCACCAAAGGCTCGGTTGACCCAACTCTTTTATACAATATCACGGGCACACATCTTAATTGTTCAAATTTACGTGGATGACATCATTTTGGGTCTACACATAAAAGTTTTCAATCGCTTTTGCAAAACTAATGAAGAAAAATTTTGAAATGTCCATGATGGGTGAACTTACGTTCTTTCTAGGACCGCAAGTTCATCAATCACCCGTGGTATTTTCTTGAGTCACCCAAATATGCCCTTGAGCTGTTAAACAAATTTGGAATGACAACTGTGCCACTTATGCCACACCAATGGCTCATACCAAGAAGTTAGATGTTGATTTACATGGAAATTAGTTCCCCACCAAATACCAAGTATTATTGGGTCCTCATGTATCTAACGACTAGCGGACTGATATTGTCTTTGCCGCTTATCTATGCTCCCGTTATCGATCACGCCCAACCGAAACTCACCTCTAAGGCTAAAAGAATCCTCCGATACATCAAGGGAACCATTAACTTGGGATCCGTATCCGAAGGATTCGGTTTTGAACTAATCGCTTTTTGACGGCGATCACGCAGGATGCTTAGACTCAAGAAAAAGTACTTCAGAGCTCTACAATTTCGGTGATAAACGGTGTCTTGGCAATCAAAGAAGCGGATTGTACATCCCCATCATCAACAAAGCGAGAATATGTAGCCATGTCCGCGTGTTGTGCTCAAGTCATCGGATGAGAACACAACTCAAAGACTATGGTTACGTATTTGAAAGAATCGATGTATCATGCGACAATCGGTGCCATTGCCATCTCGTGCAACTCTATTCAAGACTCGAAATCAAAGCACATCGATCTTCGCTATCATTTCATCAAGGACCACGTGGAGCAGTACCGTTGAATTATACTTTGTGGGTCTTGAATACCAATTGGCGGATCGCTCACCAAAGCCTTGCCTCCCGCTAGGTTTAATGAGTTGGTCCACCGAATTGGTATGAGGTGTTGACTCAAGAGGAATTGAATGACCTCTTAAAGCGATCTTAAAACACTGTCAAACACCAAAACATCTTACGTAAATAATTTTTCAAAACAAAATACAAAAATATAAAATCCGATAAAACAACAAAAACATTCTCCTAATCTATCTTTCTTTCAACATGGCAAGTACATTTCTTCCGTCAACACTTTAATCTTTCAAAATTCAGTATTTTTCCGATCAAGTGTTGAGGGGGAGAAAATAATCTCTTAACTGTTTCTAAACATCTGTGTACTTGCATGTTATCATATCTCGGTTGATTCTTTATAAATGGTGGTACATTTTCTGGTTCAATGACACTCCTCGGACTTAAATTAATAACCTTTAATTATTTTTCTCAAGTCGAGGGGGAGTGTCGTCATGTTTCTTTCCTAAAAATCTTTGTTTGGTAACCAAAATGGAAGTTAAAAGGCTTTGTTTGAAAAAGGAAAAGGTGGAGGGACCAAAACTGTCAAAACCTTAAAGATATTTTGAATAAAAATATCCTCCACCTAACTTTCACTTCTCATTTATTACTCATAACATAATACCATCCTACGCTTTGAATTGATTCAAGAAAATCGTGCTTTTGATCTTCATCTTGTAAGTGTTTTCGTGATAACAACATGTTTTTAAGATAAGGTGTTGAATTTCATGTAAATCCTATGGCTAAAACGTTTTCTACGCGTGATTAGGTATTCTACGCTTATGCGTAAGAACACACAATCAATGTGTGTGTGTTTGTGGTGAAATGGTTTGTGTCAAAACGTTCATAATACATCCATGATACCATTTTAACCATCAAAACCCACCCAGAAACACGAATTGATGATTTTTTTGAAAATTAGGGTTTATGAGTCGAATTAGGTATTTTCGAATGTGAAGTGTTGTGGTCAAAAATATTGTTGTGTTATGCTTATGTGATGTTGAATTGATATTATCCATGCCTTATAACCACCCAGAAACCTTAATTGATTCAGAATTAGGAATTAGGGTTTAATGTTCTAAAAATTGGGTATTTTTGATTCACTGCAAACTAAGTGTTAAGACTTGGTCAATATGCTCTTACAACATCTAAGATATACCATAAAAACTTTGATGCAAATTCTATGGCTAAAATTCATACGCGTAAATTTAGGGTTTTAGACTACGCGTAAGGATTTCTACGCATAACTGTTTGACGTGTGTTCTTGCCATAAATTGTTGTTAAAATGATTTTCTGTGATAATGTTAATGATTTGATGAACTTATTTCGAGATTTGTTACGCTTAAAATTCGAACAAAGGTCATTTGCATTTCACGCATAAGGATTACCCTACGCGTGAGTCGGTTATGCCTACGCGTAAGGTTCTCTGATGGACTACGCGTATCACGTGAAGGATATGCGAACGATGACTCTCACGCATAAGGTCAACTCTTACGAGTAGCCTTACGCGTAAGGTTAATATATGCTCACGCATAAGCTCACGCATAAGGTCTCCTTTTCCTACGCGTAACACTTCTTACGCGTAAGTTAGGATTCTGGCGTAAGTTTACGCCTAAGCATATATCATTCTGCTCACGCATAACTTTACCAATCCCACGCATAAGCACGGATCACACCTTCGTTATGAATTGTTACGTGTACAAACTTGTAAATAAACTAATCATATCGTCACGAATCCAATAATGTTACTAATAAACTTAAATCGTTTGATATGTTGTGAACAATAAGTGATAAAATAAACTTTAAAACTTAAAGTTAACTAACTCACGAAACATTTCACTACGTCATTGAACTATTGAACATACATGTGACTTAGGACTCGTAACAATCATTGACACTGTACATTCAATAACTAGACAATAAGACCTTCTGTTGACTAACATTATGTCTTTCGATATGTTGGTTCTTTTGGCTAATGTTATTTCGAGATCACGACATGGTGAACAAATGAATGTGGATGCATCGAAGTTCTCTCCATTCGATATCTATCCTCATGGCTATCCAATGAAGATAGGAAAGAACAATCTCCGTGTTGACTTTGACACCCTCACTTGCTCGAATCTTCGTGTTTAATTGCTATTGACATTACGAGGACTAATCCGTATCGAATATGCTCACTCACTCACCGCAACTGTTCACGAGATCTATATCCAACAGCCGGAACACTATGGAAAGGGTCAAGGACGGATCACGTGACGGTGACTCGAATCACAAACAAGTCACCATTACACTGCAGACTTAAGGTCATTCTCCTAATTCTCAAGTCGAACCAACCAAACTATATGCCACACCGTTGAAGAGCTCACTCTCCAATTTTTAATCGATATCGGTTATGACGAGGCTACGGGAGTAATCACCAAGCATTCTCACGTAGAGCTTAAGAGTATTCCTCAACCACGAGAACTCTCTACATGATCATCACCAAGTCTCATTTACGGTCGTGACAACGGCTATGAGCACCCTAAGCTCATGGAGCGCAAATATTTTGGGCCTTGGTCAACTTAAAACACATCGCTATCGAAGCTCGATTTGGGATGACATGATGTCATTTCTCAACAAACTTGGCTCAAAGATTCCCTACATCGGATATACTAAATTGTTGATCCGAGAGCACTTGGACTTCATCCCGATATTCCCAAGAGGCTCAATGACCCCGACAATCACGATATGTTGACGGAACCTATTCTATCATCGAATCAAGGAATCGTCTACAAAGAAACAAGGTCTTTGTCTTGATTTCCTTCTGGCGAAGATGTCGAAAGCTCAAACGCACAAAAGGTATCCGGAAGCAGTTAGACAAGGCAAAGTTGGTCATCTCGACGAAAAATCTTGGAACACCGTAAGGAGAACCGAAAAGGAAGTCTTGGAAGTGTCACAAGTACGAGATAGTCGGAGGAATGTTTCAAAGAAGAAACCTATTCCAAAGAGAAACCTACCCCTAAGAAGAAAGTTCCTTCTCGAAGCCACTCCGATCCTTTCTCTACACCGAACCGCAAAGAAAGCTCGGGGCGAGGACTCGATGCTCTTGACACGGATGAAGAGATCACATACTCAAAGCGCAAGGATGAAAATCCTCGGTGCAAAACCTCCAAGTCCTCAAACTAATAAAGGAAAAGGAAGACTCTGCACTTGTGTCACATGATGAAAGCTCGAAGATGAAGAAGAGCAACTGGATCAATCATACGGAAGAAGTTTCACAACGCCGACACCTTCAAAAGGTGAAGAATTTGCTAAAGATCAAATGGGTGGCCCCGGAGGATCAAGTGGTCTTGCCACTCCTCACCGAGATCGATACGGTTAATCAACCCGGTAGGGATCCGTGCCACCACTCTCTGCAACAACAACGACTGTGGAGGATACTATCGTATATGAGTTTGAGAACCACGAAATTGAGAAGTGCGAGAAAGATAAAGATGATGATTATGACAAGTTGCTTCGGGTAGTCCCACACGTCTCGAAGGAAACTTCGAACCGCCTAAGGACCCCAAGCCTCCTCATGTCTCCTCCTCATCGACTCATCATCTCATTCATCACCACCACCATCAACGAAGTCAACGGATCATCATCCAAATCGGTGAAGAAACCACCTAAATCTTGGATTTCTCGGACTCATGAAAAGATTGTGAAAGTCATCCAACAAGTCGAAAGAAGGACATACTTTCTGTAAAACGAATTGGTTTCTTGACCAAATTGAGACTTAAATGATGAGAAAGACAAGATGGAGAAAGAAAGGAATTTGTTCGAAGTTCATGAAGAGTCATCGTAAAGAGGAACTAAACGAAATGATCGAAGGTTACACTAACAAGTACCTTCAGGATATCATTCCTAAAGTCCAAAAGGAACCGGAGAAGACGACAAGAGATCATACCCACAAGTTTCTTCTCGACACTATCCTCGGTGTGACTAGAGAAGTATTTTCGAAAACTTACTCCTAACATCGTCGCATTGGTTAAACATACAATGGCCAAAGAAGTCGATCTCTCGAACTGAAAGTTAATCGCTAAACTAGTGATGCAAATGTCAAAGCGATGCGAACGTTTACTTCGGATGAAGCTAAATTTTCAAAATCTACTTGATTTTCAACTCGGATCATCATGCAAGGAGTCACCGATCAACCAAAACGATCAAGAGATGATGATGATAAGGACAAGGACTCGCACCCAAACGTCGAAGCGATCGGTGAATCTACTTGATGCCTCCTCCACCACGGATTTCTTCTCAACAATAGTCTCCTCCACCTCGGTCTTCTCGATAAACCTCGGGACGATTCCGAGTTACCACCCCGACTCATAAAAGCAGTGATTACTTTGAGTATACGGGTGGTGACGATGAAGAGGTCCTTGAGCCCGACAACAACCCATCTCACCCAAACAAGTGCGAAACCAAGTATCATCATCAAGGCCTTCCAAAAGAAGAAGAAGACGACTCACTGAAGTCGTATCATGGCTAGATGACGATAAAACCAAGAGTTTGAATGGTTCTCCACACTTGTCAATCAAACTCCTACCCCGATGAAGGTCAAGACTTGGTAGACGGTTCTACATTGAGCACGCAAAACTTTTGCAAGAAAAGTTCCATGTGAAGAAAATGACGAAATACGAGTTGAAGCGAATCAAGAATGAAGCGTTTCAACTTCTAAAAGACTGACGAAAGCGCCTCGAGATCGAATATCATCTTGACAACATCGCCGAGCTATGTCTAACAACATGGATTGGCTCAATCCGGAAGCAAACATTGACTTCACACAAAGGGACAACCTCCATACTACACCGATTGGACAAAACCCCTACCGACCATTGGCCAAGCGGGCGAACCACGGATTCCTTCCGATACTTTTTAACGAGACCGGATTTTCTCTTACGGTAGCGATGGTTCGCGAAAATATGCTACATCATTGACTCTTCCATTCCCAGCGGCTATTTACTCAAACTGCATAGCTATCGAGGAACGTGCAAATCACTTGTTTTCTGACAACGTGCAAGCATACGACCAAGATGCATTGTATGGAACAAGAAGTAATAATAGTATTAAAGCGAGCAAATCCACAATCAATGCTTTCATATTCAGGGATAACAAATTTTTCATATTGTTGAACGAGAAGATCAATTTTGTTATCTTTGACTTGTGAATTTTCTTAATGTGTAACAATTAAAGATTCCCAAATCTCTTTTGCGGTTTCACACATAAAAATTCTTTCATATTCTTTTCTAGGTAAAGCATTATAAAGCATCATTTTAGCTTCATTATTTTTAGCTATTAATTTCTTTTGATCATCACTAGAAATACCTTTTGTTGTAGGACTAAAGTCTCCTTTAAATATAACAAACCAAAGATCTATATCTTTTGAATTTACATATGTTTCAAAACGGTTTTTCCAATAGATAAATCCATTGGTTTCAAAGATTGGTGGTCTTTGCATAGATTTCCCTTCTTTAAAGTTTTCGGAATCCATGGATCGTTTCAAGTTTATAAAATACAATATATTTAAGAAATTCTTGAGCAACGAGGCTCTGGTACCAATTGTGGAAAACTAAAAGGGTGGGGGGGGGGGTTAGAAATGAGGAAATGACTCACTATTTATAGAGAAATAGTTTTCTGATCAATCGGATCCGCCGAATTCATTCCCAGAGGGATCCGGCCAGTGCAATCCAAAGGATCCGGCACCTGGGTCAGTCCAGTCCGAATTTTGGGTTACAATACCGGATTTTAGGTTATTGGTCATGTGATGTCATGCATGATGCAATGGACATCTTGGGTCATGGGTTATGGACTTTGGATCATTGGTCATCGTTTTTACCCATTGTAATGTCATTTTATGATGTAATGAGCATGGGTCATGGGTTATGAGTTATGGGTTTTGGGTTATGGATAGTCCAACTCTGTTTACTAACATATTACATTTAAATAGTTAGTTCTAAAGTATGTATTTTATGAAAAATGTAAGTAAAAGTATTACTTATATGTGTTTCATAAAAATGGTTTTGGTTTTATATAAACTATTAACTAAACATGATTTTATTTGTTTAGTGAAATGAGTTAGTAAACTATTGGCTCAAAAACTTACGTATTTTATTTATCTCATTAAAATGATTTTACTATTGTTATCGATAAAACATAAGAAGATCGTAAAATATAAATAAAAGTTTTTACGGTTTATTTGTATTAACATTCCTTCTTGAGAAATTAGCTAGATCAAAAACTTATGAAAGACTTATATGTTGATATATATATTTACTTGTTTCTTTGTATTGTGATAACAAGTATGCTTAGCAACTCGTTGTCAATCTTGTTTTTCATGAAAGGTCAAAGCACTTTAAGATTAATGTTCATTTTATCCGAAGAAAAATTGTAAAATGGATTTTGAGTACCAAAATGATTGGTCCATCAAACCAAATTAAGGATGTTTTTACTAAACAACTGCCTATAAATTAACATAAAATTTCATGTGAAAAATGCAAAAGTTTGACAATTATTATAGTCATATTAGAGGGATGTTCAAATTAGCAAATATAAGCTTATTAATCTAATTATAACTTATAAGTGTTTAATAATTTATTGTTCTATGTTTCACATGTTTGTGTCTAGTTTACTAAAGTTGAGGGATTGCCTATGCAATTTTAAAGGTTTGAGTATTTTTTGCCAAGAGCTAAAAAAGGAAGGCTAAACTGAAATTTTCTCGGCTATATATACATCTCTTACGATCTTGATTGTGGGTTATGAAACCCTAAAATTTTCTTTGCCTTTCAAAATTTTAGGATTTAAGCGTTGTGTGTTTTGATCATATTGATCTACTATTACTTGCGTAATTATTCTTGAATTCGTATATCTCATTGATAACAAGTGATATTCTTGTAATCATTTAGGTATGTTTTTTTTGGTAAAAGGGTTACCGCTGGTAAAATATTATTACTCCAAAAAAACAATTACAGAACAACAGGTATGGGTGAATCCCACACCTCAGCCCGAAAAGGCAAACCAAACACACCTATAGTGCTTAAGACCTAAACTAGTATAAGAAAGACTAACCAATCTTATGATCAAAGACTATAAAGACATAAGAATAAAACTAACATTTACTCTGACTATGCAGATTTATATCCATTGAGTCACAAAACGCGAGCTCTTCCAGATTTAAACCTTGAAGGTCATAAGTGTCATATAGATCAAAATCTTCATCCTCATGTAAAATAGCACTATACGAACCTCCACTCGTCATAAAATGAGAAGTTTCATCATAAACATATTCAACTTCATCATCACTATCACTATCCGAAAGAACCACATTCTCAACCTTAGAAAATGGATTACCTGCATTTTATCCCTCATTAAACATAACAGGTTTACGATTAGCCTTCTTTTGCATAGGAAGCGGCTTCCCATCATCACCCAGAAGCACAAGCTTCCCCTCAACAATTTGACTTTTAATCTTATTAATCTTTTCAACAAGAGGTGCATTACTTGGACTATCAAATGCATCAATGGTAACACTTGTCTGTTTACTTACAACATGATCCTCATCCAAATCACCAAGGGCGTCAAAAGCATTAGCCATGGTAATCACTTCAGCAACCTTACTTGGTTGTTTAGATGCCTCCTTAGTGGTAGAAGGCGAATTATTTGTATTCTTAGAAGCAACCGGCCGAAATTCCATATTCTTTGCAACTCCAAACACACACTTATATTGGAAGCCCTTTCGCTTGATAGTAGTGAACCCTTCTTTCGACACCCCCTTATTAGCCCTCGAAGAGTTAGGAACACGTTTAGGAGGAGCTTTGGGACATTCCTCAAGAAGATGACCATATACCAAACATTTACTACATCGAGGAGGATCTCATTCATATTCAACACGAATGGTGTGTTTCGTATAACCAGTTCCCTTGATATTAGGGACAGCAACAACCAAAGTATCACGAAGGTCATTAGTCGCATTTATTTCAATCAATGCTCTAGCATAACTACTTCTACCCCGTGATTCTAAGCACATCTCATTAGTATACGAATTAAGAAGCATAGGATTACCAATTTTAGATGTAATAGAGCTTAAACCATCACAAGAATAAGCAACAATTGGAACATCATGGAACTTAACCCAGACTGGAACACAAGACAAATCTTCCTTCAGGAGGCTAGTCTCAGGAGACCACTTATTGAGAATAATTAGAATTCCTCGAATCATCCATAGACCATCACGAAGAACATATTCAGCACCTTGAGTAGTTGAGAACTTAAAAAAGAAAAACCCTTTCGCGTTCATTGTTGCTTTCTCAACACCATACTTTTTCCAGTTATTACGTACAAACCATTCGACTACGGGGAAGGCAAGCTTTTTACCAATGAAGTAACCGTATAGGGAATTTTTCAACCTCTCATGAATCTCAAGAACCGAAGCTATAGGTAACCCGACTACGTAGTCAGCCTCTTGTGACACATTATCATCAACTTTCCGAAAAGTGATCTTAGTCCCAAGCGACAGATTCAATTTATTGGCATACGAAACCGGCTTCATAGCATTAGAGACAGGTGGTTCCTTAGAAGATACCTCAACCGGATGAGGGACAGTAGCTAATGGGGTAGCAGTAACAGGAATCAATTGAGTAACTGTATGTTCAACCCCTAGGTCAGTCGCCTTATTGGTATTAACCGCTCCATCCCCATCCACACCACTTACATGATCATGCAACACAGTGGACTCCATTGTCACATGATCCAAACTAGAACCAATCGAATCATTACCATTCTTCTTTTTCTTTTTTTCACCGCCTCCTCCCGAATCCAAAAACCCTGCTTTCATCATCAAACAATGCAAACAAAATAAAAATCACGAAGAACCAATAGCGTCTATCTTCAAATTGACGTAGAAACCCTAATAAGAACTAGGGTATAAAACAAAGCACTAATAAAAACTCACATGATAGTATTCAAAACATATATTATGGTAATATTAATTAACGTAGTGAGCTAGATCTTGATCTTGAATTACAAGCAGTAACTAATGCATGCAAACAAGAAAAAATAGCGAAACAAACCAAAAATCCTAAAGATGCTTAAACAATTTATGTGTCACAACCCACGATAGATCCTTAAATTAATAAATTAATTTAAGGCATAATAGTGGAGAATGGATACTAAAAGTTTAAAGATTCGGTAAGGGATGTTAGGGTATCGGGTTTCGCTTTTTTCGCCAGAGGTTTAATCATTTAGGTATTGATCAGTGAAACCTATAACTCGTTTTTAATAAGATTGTTCTTGATTCTGGTTTAGTTAATTAGTTGTTATCTTTGATACAATCGTAGAGATATTAATAACCAAGGCCGTCTTTGAGGGTGTGCAAGGTGAGCGACCGCTCAGTGCCTCATAATTTTTAGGTCTCCAAAATTTGTCCAGTTAATAATTATATTCATGTGTAGACATATTTTTCACGAAGAAAAAAATATTTAGATAAGAAAATATCTTAATGAGTAATATGTTAGAACGTTTTCGATAACTAATTGCATTATATCTTATTAACATTGACACCTTATATATAATATTGCTTAACGAAATGCCTCATTATATAATTTCGTACATGACCTTTAAAATTTCGCCGATTCATAAGACGGCCCTCCTAATAACTTCAAAATGCTATAAGTGCCAAGCGTGACCAACCACATGTTCACCAAAAGAAACATCGTGACAAATGGCCTACACAAGGGTTTGATACGCTAACTGTTGACAACGAGCTTTTCTTATATTTTCGTTCATTAAGTATGAAAAAAGTACAAAAATAGTACAAAATTTTGCATCAAGTCTCCATTATGGTCATTTTCCAACCTAATTCTCTAAATGGTCATGAGCAACCGCGAATCTCCGCAACTCCACTAAAATTGCGCCGCTTGTCCATTTACAAAGGCCTACATTAACTTTCACAATTCGCAACCGGCCGGCCTCTCAACCGGTGGTTCTTGATGACTGTTGATTTGATCGATACTTTATTGGAAAAGTAACAAAATCAAAGAATATCTAAAAGTAAGATTTTGTTACCTTCCAATAAAGATCATCAATCAATCGACCGTCGACATGACCGCCGGTTGAGAGGCCATCACAAGAACTATGAAAGTTAATGTGGCCTTGTAAATGGACAAGAATAATTTTAATGAAATATGAGATTCATATTACAAGATTACCATTTAAAGAATTAGGTTATAAAATGATCATGATGGAGACTTAATGCAAGATTTTGTACTATTTTTGTACTTTTCTCTTAAGTATATCATAAGAAATTGATAGCTGCATTTTGATGAGTACTAGAATTAATAGCCATTTAAGTAGTAAAACTTTTGTCTAAGAGAGTAAGAGCCATCCTTTGTGACACTAGCGGAAGAGCCATTGATTACTATTACTAACTTTCTCTCATAATAAGTGTTTTACATATGTATTTTTACCTAGTTCCGCATCAAATTGAAACATATTTGTGTCAACTGGTATCATTAATATACGCTCAAAAGACGTGGGTAATGTTTAATATCTGTAGTACGCAAGACCAAAGGAGGTAGTTCCATCTCAAATGTGTAAATTGTTTTGAACGTGGCATATTAAATTTTGTTTGTAGATGAGACCAAAACTTAGTCTAAAGTTTGTATTACTTATTTGTTCCTTATGATGATTATTTTTCTAGGTTATTGTATATATAACCATTTTATGAACCCCCCTTTTTTTTATTTAAGGATATTTGAAGAAATAATTTAACTATGAGTTTTAATCCAAAATTTTGCTATCCCGAGTTTCAAGCATTCCCTCTGCACAAACACTACCATCTCTCTTTGCATAACTATCAACTTCATTCTTATCTCTCTCTGATCATTTAATCAAAGCTTGTAACCTTCTTTTATACTAACTTTTCTTCGATATCTGCAACCTTCATAACTCTCAGAATAAAATAACCAAAAGTAATTAAATTCTTTCTTCCAATTCTTCGTCAAACCTCAAACCTAACCTACTACTACTAGTCTACTATGATAAAAGCCTACACACTCTTTACTACTGATGATAAAGTCTACTACTACACACCCTTAATAATCTCTGAAACCCCATGCAAATATTAATCATAAGGCACTCATGATATAATCACTACTCAACACCCTTTTCTTGAACACCATCCAATCTGTCTTTTTATATCTCATAACATATTCATTTCAATTTTTAACTCAATGTTTCTAGCCTCAAAAACAACTTTAATGGCAAGTGGTAATGAACCTACATCTTTGCCTGATCTTTCATTACAAATCAGTCCTCCCGCTGCTGATTGCACCACAACCGATTCAAACAGCAGCGAGAGTGATTTAAGCCATGAAAATGGCTTAAATATCTTTAACCATCAGTACTACCAGCCACCGTCAGATATGCGAGGTTTTGTTAGCCATGGAGTCCAGCTTGATCAGCCGCGACTGAGCTTGGGACTCGAGATGGGGGGTTTTAGTTATCCACAACCACATCATCTCATGGCACCTTTGCATCTTCCAAGAAATGGTCTTTTTGTTCAACATCAGTTTGGCAACCAACATTATCATCATCAACCTCAAATCTTTGGACACGATTTTAAGAGGAATTCGAGGATGGGTAACCGTGTTAGAAGGATCGTTAGGGCTCCTCGTATGCGATGGACTTCGACTTTACACGCTCACTTCGTTCATGCTGTTCAACTCCTTGGTGGCCATGAAAGTATGTTTTTGATTATTTTCATATAAATCTTCGCATATAATTTCTTTTCCACAACACACGATCCCTAATGTGACTTTATGAAAATAGTTCGAATGAGTTAGTTTAGTCTATTGGATCGATTTTGTTTAAGTATACGTAATGTGGTTCTAATTTTTGCTTCTATGGGCAGGAGCGACCCCTAAATCGGTGCTAGAGTTGATGAACGTAAAGGATCTAACTCTTGCTCATGTCAAGAGTCATTTACAGGTGAATATCCTTTTTAATTATATGAGTCATGTACAAGAACACACTTTGTGTGCCATCACGTCATTTTAATACATCTTTTTAGTTTAAGTTATTAGTCGTGTCAATTAGTGTTTTGTCTTTGCTGATCAACATTCATGGATAAGGTGATATTTCAATCTCAATGTAGTTTTTGGGTAAAGAGATCTATAATCTAATATCAATATGCTAGAACAAAACATGAATAGTAAGGTCAAAAGGGCATCTACAAAAGGGTGTGTTTTCTTTCTTAGTCAAACCCATAATTACTCACATATTTGTGGGATATATTCATGCAGATGTATAGAACAGTGAAGAGCACTGACAAAGGAGCAGGTATTAGATTTGGATCTTTTCATTTTATAAGAACCATCATGCATACCAATGTTATTTTCCAAAATAAGTCCTCATCTGAATTATTACTGTTAGTTTGTCTAGTAAATAATTGGTGGTGTATGAATGTGTTTGCAGCTGGACTTGAGGATATTGGTATGATAAATCCTAGAACATTACTGAAAATGAAGGATGGTTTGTCACCATTTGATGATAACATTGATGACACCAACAACCCATCAAGACCAACTACACTACAAACATCACAGAGGTTAGTGTGTGTGTGAGTGCCACTGATGATCAGTGTACCTATTTGCAGTATTCCATATCTGTCTGCAAGTTTTGTTCTTTCCTCTTATTTTGTTAGTTCATCATCATTACATTTTGAACTTATTGTACCAAATATGATGCAAAATTGACTTACAAAAAGGCATCTAATAAGTGCATATCAGAAACAAACATATAAATGCTTGATGTTGGTAAATGAAATAAAAGCATGTTTTTATCAAAATTTCTATATATATATTGGTGATTTAAAAAACTATTTAACTATTATAGTTCTTTATTTTCACCTTTATTTCCTAGATACTTTTAGTGACTTTTCTATATAAAAGAAACAAAATGGCAATGAAATGAATCTCAAGTAAAAAAAGTCAAGGAATATCGCACAACTCCTGTGTGATTAGTAGTGTTATAGGGTGACATTTGGAGAACATTATGCATAAGGTTACAAATTACATTTATAAAACAAGAATTAGTATATAGCTAATCCAAACTAGCTAGGGTATATATATTTGTTAAATTCTCTTTGGTATGTTTGTACCATACAATTTTTCAAATAAGAGTTAGCTAGAACATTTAATGTAAAAGACATTGGCTGGCTGTCCTCTGTTGACCTAATTGTTTCTGGACGGCAATTTATATCTATCAGCTATATATCAGCCCGACGTACACATGTGGTTAAAGGTTTCTTAAATTTATGTATAACTTAAAAACACATAATATTTATACCTTTTAACACTTTAATTTTCTTATCTTAGAGGTGAGATTTCACAAGTCTTGGATGTTTAAACGAAAAAAAAAAAAAGGATACATTCTTAACTTTACTTTTGTTGCTCTTATTCCAAATATGCCGCATTCAGTGTCTTGCCACCATTGGTGCTTATTGTCTGACATATAATATAGTTGAAGCTATTTATTGGTTTATGCTTGAAGTAAATGTAGATATATAATAATTTGAACAATCAAATTACCATGTGATTTTAGGAATTATTTGTTTCTTAAGAGTAAATCATGGTAATCAATCTTTTAATTCGCCATCCCTAGTAGTAGTTGTTAGAATATTTGTCTCGAGTCTAAAAATTAGGCTCCCAATATAGACAAGTTTTGGTCATGTTTTTTCGTAGGTGTAGTATTAATGAACGTTTAAATTGATTTACATGTTTGGATTAGTCTATAGCATTTCGATTATAAGGAGAAAAAGAAACTTCTGAAGATGTGGTTGCAATTAATATATGTAAAGTAACTTTATTCTCTACCCTCTTAAGAACTAAACCAGTGATTTCATATTTAACATGACTTGTTTATTTTACTAGAAAGAGTAAAGTGTTTATTAGTTAATTTCTAACTTGCCCTTTCATGCATTTTTCATAAAATTGCCGTTTTCATACAGAGAGCCTTGGTCGTTGTCGATGGACACACATGATTCAAGCTTCTCCAGCAAAGAATATACACCAAATTGTTCTACACTAGGAGCAATTGATGCTAAGGTATATATAATATGCACTACATTCAATTCAAGTTATGATTAATACATACATATATAACATGTATGCTTATATGCATACCGATATTGGTAACTGTTTCTAAATCTAATTTCTTGTTTTGCCATAGGTGGATGAACTTGAGGCATCCTTAAACCTCACAGAAAAGGGTAAGAAGTTTGGATTTAGTAGTAGGAATAAATCTTCAGATTCAGACCCAAGCTCAGATAGGTTGCTAAATCTTGAATTCACTCTATGAAGGCCAAGCGGGGAAATGGACAACTTGATCCCAAATGAAACCGAACACTGTTGTTGTATTAATATGACTAATAACGTACGTGCTGAAAATCTAGGCAAGCAGCGGAGAAGTGTTTAATGTTGCTTGATCCGCCAATTGTGTTAACCTCTGACAATTTTGTATCATGTAGCTAGTTGAGATTAAAATGGAGAGGTGAAAGTAGACAACCTTTAGAATGAATAATATCATTACATTCTCGCTATTAAGTTATAATATAATTGATATGAGCGATTAACTTTTCTAAATTTTTTTGTTCACATAACAAACCCCTCGATGATAACTATGGAAGCATTTCTTGAAACAGACGATTTTTACGCAGGAAAGAAATTTTGTGTCCATGTACATTTAAGAACCTGGCCACGCCGGGACTACTCGACAAGCCTTTGAAAACATAATCAATGTCTTAGATTATGGCCCATATGAGACATTTTCTCGAGGAAGCAAATTTTTTTTAAAACTTGTAGGAAATACGCTGTGATATCTTCTCCAACAACTAATCAAAACCCCTCCAAGAGAAAATGTTTTATATTAAATGGTCTTCTGCTCAATTTTGGGCTACAGACATCAACAGAAATAATATTCGTATCAGAGCCGCCCATATTTTTGGATCAGGCCCATTGATAGAATTGCCATAAGCCCATCGTTAACAAAATTTCTATGTGATATAGATCTTAATACTTGACTATCATTAGGCACCCAATCACCCATAACATTCTACCATAGTTGTTTCATTGTTTCCTCTACTGTTTTGGAAACTTGACAAGTTACGAAACCAGCAGTTTTATGTTTAATGCTTCAATAGATCTTCGACCCAAGGACGTCATAATTAATTAAAAAGTACAAAATCAAATCTCTATACATTTATAAAATTAAATACAAATGGCCAATGTGCGGACTTAAGCATTGTATGAAAATTAATATTGGTTTAATGTTTGAAGTCTTTTATTATTTATTTAGAACGATAAATATGTACTTATGTTTGCAAGATAGAACGTATAATTATGTATAGTTTTAGTTTGGCAAAAGCCTGGAACATGTATGGGCTTTGGGCCAAAACGGGTCATAATGGTCACTCCTAACCCATTGTGACTTTTAGATTTAGGATACGCCTTTTAGCTTTAAAGAATCGTTATAACTGCTTTTGTGGTGACGTTTCAAAACGTATAAATAGGGAGAGGCAATGTAAACTTTGTATCATCCATACTTGAATCAATATACATCATTTATATATACTTGTTGTTGTTGTTTCTACACAGTAAGCAAATACCCAAACACCCCTTTATTTTTCTGCACGTACAAAACCAAAAACATCCATGTTAAGATACAATCAATATGCAAAGAACACTTGGCCTAGTGGAACTCGTTTCCATCAGTGGCATCAGAGACAAGATTCAAAGTCTTGGGAAAGGCCAAGTGCAAGTGGTTCGTTGCCATACAAACCACGTAGGAGAATTTCTTACGAGACCAAGGATTTACTCAAGAAGAGATTGCTTGAAATTGAAGCACACAACGCTTCAAAGGGATACGAGGCTGTAACGAGGAAGGAAAAGAGAGCAAGGTGTTATGCCTGTAGAAAACGAGGGAACTATTTTTGGAAGTGCCAAGACAACAAAATCCCAAACCATACGAATACAAAGCAGGAAGAAGCAAAACCAAAGTTCCCTGAAAACGTCCATGTCAAAACATCCTACATGATCAAAGGGACGGACTACGCAAATTGGAACCATATATGGTACATTAGCGACACATATAACAACCATATGTGCCCAACAAAGTCATTATTCAGGAAACTCAAACCGAAATTTTTGATGGAAGGGAAGGAGGAAGATGAGAAAAATTTTATTTTCTCATATGGTATAGGAGAAGCGCTTGTTGAGACAAACGAGAAGAAGATGGTAATCCCATGTGTTTCGTATACACCGGAGGCAAGTTTAAACGTGCTTAGTGCCAAACAACTTTTGGCACAAGGTTTCGAAATTACTTACGAATACGACTCGTGTAAAGTCTCTTACATGTTTGAGGAAGAAGAGATAGGGCACGACAAAGGAAAGAATGTCGAAGTGGAGTCAAGTTCGATGGTCAAAGAGCAAGGCAGATTTTTGGAAAATTACTACGATTCAATTGATCGAAAAGACGCTTGCATGAATATAAAGGGATTAGAAGATCTCGAATGGAAGGAGGGGATGATCCATGATTATTTGGATAGCGAATTCTTAAGCATGAATGGAACTCTCTACGTAATGAAGGTTAATTCATTTAAAAAGTTTATTTAGTTTTTAATCATGATCGAAGATGATAATTATGTATACAAGAATTGGAACGTTTTAAACAAACATTTTGAAGAAATGGTAAAATGGTTTTACCAAGTCTATCTTGGTCGAATCATGGTGGAACCCTTGCCCCCCGTCATCAATATCGATTTACTCGGTCTTTATAAGATAAAAGGTAGTCTAGGAGGCTATCTTGGAGAAACGTTTGGTAACAAATGGGGAGATGTTGCACTAATAGACGGTCTAGAACGAGAACAAGATGAGGAATTAAGAGAATGTTACAAGAAACACATTGACTTAATAAGGTGTTATTTCGAGACTACATTACGAGCTCGAGGCAAGGACAAACTTGTGATAGCCAAGAAGGAAGGCTATGGGAAGAACCCAAAGATTGAAGATGGGTCGAATGGGCAGTGGTAAAATGAAGGAAATGCACAAGTAAAAGTTCTCAAGACGCATGGCAACGAGGATGTTTGGACGGACGAGAAGGATACACCAAGAGGATGATTTCGAAATCATCAAGTTGAAGAAAAAGATGGATGACGGAAAAAGACTTACACATTAAGGGGGACATTTTTGGTTTAACGTTTGAAGTCTTTTGTTATTTATTTAGAACGATAAATATGTACTTATGTTTGCAAGATAGAACGTATAATTATGTATAGTTTTAGTTTGGCAAAAGCCTGGAACATGTATGGGCTTTGGGCCAAAACGGGTCATAATGGTCACTGCTAACCCATTGTGACTTTTAGATTTAGGATACGCCTCTTAGGTTTAAAGAATCATTATAACTGCTTTTGTGGTGACGTTTCAAAACGTATAAATAGGGAGAGGCAATGTAAACTTTGTATCATCCATACTTGAATCAATATACATCGTTTATATATACTTGTTGTTGTTGTTTCTACATAGTAAGCAAATATCCAAACACCCCTTTATTTTTCTGCACGTACAAAACCAAAAACAGCCATGTTAAGATACAATCAATATGCAAAGAACATGTAACATATTGGATTTCACAAACACACTAAACCACAAGATTAAGTAGGCGTATAAAAGAGGTTTTAGAGAGAGAAAGTTAGAGGTTGGGAACTTTAGTGAGAGAAAGAAAAATCTTATTATTAGCTCCAACTCTCTACCTTAGAAGGTAGAGAGTATTTATAGTACTTACATAAATCGCCACCTACGGGCTGTGGATCAGGCATACAGTGGGTAAAGACCCGTCCGTCCTCCACGGTTTTACTTAACTAAATACTACTTAACTTGTAATAATCTATGACTGCGAGCTTTCTAATGATTACATATACTTGAGGTGACCGACTCTTTATTAACTGGATTTACTAAATCCTAACAATCTCCCCAAGGAGGTCACCTCAAACACATGTTAAAATTACATTGAATACAAACAGATATTACATTATAAATTGTTCTTGCATTCTTGATGTAGGACTTTGCTCAAGCTTGTAGTCATCGATTCTTCCTTATTGCATGTTTGGTTAATCCAAGTGGAGGTCTTTAAGCGATCCACGTGATCTTTGAGTTTGAGCCGACTTTTAGATCATCGGCAATCATAAATCTCGACTCATCCATTGTGGTGTTGGTATTATGTGATGTTGTGACTTTTGGACCGACATGCTCATATTTTGTATCATGATTTCTTCTCATCAGAGTAGCGAAAGCTTTCGTTGATTCATGATATAGGCAGCAGCGTAGCAGAAGCATGGAGTGAGAATATCAGAGTCATTGATGCACTAATCATGATTTCTTTTGAAATGAATATGATGTGTGAGCATGCGGCTATGGATTGACCGCTTCATTCGATCACCGCGAACGCCGGGCGTACTCGCATACAACAGATTAGCAATAAAGTGCACGAAAGTGTCTTTGATCACTTCGTTGAATTGAGGTACACGCCCACGGTTCCTCGTTGATCGAGACAATCGCCGTGATCGGTATAATTCAAGAATTTCCTTGACGGGGTTTCGCATTTGTTCTAGTTGTTCTCAAACCGAACGTCTCAAAGAAGACAACACGGAGTGAGTGAACCAAATAATTGAGATTCACCGATTGATAAGAAGAGATTTGAAAAACAATCGTGTATCGCTCAATAGAAATTGTGTTTGCAATACAACGAAGGTTTTAATTGAAATCAATTATCAATCATAAACACCTTTTATTTTGAAATATTTGTACACGATCGATGTGCTAAAGAAAAGAGTTTTTAAGCACAACGACGGTTTTTCAAAGGCATCCGTCAATCCATAACCGAACCGTGATTGATTCAAAGATTGAATCGCCCATTGTTTCATTCGGTTGTCACATGGTTGATCTATTGGATAGATCTCACATGCCACCCACCGTGAGCTTGTTTGATGTTGGCTCGAAGGCTTTCCATCTTCATTGTGAAAATGTATGCATATCGGTCGGATGTTCGCAATACCACAAGGATAATGCGTGGGACTCATAAGATATAATCTCTTTCCACATTGTGTGAAACAGAGTCTTCATTGAAAGTGTCCTAATGAGATTTATTGATGATCTCGTGGCTCTAGATTCAATTGTGCATATTTGGTTCCTATCTGGGAGACTAGGAGAGGGTCTCCTTCTTCAATATCAACAATCTCTAAGAGAAAGTCGATAGATAATGTCGGTTCCCGTGAGAATGAAACAAGCCCTTTTAAGAGGAACTTGAGTGGTTTGGGAAGTTGTAGTGCGGTGCGTCCTTTGGGTCCATGACGTCTTGTCTTCAATACCGTGTTACCTTAGTATACACCAATAGCATATGTATTGAACCCGTTCTCGCCCTAAGGTTGAATTATTGGAGGGCTATTTCTTTTCACCCTTTTCACATTCAATTCTTTTCATTCTTCAACCCTTCATGCTTACCGAGACTTCATAACTAGAACCTTGTTGGGTTTGTTCCAACTACTAGCTGTCTCGATCGGCACTCTTCCCATATTCTCATTTTTCTCCTTTTTTTTCATAATACCTAAGGACTCTACACTATCTAGTGGATTATCCCTGGGTAGATCCCTCCGGTTCTAGCGGATCATGGGAACAAATACCTAACCTTATCAACCTTATATCACCATACATACAGTAAATTTGGTCGGTCTATTTGGTATTGTTCATCTGCCATTGGAACCAATTGAAAACCATTTGAAAATCAATCCAGATACTTGTGATATATTATCAAAGCATTTTGTACCTGAATTGTTTTTGATAATTTTTTGAAGCAGAGCTCCCCCTCAACATGTGCATCACGCATCATTTTGTAATGGAAATAATTTTCATCTTTAAGGGATTGGCTTGCATCTAAGAGTAGTTATATGAAGAATGTGGTTTTCAAAATAGTTGCTCCCCTTTAATATGTGCATGAAAATTTGAAGAGATGTTTTGCACATATTAGGAAAAGACTGCACATTGAAATAAATTGATCACGTTTCAAATCTTAGTGGTTTAAGATAGATGCTCCCCCTCAACATGTGCATGGAAATTTGAAATCGTTTGGCACATGTGGGAAGGAGAGCTTGTACATCCTTATAAAACCATTTACCGAATTATCAGATTAAATCCAATTTAAATAACAAATTCTCCCCCGATCACAATTATGAAATCATTTGAGATTTGTGATCTCTGTAGATTTAAATTTATTTTGAAATCTTTTAAGGAGAATTGTGACTTGATTATGAAAATGTTTTAGCTGATACGGATCGGATTTTGAGACTTTAAACTCCATTGATTAAACATGCATGATTATCTTTTGACAAACAATTGTATGACAAATAACCTTTTTTGATTTAATTGAAATCATTCTCCCCCTCAATCAATGACATAAGTTGTTGATTGAGAGATAGATGTTTTTGACAAATAATGAGTCCAGATGATTTTCAAAAATAGAGTCTGAGTTATTTTTCAAAGCAATTGGGTTTCATTAGATAGTAAGTAAGTGTTTATAGAATAAGAGCATGAGTTTTGAAAAACAAGACAAAGCATGGCTCTGTTCTTTCTTTGAAAAGCGGGTTATTGCCTGAAATGACAATAAACCATTTTTTTCACTTTCTCCCATTTTTTTTTAAACATTCGAACAACATCTAAAGTCCCGTGTCATTCTTTGAATGACAGCACAAAGACTGTAGATATTATCAAATTGAGAAAAACATGACAAAAAGACAATATTTTTGGAATTTTTCAAGATTTTTTATTTTTATTTTTATGGGATTTTTTTTTTTTTTTTTTAATTTGCTTTTTGAAGGTTTTGAAATTTTGTATTTTGTTTTTCGAATAACTATTTACAAGAGATAGATGAAGAAAGACCTTTACTCATCATTTTCCTCTTGAGGACGTTTGAGTGTTTCCGGTTGTAGGCTCCTAAGACCAAGTCGTGGAAGGATAAACTCAAACGTTCTCTAGGAAGAGCTTTGGTGAAGATGTCGCTAAGCGGTATTCGGTCCTCACAAAGTATAGTTCCACCACACCGTTTTCAACTTGCTCCCGATGAAATGATGTCGAATGTCGATGTGCTTTGATCTTGAGTGTTGTACGTTGTTGCATGAGAGAGCAATAGCACTTTTATTGTCACGATCTGAGGGATTTTGTTGAATTCAAAGCCATAGTCGATAATTGGGATCTCATCCATAAGATTTGAGCACAACAAGGTGACATGGCTATGTATTCAACCTCTGTAGAGGAAATAGAAGTACTCATTTGCTTCTTTGAAGACCACTCACAAGCTTATCACCTAAAACCGAGCACCTCCGGACGTGCTTGATGTGTATCTTGACATCCCGCATGATCAAGCATCTGCATAGGTCGTTAGTGACATACCGGTGTCCTTCGGTACCAAAGTCCCATATTGATGGTTCCTTGGAGATTACGAAGACCCGTTAATGACTTCAAGGTGCTTTTGGTAGGCTTAGCCTAATATCTAGCGCACATGCAAACAATGAACAAGATGTCAGTGCGCTAGCTGTGAGGTACATCAAGGATCCAATCATACTACGATATTTCGTTTGGTCAACCATGATCCCCGAGTGGTCCTCATCTAGTTTAGTACATTCTATCATGGAGTGTCAACGAGGTTCACTAGAATCAAATCCAAACTTCTTTAAAATCTCATTTGTATATTTAGATTGATTTATAAAAATGCCTCCGGACTTTGTGAAATTTGTAATCCCAAGAAAATGACATTTCTCCCATCATTGACATTTGAAATTTAGAACCCATTTCACTTGAAAACGGTCACATTCATTGGGGTTAGTCGAGGCAAAATGATATCATCAACATATATTTGAACGTGAATTAAATGTTTGCACGACTTTACGGTGAACAATGTCGGATCAACTGCTCCTTTCTTTGAATCCGGTAGATAGAAGAAACTTTGATAGCGTATCATACCAAGCCCTTGGAGCTTGCTTCAACCCGTAAAGAGCCTTCTTCAAACGATAGATGTGAGTAGGATGCTCGGATTCACAAAGCCTTCAGGTTGGGCGACGATCGACTTCTTTAAGATCTCCGTTATGAAAAGCCGTCTTTACATCCATCGATATACAACCATGTTCTTACTTGCAAGATTAGCCAAGAAGATTACGATTGCCTCGATATGAGCAACTAGAGCAAATGATTCTTTAAAGTCAATACCCTCCTCTTGACGGTATCCTTTGCAACCAATCGAGCCTTGGTCTTTAAAACATCACCATGTTCATCAAGTTTTACTTTGAAGATCCACTTTAGAGCAATGATCATTGCACAACTGGAGCAGTACTAATTCCCATACATCTAGTCGATCAAACTCATGAATTTCTTCTTGCATGGCATTGAACCATTGTCTTCATTCATGGCGTTTTCACGTCTTTTGGTTCGATCTTAGAGAGTACGGAATTGAAGAAGCACCATAAGGCATCGGTTGCAAGTTGTTTCCGTGTGGATCTTTGGACGAGAGGTTTCAATGATGTTGTCCAATGGATGATCATGTGTCCATTTCCTAAGATGTTCATGTGGTTGTTGATGAGGAACTAAAGTAGCGAGTCTATATCTCCGATGACGATGGTTCGATGATGATTCAGAGCAAATATGTTTTCAAAGGGTTCATCTTACGGAGGAGCAAAGGGTTTTCATCATCTCGTAATGCTGACACCATTTCCATTGTGTACACTCGATGATTGATGATTTGTTGATGAGACAGTGATCGCAGCAGCGCTTCTTGACTTAATCATATTGAGACCGAAGGGTTGACTTCATTCACGTGGATAGGAGCGACCTCTGCTGATAGAATTGACATTTCATCGAGATTCGGTTCATAGTGTTCATCAAACATTGGATCAAACAATTTCTTTAAATCATCTTGATGGAGGTACATATGGAGTTGTTGGTGAGTGATTAGACACAAGAGTAGGCGATAGGACTACTTGAGAAAGGTTGAAATGCGGGTCCAGAACTGGATTGTCCTGGAGCCATTTGACCGGTCAGCTCATTGAACGTAACGTGAATTGTTTCCATGATATTTCGGGTTCTCTTGTTGTAGATTTGGTATCCTTTTCTGTTAGGTGCATAACCTACAAATACTCCAATGTCCGCCTTAGCTCTTAATTTACCTAAATCTTGACCATCATTTGTTGGATATCACAAAGCACCAAACACACGAAGGTAGGAAAGATCAGGTTTTCGTTTATGGACAAGTTCATATAGAGTTTTTCCATGAGAGGTGTGTATAAGGGAATGATTTTGGGTGTAACAAGCAGTGGCAATGGCTTCAGCCCATAGAAACATTGGAACCTTTGAATAAATTAGCATTGTTCTTGCGGCTTCCACAAGAGTTCGATTTCGTCTTTCAACTACACCGTTCTGTTGAGGAGTTCGTGGAACACTTCTTTGATGACTGATGCCAACACTTTCATAAAACTGAATTAAGTCTTTGTTAACGAACTCTGTGCCATTGTCAGTGTAGGATATTGGATTTCACAAACACTCTAAACCATGATCAAAGTAGGCGTATAAGTATGTTAGAGAGAGAAAGTTCTAGTGAGAGAAAGGAAGAGAGTTGGGAACTATAGTGAGAGAAAGAAAATATTATTATGAGCTCCAACTCTACCTTGGGAGGTAGAGAGTATATATAGTCTTACATAAACGCCACACAACGGGTCGTGGATCGGTATCTGATGGGTAAAGACCGTCCGTCCTCCACGGTGTTACTTAACTAAATACTACTTAGCTTAAAATAACTACGACTACGAACTTTTAACGATTACATATACTTGAGGTGACCGACTCTTTAATACCTAGAATTTCTAATTCCTAACAATCTCCCTAAGGAGGTCACCTCAAACATATACTAAAATTACATTGAATACAAACAGATATTACATTAACAATTGTTCTTGCATTCTTGATGTAGTACTTTGCTCAAGCTCGTAGTCATTGATTCTTCTCATTGCATGTTTGGTTAATCCAAGTGGAGGTCTTTTCTTGATCCACGTGATAATAAATTTAAATCCACTTTTGAGATCATCAACCGACAAAAATCTACGAGACATCCATTGTGGTGTTGGTATTATGTGATGTTGTGACTTTCGGACCGACATGCTCACATTCGGATCATGATATCTTCTCATCGAGTAGCGAAGCTTTCGTTGATTCATGATATTGGCGCAGCAGTAGCGAAGCATGGAGTGAAAGTATCGAGTCATTGATGCACTAATCATGATTTCTTTTGAGATGTATGTGATAAATGAGCATGCGGCTATGGATTAACCGCTTCATTTCGATCACCGCAAACGTGGGACGACTCGCATACAACATTAGCAATAAATCGCACGAAAGTGTCTTTGATCACTTCGTTGAATTGAGGTACACGCCCACGGTTCCCGTTGATCGAGACAAATCGCCTGTGATCAAGTATAATTCAAGAATTTCCTTGATGTGGTTTCGCAATGCTCTAGTCGTTCTCAAACCGAACGTCTCAAAGAAGACAACACGGAGTGAGTGAACCAGTGAATAGAAATCCACTAATTGATGAAAATATATTTGAAAAACAATCGTGTATTGCTCAATAGAAATTGTTTTTGCAATACAACGAAGGTTTTAATGAACATCAATTATCAATCATAAAACACCTTTTGATTTGAAATATCCGTACACGGTCGATTTGCTAAAGAAAAGAGTTTTTAAGCACAAAGACTGGTTTTTCAAAGGTATCCGTCAATCCATAACTCGAACCGAGATTGATTCAAAGATTGAATCGCCCATTGTTTCATTCAATTGTCACATGGTTGATCTATATAATAGATCTCACATGCCACCCACCGAAGCTTGTTTGATGTTGGCTCGAAGGCTTTCCATCTTCATTGTGAGTATGTTTGCATATCACTCGGATGTTACGCAATACCACAAGGATAATGCGTAGGACTCAAGATAAAATCTCTCTTCCACATTGTGTGAAAAGAGAGTCTTCAATAAAAGTGTCCTAATGAGATTTATTGATGATCTCGTGGCTCTAGACTCAACATGTGCATATTAGGTTCTGTGTCAAGACTAGGAGAGGGTCTCCTTCTTCAATATCAACAATCTCTAAGAGAAAGGATAGATTATGTAGGTTCCCCTGTGAGAATGAAACAATCCCTTTTAAGAGGAACTTGAGTAGCTTGGGAAGTTAGTGCGGTGCGTCACTAGGTCCATGACATCTTGTCTTCAATACCGATGTTACCATCGGTAGCATATGAATTGATCCGGTTTACGCCTAAGGTTGAAAATATGGAGGGCTATTTGTTTTCACCCTTTCTCATTCAATTCTTTTAATTCTTCAACCCTTGATTGCTTACCGAGACTTCATAGCAAGAACCTTGTTGGGTTTGTTCCAAGACTCGCCTGTCTCATCCGCACTCTTCCCATATCTCATTTTCTCCTTTTATCATCATGCCTAAGGACTTCTACACTAACTAGTGGATTGTCCTCGGTAGATCCCTCCGGTTACGGCGGATCATGGGAACCAATACCTAACCTTATCATCCTTATATCACCGTACATAAAGTAAATTTGGTCGGTCTATTTGGTATTGTTCATCGCCATTTGAACCTATTGAAAACCATTTGAAAATCAATCCGGATACTTGTGATATATTATCTAAACATTTTGTACCGAATTGTTTTTGATATTTTTAGAACAAGTGCTCCCCTCAACATGTGCATCAAATGTTTGAAATCGTTTTGCACACGGAGGCAAGAGGAAGAATTAACTTCTTTGATTACCATTTTCTAAAGATATCAACATCACTTCCTAATCAAGACAAGTAGATAAAGCATTTTTGGGAAGGATGAGGTTTTCATAAGTTTGCTCCCCAAGTTATGTGCCTCGAGATTTGAAAAGAGTTTTGCACATACTAGAGGAACCGCACATGAGATAAGTGATCACGTTTCAAATCATAGGTTTAAGATAGATGCTCCCCTCAACATGTGCATGGAAAATTTGAAATCGTTTGTCACATGTGGGAAGGATAGCATGTACATCCTTATAAAACCATTTACCGAATTATCGTTTAAATCCAATTTAAATCACACATTCTCCCGGATCACAATTATCAAATCATTTGAGATTTGTGATCTCTTATTGATTTAAATTGATTTTGAAAGCTTTTAAGGGAATTGTGACTTGATTATGAAAGCGTTTTAAGCGATAAGGATCGGATTTTAAGACTTTAAACTCCATTGATAAAACATGCATGTATATCTTTTGAAAACAATTTAATGCCAAATAACTTTTAATTTAATTAAAATCATTCTCCCTCAATCAATGACATAGGTTGTTGATTGAGAGATTGATATTTTGACAAATAAGTCCAGATGATTATCAAAAATAGAGATCGAGTTATTTTTCAAAGCGTTAGTTTTCAAGCAGATAAATGTCTATAGAATCGAGCATGGAATTTTGAAAATATGATAAAGAATAGCTCGTTCTTTCTTTAAAAAATGGGTTCTTGCACGAAATGACAATAAATCATTGTTTTCTTTCTCCCAAAATAACTTTTTTTTTTTTTTTTTTTTTTTTTTTTTTTAGAATTGAACAATATCTAAAGTCCCGTGTCATTCTTTGAATGAAGACAAAGACCGTAGATATTGTCGAACCGAGAAAAAGCATAACAAATTGACAATATTTTTTGAAGATTTTTCGAATTTTTCAGATTTTTATGGATTTTGAAGGTTTTATAATTTTGTATTTTGTTTTTCGAATAGATATATACAAGAGATAGATGAAGATAGACCTTTACTCCTCGTCTTCCTCCTGAAGACGTTTGAGTGTTTCTGGTTGAAGGCTGATGAGTGTGTAAATACTCATCATTTTTGTTCCTTCTACATTGCAAAAACAGTCAAAAACACTTTGAAAAGTCTCAAAAGATGTAAAAATATTTAGGCGTATTTTATGCAATAATTGTCAAAATCTAGTCCCTGGTTATTCAAAACATGTAATTTTTCATAAAAGGCCCTCAGGGATTTTCAAGTTGTCAAAATTACCCTTATAAAGTCTAGTTTTGCAAAATGACAACTTGAGTCCTTGGAATTTTAAAGATTGACAGAAATTACCCCGGGACATTTTTGATTTGAAAATTATTATTTTTGGTCCTTGGGAAAATTAAACTTGTCATAATTGGTCCCTATGATGAATATTGGATAATTACAGTTTCGGTCCCTTGGTTTTTGTGGAATTGCAGTTATGGTCCTTGTGATTAAAATACCAAACCCTTTTCCCCTTGAACCCCCACTTCACCTTGAACCCCCAACCACTTGACCTCCCTCTCAATGTGACCCATCACCCACGAATAAAAATACCCACCCATTTGTTTTCCCTCCTCCTTCTTCTTTCTCTTAAACCCAGAAGCTGCAACCCATCTTTACCCAAAATCCCCAAACCCCAAACACTCAACCTCACCCTTAATCCCTTTTATCTAGTCCACCCCAAATCCTAAACCCACTCACTCATCCTCTCCTTCTCCCAAGATGTCCAAGTCATCAATCTTGGCTACAAGAAACCCCACCAATGGCTCAGATTGCTTCTAAATGGTACCTACTTATTCAATGGTGAAGATTGGATGGGAGAAAGCACACATGTGGAGCTTGACTGATTTCACTCACAAAACAAACACAAACAAGTGAAGACTTGAAGAGAGTGAAGACCATGAAACCCTAGATAATTGTAGTATAAAAGCTCCTTTGTAGCCAAAGTTATAAGGCACCCTAGTTTAGTTTTAACTTAGTTTTCTTTCTTTCAAAATTCGTATTGTAGTGTTTTATTTTAGTAATGAAAAAGTTTCTTTTTATCAGTTCTGTTACATAGGAATTTATTTACTGTTTGTTAATGCTCATTGTGTCTTAAGTTACTCTTTTAGATTGCTAGCTCAACTTTTACAAAAGGAATAGCCAAACTTAGTTTTTTTTCTTTTTTTCAAAACAGTTTCAAGCATTTTCCACCCATAAAGGGGTGTTTGTTTTAAGTTCTAAAATGGTCAAAAAGATGTTTTTCACCCGTTTGACTGGTTGAGTCAAAGCTCTTTTTATAAGTCATGTAAGCTTAGAAGGTTAGAATCTATTTTTACCAAGTTGTCTATAAGTTTAATTAGCAAAAAAGGCTCTCTTTTTCTGAATTCAGGACTGGACAGGACAGCTTATAAGCTGTTGTTCTCGGTATTTTTTTTAGCTTATTTCAAGTTTAAAATTGGCAACATTGGTTTCTCTCAAGTCTTGATGTTCCTAACTCAAACTGGGTTCAGTTAGATGCACCAAAGAGTCCTCTAGCATAGTTAAAGTTGAAGTCAAAATATGTCTTTTCATGGGTTTTTGGTTCTGCACCAGCAGCCAAAACAGCCCAAACCATGCTGAACTCGGCTTATTTTCAAGCTATCAACAGCTCATCCTTGGGTCCACTTTGTTTTACTTGCATCTTTGTTAATCTAACTTTGTGTTTTTAGTTTTTGTTGGCTTGAGAAATCACCCTTGCAGCTTAAGAAGTAAGCCAAAAGGAGAACCCACAGGCTGTTTGCAGCCTGCTGCACCACAGGTCATGTCTCAATTTTTACCTTATCAGTAGATTGTAACTAGCTTATTTAGGAAATTAATTAGTTCTAGTAGCTTATATTAGATCCTTTAGGAGTTAGCTTATTCAGTTCTCATTAGGACTCCTTTAGTGGTTATTTTCCCTTAGTCTCAGTTTAGGATTTCCCATAGTTTAAGCTCAACAACCAACTGATTTCCCACTAGTTTAGCTTAATCTCCCTACTGTTTATCCTTGTAATGTAGCTTAGTTTACTTATCCTTAGCTTATTCATAACCCCCACTGCTTATTTGCATTTTTACTTGATGCTAGATTGATTAACTTGGTTCAATTTTTGCTTCAAATATTGGTTAAAGAGTGTTTGGTAAAATCTGTCCAAATCAGCCACAATGAGCTGTTTATAACAGATGATTGTAAGTTTTCAAAGAAAAAGTTTTCACAAAAATCTTTTATTTTGATTGCATCTAGAAGTTTTAATAAACAGATCCAAAAAGAAAATGTTTTGCAAAAAGGGTGGGAGGCAGGCTCGAACCTGAGACCTCCCAGCCTTAGAAAGTGTTAAGTGCACCTGGATTGCCAGTTGCCCTTGGGACTTCTATTGGTCATATCTCACCTTGTTTAATTCTTAACAACACTTTGTAGTTTCAACTTTTCAGCTTATTGGGCTTATTTACAGCTGATTTTCAAAAGCGACCACCATTTTTTGCAATTTTCTTAGAACCAAAGATAAATCAAAGTACTTTCGTGAATTTTTGATTTTTCCTAAATAGTTTAGTATTTTAATTAATTAATTAGATTAAAATAGATTTTAATTGTAGTAATTAATTTAAAAGTCAAAAAAATACCCGGTCTTTTTCTAAAATTATTTTTAGTCAATTAGAACGTAGGAAAATTGATTTCACACCCGTAGCCCTTAAATTTCAAAATTTTTACGTTTATGGCTCGGGTTGTTTGCCGGTTTTTGCGTTTTTACGTTTTAGCACCCTAGGACTTAGTTTAGCTTCGTTTTATCATTCCTTAGGCTTAGTAATAGTTAATTTGTAGTTTCTTAGGGTTCCCTTGCCTTAATTACTTTCCCGTTAAATAATTTGTAGAAAACGTAATTCAAATCAAACAAATCATTAAAACCAATTCAAGTTCAAATCACGAAACTCAACGAATCCTTCTATTTCACACCTCGTTGGGACACGACCCGGGAAATCACTTTTCCGGTATCACTTTTATCACACCGAAGATTTGATCGTTAACCCTTTCCTAAAGGGTTAATTTGTCGAATTTTACGGTTATTTTGATATACGTTGATATTGTGTTTTCACCACTCACTTTACACGAATCAAAGGCTTTTCAATCCAAGACGTGGAAGAATAAACTCAAAACGTTCTCTTGGAAGAGCTTTGGTGAAGATGTCGCTAAGCGATATTCGAGACCTCACAAAATAGAGTTCCACCACACCTTTTCCACTTGTTCCCGATGAAATGATGTCGAATGTTGATATGCTTTCTTTGTTGAGTGTTGAACGTTGTTGCATGAGAGAGCAATAGCACTTTTATTGTCACGATGCAGAGGATTTTGTTGAATTCAAAGCCATAGTCGATAATTGAGATCTCATCCATAAGATTTGAGCACAACAAGATGACATGGCTATGTATTCACTCTATAGAGGAAATAGAAGTACTCATTTGCTTTTTGAAGACCACTCACAAGCTTATCACCCAAAACCGAGCACCTCAGGACGTACATCGACGTGTATCTTGACAACTCGCATGATCGGATCTCGCATAGGCCGTTAGTGACATACCGTGTGTCCGGGTACCATAGTCCCATATTGATGGTTCCTTGGAGATACCGAAGACCCGCTTAACCGCTTCAAGGTGCTTTTAGTAGGCTTAGGCGATATCTAGCACACATGCACACAATGAACAAGATGTCGGTCTACTAGCCGTGAGGTACATCAGGATCCAATCATACTACGATATTTCGTTTGATCTACCATGATCCCGAGTGGTCCTCATCCGACTTGGTTCGTTCAATCATGGGAGTGTCAGCAGGTCACTAGAATCAAATCCAAATTTCTTTAAAATCTCATTTGCATATTTAGATTGATTTATGAAAATGCCTCCGGACTTTGTGAAATTTGTAATCCCAAGAAAAATGACATTTGTCCCATCATTGACATTTGAAATTTTGAACCCATTTCATTAGAAAACGATCACATTCCATTGGGTCGGTCGAGGCAAAAATAATATCATCAACATAAATTTGAGCGTGAATTAAGTGTTTTCCGACTTTCGGTGAACAAAGTAGGATCAACTGCTCCTTTTTTGAATCCGGAGATAGAAGAAACTTTGACAACGTATCATACCATGCTAAAGGAGCTTGCTTCAAACCATATAGGGCCTTTTTCAAGCGATAAACATGAGTAGGATGCTCAATTCACAAAACCCTCTGGTGGTCGGCGTAAACCACTTCTTTCGGATCTCCATTAAGAAATGCGGTTTTCACGTCCATCGATAAACAACCATGTTCTTGCTAGCAAGATTAGCCAAGAAGATTTCGATCGCCTCGACACGAGCAACTGGAGCAAAAGATTCCTCAAAGTCTATACCTTCTTATTGACGATAACCTTTAGCCACTAACCTAGCCTTATTTTTCAAAACATCACCATGCTCATCAAGCTTCACTTTGAAGATCCACTTAAGAGAAATGATCGAGCACAACTGAGTGGTACTAATTCCCATACATCTAATCGATCAAACTCATGAATTTCATCTTGCATGGAATTGAACCATTATCTTCATTCATAGCAGTTTAACATCTTTAGGTTCGATCTTTGAAATCTTGAGTTAAAGAAGCACCATAAGGCATCGTAGCAAGTCGTTTACAGTGGATACCGACGAGAAGGGTTTCCAATGATGTTGTCCAATGGGTGATCATGTGTCCACTTTCTAAGGTGTTCATGTGGTTGTTGTCGTGGAACGAAGTAGCGAGTTTGGATCTCCGATGAAGATGGTTCGATGATGATTCAAGAGCAAATATGTTTTCAAATGGAGCATCTTGAGAGTAGCAAAGGGATTAACTTCATCATTGATGCGAAGCAGTTCCATGATGTACATTTGAAGAATGATGATTTGTTGATGAGATCGAAGGATCGAAGATGCGCTTCTTGACTTAATGATATTAAGACTAAAGGATAGACTTCATTCACGTGAATATGAGCGACCTCTGTTGTAGGAATCGACACCTCATTAGTACTTGGATCATAAAGTTCATCAAACATAGGATCAAACAATTTCTTTAAATCATCTTCGGATGGAGGTACATATGGAGTTCTTTGGAGAAGAATTAGGTACAAGGATGAACCAATAGGACTGTTTTGAAGTGCGGGTCTGGCTGGATTGTCCAGAGCCATATTCGGTCCACTCATCGAGCGTGAACGTGAATAGTTTCCATTATATCTCGAGTTCGTTTGTTGTAGATTCGGTAACCCTTCTTGTTTGATGCATAACCAACAAAAACTCCAATATCCGCCTTAGCTCTTAATTTCCCTAAGTCTTGACCGTCATTCATAGAATAGCACAAAGCACCAAACACAAGAAGGTGGGAGAGTTCAGGTTTTCGTTTATGGACAAGTTCATATGGATTTTTGTCATAAGAGGTGTGTATAAGGGAACGATTTTGGGTGTAGCAAGCAGTGGCAATGGCTTCAGCCCATAGAAACATTGGAACTTTTGAATAAATAAGCATTGTTCTTGCGGCTTCCACAAGAGTTCGATTTCGTCTTTCAACTACACCGTTCGGTTGAGGAGATCGAGGAACGCTTCTTTGATGACTGATTCCAGCATTTTCATAAAACCGCATTAAGTCTTTGTTGGCGAATTCTGTGCCATTGTCAGTTCGAACAATTCTAACTGTATTGTTGAGTCGAACCTGATGCTGTTTGATAAGTTTGATGATGATATCCGGAGTTTCATCCTTTGTCCTCAAAAACTTCACCCAAGTAAATTGAGAGTAGTCATCAACAACTACTAGAATGTATTTCTTCCCATTTATTGTTTGCACTCTCATTGGTCCGCACAGATCCATATGAAGGGTATGAAGAACTTCCATTACTGAGTTTGTGGGTTTTGGTTTGTGAGCATATTCCATGATTTTTCCCAATTGGCAAGCTGAACAAAGATGATCTTTTCATATTTCGATCTGGGTAAGCCTCGACAAGATCCTTTCGGAAAGGTTATTAATGGTACCAAGTTCAAGTGATTGAGACAGCGATGCCATAACCATGACTTAGTTTTGAAGCCTTTGACAGCAAGCAGATTGGAGAGGACTTCATCATGTCTTCGATAGATATGGTGTATAGATTAGAACCACGGGTTCCTCTTAACAATTCTACACCATCAAGCTCTTTAACGAAGCAAGTATGTTTTCTAAAAGCCACTTCTAGATCGGAATCATAGAATTGACCAACAGAGAACAAATTATGACCAAGACCTTCCACATAATATACCCTGGAAATAACACTTTTACCCACCACATAATCTCCATAACCCATAATAGCTCCAAAATGGTCGTTCCCGAATCTAACTGTCCCGATAAATTTACTCACGAAGTTCATGAGCCGTGACCGGTCTCCAGTTATATGCTTGGAGCGACTGAGTCCAGTACCCGAGCGATTTGAACGATCTGCGGTTGAACACGAGACAAGAATGGATAAGCGGATAATTGGGATTCCCATGCAAGAATGGGTTCCATTTGGTTAGTAACAATGGTTGGAACACCCACATCGAAATAGAAGCATTCATATCGAAATTAAGGCAATGGAATCAATATGAATAGATGCGGTACTAGTATCAGTATTAGCCCTATTCAAAGTGTGCTCACTTCTTAAGGGAATAGTTCTACCAGTAGGCATCCATTTTCTAGTGGGCATTGTCTGATTAGTCTTATGACCAACAGGTATCCAATGATAGCCTAACTTACTAAATGTTCTTCCTGTGGGTTTCCATTGTTTTCTAACTTTCTTTCGCCTTTACCTTTTTGTCTTATTAGCATGATAATTTTCATTGACAAGATTCACTAGGGATTTGACAGTATTAGACAAAGTATTCATATCATATTCATGATTAGCAACATAATTCAAGCAGACATCATTACAAGGTTTGCACATAGTGTCAGAATTCGTCTTAATTACAGTACGCCTATGGCTAATACTAGAATCAACACGATTCGTTTTATTCGCGCTCAAACTTAAAGATCCTAGGTTGGTCTTCTACTCTTTTCCAATGCACATTCTTAGCTTGCGAGGTCCTATCATTCCTTGTATTGTCTTGAGACTTTGACATGCTTGCTTTAATGTCACTGATTACTCCTGTAGAGGGAATGGGAACATTAGTTGGTTTTGCTACTATTTGCTTCACTGTTTAGATGTCTTTGGGATCCGAACTACATGTAGGCACACTAAGATTAACTTTTTAACACTTGAATTCTTTGGGATTTGAACACCTAGAGGGCACACTCGAGTTCACATTCTTAGCACTAACAGATTTGGAATCTGAACTGCTTGAAGGCACATTAGGATTCACATTCATAACATTTGTCATTGAATGACTTGCATGCTTGGCACTAGGCATAGAACACGGTATCAAGGGATTAACTTGCTCACCTAAGGTTTTAGGGAATATTGTAATTAGGCATTCTAGAAGTTCTTGAGATCGTTTGGCATATAAGCATGCATGGCCAATTGCATTATCATCTGGTTTCTCTAACTTATCCTCTTCTACAATCTCACGGAGACATTCTAGGCTGTCCTTAAGGTATGAGAAATATGTTTGAATAGCAAGTTGGTTATTCCTAAGATGAGGAGGAACATATTTCATGACAAAGCATATTTATTACGGACATGTACCTTTGATACACCATTCTCCCCATTGGTCATTGGCATCTTCCCTTTTACCTGACTCTTTAGATTCTCAATTTCTTTTTGTAACGAGGCTACCGTTTCGTTATTTTTGTTACGAGTGACCTTTATAGATTCAAATAACTCATTGAAATGACGTTTAACCTTTTCATTTTCTTCAATAAAAACCTCATTTTCCTTTTGTAAAGCATTTACTAAGTTTTGAAGATGAAAGCTTTGAGAATTCTGAGAATCTAAAGGAGGAGGTATTTGGGGACCAGTCACATTGTTCTTTTCACCCTTTAATTGAGCGATTTGGGCTTTCAACTTTCTGATCGTGTTACAATGAGCTTGAATCGTTCGTCACATTTGTTTATTTGAAAAGCGCATCAAACTCGGAGCATCGAGGATGTCTTGATGTTTGAGGTTTTAACACTTTCTTTAAGATGTTGATATTTTAGTTGTAGATCAAAATGATCAACCTCTAGTTTAGAAAGATGTTTTACCAAATTATCATGGTCATCCCGATCAATTTTTTCACTTAGTTTAGAGTTTTCGATTTCAAGCTCAATGACACGATCATGGGAGACTTTTAAAGCAATGACAGTTCATGAAATCGAGAAGCGATAATAGAATAGTTAGTAGCGATGTAGAACACATCTTGAGCAATACATTCGAAATCGGGTTCTCATTTAGTGTATGCAAGTTCTTCCTCTCAATCTCATTATATTTTAGTGCTCGCTCATAGTCACTAACCTCAACTATCATTGCATCAAATTCCTTTTCCATTCCCTTAATATCGATATTTATCCCTTTTAAGACTCTCAAAGTGATCTTTTAGGAGTTTAAAGAAAGGCATGACCTCGATTAAATAGCATTCTTTTGTTTGTTCAAAACCCTTTCCCTTGATTATCCCGATGGGTGTGATCCTTTTCTTACAAGTTTTCTCAAAATCAACAAATAGTTGAAAAATAGCATATTGATGATTAAGGTCTTGCTTTTAGTAGCAATAGTTCTAGGAACTAGAAGCATTGGTGTATTGGGAGGATACACGTCGCTTTAGGCATTTTCCTAAGGGAGGTTCGTTACAACAAGATTCTCTCGCTTTTGCTTATCTAACTCCTTTTCCGAACACTTGTTCGGGTGTTAACAATGTCCGAGGCTTAAACATGTTCAAGGAAATCCAATTTTCTTTCTTGTAATCATGGGGTGTGATCTTTATTTTCTTCTCTTTACATTTAGGATCATCTAATTTCTTGTTCATCTTTTCCTAGTGACTTCATCGATTTCTTATCTTCCTCGGTGCACTCAACGCAACTAGGTTTCATCTAGGTTTAAGGATTTCATTGCCATCATAAAGAACCTTATGAGCATTTCTAGCCTCTTTGATGACCTCTGGATTTGGTTCCTCAACAAGGGGAATGCTATGCTTATCGCTTAAGACTCTATGCTTAGTGATCATGTGAGCGATCGAATGGTGTTCCTTGTATGTACAACTTGTTTTCAAGTTTGTTTTCAAAGTTTTCGATTAGAAAATCTTTCAAGAGTTTTGATTCCTTTGCATTAAATTCTTGCTTAAGCATTTTCACATTTTCTTGAAGTTCTTGTTTTTGCTTAGCGCTTTAGAAAGCTTTTCTTGCAAGGAATTTAACTCTTGTTTTAATACTTCTTCTCTAAAATTACTTTTTCTAATGATTATACGCACTTGGTCATCCATTTCCGCTCACGAGTGGTCAACTCAAGTTTTGCACGTTGTTCATAAATAGCAACACGTTCTTTATAGGCATTTAGTTCGTAAATTATAGAATCATCGGGAGCACATGCGGTGAATTCATCAAAACATAGTCATTGTTGATCGCAGAAGATGCATCACTTGGTACAACTTCACTTTCACTTTGTTTCACATATTGATTATATGGGACAACATTGATATTACCCATATTTTCAATATTTGATTCAATAGTTTCAGTTGATTGTACTTTGTCATGCATCTTTTGCACATCAGCATCGTCGTATAGTTTTAATACCTCTGAGATGAGTTTGTCATTGGATGGGCCAGCTTGTGGTGAAGATGAGACCTTGGGAGAAACCGTTGGAGAAATGCTAGCCATAAAAATTGTGTGTGCAGTAGGTCCATCATCCACATCAGAGTCGTATGCATCACAATCGGCGACTTGAAAGGCATTCGATGATTGTGACATATCTCCGAATTGGTCGCTCATCCACATCGCATCATAGGTCTTGGCATTGCCCTCAAGAAGAAACAACAACTCCTCTTCATCCAAAGCAACACCATTATCCCGAGCTTGTACAAGCAACATCTTATCTCTCAAGTAATCGCGATTCGAGGACGTTTTGGAGATGTGCGTTCCTTGCAATGTGTCCCTCACCACCACGGTTATAGCATTTGATCGGCTTAGCTTGACCTTGATTTCCATTCCTTCCTCGATTCGATTACCAACATAACCTCTACCGCCCACCTCTTCCCCGATCATCTTGTCTTTCCCGAACTGGTTGCACCACGATCCTCCCATCTCGGCGGTAGCTTGATTGTGTGGGTTAGATGTTGTTCGAGGTTGTTGTTGGTTTGTGGAGAGAATTCATGTTTTGACTAATCGGAAGAGCTAGTTGATTAATGAAGTTTCCACGTGTGCATCAAGATCGCCTTGTTTAAACATAGGATCGGGAATGAGTTTGTGATTAGCATTACCCATGGGTATGACTTGTGAGGCTTTGGTTGTGATTCCGATGTTTGAGTAGAAGGCGGTTGAGTCATTATAAGAGCTTGTCTCTCCACGGTTGGTTTTGAACCGATTAAGAATCCTTTTTCAAACATAGCATGTCTCTCATTCGAAGGAGGAAGGCATAGAGTTGCTCATAGTTTGTATTCTTCAATCCTTTAGTGAACTTCACGTAGTGACAAACTTGTGCCATTCGGGATTCATGTTGTTCACAAATTTAGAGTTCAATGAATGTTAGGCATAGTCATTCGATGTTCCTCATATCATTAACAAGCTTGTGGAATCTCATAGTACTCATAAACACTCTCATCCGGTTTCATTTTGAAGTGTTCAAATTCATCATAGAGTTGTGATTCTCCGTCTTCCATGGTTAATTCAGAATCAAGAGAAGCATCTTGACATTATCCCATACCGCTTTGCGGTGTTGTGATTAATCGACTTGTAGATATCTTTTAGAAGACCTTGAAGTACGATGTTAGAAGCCACGATATCGACATCGAATCTCTTTTTCTCCTTATCATCGAGCTCATCATATGTCTTTGGTCCATCAATTCCATAGATCATTGTTCCATCTTCATTTGTATCAATTAAGTCTCTAGTCGTCTCAACCCGATATGGTCCTTCATCAATGGATTTGAGAATGTTGACTCCATTTTCTTTTCCAAGACAAGACAATCGATTCGTTGAGCCCAAAAGTCATAGTCGATTCTGTCAAGCATGGGTGGGCAGTATCCGAGCCGGTTGCTTGAACATCCTCGACAACAGTGGAGATGATAGTAGGAACGTTTGTAGACATGTTTCAAGCTCTACGGATTTTACTATTCTTTGATTAAACCGGAAATTGATTCTTTCACGGATTTTACTAAACCAAAAGAACAACCGTAAGAATGTATCACGAAGAAGTAACAAGCCTAAATGAATAAGTACCTAACCACACAACTCGCAATTAACAACTCGCTTAAGTAATCAACTCGCTTAATAGCCAAGTCGCATCAAGATCAACTCGCAACACACCAACTCGCTTAATGAATCAAGTCGCTAAATAGCCAACTCGCTTTAGTATCAACTCGCAACACAATCAACTCGCTTGAACACTAAGTCGCTTAAATTAACTCGCTAGCGTTACAACTCGCTAAATAGCTAAGTTGCTTTAGATCTCAAGTAGCTTAAAGAAACAACTCGCTTAGAACCCAAGTCGCATAAATATCAACTCGCTAAACAGCTAAGTCGCATGTACCAACTCGCATCAAATAACAAAGCAACTCGCTTTGAAGAAAAACAAGTCCGAGACTCAACTCGCTTCGTCCTTCTTTCACAAATAACCACTTTATCAATCCAAAACAACCAAACCACAATGATTTAAGCCTTCCAATTCAAAACATAAACACATATGATAATCCTAAACACAAAAGTACAAGCAAAATTCAAACTTTAACACTAGAATTTGTCCAAATGAATCAAACTCTCCTAAACCCTTAATACCCCAAAAATCTTATGAAATCCACCAAAACAAAGAGCATGAAAGATGAGTGATCAAACCATGGCTCTTGATACCAATTGTAGGATATTGGATTTCACAAACACTCTAAACCATGATCAAAGTAGGCGTATAAGTATGTTAGAGAGAGAAAGTTCTAGTGAGAGAAAGGAAGAGAGTTGGGAACTATAGTGAGAGAAATAAAATATTATTATGAGCTCCAACTCTCTACCTTGGGAGGTAGAGAGTATATATAGTCTTACATAAAATGCCACACAACGGGCTATGGATCAGGCATACAGTGGGTAAAGACCCGTCCGTCCTCCACGGTGTTACTTAACTAAATACTACTTAGCTTAAAATAACTACGACTACGAGCTTTCTAACGATTACATATACTTGAGGTGACCGACTCTTTAATACACGAATTTCTAATTCTAACGGTCGATTCGAACAATTCGATTGTATTGTTGAGTCGAACATGAAGTCGTTTGATTAGTTTGATGATGACATTGAGTTTCATCCTTTGTCCTCAAAAACTTTACCCAAGTAAATCGAGAGTAGTCATCAACAACTACTAGAATGTATTTCTTCCCATTTATCGCTTGCACTCTCATTGGGCGCATGATCCATATGAATTGTATGAAGAACTTCCATTACTGAGTTTGTGGGTTTTGGTTTGTGGGCATATTTTGTGCTTTTACCAATTGGCAAACCGAACAAAGATGATCTTTTCATACTTTAACTGGATAATCCTCTTACTAAGTCCTTTCGGAAAGATTGTTTATAGTACCAAAGTTCGGTGATTGAGACGACGGTGCCATAGCCATGACTTAGTTTTGGAAGCCTTTGACAACAAGCAGATGGGTGAAGATTTCATCATATCTTCGATAGAGATGGTGTATAGGTTTGAACCACGAGTTCCTCTGAGAAGTTCCACACCATCAAGTTCTCTAACAAAACAAGTATGCTTTCTAAAAGCCACTTCTAGATCGGAATCACAGAATTGACCAACAGAGAACAAGTTATGACCAAGACCTTCCACATAATATACCCTGGAAATTACACTTTTACCAACCACATAATCTCCATAACCCATAATAACACCAAAATGATCGTTTCCGAATATCACAGTTCCTATGAATTTACTCACGAAGTTCATGAGCGCGATCGGTCTCCAATCATACGCTTGGAACGAAACGAGTCCAGTACCACGTAAGCGATTTGAACGATCTGCAGTTGAACACGCACAAGAATGGATAAGCGGATAATTGGGATCCCCATGCAAGAATGGGTTCCATTTGGTTAGTAATGATGATTGGAACACCCACATCGAAATAGAAGCAATGGAATCATTAGGAATAGATGCAGTGTTGGTGTCCGTATTTGACCTATTCAAAGTATGTTCACTTCTTAATGGAATAGTTCTACCAGTAGGCATCCATTTTTTAGTGGGCATTGTCTTAGCAGATTGAGGGTAGAACCGATTATCTTTATGGCTAAAAGGTATCCATTGATAACATATCTTACTAAATGTTCTTCCTGTGGGTTTCCACTATTTTCTAACTTTCTTTCGTCTTTGCCTTTTAGCCTTCTTAGCATGATTTTCAAGATTAACAATTTTAAGCGGGCATTTGACAAAGATTAGACAAAACATTCACACCACATTCATGATTAGCAATGAATTCAAGCGAGACATCATTACATGGTTTGCGAAAGTATCGAATTCGAATTAATTACATTACGCCTATGGCTAATACTAGAATCAACACGATTCGCTTTATTCAACTCAAACTTAAAGTTCCTAGGTTGGTCTTCTACTCTCTTCCAATGCACATTCTTAGCTTGAGGTCCTATCTTGCTTGGTATTGCACGGAGGCTTTGACCGCTTGCTTTAATGTCACCGATTACTCCTTTAGAGGAATTATGGGAACATTAGTTGGTTGATCTACTTTTGCATTCTGAACTAGATGTGCAAGGATCCGAACTACTAGACGGCACATTAGTGTTCACTTTCTTAAAGCTGGGCATGGAATGGTTTGTATGCTTGGCACTAGGCATAGAACAAGGCATCACAGCTTAACCTTTCGCACCTAAGGATTTAGGACATGTTGCAATCAGACATTCTAGCAGTTCTTGAGATCGTTTGGCCTGAATGCACGCAAACCTAATTTCTCTATCAAGAGGCTTATTTATGAAATCCTCTTCCAGAATCTCTCGGAGACATTCTAGACTATCCTTAAGGTGAGCACAATAGTTGTGAAACACAAGTTCATTATTCCTAATATGAGGAGGAATATATTTAACAATCACAGTATATATGCAGTCTGAGGATGACTTTGATGCAACATTCTCATTAAAAACAAGTGGCAGTTTCCCTTTTTCCTGACTCCTCAGATTGTTAATTTCTTTTTGTAAAGAGGTTATTTTTTCGTTGTTTTTGTCACGAGTGACTTTCATTGAATCATATAACTCTTTAAAGTGACGTTTAACCTTTTCATTTTCTTCTAGAAATCTCTTGTTTTCCTTTTGTAAAGCATTTACTAAGTTTTGAAGATGAAAAGTTTGAGAATACTGAGAATCTAAAGGAGGAGGCATTTGGGTGCCACTCACATTGTTCTTTTCACCCTTTAATTGAGAGATTTGGGCTTTCAACTTTCTGATCGTGTTACAATGAGCTCGAATCATTCATCACGCTTGCTAATTTCAAAAGCGCATCAAATTCGAGAATATCCAAGGATGTCTTGATATTTGAGGTTTTAACATTTTCTTTCAGATGTTGATATTTTAATTGCGAAGCAAGATGCTCAACTTCCAATTTAGAAAATTGTTTTACCAGGTTATCATGATCATCCTATTCAACTTTATCATGCAGTTTAGAGTTAGTTTTTTCAAGCTCAATGACACGATCATGGGAGACTTTCAGAGCAATAGATAATTCATGAAATTGAGAAGCATTAATGGAACAATTTGTAGCAGTGTAAAACACATCTTGAGAAATACATTCAGAAATAAGATTCTCATTCAAGGTATGCAAGTTCTTCCTCTCAATCTCATTATATTTTAATTCTCGCTCATAGTCACTAACCTCAACAATCATCGCATCAAATTCCTTTTCCATTTCTTTAATATCTAAGTCCATCCCCTTTTTAAGACTCACAAATTGACCTTTTAATTTTTAAAAAAAAGGCATGATCTCGATTAAATAGCATTCTTTAGTTTGCTCAAAACCCTTTCCCTTCGATTATCCCGGTAGGTGTGATCCTTTTCTTACAAGTTTTCTCAAAATCAACAAATAATTGAAAGATAACATATTGACTAATTAAGGTCTTGCTTTTAGTGGAAATAGTTCTAGGAACTAAATGCACCGTGTATTTGGAGGATACACGATTCTTGAAGGCATTTTCCTAAGGGGGTTGTTACAACAAGATTCTCCGCTTTTGCTTATCTAAATCCTTTTTCCGAACACTTGTTCGGGTGTTAATAACGTTTGAGGCTTAAACATGTTCAAGGAAATCCAATTTTCCTTTTGTAGTCATGGGGTCCGATAATTATGTTTTCTCTTTACATGTAGGATTGTTGAGTTTCTTATCCATTTTCTCCCTAGTGACCTCATCGATTTCTTATCTTCCTCGGTGTACTTCAAGAACTAGGTTTACGCCTAGGTTTAAGGATTTCATTGCCATCATAGATAACATTTTGAGCGACTTTTGCTATCTTACCATACTCGTGGTTGGATTCCTTTATAATGGGGATACTATGCTTATCACGAGAACTCTATGCTTCGTGATCATGTGAGCGATCAGAATGGTATTCCTTGTACGCATAACTTATTTTCAAGCTTGTTTTTCAAAGTTTTTGATTAGAAAAATCATTCAAAAGTTTTGATTCCTTAGCACCGAATTCTTGCTTAAGCATTTTAACATTTTCTTGAAGTTCTTGTTTTTGCTTAGCAGTTTTAGAAAGCTTTTCTTGTAAGGAGTTTAACTCTTGTTTTAATACTTCTTCTCTAAACTTACTTTTTCTAATAGTTTTACGCATTTGGTCATCCATTTCCTGCTCACGGGTGTATTCATCAAAAATATAGTCATCATTGACTGCAGAAGATGCATCAATTGGTACAGTCTCACTATCACTTTGTTTCGCATATTGATCATATGGGACAACATTGATATTACCCATATTTTCAATATCTGACTCAAAAGTTTCAGTTGATTGTACTTTGTCATGTATCTTTTGCTCATCAACATCATCGTATAGTTTTAATACCTCTGAAATGATTTTGTCTTTGGATGGACCAGCTTGTTGTGGTGGAGAGATCTTTGGAGAAACCATAGGTGAGATGCTAGCCATGAATATTGTCAGGCAAGGGTTCATCATCAACATCGAGTCAAATGCATCACGATCGACTATTTGAAAGGCATTCGATGATTGTGACCTATTTCCGAATTGGTTGCTCATCCACATCGCATCATATGTCTTGGCATTCCTTCAAAGAAGAAACAATAACTCTTCTTCATCCAAAGTCGCCCATTATCCCGAGCTTGCACAAGCAACATCTTATCCTCAAGTACTCTGCATTACGAGGCGTTTTGGCGATGTGCAGTTCCTTGCAATATGTCCTCACCACCACAATAGTAGCATTTGATTGGCTTTGCTTGTCCTTGATTTCCAATCCTTCCCGATTCTCGATTTCCTACATATCCTCTACCAACTCCACCTCTTCCTTGTTCGATCGCCTTTCTTGAACTGGATGCACCATAACCTTCCCATCTCGGCGGTGGCTTGATTGTGTGGATTGGATGTCGTTACGAGGTTGTTGTTGGTGTGTTGGGAGAGTTCATGTTTTGACTAATCATGAGAGCCGTTGATTAATGAAGTTTCCACACCGCATCTCGCATCGACTTGTTTGAACATTGGATCGGGAATGAGTTTGTGATTACCATTACCCATAGGTATAACTTTAGAAGCTTTGGTGGTAATTCCCACATTTGTGTAAAAGGCGGTTGAATCATTTGATGAGCTTGTCTCTCCCGGTTGGTTTTGAACCGATCCGAATCCTTTTTCAAACATAGCATGCCTCTCATTCAAGAAGGAATGCATAGAGTTGCTCATAGTTTGTATTCTTCAATCCTTTTGTTAGCTTCACAGAGGTGACAAACTTGTGCCATTCAGATTCATGTTGTTCACAAATTTTGAGTTCAATTTGAATGTTTGGCATGGTCATTTTGATGTTCCTCATGTCATTCACAAGCTTATGGAATCTCATGTAGTACTCATAGACACTCTCATCCGGTATCATCTTGAAGTGTTCAAATTCATCATACGATTGTGATTCTCTCTTCTATAGTTAATTCGTAACCGAGAGAAGCATCTTGACATTATCCCAAACCGCATTGGCTTGAGATTGTGATTGATCGACTTGTAGATGTCTTTTGGAAGACCACAGTAGTATGATGTTTGAGGCCACGATATCGACATCAAACCTCTTTTTCTCCTTATCATTGAGCTCATCATATGTCTTTGGTCTATCTATTCCATAGATCATTGTTCCATCTGCAGCAGATCAATTAAGTCTCTTGTAGTCTCAATCGATAAGGTCCTTCATCAATAGACTTGAGAATGTTGACTCCGTTTTCCTTTCCAAGACAAGACAATCGATTCGTTGTGCCCAAGAGTCGTAGTAAGTTCTATCAAGCATAGGTGGACGAGATCGAACCACCGCTTGAACATCCTCGACAACGATGGAGATGATTGTAGGTACGTTGGTAGACATGTTAACAGATTACACGAGATTTTAAAACTCTATGATTAAACCGGAAATAGATTCTTTCACGGATTTTACTAAATCAAGAGAAAACCGTATTACAACCAAACGTTCAACCAAGTCTCTAAGAAACCTTGAACCAAGTCGCTAAGCACCAAGTCACTGAGAATTATGACAACAAGTCGCTAAGCACCAAGTCGCTACAAATTTTGACAGCAAGTCGCTAAGCACCAAGTCGCTAAGTCGTCAAGTCGCTAAATAGCAACTCGCTAAGGTTCAAGTCGCTAACACCAAGTCGCTAATAAAACTTAAGTACAAGTCGCTAACAAAATTGAAAGCAAATCGCTACCTTCACCAAGTCGCTACCCGTAGTGGAGAATCCACTAAGTGTCTTTGTTTGTCGGCTTGTCTCAATAGACAAGTCGCTAAGACCAAGTCGCTACCAAAACCACTATAACTCGCTACCTTTTCTTTCAAGCAAGTCGCTACGATGAATATCACAACGAGAACCAAGTCGCTACCAAGAAAAACTTCAAAAACACACTTTTGAATCCAAAACAAGCTCAACCACAGTGATTCAAGCTTACCAAATCAAAACCTAAACACTTATGATGATCCTAAACACAAAAGTACAATCAAAATCCAAGCTTTAACACAAGAAATGATCCAAATGATGCAAAAACCACTAAACTTTTTAAAACTAAAAAACCATCTAAAAACCACTAGAAATCCAAGGATATGTAAGAGATGATCTAACCATGGCGCTCTGATACCATTTGTAACATATTGGATTTTACAAACACACTAAACCACAAGATTAAGTAGGCGTATAAAAGAGGTTTTAGAGAGAAAGTTAGAGGTTGGGAACTTTAGTGAGAGAAAGAAAAATCTTATTATGAGCTCCAACTCTCTACCTTAGAAGGTAGAGAGTATTTATAGTACTTACATAAATCGCCACCTACGGGCTGTGGATCAGGCATACAGTGGGTAAAGACCCGTCCGTCCTCCACGGTGTTACTTAACTAAATACTACCTAACTTGTAATAATCTATGACTACGAGCTTTCTAATGATTACATATACTTGAGGTGACCGACTCTTTAATAACTGGATTTACTAAATCCTAACAGAACACTTGGCCTAGTGGAACTCGTTTCCATCAGTGGCATTAGAGACAGGATTCAAAGTCTTGGGAAAGGCCAAGTGCAAGTGGTTCGTTGCCATACAAACCACGTAGGAAAATTTCTTACGAGACCAAGGAATTACTCAAGAAGAGATTGCTTGAAATTGAAGCACACAACGCTTTAAAGGGATACGAGGTTGTAACGAGGAAGGAAAAGAGAGCAAGGTGTTATGCCTATAGAAAACGAGGGCACTATTTTTGGAAGTGCCAAGACAACAAAATCCCAAACCATACGAATACAAAGCAGGAAGAAGCAAAACCAAAGTTCCCTAAAAACGTCCATGTCAAAACATCCTACGTGATCAAAGGGATGGACTACGCAAATTGGAACCATATATGGTACATTAGCGACACATATAACAACCATATGTGCCCGACAAAGTCATTATTCAGGAAACTCAAACTGAAATTTTCGATGGAAGGGAAAGAGGAAGATGAGAAAAAAAATTATTTTCTCATATGGTATAGGAGAAGCGCTTGTTGAGACAAACGAGAAGAATATGGTAATCCCATGTGTTTCCTATACACCAGAGGCAAGTTTAAACGTGCTTAGCGCCAAACAACTTTTAGCACAAGGTTTCGAAATTACTTACGAAGAGGACTCGTGTAAAGTCTCTTACATGTTTAAGGAAGAAGAGATGGGGCACGACAAAGGAAAGAATGTCAAAGTGGAGTCAAGTTCGATGGTCAAGGAGCACGACAGATTTTTGGAAAATTACTACAAGTCAATTGATCCAAAAGACGCTTGCATGAAAATAAAGGGATTAGAAGATCTCGAATTGAAGGAGGGGATGATCCATGATTATTTTGATAGCGAATTATTAAGCATGAATGGAACTCTCTACGTAATGAAGGTTAATTCATTTAAGAAGTTTATTTCGTTTTTAATCATGATCGAAGATGATAATTTTGTATACAAGAATTGGAATGTTTTAAGCAAACATTTTGAAGAAATGGTAAAATGGTTTTACCAAGTCTATCTTGGTCGAATCATGGTGGAACCCTTGCCCCCCATCATCAAAGGTATAAATATCGATTTACTCGGTCTTTATAAGATAATAGGTAGTCTAGGAGGCTATCTTGGAGTTACGTTTGGTAACAAATGGGGAGATGTTGCGCTAATACACGGTCTAGAACGAGAACAAGATGAGGAATTAAGAGAATGTTACAAGAAACACATTGACTTAATAAGGTGTTATTTTGAGACTACATTACGAGTCCGAGGCAAGGACAAACTTGTGATAGCCAAGAAGGAAGGCTATGGGAAGAACCCAAATATTGAAGATGGGTCAAATGGGCAGTGGTCAAATGAAGGAAATGCACAAGGGCAAGTTCTCAAGACACATGGCAACGAGGATGTTTGGACGGACAAGAAGGATACACCAAGAGGATGATTTCGCAATCATCTAGTTGAAGAAAAAGATGGACGACATAAAAAGACTTACACATTAAGGGGGACATTGTTGGTTTAATGTTTGAAGTCTTTTGTTATTTATTTAGAACGATAAATATGTACTTATGTTTGTAAGATAGAACGTATAATTATGTATATTTTTAGTTTGGCAAAAGCCTGGAACATGTATGGGCTTTGGGCCAAAACGGGTCATAATGGTCACTGCTAACCCATTGTGACTTTTAGATTTAGGATACGCCTCTTAGGTTTAAAGAATCATTATAACTGCTTTTGTGGTGACGTTTCAAAACTTATAAATAGGGAGAGGTAATGTAAACTTTGTATCATCCATACTTGAATCAATATACATCGTTTATATATACTTGTTGTTGTTGTTTCTACACAGTAAGCAAATACCCAAACACCCCTTTATTTTTCTGCACATACAAAACCAAAAACAGCCATGTTAAGATACAATCAATATGCAAAGAACACTTGGCCTAGTGGAACTCGTTTCCATCAGTGGCATCAGAGACAGGATTCAAAGTCTTGGGAAAGGCCAAGTGCAAGTGGTTCGTTGCCATACAAACCACATAGGAGAATTTCTTACGAGACCAAGGAATTACTCAAGAAGAGATTGCTTGAAATTGAAGCACACAACGCTTCAAAGGGATACAAGGCTGTAACAAGGAAGGAAAAGAGAGCAAGGTGTTATGCTTGTAGAAAACGAGGGCACTATTTTTTGAAGTGCCAAGACAACAAAATCCCAAACCATACGAATACAAATCAGGAAGAAGCAAAACCAAAGTTCCCTGAAAACGTCCATGTCAAAACATCATACATGATCAAAGGGACGGACTACGCAAATTGGAACCATATATGGTACATTAGCGACACATATAACAACCATATGTGCCCGACAAAGTCATTATTCAGGAAACTCAAACCGAAATTTTCGATGGAAGGGAAGGAGGAAGATGAGAAAAAAATTATTTTCTCATATGGTATAGGAGAAGCGCTTGTTGAGACAAACGAGAAGAAGATGGTAATCCCATGTGTTCCGTATACACCGGAGGCAAGTTTAAACGTGCTTAGCGCCAAACAACTTTTGGCACAAGGTTTCGAAATTACTTACGAAGAGGACTCGTGTAAAGTCTCTTACATGTTTGAGGAATAAGAGATGGGGCACGACAAAGGAAAGAATGTCGAAGTGGAGTCAAGTTCTATGGTCAAGGAGCACGACAGATTTTTGGAAAATTACTACTAGTCAATTGATCCAAAAGACGCTTGCATGAATATAAAGGGATTAGAAGATCTCGAATGGAAGGAGGGGATGATCCACGATTATTTTGATTGCGAATTCTTAAGCATGAATGGAACTCTCTACGTAATGAAGGTTAATTCATTTAAGAAGTTTATTTCGTTTTTAATCATGATCAAAGATGATAATTTTGTATACAAGAATTAGAACGTTTTAAGCAAACATTTTGAAGAAATGGTAAAATGGTTTTACCAAGTCTATTTTGGTCGAATCATGGTGGAACCGTTGCCCCCCGTCATCAAAGGTATAAATATCGATTTACTCGGTCTTTATAAGATAGTAGGTAGTCTAGGAGGCTATCTTGGAGTTACGTTTGGTAACAAATGGGGAGATGTTGCACTAATACACGGTCTAGAACGAGAACAAGATGAGGAATTAAGAGAATGTTACAAGAAACACATTGACTTAATAAGGTGTTATTTCGAGACTACATTACGAGCCCGAGGCAAGGACAAATTTGTGATAGCCAAGAAGGAAGGCTATGGGAAGAACCCAAAGATTGAAGATGGGTCGAATGGGCAGTGGTCAAATGAAGGAAATGCACAAGGACAAGTTCTCAAGACGCATGGCAACGAGGATGTTTGGACGGACAAGAAGGATACACCAAGAGGATGATTTCGCAAACATCAAGTTGAAGAAAAAGATGGATGACGGAAAAAGACTTACACATTAAGGGGGACATTGTTGGTTTAATGTTTGAAGTCTTTTGTTATTTATTTAGAACGATAAATATGTACTTATGTTTGCAAGATAGAACGTATAATTATGTATAGTTTTAGTTTGGCAAAAGCCTGGAACATGTATGGGCTTTGGGCCAAAGCGGGTCATAATGGTCACTGCTAACCCATTGTGACTTTTAGATTTAGGATACGCCTCTTAGGTTTAAAGAATCATTATAACTGCTTTTGTGGTGACGTTTCAAAACGTATAAATAGGGAGAGGCAATGTAAACTTTGTATAATCCATAATTGAATCAATATACATCGTTTATATATACTTCTTGTTGTTGTTTCTACACAGTAAGCAAATACCCAAACACCCCTTTATTTTTTTGCACGTACAAAACGAAAAACAGCCATGTTAAGATACAATCAATATGCAAAGAACACTTGGCCTAGTGGAACTGGTTTCCATCAATTAATAAATTGTAAATGTAGTTGGTGATTTTGGATAAATGATATAAAGAGTGTCCTGTAGTTCCCCTGATTTATTATGTTTGGGATTGTATTCTAACAGCTTGCAATGAGTGGAACACACAATCCTAAGTTTTTTGAAATATTTTTTCATTGCTTTCTTGAAATATAGAACCATAATCAAACACAACAATTAGGGATATATTAATAAATGTTGATGCTTATCTTAGTTTTTTTTAAATGACCAATTCTAATGAGACATACCAGCTGGAACTTTTGACTTACAAATGCATTCTCTATATATGCACTGATGTCATCTTTTGTATCACATGATCTTAAAATTCAAAGAAAAAATAATTCCTCATGGATCTCTTTTCCTTGCAGGAAAGTAAAACTCTCATTACTGGAGCATTAGCTATTGCTTTGGCCTTTTATTTTTACACATTAAGGCGTAAACCGGGAAAATACAGGGCTGTACCTGAACCAAGTGGTGCGTGGCCTATAGTAGGGCATATCAATATTTTCAGTAGATCTTCAGATCTTCCACACAAAGTCTTGGCAGCCTTGGCTGTAAAATATGGGCCCATATTTACTGTCCGGCTTGGCATACGTAAAGTCTTGGTAGTGCATGACTGGCAGATTGCCAAGGAGATTTTTACCACCCACGATGCAATTATTTCCAATCGTCCAAAATTCTTAGCATCCGAGATACTGGGATATAATCACACAATGTATGGAATGGGTCCTCACAGTCCATTTTGGGTTGAAATGCGCAGGATTGTCTCACTTGAGCTGTTATCTAACCGTCGCCTTGAGCAACTTAAGCATGTCCGAATATCTGAATTGGAGATCTCTATCAAAAACACGTACAAGCTTTGGAGGGAGAAGAGAGATAAAAATGGAAAGGTATTGGTGGAAATGAAGAAATGGTTTGGGGAATTTAATATGAATGCAGTTCTTAGAACGGTTATTGGAAAAAGGTATAATGGGGCTACAAATCCAGAAGAAGAGGAAGAGATGAATAGGCGTCGTGAAGTTATGAGGGAGTTTTTTCATCTCTTTGGGACTTTTACTGTGGCGGATGCGCTTCCTTTCCTAAGGTGGTTGGATTTGGGTGGTCATGAGAAAGACATGAAAAGAGTTGTAAAAGAAATAGATAATATGGGGGCAAAATGGCTAGATGAACACCGTAAAAATAGGAAATCTTTACAATCTGGTGAGGAGAAAGACTTCATGGATATGATGATATCGGCTGTAGAACATGGCAGCCTGTCAGAATATGATGCCGATACGACTATTAAGTCTACATGCATGGTATTTGTGTTTGATAAATTATATTAGCTGATAAATTACTTTTTCGTATGTAGATATGTTAATTAGTTTACATATTGCAGATTCTAATTACAAGCAGTACGGATACAACCACTGTGATGCTAACATGGACGCTCTGTCTATTACTGAATAATCCCCATGTTCTAAAGATAGCGCAAGAAGAACTCGACAATATCGTCGGACGTGATAGACAAGTAAATGAATCAGATATCACCAATCTAGTCTACCTACAAGCAATCATAAAGGAAACATTGCGACTGTATCCAGCAGGGCGTCTTGGTGGTATAAGAGAATTTTCAGAAGATTGCACAATAGCAGGCTACCATGTCCCAAAAGGCACATGGTTGATAACCAATCTGTTTAAACTCCAACAAGACTCAGATATTTGGTCTAACCCATCGGAGTTCAGGCCGGAGAGGTTCCTTGATGGGAATCATAAGCATGTTGACGTTAAGGGAACACATTTTGAGTTGATCCCGTTTGGTGCTGGGAGGAGGTCTTGTCCAGGCATAGGTTTGGCACTCCAAATCTTACATTTGGTTATAGCTACATTCTTACAACATTTTGATATAAGTACACCAGGTGATGCACCAGTTGATATGACCGAGACAGCTGGAATGACAAATGCCATGGCTTCTCCACTTGAAGTTTTAATTTCCCCAAGAATGTCCTCTACTACTATATATTAAGTGAGTAAGTATGTATGTTCCACTTTGAATAATGTGATTTCATATCCCAAACAGGATTTACTTGTGTGACAATGGGGTCATGAAACACAGTTTACCATTAAGACATGTAACATTAGTTGAAGTTTGTATTCATGTAATTTGAGTAACCGTGTGTATGTTCATATCAGTTATAACTTACGATATGATCATCATAATTCTGTTTTCTAAGTGTTTGTAATCTCCTATCATATGCTAGTCATTTCAGTATAAATGTTGTTGACACTCAAAGGAAATGTCACATAATTTGTTTCAATCAAAAGTATAGGTGCTTGTTTGACTATACTCTTCCAAATGTTGGACAAGAACGTCCTTGTTTGACTACATTCTTCCAAAGCTATGCCAACTGTAAAAAAAAAAAAACAAAATAACTTGATCATAAGACTACCCGCAACTCTCGCACCACTTCATCTTTCATCTCAGTGTCACATCAGTTTTCTTTCTCTTTCACCACTATGTCACTTTTCACTATAACCATCTCACACCACTTCACTTATGTAACACATTTTTTTATTTATTAAAATAACTCATTGTATATTTCCCACACACTTTCAAACTAAAAATAAAAATAAAAAATACCCGCAGGCACAAATGCCGAAAAAGTGAACTCTTCATATTTTCTTCATATTTCTCTCTCCTTGCTAGCACATCACTCCACATCCCATCCATTTTGTTGCACGAACTTGATGCTTGCCAATGCTTCACTCTTTCAGTTGGGAGTAGCCTAGCAATAAAGCTATACTTATTAGATCTTAATATATATAAAAATATATTATATTAGATTATGTATATTTATCTGGATGAAATCATAAAATTCCAATTATAAGTGTATTCAGAACAAGCACATTCTTGTCCAACATTTCGAAAATGGCACAATTTTGGTATCTCTTCTTGTTTTTCACCGAAGAAAGTTCTCCATCTATAATAGATAAAAGTCTCTATCTGTATTGAAACATGATTAGTCTCTGGCATTAAAGAAAGAAAAAAATAAGAAGGTGATCGAAACATGATTAGGACTTAAATTGTCTTCTTTATCTATTTCTTATGTAATGACGTACATATATGCATTAATTATTAGATGAATAAGTTAGTTGATGCAAACCCAACTTATGGGTTGGGTCCATTAGGGTTTTCAGGTATATTGCTTTATAAATACATGACGAATAAACATTATAGTTTATGGGTTTTAATGTCTAACATGATAGCGGGTATGATCCTCATACATAGGTGGCTACGTTGAGCCGTCTCCCTTAAGCCACCCCGTCAAACTTTAATCACACAAGACGACTACAACAAGCAGCAGAAAGAAAAATAAAATAAAATACGGGTACATAATTTTATGAGTCTGTCGTTGATGGTCAAAAGATACAGCTACAACAAGCAGAAATAAATTTAAAAAAAAGGGTATCCGCCCTTTGTTTATTATTTGAAGGCAGAAAAGAAGAAAAATAGTACAAATGTTTTGCTTTATTTACTTTTTGGTTTGACTGAAAAAAATGTTTTTGTTTTTTATTTTAAGGATATTTTGGTTTATTCTGTTTATTGTTCGTTTCTTAGCCGATTATTCGTACGATTTTGTTATCAGCCAACTTAGTTGACCATTGGTACCAGTCTTTAAAGTCGCGTTCGTACAGTTTTGTTACCAGTCGACGATTTAGCCGACCGTTGGTACGGTTTTGTTACGAATCGACTAAAGTTATGTTTTTATTATGGTACGGTTTCAAGGTATATTGCTATATAAATACCCGACGAATAAACATTATAGCTTACAGGTTTCAATAACTAACATTAATATGAATATATTTGTAAAATAATCGTCTACAAGGTTGATTAAATGAGCTCAAAGAATATAATATATGCATTATAGTCTTTTCTAATGATACGAACTAGTATAATCCACGGTTATATTAATCCTTTTGAGCACAGACTACTAAACTCAACGTCTGGTTTAGGTGTCCTGGGAGTCTTCTATGGGGTTGTTTCTTTGGGGCATGCGTCTTTGGTGTTTGTATCTTCAAAGAAAAAATTGGGATCACCTTACGGATGGAGAGTTTGGGATATCTTGAAACAAGATTTGGATGATAAAACAAATTAAGCCAGTTAATGATAAAAAATGGGAAGTGTTTGTCAATTCAAACAGTCACTAAGAAATTTTTCACTGAGGAAAGGTCAAACCTGTCTTTATTCTAATCTTGTTCAATTGCGGTGGCTGATTAGTATGTATTGGCCAATAGATAGTTGGTCTAAGCCCGTGAGTCCATTAAGATTTTAAATTTTTAATATTACATCTCATATGTACTTTATAAATAGTTGATGATTAATAAAGTTAAGTTTATGAGGTTTTAATGTTCTAAGATGGTATCGAAGCAGGTCTGAACCTCATACCTAAGTGATTATGTTTAGCCGCCTCGTCAAACCCTAATCATAAAAACTAAAAGTCACTTCCATACAAACAAAAAAGAAAAAAAATAGATTTGTTTGTTTGTGGTTTGACTAAAATTTGGTTGGATGATTAATTTGGTCAAAAGTTACGGCTGAAGAAGAAGCGATCTACACTTGAATATTTCAAAGATTCTTTTTGTTATTTGTTTGTGGCTCATCTTTGGGGAGAAGTGGTGGAACGTAAACTGAAGCATGGTTAGTCATGATTGAAATAAGTGTGGGGTCGTAATGTTTGTTATAGTAAACTTCTTGGTTGCTGTTACCAGGGGCGGACCTTTATGAGGGCAGGGGAGGGTCCCCCCCCCCTCCCCCAAAATTTACGACACCTAATGTAAATATCAGAGGTTTAGATGTAATTTAGTTGAGGTTATAAATAAATCTCCGATTCGCCCCAAAATAAATTCGCCCCCAAAATAAATGGCCAAGTTCCGCCACTGGCTGTTACCATCTTTGGCCGTACATGAATATTTATAATGTGAGGGAATTCTTTACGAGAAAATGTTTTTCAAGACGGCATAGTCACTTAGCAGGTGTAACAGTGGCTACTGCTTGCTCAGTTTGTTGATGCAGCATTGTTTAAGAATTGATGCGTTGTTACTTTTTTGAAGTATTTAGTAAATCGGTTTCGAACAAGTAAATTTGTCAGGTTGGGTTCAACAATGATGTGTGTTGCTTACAGTTAAAAAAATTGTTTTTGTCTTTTATTTCAAGGATATTTTGGTTTATCCGGTTTGATACGGATAGTTTGGTTTATCCGGTTTATTGTTTGTTTGTTAGTCGATTGTTCGTACGGCTTTGTTATCAATCAACTAAAGTTGACCGTTAGTACCAGTCCCTAAAGTCGACCGTTGGTACGGTCGACTTAGCGGACCTTTGGTACCAGTCGACCGTTAGTACGGTTTTGTTGCGAGTCGACCAAAGTTTTATATTAATGTTTTTTTCATTTTCTTGCCTAGTTTACTACTCCAATCCGAGCTTTCACAATTTCGCCGCTTGGACTGCGAACTAGGCTTTTAAGTTATGAACACATATTTCAAGTGTTAGTAATTAATATGTAATAGGTTGCTTAAACTAAGCTTTTAAGTTAGTTATTAATGGGAAGGCTTATGTAGAAAGCCCATAAGCCTTGGCCCAAGCCCAATAAGGAAGGAAGGGACTAGACATGTTGCCCTAGCTCCTTTCTCTATATAAACACATGTAAACCTTCCTTAGAAGGTTGGTTGTTCACTTTTCACTTATATCCTACGCCTATAGTTTATTAGTTATTCGTGTGTTTGTGTTTTGTGTTCAACCGATCTTTCTTCATCTTATTTCTTACATATTGATGCTTGTGTCAACTTATGGTGACCTAACAGTGGTATCAATCGCCATCTAGTTGGGTGAAACACTTTTGTTTTTGAAGTTATTTTTTTCATACGCGTGGGTTTTGAACGAGCATAACTTTCCTAAGCTTAAAGCTTTGATTTTTACACTTGTAAACTCAAGATTCTTGTGGTTTAAGGTTTATTGGGTGTTAAAGTTTAAGTTTTGTGCATCAAGTTTCAAACTTTACGTGTGTAGAATAGTTTTAGCTTGGTTTTTGATTCGTGTAGTATAGTCTACGCGTAAGGGTAAAATTTGTTTTGAATCATCAAGTTTCAAACTTTCTTGTTATTTTGGTGATATTGAAGCTATTTCATCATTAAAATCAAGTTACAATACACTATTAAGCATAAAAATCAGTTTTGGTAAAAGTTGGTACTTTCTACTCGTAACAAAACCCTAGTTCTACTCGTATACTCCATAGTCTACGCCTAACCAGAATCTATGCATAAGGATTCTTCACTTGATCTTCAAAGTTGTTGGTTTACTCGGTGTTTTCTTGCTTGGATAAGCTCGAAAACACTTCGACTTTGATATCTTTTACACTTGGATAAGTGTAAAGGATTTTGGTAAAACCCTAGTTATGCGCCTAAGCTTAACGCCATTTAGTAGAAACTTCTTTGCTAAGCATTTCCTACGCTTAAGCTTGTCTTACGCCTAAGGAAATATTACGCATAAGGTTTTCTACTATTAAGTCTTTGGTTTACTCCTAAGCTAAGTTTTTCTCAAGTCTACGCGTAAGAAGTTACTACGCATAAGCTCTTGTCCACGCGTAAGTTGGGTATTACGCGTAAGGTTCTTTCTACGCATAAGCTGCTTTCTACGCTTAAGGTTACTTCATCAACAAAGTTTCATTCGACTACAAAGATCCATCATCAACACAAGTTTCAAGATGTCTCAACCACCATACTCTCACTACTTTCCTCATGAGTATCCTCAACAACAACAACAATACCAACAATATCCTCCACCATCTCAACAACAATTGCAACAATTTCAACCGCCGTCTCAAATGTACTTTCCTCAAGGAGCAAACCCTCTTCCACCACAGATGGTTCAACCAAACCCTCGTCAACAAGTTCAACATTGTAACTACTTCCAATATCAGTATCCGGCTAAGTATGATATGAATGTTACAACATAAAAGGAACCTTCTTGGTTTGCAAAGATGTGTGAAGCTTTAAGTAGCCAACAATCCATACATGAAGCTGGATCCCTTGATAGATCTCCAATGCTCACTCCCGGAAACTACGATCAATGGGTGATAAGGTTCTTCAAGTTTTGTGATCTCAAGAAGCCACATAGTAAGTTTTTGAAGAAGGTCATTCTTGAAGGTCCTTTTCAGATGCCTACTATCACTGTACCCGGAGATCCGAATGCTAATCCACCAAGAGATGATGTTACCAACGTTGTCGGTCTTGATCAACTTACTACTGACCAACTTCTTCACTTAGAAGCCGATGAACTTGCAATGCAATATATCCTTTGGGATTACCCAATCGATGCCGTAGTGTTGATCCTCAAAAGACCGCTAATGCAACGTGGGAGCACATTCATCTTCTAATGGAAGGCACTGAACTCAATCAAGAGGACATGGAATCCAAAATCTACTTAGCATATGAACACTTCATGATTGAACCATGGGAGACATTAGAGTCATATCATCATCGGTTCTCAGACATCATCAATGACTTGGACAAACATAATATCATTATGCCAAGGATTGCAATCAACACAAAGTTCCTGAGTTGTCTTGGTCCTGATTGGGAGAAGTATGTTACATTCATCCGTCAAGCAAAGAATCTTCATCAAGCTACATACGGATTGTTGTATGACTATTTGAAGCACCACCAAAAGGAAGTAGACAAAGAAAGAATCATCCGTGGAGTCCCTGCTTCGCCTTCACTCCCGGATAATCAAACTCTTACTTTGTATACTCAAGCATGTTATCCTCAATTTCTGACTTTGCCAACTGTCTTCACAAACCCTCCATAACCAACTGCTCAGCTAACACCATATGATCCTTCACAACAATCACAAGAAACTCAATTGGTTCCATACAACAACAACAATGATCAAGCACTCTACAGTGAATCAAATGAGGATGCAGAAGCCTTCGATGCATTGAATCAAGGATTTGTAATGATTGCAAGAGCCTTCGGACGATTTGCTAACAAATCCAACAACCGCATTCGCACCTCATCAAATACAAGAAATCAAGCTGTTGTTAACAATGGAAGAGTTGAGGTTCAAAATCGTGGAAATGGTCGTCAGATGAATAGTGGTCAAGGGTTTAATGTTAATGGTAGGAATAACATGGGTGCTCCACAACAACGGGTTCAAGTGGTTGATCAGGGAAATGCTCAGACTGAGGTTAATGGTCTCCGATGCTATAACTGCAAAGAAAAGGGTCATCTGGCTAATGCATGCCCAAAGCTGAGAACAAGAGGCAGTGCTTATCACAAAGAGGCTTTACTTTTGGCTCTCAAAGATGAAGCTGGTGGAACACTTACCAACAATGAACAGAGCTTCATGGCTGATGCAGATTCTGATGATGATATGGAGGACTTGCAAGCTAATGCAGCTGTGATGTTAATGGCAAATATGCAAGAGCTCCACATGAGTGACACAGGCCCAGTGTATGACACTGATGGCTTGTCTCAGGTACCAGATCAAAATATACTCATTGATGATCTGATATCTCCGCCAACATCTACATCCGAAGAGGCTCAGAGTGTTCAACATGAGTCTTCTACATCTCATTCCGACGATAATCAAATGGATCCCGTAGTTATATTTGACGATCAAGAGGACCTTATGGTTAATATTGATAATCAAGTTGACTCCGTGGTCATATTTGAGGATCTAAACAATGATCATGTTGAGATTCAAGTTGAACAAGATGAACCTTTGTCTAATCCAGATCTTGAGCTCATGACCAACTTAATTCGAACCACCCAATCTCAACTGGAAGAGTGCAATGACATCAATAAGAAACTGCAAGATAAAATTGCACTGTTGACTAAGGATAATGAATGTTATAAGTTCCAACTCAACATTTTTGAAACTAAAGAGAAACGTGAAAAAGGTTTTGAAGTCGCTTTTGCAAAATCATACCAAAATGAAAAATCTTTGGAAAAACAGATATGTGATCTAGTTGCCTCCAAGAATGCATTGCTTTCTCAAATAGAACAAATAAAATTTGATCATAAACAACAACTTAACGCTCTCACTTTGGAAACCAAAAAGCCAAGTCTGAGTTGTTAACTTGTCAAAAAACGTTTTGTGAGTACAAAAAGCATTCGCGGAGACAAATAGATAAATATCTTGATGAAATTGTCGATTTACAAAACAAAATCAAAGAGTTTCGAAATGTTGTTTACAAACATGGTGAGTCAATCACAACAATTCAAAAGTTTACTTTTAAACCAAATCCAAATGGATATGGACCAATTCTTGCTGATTACAAACCAAAGTTTTCAAATAGAGCATTCAAACCAAATCCTCAGGTTTACAGTGCATAACATAGAATTGATGATTCAATTATGAGTGTTGTTGAATATAATCGTGCAGAGGAATTAGATGCAGAAGACGAGAGTCGATTAAAATTGGAAAATGTTGTTTATAACAAACCATTTAAATATTCAAAAGCCATAACTTGCGTCACACAACATCATAATTCTAACACACCTTGGGTTATCACACCAACTTCTGAGTCCTCTTCTAATGATGGTCCCCGACAAAATGTTGCACAACTTAATGGTCCTTTATCTTCCTTCAGTGAAGTAAAATCATTACCCGACAGATGTCAAATTCTTAAATATTTTGATACATTCATGTCTGACATCAAACTTTTGGAACGTGAAATTGAAGTTCATTCTGAAATAAAAGCTGAACATTTTCAATCGCCACATGCGCGAAATCAACGAGATATTTTTCAGAAAAGACTTTTACCACATGTCTGAAATTTGAAAATGTGTGCAATATATTGGGAACGGGATCTTCAGAAGGAGATCGGTCTTATGAAAACAGTTTTCGAGCAAACCGAAACATCGATTTCAAATACTAAACGTAAAAAGAAAATGTTAAGAAATCATGTTGACCGACTCTTGAAAGATGTTATCTGTGTTGATACCATAAATGTTGTGTTATTACATACTGTTGCATATGCATTTGATTATATCGCTGTTGATTCTGTTGATATTGTTGAGAATACCGATAATGTGTCACAAATCGAGTCTTTCAAAATTTAAAATGAGCGATTGTTAAATGAGCTTTCAAATGCAAAACGTCGTCTTCAATGGTGTCAAAAAGATTGTCAAAATTGAGAACTTGCTTTGCAAAACAAAGTCAACCAGTTGCGTTCAAAATCATTTGATCCAAAAATAAAACAACTGGATGATGAAAACGTGTCTTTAAAATGCCAAATTTCAAAATATGAACAAGAAATTGCCAAAGTCAATACAGAATATGGTGTCATATTTGATTTGCTCAAAAAGGCTCGTGCTAAACCGTCAAAAGATGCTGATGATCATCTTGCATATACCAAAGAAGTTTTACGAAATAATGGAAACACTCGCTCTGAAAATCAAGATTTGTTACACACTATCCATGACTTAAAAGTGGAGTTGGTACAACTTAAGAAAGATAAGCTTAGTAACACACAAGTGTACTTGCCCCAGGAATGTTTAAAATTGACTCTAGAACGCCTAATGACAAACCACAAGATACTAATGTGCTTCCTTCCACTAAAATAGGAATAGTTGCCTCTTTTCCCAATGTTAGCACTTCACAGCTTAAGAGCAAAACCAGAAAGAATAGGAAGTTGTAATGTAAGAGAAGAACAATAAAGACCTCTGAAGTAGAAGAACACCTTAGGACTTTGAATAAAACTCAAGTTGCACCCACTTTAGACATTGCGTTAGACAAATGTAATAGCAAAAGTGATGTAATGAATGATGAACCTTTAAGTACTTTGAATGTTATGTTTGAAGCATCTTATATTGGTTGTCGTAAAAGCATGTTTTCTGGTTGTCATGATAAACGTGTTGCTAATGTTATCTTATCTCGTAAGCGAAATAATAGAAAACGGAATACCTCTAGGCTTAGTAATGCTTCTAAGTCTGTGCTAGGTAAACCGCCTTCTAGTGTTTCTGCAACTGTCATTGATGTACCCATAGAACCCACTTCACCTCCTAGGAGGAAATTATCACCTAGTGCATTCAATAAGACCAAAGCAAAGACTAGTTGGACTTGGCAGAGATGGTTACAAAATACACCTGGCTTTAAATGGATTCCTAAAATCATTAACATGTGTGTTTCAACTGTAACTGTATCGGAACCCTCTAACTCTTCGGGTTCCACCTCTACTTCTACTCCACCTGTGTCGTCTGTGTGTAATGCAGGTGATACATATCATTCTTTGGATTGTTGATAGCGGATGTTCTCGACACATAACAGGAAATCTCAAACTGTTATCAAACTTTATCTCAAAGTTCATCGGCACTGTCAGGTTCGGGAATGATCACTTCGCAGCTATCATGGGCTACGGAGATTACATCAATGGGAACATCGAAATTAGCAAAGTTTATTATGCGGAAGGTCTCAGTCACAATCTCTTTTCTGTCAGTCAATTTTGTGATGGAGATTTGGAAGTTGCTTTTAGGGAGAAAACTTGTTTCATTCGTGATCTACAAGGAAACGATCTTATGTCTGGAAACCGTACATCAAGTCTTTACACAATCTCCATGCAAGACATGATTGCTTCATCTCCCATATGTCTACTTTCTAAGGCAACATCAATAAAATCTTGGTTGTGGCACCGTCGACTTTCACACTTGAACTTTCAAACCATAACCAATCTTGCATGATACAAACTCGTTGAAGGACATCCAAGATTTCGGTATTCTAAAGATCATCTATGCTCAGCTTATGAACAAGGTGTTGTTCCCCGTTCACTATCGTTTAAAACAGTTTAAGTTTATAAAACAAGTTAATAGTGAACTATGACTGAAATTAACATAAGAAAAACACACTAAGTAATTTTCAACATCATATTCTTATTAGAAATAAATCAACAAAGAATACGTTACCCAAGTACATGGAATAGTACTTGGGATTGAAATGACAAAGTTGGGTGATTCTCTCTAAGCTCAGCTAAGTCCGAGCACAACTCTTAGAGCTCACCGAGCTATCTCGTGAACTAAGTTGTATTTGGAGGAGTGAAAAGATGGCTTGCGTGTATGTGTGTTTTACAATTCACAAGCTTAACCTTTTCACTCCATCTCTTATGCTATTTATACATGTATGATATTTGACTCTTTCCTAAGTGACAACCGACATCATACGTAAGACAAAATCTTGATGTATTTTGTCTGCTTACTAAAGACTATTCTAGGTAAGAGACAAGACTACTTTCCTAAATTCGGTGATGACACCGAGCACGATCTTTGCCATTCAAGGAAAGTTGACTTTGGTTGATAAGGACTTCGCCTTATCGATTCAACCTTTCCCGCCTTGTCCCGCTCTTTCTTCGCTTTACATCCTTCGCCTTCTACTTTAGTTTGTCTTGATGTAAGAAGTTGGAGAGAATCTTAGGGATTCGGTGAGTTATTGTCATCACCACCGAATCCATCATCTTCTTCTTGACTCGGTCTTCACCCTTTAAGTTCCGCCTTCATCGAGTGGAGAGACTTCTTCTTTGCCTCATCGAGTATCCGAAGACGACTCAACGAGAGACTATGCATTCAATGACTGTTTGTGTTAACGGATTAAACACTTGGGCTATTTTCAATTCAAATCCTAGATTAAGGGGTTTGGGTATTTACTGAAACCAACGGCCTCCCCTATTTGGATATACAAATAGCCTAAGTGGTTGATCGATGTAAGTGAGCAAGAGGCTTCTTCTTGCACCGAATGTACTAATGAATACAATAAGGAATCTTGAGTAAATGAATAAAACATACATCGTTTATTGATCGATTACATAGTTCCTATTACTAGTACAAAAGATAAAACAAAATGATGTCAATCCGGATGGATTCCCAATGCTTCAAGCTTGACCTTTTGGTGATGAGTGTTTCTCTGTCAGATGGTCTCTTATCTTGGCATTCGTGTCTTGGCGTAACCTCGATGTTTGCGGGGTTTGAATTTGAGAGGCCACCGGTATGTAGCTTAGCATTGCGACCACACCACTGATCAATATCACTCCATCTTTGAAAAGCAGGGTTTCCATAGAAATCAATGTGGAATAGCCCTCTTCGAGCTTCTATCACTAGACAGTTCACAAATTTAACCCTTGAGACATACTCCTGTTACACTCCGGTCCTGCACTTTAATCTCAGTTGGAACTCAACTCTTCCTTTTGCGGTGGATGATTGTGGACAATCTCTCGTCTTTCATATCTTTTATCGAGCATTTTCATCAGTCCTTAACCACCGCATTCTTCTTCTTTTCAATGATTGGACCAAGCTCATCAAGTTCGGTGATCCCAAAGTCGGTGAATTTGAGGATCATGGACCTCAAGTGTCTTTATCAACCCTCTATAGACGCTCATGGCGGTGGTTTGGTATTGGGGATGATTTTGACATCCGTGATTTTTCAGAAGCCTTCGCTTGTCATTGTCCGATTGTACTCCTCAATCCCGCTTTGCACGAGAGCTTGCTTTTCTTCTTCTTTTCTTCCAATGCTTTTCACTGCAGACCATCCGAGCCACTGAGCCTCCTTGAACTTTTGCCCCGCTCGACCCTTTTGAAGTTTGCTTGGATCTAATCCCATGTTCTCGACTTCTTGGCGACAACCTTTTCCAAGTGCTTTTCGTTCTTTTTCTCTTCCTCGACTTGTTGCAACCTTTTTCTTCTTTAGCAAGGTGTTTACTCATTTGTTCTTGTGTGAGCAGTAGTCGTTGTCGCCGATTTTATAGGGAATCTTCTCGAGCTCGAAGTTGCCATCTTGCCTTTTCCTTTGTCCCGCCCGAGGAAGATGAAGTTGCTACCGGGGTGGTGGTGTTGTTGTTATTGGAGTGATTACTGTCAGTGTTGTTGTTGTTGATGTTGTTGGTGGGATTGATGAGATCAGTGTTGCTGAGACTGGTGGGGATGATGAGATTTGAGCCACTTATACTGTTGGTGTTGGCTCCTGACGCTGAACCATACTGTTCCAATTGATTCTACAACAACAGCCGAACAAACAGCATCCAATGATGCTGAACCAGCTGATGATCTTCTGAATCATGATGTACCTAAACCCGCGGATTTTGATCCAAATGCGTTCTTTAACCCTTTCTCTAATGTTTCTGCCACTTCAGATGTAGTGGAATCATCTACAAGCCATTTGAATCCACCTAATATGCGTAATGTATATCAACATCAACCCTCCATACATCATTGACTAAAGACCATCCTCTTGTTAACATCATTGGAAACCCGAATCAACCAGTCGTAACTAGACAACGCCTTCAGACTCACGGAGAACATTGCATTTATGCATTAACAGTGTGTTAACCTGAACCCAAAAACATTAAAGATGCAATGACATATGACAACTGGATTGAATCCATGCAAGAAGAACTAAATCAGTTTAAACATCTTGAAGTATGGGAATTGGTTGAAAAACCAACAGGGGTCTATGTTATTGGTCTGAAATGGATTTGGAAAAACAAGTTATATGCTGAAGGTACGGTTATCATAAATAAGTCACCACTGGTGGCTAAGGGTTATAGACAAGAAAAGGGGATTGACTTCGAGGAATCATTCACACCGGTTGCTAGACTTGAGGTCGTTCAGTATTTTTCGGCATTCGCTCACATGAACATCACGGTCTATCGATGGATGTCAAAACCGCTTTTATGAATGGTAAACTGAAGGAAACGGTATATGTTAGTCAGCTAGAAGATTTGTTGATCCAGAGTTCCCTAATCACGTCTACAAACTGAACAAGGCTCTCTACGGTCTCAAACAAGCCCCTCGGGCGTGGTATGATGAGTTATCATCCTTTCTTCTATCCTATAATTTTGTCAAAGGATCGGTCGACCCAACACTGTTTATACAATATCACGGGGCACACATTTTAATCGTTCAAATTTATGTGGATGACATCATTTTTGGGTCAACCCATAAAAAGTACTCAAACGCTTTTTCAAAACTTATGAAAAAATTTTTTGAAATGTCCATGATGGGTGAACTTACGTTCTTCGTAGGACTACAAGTTCATCAATCACCCCGTGGTATGTTCCTAAGTCAGTCCAAATATGCTCTTGAAATTTTAAACAAACATGGTGTTAATACAAATAAGCCGTAAAAATGTTTATTTATATTTTACGATCTTCTAATGTTTTGTCGATAACAAACGTAAAATCATATTAACGAAACAAATAAAATACGTAAATGGTTTGAACTACTAGTTTCTAACATATTCACATTTTCACATAAAACACAAAAACAAGTATAAGTGATTTTATGATTTAAGTAATACAGACGTACAACAACTAGTGTTTACATATTTGGATAAAATATACACATAACTAGTATGTAGTATATTGGGTAATATAAATGGGTAGAAACTTAAGTATCACAACCCATTGGGCAAATACATTGAATGTAGTTGGGTACAACCCAAAGCCCATAACCCATGGATCTTGACCCATAATCCATTGCATGACATCATGCTTATATCATACATGGATGATATCCATAACCCATGGATCAACCCATACCCAAGTGACTAAGTGCATTGCACTCAAAGATACATTGTATATAGCCAAAGATCCATGGTTCAACCCATGACCCATGACCCATAACCAAAATACCCATGGGCAAAGAGGAGCGTTCCACGGATCCCTAGCTTTGTGCTAGCCGGATCCCTTGTGGTAGGGATCCGTGGGATCCAGGGAACAGTAGGAATTTTCCTCTATAAATAGTGAGCCATTTCTTCATTATTTCTCACCCCTCTCCAACACACTTTCTCCCCTAAGTTAAATCTCACTAACCTTAGATCCAAGAGATCTATGTTTGTAGTTTTGTTTTTGTGTGATCTTTTAGGTTCCTCTTAAAGGCAATATCACCACCTTTGAAGTCGAGCAAGCTCAAGTCCATGAGTTGCCATGCTTCCTCATCATCAAGGCTACTGAAGTCTTCTTGTTGATGATTCCTTTCTTTCTTCAAAGAAGTGTAGTGTTGAAGACATTAGTGAAAGATGTCTCAAGTGTCAAGACGAAGATATTAGTGAAGGGTATCTATCATCTATAGGATAAACACTTGTGGTAGGTGCTTAGAAGTCAAGACAAGAAGCATTAGTGAAAGGTGCTTAGAAGTCAAGACTAGAAGCATTAGTGAAAGGTGCTTAGAAGTGAAGACACAAGACATTAGTGAAAGGTGTTTTGTAGATCTAGTCAAAGGAATTAGTGAAAGGTGCCTTAGATGTACATTTGATATGGTATGTTTCGATGTACTAGATAGACTAGTATTAGATCCAAGGATATTGATGTCCTTGATGATGTTGTAAAGGAGTAGATCTCCTTTGGGATTAGTCGTTGGTGTAGTGTGGTAGTAGTTCCTCCATTGCAATGGAACTAGGTGCTTAGCCTAGTACCTAATAAAGGGTAGGCGACGTTGTGAAGGGGTAGTTCACCTTGGAGTGAAAGAACTAGGTACTTAGCCTAGTACCTTTTAAAGGGTAGGCGACGTTGTGTAGGTGTGGTTCACCTTGGAGTGAAAGAACCCGGTGGTTAGCCTAGCACCGGAAAAAGGGTAAGCGACGTTGTGAAGGCTTCTCCGCCATAAGGAGATTGGTGTAGTGTTCTGAACTCTCGAGTAGGTGACTCGGGAGTGGAGTAGGGCAAGGAAGGTGTCCTTGTAGCCGAACCACTATAAATACTCGCGTTGTGGTTTTGTGCTTCTTACTCTTATCTTTTTCATTACATATCTTTATATGCTTGTTTATCAACATCCAACACACACAACCAAATAGATTGACATAAGTCAATCTAAATAGTTTAAAATGAAGTTTTCATTGGTAAAATTATTCAACCCCCCTTTCTAGTTTTCCACAATTGGCATCAGAGCTTCGTTACCAAGTTTGTTGAAGTATACTGTACTTTAAAAAGTTGTTACGATCCATGGTTAATTGAAAACTACAAAGAAGGCTTTTCATAAAAACAAACACCATGTCTTTTAAAAATATATGTTTGGATGTTGATTTGATAACAACATTTTTCTTATTTATTTTTTCATTTAATTGCACTAATCTTCTTTGTCATGTTGATTAGTCTAAGCTCATACCCACCAAGCTTTAGGAGCCGCTTGGTAACAATAATACCTTCACTAAGAAGGTATCTTAATCGCAAAGGAGCGGGAATCGTCTAAGTGACATTTGTTGTGTCATTTGTAAAGACATTCCTAAGTGCGCTAGAGGTATGTTTTTCTTTTTATTTTGCTTGATAATTAAGTATGCCTATTTAGGTATTTATATGATTATCTTTTGTGCTTATACATGCTTTACATGAAGCTTCATTAGGAAGCCTTTTTTCTCACATACGTGTTTTATTTCTAGTCTAAAGTCGTGGTATATAAAACTTATGTTTTGTTTTCTTTTAATCCAATAATAAAACAAAACACGAATTTCAAAAATTCCTCCTTCCCTATAAATACTCCCATCGTCGACTACTCTATCAAACCCTCACTTTTTCAAATCTTTCTATTTCAAAAATTTCCTCTCACTCAAAAACTTCATCTTCCTCCTCATTCCATCTCAACCGAAACCAAGAAGATCCGTCATCAACATGGTTTACATCGCACTTGTGCTCATCGCCTTAACACTCATTGCACTTGTGTTCCCTATGATAAAGTTCACATATGGAGACATTTACTTTGTGTTGTTAATCTACATTGGGATCATATACCCAATCCTTTGTATCATCCTTAGCATTGAAATGCAATATTACTAATAATCTTGTTATCTTTGTTATTATTTATTTTCTTGTGTTTTTTTATGTTTCATATTCCTTCGTGATACATTAGAAGTCATGTATGCATGCTAAAAGAGAATGTAGGATAAAACACTTCTCGTGGTATAAAAATGTAAAACCTATGTTTTTATCAAATCATTTACATTACTACGGATCCACGAATCCGGAAGTTATACTAGCGGATCCATTTTGAAAAGGAACCGTGGGATCCGTCCTCTTGAAAAGCAGTTTTCATGCAAATTAAAACCATTTTTCTAGAAGTAATACTCCACTAGAATGTCAAAACCATAAGTGAGTCAAGTGTCTTTCTTGTTTAAAAACCATTGTTAATAAAAATCTAATAAAAACGTTAGATAATCATAGGTTGACCACAAACATCACTTCCTATTAACTCATCTTTTCTATAGGTGTCACTATGTCGCACGTATATGAGTTTGATTCTTCACTCTCTAGCGTCTACACTCCTAACATCTCTCTTGAACCCAACACGCCTGGCAATTATGTCCGTGGTTTCAACAATCTTGAAACCCGTCGCTTCCATGAAGGACGTATTGTAGACACCTCTCTACAATTCGAAGAAGGTATCAATACCTCCTTCCGAGCCATAGGACTAGAATGTCTTCTCGAAACTAACGAGAAAATATGTCCAAGGTTTGTATTGGAATTCTTCCGTCAAGTCGAACTCGTTCGTAACGAGGATCGTTCTTTATCTCTTTGGTTTTGGATCAAAAACCAAAAGTTTGTTTTGACTCTTGGGCAATTTGCTCAAATTCTCCGAATTCCAAATTATGGACAATGTGCCTTCACTGAAGATTGGTCTCTTGATTCTCTCTTCAATTTTCGTGAAGAAAATAGTCCGTACTGTTCTCATATTCCTTCCCCACAAGACTTAATTCGCATATTATGCAAACCCCATCACTCCAATCCAAACATCATCCACACACGGGATATTCTTGAAGAGTACAAGCCTTTTGCACTCATCCTACGTGAAAATGTTTGGAGTCTTAAAGGGAATCGAGAAATCCTTCCCGCCTGTTGTGCTCACATAATGTATTGTGTGCTAACACAACAACCATACAATCTCGCCTACTTTTTTGCAAGGCGAATTGTAAACCTTCAAGGCTCCAAGAATAAACTCATTCCATATGGAATGTTCTTGACGCGTCTCTATCATAATGTCATGCACTTTCATCCTCAATTTCAAAGTCCGTTGTACATACTTGTGAACAAGATGATGGAACATTGAACATTTCACTCATGAAGACGTTCTTCATTCCTGAATCCGCCAACACTCATCAACCATTTGATGATCCATCTAGCGAAAATACTCAAGAAACTTAGTAATATTTCAAATAGGATCAATCATCTTGTACTCGTGCTTTATCTGTGTAATCTTATTTCCCTCATGAAATAAAACATCTTACATTTGATATCTTAGTGATAGAACCTCTTTAAACCAACCTTGGGATATAATGCATTGTCAAGATCATTGCATACCTTTAGTAAAGGTCCTGCTGAGCAGATAGGCGGATCCCAAAGATTGTGCTAGACGGATCCCTACATTTAGGGAACCGTGGGATCCGGCAAACAGAAAATGCAATTGCAAGCATTATATTTCAACCATATCCTTAGAATACCTCACACTAAGCTAAACATAGTGTCTTAAGGTAAATTAAGTTCTTATCAAGATAGGTTGATCTTTTACATAACTCACCTTGATCACACTCTAAGAAGCTTGTAGATCTACCATTTCGTTTTTAATCCATTACTCTTCCGCTCTTAAACTCACACTTCATTTTTTTTGATCCCTCACATCTAGTCTTAGAAATCTTTCGATTATGACAAAATTGATCATAAATCATCCTCACCTCAAAATTGATCAAAGTTGATCAAAATCTAGTTTTCCCATCTCAAAGCTTCTAGGATATTTTCCAAAACACTATCCTAAGACACAACCTGATCTTTAGGATCATTTAGCTTCAATTGACACTCTAAATCTTTAGTGTCATCCTTGCTCATCCATTGGTACTCATGAAAGTTCCAAATCCTTCCATAAATAACAATCATTAGCTACAGCATTCATTACCTTCAAGTACTCAAGCACCCCTTCATTTAAAACACTTAGGAGGACTGAAACACTCAAGATGATATAGGTCTTAGATCTTAGAAACATCATTTCCACTCTTTCATAACTGCTGAAAGCCGGATCCCTAGGATTAGCCTAGACGGATCCCTATGAGGAAGGAACTGTGGGATCCGGATGACAGTTTATGTCAAATCTTGCTAAAACTATCATTTCAACTCATCTTCCTAACTCAAACACTCCATCTCATCTTAAACAAATTCCTAGATCAGTATAACCTCTGAAGTTGACTCTTGTGCATGTTAATCATCATATTCCAATGAATCCTAGTGGCTTAAGGCTTAAATGCACTTGCCCAATCTCTTGGTTTCTAAACCACTTTGTTAGAACCTCCATAGTCATCACTCTCATCATAAATTTCAGCTCTTACAACCTCTTGAAATCATCTCATCATGATGAAAACCCCAAGTAGTAACTTATCCACCAAAGAACCACCCATGAAAAAGGCTCGTGTTATACACGAAATCTCTTCAACCGAATCATCTCTGATCAAGCCAACAAATGATAGGATTCTTCCTCATCCAATCAAACCAATTCCTAAAAGGATAGTACCCACAAAACTACCAATACCAAACACCACCATACCTCCTAGGCCAAACAATATTATCTCCACTAAACCATCACCATTGGTTCCTAGAGCTATTTCATTTACATCCCCACTATCATCACCACATCTCTACAATTTAGAGGACTTGCCTCCTAGGCCGTCTCATCCGCTTTCGCCGACAACATTCTCCTCATTAGGAGGAATAATGGTTCAAAATCAAGGTGTTGAGTCAACACTTGCTCCGGCTTCCTTTTCGCCGCTTCCATCATATAATCCCATTTGGATTATTAGAAATCATCAAAGTCAACCACCCGATCATATGGAAGTTGACACTTCTCTACCACCACCATCATTCTTTGTTGAGTCATTCTCAAATGTACCTCCACCAATCCCTTCATCGTTTGAAGCTCCACAAGCAGCTTCACTTGATCCTTCGCATCAAGCTATTTCATTTCTTCCACCACCACTACCTAGCCATGACAAAGATTGCTATCTTTGTCAACATGTTGAAAGTTTGATACATGAAGTATGAGAAGACCAACGTTTCATGTTCTATCATCTCCTCGAACGTTTCGACGAGATTAAACCTAAACAAAACTTGAGCTAGAAGATTTTAGTGGTGTCCTAACATCAAGCGTTAGTTGGTCTAGAAATTCCTAGTCATGTATTGTCTATTTTCTTATTTTTAGAGTCATGTATATCATAACTCTTGTTTTATTAAATGATATTACATGCTACTTGCTATATTTCTGAGTATATGAGTATATTATATAATCCATATCTCACTTTGGTATTAGCATCCACCATTTGCTGATTTTATTCATCAGCCAGACGGAGCCCTTTAGTTTGCCTAGACGGATCCCTACTAGGTGGGTACCGTGGGATCCGTGAGACAGGAAACTATTTTCCTACTAACTTGGACCACATTTGCAGGAAATTGTGAATTATACTTGTTTTTCTAACCCTTGTTTTGTAGTTATTTAATTAACACATGAAGAATTTGACACCCTAAAGCTAGGGGGAGCTTGGTGTCAAAACAATACGTTGCAAAATTACTTGCAACCTTAGATTTATATTTCATGACTTCCCTTTGCAAATTGCAATCATCTAGGGGGAGCACACCCGTCACATAGACGTAATCTTTTGCAAAATTTAGTTGCAAATGAACTAGATTAGAATTAGTTTCTTGACGCCCTTACTTAGGGATGGACTCGTTAAGGGGGAGTAACGACGAGATTCTTTTCCGTTACTTGCTCTCTATTTCTTTTTACATTTACTTCTTTCACATGTTTTTCTTAAAAACGATGTGTTGCTTTCCTTCAAACACTTTTTGTTTCGACAAAAGGGGAGAAGAAAGTAAAACTACAAATTCAAACTTTACTTAATTTTAGCTTTTCCTTAAAATAATTTTATGTTTTGTCATCAACAAAAAGGGGTAGCTTGTTAATACAAATAAGCCGTAAAAACGTTTATTTATATTTTACGATCTTCTAATGTTTTGTCGATAACAAACGTAAAATCATATTAACGAAACAAATAAAATACGTAAATGGTTTGAACTACTAGTTTCTAACATATTCACATTTTTACATAAAACACTAAAACAAGTATAAGTGATTTTATGATTTAAGTAATACATATGTACAACAACTAGTGTTTACATATTTGGATAAAATATACACATAACTAGTATGTAGTATATTGGGTAATATAAATGGGAAGAAACTTAAGTATCACAACCCATTGGGCAAATACATTGAATGTAGTTGGGTACAACCCAAACCCCATAACCCATGGATCTTGACCCATAACCCATTGCATGACATCATGCTTATATCATACATGGATGATATCCATAACCCATGGATCAACCCATACCCAAGTGACTAAGTGCATTGCACTCAAAGATACATTGTATCTAGCCAAAGATCCATGGTTCAACCCATGACCCATGACCCATAACCAAAATACCCATGGGCAAAGAGGCGTTTCACGGATCCCTAGCTTTGTGCTAGCGGATCCCTTGTGGTAGGGATCCGTGGGATCCAGGGAACAATAGGATTTTTCCTCTATAAATAGTGAGCCATTTCTTCATTATTTCTCACCCCTCTCCAACACACTTTCTCCCCTGAGTTAAATCTCACTAACCTTAGATCCAAGAGATCTATGTTTGTAGTTTTGTTTTTGTGTGATCTTTTAGGTTCCTCTTAAAGGCAATATCACCACCTTTGAAGTCGAGCAAGCTCAAGTCCATGAGTTGCCATGCTTCCTCATCATCAAGGCTACTGAAGTCTTCTTGTTGATGATTCCTTTCTTTCTTCAAAGAAGTGTAGTGTTGAAGACATTAGTGAAAGATGTCTCAAGTGTCAAGACGAAGATATTAGTGAAGGGTATCTATCGTCTATAGGATAAGCACTTGTGGTAGGTGCTTAGAAGTCAAGACAAGAAGCATTAGTGAAAGGTGCTTAGAAGTCAAGACTAGAAGCATTAGTGAAACGTGCTTAGAAGTGAAGACACAAGACATTAGTGAAAGGTGTTTTGTAGATCTAGTCAAAGGCATTAGTGAAAGGTGCTTTAGATGTACATTCGATATGGTGTGTTTCGATGTACTAGATAGACTAGTATTAGATCCAAGGATATTGATGTCCTTGATGATGTTGTAAAGGAGTAGATCTCCTTTGGGATTAGTCGTTGTTGTAGTGTGGTAGTAGTTCCTCCATTGCAATGGAACTAGGTGCTTAGCCTAGTACCTAATAAAAGGTAGGCGACGTTGTGAAGGGGTAGTTCACCTTAGAGTGAAAGAACTAGGTACTTAGCCTAGTACCTTTGAAAGGGTAGGCGACGTTGTGTAGGTGTGGTTCACCTTGGAGTGAAAGAACCCGGTGGTTAGCCTAGCACCGGAAAAAGGGTAGGCGACGTTGTGAAGGCTTCTCCGCCATAAGGAGATTGGTGTAGTGTTTACGAACTCTCGAGTAGGTGACTCGGGGAGTGGTTTTGTGCTTGTAGCTGAACCACTATAAATACTCGCGTTGTGGTTTTGTGCTTCTTACTCTTATCTTTTCATTACATATCTTTATATGCTTGTTTATCAACATCCAACACACATAACCAAATAGATTGACATAAGTCGATCTAAATAGTTTAAAAGGAAGTTTTAATTGCTAAAACTATTCAATCCCCCTTCTAGTTTTCCACACATGGAATGCAAAGTTGTGATACCTATGCCACACCAATGGCACATACCAAAAAACTGGACACTGATTTGCATGGGAAATTGGTTGACCCTACCAAATGCCGAAGTATTATTGGGTCTCTCATGTATCTAACAGCCAGTAGTCCTGACATTGTATTTGTTGTATATCTTTGCTCCCGTTATCAGTCGTGACCAACTGAGACACACCTCTCTAAGGCTAAAAGAATCCTCCGATACATCAAGGGAACCATTAATTTGGGGATATGGTATCCGAAGGATTGTGGTTTTGAACTAATAGCTTTTTCAGACGCTGATCACGCAGGATGCTTAGATTCTCGGAAAAGTACTTCAGGTGGTTTGCAATTCCTTGGTGATAAATTGGTGTCATGGAAATCGAAGAAACAAGATTGTACATCGTTGTCCTCAACCGAAGCAGAATATGTAGCCATGTCAGCGTGTTGTGCTCAAGTCATTTAGATGAGAACACAACTCAAAGACTATGGTTACGTATTTGACACAATTCGGTGTCTTGTGACAATCAAGTGCTATTGCGATCTCATGCAACACCGTTCAACATTCAAGTCCAAGCACATCGATGTTCGATATCATTTAATAAAGGAGCATGTGAAAAGGGTACCGTTGAATTTTATTTTGTGGTACCGAACACCAATGGCGGATCTTCTCACCAAAGCCTTAGCTCCTGCTAGGTTTCTTCGATTTGATCCACGGATTGGCATGAGGTGTTTGACTCGAGGAACCGGACGAACTTTTAACACAATCTTAAAACCAGTCAAACACCAAAACCTTTTTTGTAATTTTTTTTTTCAAAAACAAAATAGAAAAATATAAAATCTGATAAAATTCAAAAATATTCTTCTATCTAAATTTCTTCAAACAGCGCAAGTACAAATCTTCCGTCAACACTTTGCTCTTTCACACATTTCATTATTTTTCTTGAACAAGTGTTGAGAGGGAGAATGTAAATATTTTTCTGGTTCATAAAACCTTGTACTTGCATGTTACCCAAATTGGTTGTATCTTTGATAATGGTGGATACGTTTCTTGTTTTTAAAACTCTCCTCGAACTCAAACTTGTAAAACTTCACTATTTCTAAAGTCGAGAGGGAGTGTCGTCAAGTTTCTTTCCAAACTTTCACGTTTTGCTTAACCAAAATAAAAGTTATGGGTCGTGGTTGAAAATGGTTGAGGTGGAGGGGCAATTATTGTCAAAAGTTAAAACTATCTTTATACAAAAATCCCCACCAAACTCTTTTAACTCATTTATTACTATCAATTACTTCCTCAACCACCATCATCCACGCCTAAAAATTAATCCTCAAAACCGTGCTTCAATTTTGAAATTTGTAAGTGGTAAACGCTTTCTTATGTGATTACAAACATTGGTTTTTAATCTTAAACGATTTCAACGGTTAGCTTTTCCAAACAAGTGATTCTTGTGTTCATAAGCTTACGCGTATAACAATAATTTTGGAAAAGGATGTTTTGATGAAATGGTTTGTGTTAAAATGGTTAAAAACAAGTCTTGTAATCATTTCATCAAGATATTCCACCCAGAAAACATTTTTAATCACATTCAAGTTTTTAGGGTTTATGCGTGAATTTGGGGGTTTTCAATTGTGAGTGTTTCTGACTAATTAGATGCTTGAGTAATATTTGACACATGTTTAATTAACCTTTATCACCTTTGAATCACACCCAGAAACATCAAATTTGAAGATTTAGACTTTAGGTTTTACGTTTGCGTAGAAATTGGGTTTTATTGATTCTTGGTGCTTTTAATGTTAAAACTTTATGGAAATCTCTCACTTAGCATCTAAGATGTCCCAGAAAAAGTTTGGTTAAATTCCCATGGTTGAAACGTTTACGAGTAGGATTTGAATACTTAGGGTTTTAGCCTACGCCTAATCATATCTTACGCGTAACTTACTTAACATGATTGTGATCTTGAAATGGTTGAAAACATGTTAATATGAGTGTTATGATTGATCTATTTCAGGCTTCTATGCGTATCTGTTTCAGAATCAAGGGTACATGGATCTTACGCTTAAGGATCACCTTATGCGTAGATGTTATGCATAAGAGCAATCTTACGCGTAACTTATACGCATAAGGTTCTACAATGGGACTACACGTATCCTGTGAAGGATATGCGTAAACTTGGATTTCTAAGCATAAGGCTTGCTCTTACGAGTAAACCTTATGCGTAAGTCCCTAACCTACGCTTACGCGTAAGCTTTGTGCTAAGAGTCCATTCCTACGCGTAAGATTTCTTACGCCTATGATTGAATCCTACGCATAAGCTTAATCCTACGCGTATGGTTATCCTGTTTACGCATAAGCTTACAATCCTACACTTAAGCCACTTTGTAACTAAAATTTTTGAAATGTTACGCGTACAAACTTGTAATAAGTTACTCATAATGTCACAAAACCAAAATGTCACTAATAAGCTACAAAAGTTAAAACGTTGTGTGATTAAGTAAACATTGAACATTAAACATTCAAAATTAACATAATCACGTAACTTATCACGTCAACTTTGGACTATTGGACAATATGTGACTTTGGACTCGTAACATTCATTAACATGACAAATTCAATAATTGGACAATAAAATCAACTTTTTACTAACGTAATGTCTTTCGATATGTTGGTTCTTTTGTCTCAATACCTTTCAGATCATGAAATGGATGTCATAATGGAAAATGTCAACGCACCAAATGAGCTCACAATGAATGATATCTTCCCTATTGATTACAGCAAGAAAATTGGAAAGAACAACCTCAAGGTCGATTTTGAGAACTTCACGTGCTCAAAGTCTTCATGCAGGATTGCTGTGGATATCCTCAAAACTCATCCTTACAACAACATGCTCACCAACTCAGCAACTGTACCAGAAATATACATTCATCAATTCTGGCACACAATGAAAAAGATTGATTGTCAAGATGTTGTCACGGTAACACTCAATCATAAGGAAGTCACCGTCACGGTAGCGGATCTCCGAACCATTCTTCTTCTGCCTGCTATCCAACCTGCCGACTATGTAGCAATTCCAAGTGAAGAGGCCACATTGCAATTCATGGTAGATATTGGTTATGATGAAGCTGCTGGAGTTATTACCAAGCACTCCACGGTCGATATCATGAACATTCAGTGGAGGACTTTGTACATCATGATCGCCAAGTATGTTTCTGGAAGAGACAACGGTCATGAGCATCCTAAACTCATGCACTTACAAATCTTTTGGGGCATGGTCAACAAAATGCACATCGACTATGCAAGCCTGATCTGGGAAGACATGATGTCCCACCTCAAGAAGCCTGGGACAAAGGTTCCCTTCATCAGATACACGAAGCTGTTGATCCATAATATTCTTGGGAAAAATCGGGAAATCCCCTTGAGAATCAATGACCCCAAGAACCGCTCTGCGTTGTATGAGCCCACATTGAACATTGTCAGATTTAAAGACTCATCAACAAAGAAACAAGGTGCTGTACTACTTGATTTCCTTCTCACTGACGAAATCAAAAGTCTTCCATCGTATCGTCGATACCAAGAAGCAGTGAGTAAAGGCAAAGTCGGGTTCATGGATAAAAAGACTTCAGCCATTCCCTGATACACCTGAAACAACAACAACTGTTGCTAACGCACCTCCAATTGATTCTACAACAACAGCCGAACAAACAGCATCCAATGACGCTGAACCAGCTGGTGATCTTCTTAATCATGATGTACCTACACCCGCAGATTTTGATCCAAATGCGTTCTTTAACCCTTTCTCTAATGTTTCTGCCACTTCAGATGTTGTGGAATCATCTACAAGCCATTTGAATCCACCTAATCTGCGTAATGTATATCAACATCAACCCTCCACACATCGTTGACTAAAGACCATCCTCTTGTTAACATCATTGGAAACCCGAATCAACCAGTCGTAACTAGACAACGCCTTCAGACTGATGGAGAACATTGCATTTATGCATTAACAGTGTGTTAACCTGAACCCAAAAACATTAAAGATGCAATGACATATGACAACTGGATTGAATCCATGCAAGAAGAACTAAATCGGTTTAAACATCTTGAAGTATGGGAATTTGTTGAAAAACCAACAAGGGTCTATGTTATTGGTCTGAAATGGATTTGGAAAAACAAGTTATATGCTGAAGGTACGGTTATCATAAATAAGTCACCACTGGTGGCTAAGGGTTATAGACAAGAAGAGCGGATTGACTTCGAGGAATCATTCGCACCGGTTGCTAGACTTGAGGTTGTTCGTATTTTTCTGGCATTCGCGGCTCACATGAACATCACGGTCTATCAGATGGATGTCAAAACCGCTTTTATGAATGGTAAACTGAAGGAAACGGTATATGTTAGTCAGCCAGAAGATTTGTTGATCCAGAGTTCCCTAATCACGTCTACAAACTGAACAAGGCTCTCTACGGTCTCAAACAAGCCCCTCAGGCGTGGTATGATGAGTTATCATCCTTTCTTCTATCCCATAATTTTTTCAAAGGATCGGTCGACCCAACAATGTTTATACAATATCACGGGGCACACATTTTAATCGTTCAAATTTATGTGGATGACATCATTTTTTGGTCAACCCATAAAAAGTACTGAAACGCTTTTTCAAAACTTATGAAAACAAATTTTGAAATGTCCATGATGGGTGAACTTACGTTCTTCGTAGGACTACAAGTTCATCAATCACCCCGTGGTATTTTCCTAAGTCAGTCCAAATATGCTCTTGAAATTTTAAACAAACATGGTGTTAATACAAATAAGCCGTAAAAATGTTTATTTATATTTTACGATCTTCTAATGTTTTGTCGATAACAAACATAAAATCATATTAACGAAACAAATAAAATACGTAAATGGTTTGAACTACTAGTTTCTAACATATTCACATTTTCACATAAAACACTAAAACAAGTATATGTGATTTTATGATTTAAGTAATACATACGTACAACAACTAGTGTTTACATATTTGGATAAAATATACACATAACTAGTATGTAGTATATTGGGTAATATAAATGGGTAGAAACTTAAGTATCACAACCCATTGGGCAAATACATTGAATGTAGTTGGGTACAACCCAAAGCCCATAACCCATGGATCTTGACCCATAACCTATTGCATGACATCATGCTTATATCATACATGGATAATATCCATAACCCATGGATCAACCCATACCCAGTGACTAAGTGCATTGCACTAAAAGATACATTGTATCTAGCTAAAGATCCATGGTTCAACCCATGACCCATAACCAAAATACCCATGGGCAAGAGGGCGTGCCCACGGATCCCTAGCTTTGTGCTAGCGGATCCCTTGTGGAGGGATCCGTGGGATCCGAGGAACAATAGGATTTTTCCTCTATAAATAGTGAGCCATTTCTTCATTATTTCTCACCCTCTCTAACACACTTTCTCCCCGAGTTAAAACTCACTAACCTTAGATCCAAGAGATCTATGTTTGTAGTTTTGTTTTGTATGATCTTTTAGGTTCCTCTTAAAGGTAAGATCACCACCTTTGAAGTCGAGCAAGCTCAAGTCCATGAGTTGCCATGCTTCCTCATCATCAAGGCTACTGAAGTCTTCTTGTTGATGATTCCTTTCTTTCTTCAAAGAAGTGTAGTGTTGAAGACATTAGTGAAAGATGTCTCAAGTGTCAAGATGAAGATATTAGTGAAGGGTATCTATCATCTATAGGATAAGCACTTGTGGTAGGTGCTTAGAAGTCAAGACAAGAAGCATTAGTGAAAGGTGCTTAGAAGTCAAGACTAGAAGCATTAGTGAAAGGTGCTTAGAAGTGAAGACACAAGACATTAGTGAAAGGTGTTTTGTAGATCTAGTCAAAGGAATTAGTGAAAGGTGCCTTAGATGTACATTCGATATGGTGTGTTTCGATGTACTAGATAGACTAGTATTAGATCCAAGGATATTGATGTCCTTGATGATGTTGTAAAGGAGTAGATCTCCTTTGGGATTAGTCGTTGGTGTAGTGTGGTAGTAGTTCCTCCATTGCAATGGAACTAGGTGCTTAGCCTAGTACCTAATAAAGGGTAGGCGACGTTGTGAAGGGGTAGTTCACCTTGGATTGAAAAAACTAGGTACTTAGCCTAGTATCTTTTAAAGGGTAGGCGACGTTGTGTATGTGTGGTTCACCTTGGAGTGAAAGAACCCGGTGGTTAGCCTAGCACCGGAAAAAGGGTAAGCGACGTTGTGAAGGCTTCTCCGCCATAAGGAGATTGGTGTAGTGTTTACGAACTCTCGAGTAGGTGACTCGGAGAGTGGAGTAGGGCAAGGAAGGTGTCCTTGTAGCCGAACCACTATAAATACTCGCGTTGTGGTTTTGTGCTTTTAACTCTTATCTTTTTCATTACATATCTTTATATGCTTGTTTATCAACATCCAACATACACAACCAAATAGATTGACATAAGTCAATCTAAATAGTTTAAAATGAAGTTTTAATTGGTAAAACTATTCAACCCCCCTTTCTAGTTTTCCACAATTGGCATCAGAGCTTCGTTACCAAGTTTGTTGAAGTATACTGTACTTTAAAAAGTTGATACGATCCATGGTTAATTGAAAACTACAAAGAAGGCTTTTCATAAAAATAAACACCATGTCTTTTAAAACTATATGTTTGGATGTTGATTTGATAACAACATTTTTCTTATTTATTTTTTCATTTAATTGCACTAATCTTCTTTGTCATGTTGATTAGTCTAAGCTCATACCCACCAAGCTTTAGGAGCCGCTTGGTAACAAGAATACCTTCCTTAAGAAGGTATCTTAATCGCAAAGGAGCGGGAATCGTCTAAGTGACATTTGTTGTGTCATTTGTAAAGACATTCCTAAGTGCGCTAGAGGTATGTTTTTATTTTTATTTTGCTTGATAATTAAGTATGCCTATTTAGGTATTTATATGATTATCTTTTGTGCTTATACATGCTTTACATGAAGCTTCATTAGAAAGCCTTTTTTCTCACATACGTGTTTTATTTCTAGTCTAAAGTCGTGGTATATAAAACTTATGTTTTGTTTTCTTTTAATCCAATAATAAAACAAAACATGAATTTCAAAAATTCCTCCTTCCCTATAAATACTCCCATCGTCGACCACTCTATCAAACCCTCACTTTTTCAAATCTTTCAATTTCAAAAATTTCCTCTTACTCAAAAACTTCATCTTCCTCCTCATTCCATCTCAACCGAAACCAAGAAGATCCGTCATCAACATGGTTTACATCGCACTCGTGCTCATCGCCTTAACACTCATCGCACTTGTGTTCCCTATGATGAAGTTCACATATGGAGACATTTACTTTGTGTTGTTAATCTACATTGGGATCATATACCCAATCCTTTGTATCATCCTTAGCATTGAAATGCAATATTACTAATAATCTAGTTATCTAGGTTATTATTATCATTATTTTCATTTCCTTTTTTTATGTTTCATATTCCTTCGTGATACATTAGAAGTCATGTATGCATGTTAAAAGAAAATGTAGGATAAAACATATATCGTGGTATAAAAATGTAAAACCTATGTTTTTATCAAATCATTTACATTACTAGATCCACGGATCCGGAAGTTATACTAGCCGGATCCCTTTTGCAAAGGAACTGTGGGATCCGTCCTAATGGAGAACAGTTTTTCATGCAAATTAAAAACCATTTTCTTCTAGAAGTAATACTCCACTAGAATGTCAAAACCATAAGTGAGTCAAGTGTCTTTCTTGTTTAAAAACCATTGTTAATAAAAATCTAATAAAAATGTTAGATAATCATAGGTTGACCACAAACATCACTTCCTATTAACTCATCATTTCTATAGGTTCAACTATGACGCATGAATATGAGTTTGATTCTTCACTCTCTAGCGTCTACACTCCTACCATCTCTCTTGAACCCAACACGCCTGGCAATCATGTCCGTGGGTTCAACAATCTTGAAACCCGTCGCTTCCATGAAGGACGTATTGTAGACACCTCTCTACAATTCGAAGAAGGTATCAATACCTCCTTCCGAGCCATAGGACTAGAATGTATTCTCGAAACTAACGAGAAAATATGTCCAAGGTTTGTATTGGAATTTTCCGTCAAGTCGAACTCGTTCGTAACGAGGATCGTTCTCTATCTCTTTGGTTTTGGATAAAAAACCAAAAGTTTGTTTTGACTCTTGGGCAATTTGCTCAAATTCTCCGAATTCCAAATTATGGACAATGTGCCTTCACTGAAGATTGATCTCTTGATTCTCTCTTCAATTTTCGTGAAGAAAATAGTCCATATTGTTCACATATTCCTTCCCACAAGATTTAAATCGCATAATATGCAAACCCGACCATATTACTCCAATCCAAACATTATCCACACAGGGATATTCTTGAAGAGTACAAGCCTCTTGCACTCATCCTACGTGAAAATGTTTGGAGTCTTAAAGGGAATCGAGAAATCCTTCCCGCCTGTTGTGCTCACATAATGTATTGTGTGCTAACACAACAACCATACAATCTCGCCTACTTTTTTGCAAGGCGAATTGTAAACCTTCAAGGCTCCAAGAATAAACTCATTCCATATGGAATGTTCTTGACGCGCCTCTATCATAATGTCATGTACTTTCATCCTCAATTTCAAAGTTCGTTGTACATACTTGTGAACAAGATGATGGAACCGCTGAACATTTCACTCATGAAGACGTTCTTCATTCCTGAATCCGCCAACACTCATCAACCATTTGATGATCCATCTAGCGAAAATACTCAAGGAACTTAGTAATATTTCAAATAGGATCAATCATCTTGTACTCGTGCTTTATCTGTGTAATCTTATTTCCCTCATGAAATAAAACATCTTACATTTGATATCTTAGTGTTAGAACCTCTTTAAACCAACCTTGGGATATAATGCATTGTCAAGATCATTGCATACCTTTAGTAAAGGTCCTACTGAGCAGATAGGCGGATCCCAAAGATTGTGCTAGACGGATCCCTACATTTAGGGAACCGTGAGATCCGGCAAACAGAAAATGCAATTGCAAGCATTATATTTCAACCATATCCTTAGAATACCTCACACTAAGCTAAACATAGTGTCTTAAGGTAAATTAAGTTCTTATCAAGATAGGTTGATCTTTTACATAACTCACCTAGATCACACTCTAAGAAGCTTGTAGATCTACCATTTCATTTTAATCCATTACTCTTCCGCCTTAAACTCACACTTCATTTTTTTTGATCCTCACATCTAGTCTTAGAAATCTTTCGATTATGACAAAATTGATCATAAATCATCCTCACCTCAAAATTGATCAAAGTTGATCAAAATCTAGTTTTCCCATCTCAAAGCTTCTAGGATATTTTCCAAAACACTATCCTAAGTCACAACCTGATCTCTAGGATCATTTAGCTTCAATTGACACTCTCATCTTTAGTGTCATCCTTGCTCATCCATTGGTACTCATGAAAGTTCCAAATCCTTCCATAAATAACAATCATTAGCTACATCATTCATTACCTTCAAGTACTTAAGCACCCTTCATTTAAAACACTTAGGAGGATGAAACACTCAAGATGATATAGGTCTTAGATCTTAGAAACATCATTTCCACTCTTTCATAACTGCTGAAAGCGGATCCCTAGGATTAGCCTAGACGGATCCCTATGAGGAAGGAACCGTGGGATCCGGATGACAGTTTATGTCATATCTTGCTAAAACAATCATTTCAACTCATCTTCCTAACTCAAACACTCCATCTCATCTTAAACAAATTCCTAGATCAGTATAACCTCTGAAGTTGACTCTTGTGCATGTTAATCATCACATTCCAATGAATCCTAGTGGCTTAAGGCTTAAATGCACTTGCCAAATCTCTTGGTTTATAAACCACTTTGTTAGAACCTCCATAGTCATCACTCTCATCATAAATTTCAGCTCTTGCAACCTCTTGAAATCATCTCATCATGAGGAAAACCCCAAGTAGTAACTTATCCCCCAAAGAACCACCCATGAAAAAGGCTCGTGTTATACACGAAATCTCTTCAACCGAATCATCTCCGGTCAATCCAACAAATGATAGGATTCTTCATCATCCAATCAAACCAATTCCTAAAAGGATAGTACCCACAAAACTACCAATACCAAACACCACCATACCTCCTAGGCCAAACAATATTATCTCCACTAAACCATCACCATTGGTTCCTAGAGCTATTTCATTTACATCCCCACTATCATCACCACATCTCTACAATTTAGAGGACTTGCCTCCTAGGCCGTCTCATCCGCTTCCGCCGACCACATTCTCCTCATTAGGAGGAATAATGGTTCAAAATCAAGGTGTTGAGTCAACACTTGCTTCGGCTTCCTTTTCGCCGTTTCCATCATATAATCCCATTTGGATTATTAGAAATCATCAAAGTCAACCACCTGATCATATGGAAGTTGACACTTCTCTACCACCACCATCATTCTTGGTTGAGTCATTCTTAAATGTACCTCCACCAATCCCTCCATCGTTTGAAGCTCCACAAGCCGCTTCACTTGATCCTTCGCATCAAGCTATTTCATTTCTTCCACCACCACTACCTAGCCATGACAAAGATTGCTATCATTGTCAACATGTTGAAAGTTTGATACATGAAGTATGAGAAGACCAACGTTTCATGTTCTATCATCTCCTCGAACGTTTCGACGAGATTAAACCTAAACAAAACTTGAGCTAGAAGATTTTAGTGGTGTCCTAACATCAAGTGTTAGTTGGTCTAGAAATTCCTAGTCATGTATTGTCTATTTTCTTATTTTTAGAGTCATGTATATCATAACTCTAGTTTTATTAAATGGAATTACATGCTACTTGTTATATTTTCGAGTATATGAGTATATTATATAATCATATCTCATTTTGTGATAACATTACTTGTTATACCACCATTTCTTTGATTTTATTCATTAGCGACGGAGCCCTTTAGTTTGCCTAGACGGATCCCTACTAGGAGGGAACCGTGGGATCCGTGAGACAGAAACTATTTTCTACTAACTTGGACCACATTTGCAAGAAATTGTGAATTATACTTGTTTTCTAACCCTTGTTTTGTAGTTATTCAATTTACACATGAAGAATTTGACACCCTAAAGCTAAGGGAGCTTGGTGTCAAAACAATACATTGCAAAATTACTTGCAACCTTAGATTTATATTTCATGACTTCCCGTTGCAAATTGCAATCATCTAGGGGAGCACATTCGTCACATAGACGTAATCTTTTGCAAAGTTAGTTGCAAATGAACTAGATTAGAATTAGTTTTTGGCGCCTTACTTAGGGATGGACTCGTTAAGGGAGTAAAGACGAGATCCTTTCCGTTACTTGCTCTCTATTTCTTTTACATTTATTTCTTTCACATGTTTTCTTAAAAACGATGTGTTGCTTTCTTCAAACACTTTTGTTTTGACAAAAGGGGAGAAGAAAGTAAAACTACAAATTCAAACTTTTACTTAATTTTAGCTTTTCCTTAAAATAATTTTATATTTTGTCATCAACAAAAAGGGGTAGATTGATAATACAAATAAGCCGTAAAAACGTTTATTTATATTTTACGATCTTCTAATGTTTTGTCGATAACAAACGTAAAATCATATTAACGAAACAAATAAAATACGTAAATGGTTTGAACTACTAGTTTCTAACATATTCACATTTTCACATAAAACACTAAAACAAGTATAAGTGATTTTATGATTTAAGTAATACATATGTATAACAACTAGTGTTTACATATTTGGATAAAATATACACATAACTAGTATGTAGTATATTGGGTAATATAAATGGGTAGAAACTCAAGTATTACAACCCATTGGGCAAATACATTGAATGTAGTTGGGTACAACCCAAAGCCCATAACCCATGGATCTTGACCCATAACCCATTGCATGACATCATGCTTATATCATACATGGATATATCCATAACCCATGGATCAACCCATACCCAAGTGACTAAGTGCATTGCACTCAAAGATACATTGTATCTAGCCAAAGATCCATGGTTCAACCCATGACCCATGACCCATAACCAAAATTGTTAGGAATTAGAAATTCCAGGTATTAAAGAGTCGGTCACCTCAAGTATATGTAATCGTTAGAAAGCTCGTAGTCGTAGTTCTTTTATGTTAAGTAGTATTTAGTTAAGTAACACCGTGGAGGACGGACGGGTCTTTACCCACTGTATGCCCGATCCACACCCGTTGTGTGGCGATTTATGTAAGACTATAAATACTCTCTACCTCCCAAGGTAGAGTTGGAGCTCATAATAATATCTTTCACTTTCTCTCACTAAGTTCCCTAAACCTCTAACTTTCTCTCTAGAATTCCACTTATACGCCACCTTGTTGTTATGGTTTGATGTGTATGTGAAAACTAATACTCTACAATTGGTATCAAGAGCCATGGTTAGATCATATCTTGCACATCTTTGGATTTCTAGTGGTTTTAGGTGGTTTTGAGGTTGAAAAAGTTTAGTGGTTTTGCATCATTTGGTTGATTTCTCGTGTTAAAGTTTGGATTTTGTTAGTACTTTTATGTTTAGAATCATCACAAGTGTTTAGGTTTTCATTTGGTAGCTTGAATCATCTTGGTTGGGTTGTTTTGGATTGAAAAGTGATGTTTATGTGGTTTTTCATGCTAGCGACTTAACACACGGATTAGTTTCTTCATAGCGACTTGCTTTACAAATTTGTAGCGAGTTACGGTTTTAGACCTAGCGACTTAGATCTAGCGAGTTAAAAGACAAGTAGTGGACACTCCACTACGGGTAGCGACTGGTGGTAGCGACTTGGTGCAGAGCGAGTTGCTCTTTAGCGACTTGTATCTTTAGCGACTTGAGTAGCAATTCTTCGCCAAAATTTTGCTAGCGACTTGAGGCTTAGCAAGTTACTACTTAGCGACTTGCATTTGTCTAGCGACTTGGGACTCTAGCGACTTAGCGACTTAGTGGTGTAGCGAATTAAGTGTTAGCGACTTGGTGCATTATCTTCTAGCGACTTGGGTGATTGTTTACGGTTTCTCTTGATTTAGTAAAATCCGTGAAAGAATCTATTTCGGTTTAATCATAGAGTTATAAAATCCCGTATAATCTGTTAACATGTCTACCAACGCTCCTACTATCATCTCCATCATTGTCGAGGATGTTCAAGCGGTGGCTCGGATACTCGTCCACCCATGCTTGACAGAATCGACTACGATTCTTGGGCTCAACGAATCGATTGTATTGCCTTGGAAAGGAAAATGGTGTCAACATTCTCAAATCCATTGATGAAGGACCATATCGAGTTGAGACGACTAGAGACATACTTGATACTAATGAAGATGGTACTCTATTTACGGAATGGACGGACCTAAAATGTATGATGAGCTTGATGATAAGGATAAAAGAGATTCGATGCGATATCGTGGCTTCAAACATTGTTCTTCAAGGTCTTCATAAAGACATCTACAAGTCGATCAATCATAACACCGATGCAAAGGCGGTTTGGGATAATGTTAAGATGCTTCTCTCGTGTTCAATTAACTATGGAAGACAGAGAATCCCAACTCTATGACTAATTTGAGCACTTCAAGATGAAACCGGATGAGAATGTCTATGAGTACTATGTGAGATTTCATAAGTTAGTGAATGACATGAGGAACATCGAATGACTATGCCTAACATTCAATTTGAACTCAAACTTTGTGAACAACATGAATCCCGAATGGCACAAGTTTGTCACCTCTGTGAAGCTCACTAAAGGATTGAAGAATACAAACTATGAGCAACTCTATGCCTTCCTCCTTCGAATGAGAGACATGCTATGTTTGAAAAATTGATTCTCAATCGGTTCAAAACCAACCAGGAGAGACAAGCTCGCCTAATGACTCAACCGCTTTCTACTCAAACATCGGAATCACAACCAAAGCATCACAAGTCATACCCTTGGGTAATGGTAATCACAAACTCATTCCCGATCCTATGTTCAAACAAGTCGATGTCGATGCACACGCTGGTAACTTCATTAATCAACTAGCTCTTCTCATTAGTCAAAACATGAATTCTCTCCCACAAACCAACAACAACCTCGAACGAGATCTAACCCACACAATCAAGCCACCTTTAAAGATGGAAGGATCATGGTGCAACCAGTTCAGAAAGACAAGATGATCGGGGAAGAGGTGGAGTGGGAGAGGTTATGTTGGCAACGAATCGAGGAAGGAATGGTAACCAAGGTCAAGCTAAGCCAATCAAATGTTATAAGCGTGGTGGTGAGGACACATTGCAAGGCGCACATCTCCAAAGCGTCCATGAATCGCCGATTACTTGAGAGATAAGATGTCGCTTGCACAAGCTCGGGACAATGGTGCCGCTTTAGATGAAGAGGAATTGTTGTTTCTTGCCGAGGGCAATGCCAAGACCTATGATGCGAGATGTGGATGAGCGGCCTATTCAGGAGATAGGTCACAATCATCGAATGCCTTTCAAGTCGCCGATCGTGATGCATACGACTACGATGTGGATGATGGACCCACTGCACACACAATTTTTATGGCTAGCATTTCACCAATGGTTTCTCCCAAGGTCTCTTCTTCACCACAAGTGGCCCATCCCATGACAAACTCATCTCGAGGTATTAAAACTATACAATGATGTCGATGTGCAACAGATGCATGACAAAGTACAATCAATCGAAACTATTGAATCAAATATTGAAAATATGGGTAATATCGATATTGTCCCATATGATCAATATGTGAAACAAAGTGAAAGTGAAGTTGTACCAAGTGATGCATCTTCTGCGATCAACAATGACTATGTTTTGATGAATACACCGCATGTGCCTCGATGATTCCGTAATTTCGAACTAAATGCCTATAAAGAACGTGTTGCTATTTATGAACAACGTGCAAAATTTGAGTTGACCACTCGTGAGCGTGAAATGGATGACCAAGTGTGTACAATAATTAGAAAAAGTAATTTTAGAGAAGAAGTATTGAAACAAGAATTAAATTCCTTGCAAGAAAAACTTTCTAAAACAACTAAGCAAAACAAGAACTTCAAGAAAATGTGAAAATGCTTAAGCAAGAATTTAATGCAAAGGAATCAAAACTCTTGAGAGACTTTTCTAATCGAAAACTTTGAAAACAAACTTGAAAACAAGTTGTACATACAAGGAAACACCATTTGATCGCTCACATGGTCACTAAACATCGAGTCTTAAGCGATAAGCATAGCATTCCTCTTGTAGAGGAACCAAATCCCGAGGTAATTAAAAGGCTAGAAATGCTCATAAGGTGCTTTATGATGGTAATGAAATCCTTAAGCCTAGACAGAAACCTAGTTGTGTTGAGTGCACTGAGGAAGATAAGAAATCAAATGAAATCACTAGGGAAAAGATGAATAAGAAACAAAATGATCCTAAATGCAAAGAGAAAAGAATAATTATCACTCCTCATGACTACAAGAAGGAAAACTGGATTTCCTTGAACAAGTTTAAGCCTCAGACATTGCTGACTCCCGAGCAAGTCTTACGGAAAAAGGATTTAGATAAGCGTAAAGCGGAAAATATTGTTGAAACAAATCCTCCCTTTGGAAAATGCCTAGAGCGATGTGTATCCTCCTAATACACCAATGCATCTTGTACCTAGAACAATTGCCACTAAAAGCAAGACATTAATTAGCCAATCGTTATATTTCAACTATTTGTTGATTTTGAGAAAACTTGCAAGAAAAGGATCACACCCATCGGTATAATCAAGGAGAAAGGGTTTTGAACAAATGAAAGAATGTTATTTAATCGAGGTCATGCCCTTCTTTAAACTTCTAAAAGATCACTTTGAGAGTCTTAAAAGGGATAGAAACCGATATTAAGGGAATGGAAAAGGAATTTGATGCAATGGTTGTTGAAGTTAGTGACTATGAGCGTGCACTAAAATATAATGAGATTGAGAGAAAGAACTTGCATACATTAAATGAGAATCTTATTCTCGAATGTGTTGCTCAAGATGTATTTTTCAACGCTTCAAATTGCTCTATTAATGCTTCCAAATTTCATGAACTATCTGTGGCCTCGAAAGTCTCCCATGATCGTGTCATTGAGCTTGAAAAACTAATTCTAAACTAAACGAGAAAATTGAACTGGATGATCACGACAATTTGGTTAAACATTTTTCTAAACTAGAAGTTGAGCATTTTAATTTACAACTAAAATATCAACATCTCAAAGAAAATGTCAAAACTTCAAATATCAAGACATCTTCGGATGCTCCGAGTTTGATGCGCTTTTCAAATTAACAAACGTGATGAACAGATTCAAGCTCATTGCAACACGATCGAAAGTTGAAAGCCCAAATATCTCAATTAAAGGGTCAAACGAACAATATGACAGCTCCCAAATGCCTCCTCCTTTAGATTCTCGAATTCTCAAACGTTTCATCTTCAAAACCTAGTAAATGCTTTACAAAAGGAAAGCGAAAGTTTTCTAGAAGAAAATGAAAAGGTTAAACGTCATTTCAATGAGTTATTTGAATCAATTAAGGTCACTCGTAACAAGAATAACGAACAAATAGCTTCATTGCAAAAGGAAATTGAGAATCAAGAGTCGTAAAAGGGAAAATGCCAATGACCAATGGGGAGAATGGTGTATCAAAGGTTCACTCTTGTAATAAATATGCTTTATCGTGACATATGTCCCTCCTCATCTAAGGAACAACAAACTTGCTATTCAAACATATTTCTCATCCCTTAAGGATTGCTTAGAATGTCTGCGTGAGATTGTTGAAGAGGATAAGCTAGAGAAACCTCATGATAATGCAATTGGACATGCATGCTTATATGCCAAACGATCTCAAGAAATCTTAGAATGCTTGATCACAATATGCCCAAAGACATTAGGTGAGAGAGTTAACCCTTTGATTCCATGTTCGATGCCTAATGCCAAGTATGATATGCACTCGATTCCCAATGTTTTGAATGTGAACCATAGTGTGCCCTTGAGTAGTTCAGATTCTAGATCTGTCAATGCTAAGAAAGAGAACTCATGTTTGCCTTCTAGGAGTAGAAATCTCAGTACCTCTAGTTTTAAAATTGTGAACCATAGTGCACCTGCATGTAGTTCAGATCCCAACACATCTAAACAGGTGATGCAAAGAGTAGTTAAACCAACTAATGTTCCCATTCCATCTACAGGAGTAATCAGTGACATTAAAAGGAGAAGGTCAAAGTCTCAAGACAATACAAGGAATGATAGGACCTCTCAAGCTAAGAATGTGCACTGGAAGAAAGTAGAAGAACAATCTAGGAACTTTAAGCTTGAAATGAATAAAACGAATCGTGTTGATTCTAGTATTAGCCATAGGCGCATCTTGTAATTAATTCAATTCGATACTATTTGCAAACCTTGTATCGATGTCCGCTTGAATTCGTTTCTAATCATGAATGTGGTGTTAATGTTTCGCCTAATGATATTAATTGTCCGATTAATATTGTTAATGCTAAAATTCATGCTAAAAAGGCTAAAAGGCATAAACGAAAGAAAGTTAGAAAACAATGGAAACCCCGGGAAGAACATTCAAGAAGATAGGCTTTTATTGGATACCGTTGGTCATAAGACTAATCGATAATGCCCACTAGAAAATGGATGCCACTTGGTAGAACTATTCCCTTGAAGTGATCACACTGTGCATGGGGCTAATACGACACTAGTATCGCATCTATTCACAATGATTCCATTGCCTCATTTTTCGATATGAATGCTTCTATTTTTGATGTGGGTGTTCCAAACATTGTTACTAACCAAATGGAACCCATTCTTGCATGGGGATCCCAATTATCCGATTATCCATTCTTGTCTCGTGTTCAACCGCAGATCGCTCAAATCGCTCGTGGTACCGGACTCAGTTGTTCCAAGCATATATTTGGAGACCGGTCGTGGCTCATGAACTTCGTGAGCAAATTCATCGGGACTATTAGATTTGGTAATGATCATTTCGGTGCTATTATGGGTTATGGAGATTACGTTGTTGGTGATAGTGTCATCTCTAGAGTTTACTATGTGGAAGGTTTAGGTCATAATCTGTTCTCTGTTGGTCAATTTCGTGATTACGATCTAGAAGTAGCCTTAGAAAACATACGCTTTGTTAGAGATCTTAATGGTAAGGAACTGTTAAAAGGAACTCGTGGCTCAAATCTTTACACCATCTCTATCGATGACATGATGAGGGCTTCTCCAATTTGCTTGTTATCAAAGGCTTCAAAACAAAGTCATGGTTATGGCATCGTCGCCTCAATCACTTGAACTTTGGCACCATCAACGATCTTTCCGTAAAGGACTTAGTTGTAGGTTTACCTAGACTAAAGTATGAAAAGGATCATCTTTGTTCGAGATGTCAATTGGGAAAAAGCAAGAAGTATGCCCATAAACCCAAACCTACTAACTCATCACGAAGTTCTTCATATGATTCATATGGATTTATGTGGACCAATGAGGGTGAAGAATATCTTTGGGAAGAAATATGTGTTAGTTGTGGTTGATGATTACTCTAGATTCACCGGGTCAAGTTCTTAAGGACAAAGGATGAAACTCCGATATCATCATCAAACTCATCAAACAAGTGCAGTTCGACTAAACAAAACTATCGAATTATCGAGCAGAAAATGGAACCGAGTTTGTCAACAAACAACTTAGTGAATTTTATGAAAGCGTTGGAATCATCCATCAAAGAAGTGTTCCACGAACCCCTCAACGTAACGGTGTAGTTGAAAGATGAAATCGTACTCTTGTTGAAGCCGCTAGAACAATGCCGATCTACTCAAAGGTTCCAATGTTTCTCTGGTCAAGCAATTGCCACCGCATGCTACACACAAAATCGTTCCATGATTCACACTATTCATGGAAAACTCCATATGAACTTGTCCACAAATGAAAACCTAATCTATCTTTCCTTCGTGTGTTTGGTGCATTGTGCTATCCAACTAATGAGGGTCAAGACTTAGGCAAACTTAGGGCTAAAGTCGACATTGGAGTATTTGTAGGATATGCATCAAACAAAAGGGATACCGAATCTACAACAAAAGAACCCGAAATATCATGGAAACAATTCACGTTACGCTTGATGAGTCGACCGGTCAAATGGCTCTCGGACACTCCAAACTTAGGACCCGCACTTCAAAACAGTCCCATTGGTTCATCTCTTGTTCCAAACTCCTCTCAAGAAACTCCATATGTACCTCCATCCAAGATGATTTAAAGAAATTGTTTGATCCTATGTTTGATGAACTGTATGATTCAATTACTAATGAGGTGTTGATCCCTACAACAGAGGATGCTCATATTCCCGTGAATGAAGTCAATCCCTCGCCTCAATATCTTTAAGTCAAGAAGCACCGTCACGATCCTTGATCTCATCAACAAATCATCATTCTTCAAATGTACATCATGGAAATGTTTCGCATCAATGATGAAGTTAATCCCTTTGCTACTCCCGAAGATGCTCCATTTGAAAACATATTTGCTACTCCCGAATCATCATCGAACCATCTTCTTCAGAGACATCGACTCGCTACCTCGGTTCCTCAACAAGCGCCACATGAACACCTTAGAAAATGGACTCACGATCATCCATTAGACAACATCATTGGAAATCCTCTCGTCTGTATCAACCCGGAAACAACTTGCAACCGATGCCTTATGGTGCTTCTTCAACTCCGTACTATCTAAGATCGAACAAAAGATGTTAAAACCGCCATGAATGAAGATAGTGGTTCAATGCCATGCAAGATGAAATTCATGAGTTTGATCGACTTGATGTATGGGAGTTAGTACACTCAGATCGTGCTATGATTATTGCTCTTAAATGGATCTTCAAAGTGAAACTTGATGAGCATGGTGATGTGTTGAAGAACAAGGCTCGATTAGTTGCTAAAGGATATCGTCAAGAGGAGGGTATAGACTTTGAAGAATCTTTTGCTCCAGCTTGCTCGAATCGAGGCAATCGTAATCTTTCCGCTAATGTCGCTAGTAAGAACATGGTAGTATATCGATGGATGTGAAGACGGCATTTCGAACGGAGATCTTAAAGAAGTCGCTCACGCCACCAACTGAAGGATTTGTGAATCAAGAGCATCCTACTCACGTTTATCGTTTGAAGAAGGCTCTTTACGGTTTAAAGCAAGCTCCAAGGGCATGGTATGATACATCGTCAAAGTTTCTTCTATCAACCGGATTCATCAAAGGAGCATTGATCCTACATTGTTCACCGAAGTCGTGCAAACATTTAATTCATGTTCAAATTTATGTTGATGATATTATTTTGCCTCGATGCACCCAATGGAATGTGATCGTTTTCAAATGAAATGAGTTCAAAGTTTCAAATGTCAATGATGGGACAAATGTCATTTTCTTGGGATTACAAATTTCACAAAGTCCGGAGGCATTTTCATAAATCAATCTAAATATGCAATGAGATTTTAAAGAAATTTGGATTTGATTCAAGTGACCCTGCTGACACCCCCATGATTGACCGAACCAAACTAGATGAGGACCTCTCGGGGATCATGATTGACCAAACAAAATATCGTAGTATGATTGGATCCCCGATGTACCTCATGCTAGTAGACCGACATCTTGTTCATTGTTTGCATGTGTGCTAGATACCGTGCTAAGCCTACTAAAAAGCACCTTGAAGCGGTTAAACGGGTCTTTGGTATCTCCAAGGAACCATCAATATGGGACTTTGGTACCCAAGGACACCGTATGTCACTAACGAGATATGCGATGCCGATCATGCAGTTGTCAAGATACACGTCAAGCACGTCCGGAGGTGCTCGCTTTTGGGTGATAAGCTTGTGAGTGGTCTTCAAAGAAGCAAATGAGTACTTCTATTTCTCTACAGAGGTGAATACATAGCCATGTCATCTTGTTGTGCTCAAATCTTATGGATGAGATCTCAATTATCCGACTATGGCTTTGAATTCAACAAAATCCTCTGCATCGTGATAATAAAGTGCTATTGCTCTCTCATGCAACAACGCTCAACACTCAAGAGCAAAGCATATCGACATTCGACATCATTTCATCGGGAACACGTGGAAAAGGTGTGGTGGAACTATATTTTGTGAGGTCCGAATATCGGTTAGCGAGACATCTTCACCAAAGCTCTTCCAAGAGAACGTTTTGAGTTTATTCTTCCACGACTTGGTTTGAAAAGCCTTCAACCGAAACTCTCAAACGTCTTCGAGGAGGAAGACGAGGAGTAAAGGTCTATCTTCATCTATCTCTTGTAAATATTTTTCGAAAAACAAAATACAAAATTATAAAACTCTCAAAATCAAATAGAAAATTATAAAACTTTCAAAATCCATAAAATTTGAAAAATTCAAAAATCTTTCAAAAATATTGTCATTTTGTCATGTCTTTCTCGATTCGATAATATCTACGGTCTTTGTGTTGTCATTCAAAGAATGACACGGACTTTAGATGTTGTTCGAATTCTTTAAAAAAAAAAAAAAAAAAAAAAAAAAAAAAAAAAAAAAAATTTGGGAGAAAGAGAAACAATGGTTTATTGTCATTTTCGTGCAATAACCCGGTTTTAAAAGAAAGAAAGAGCCATGTTTTATCATGCTTTCAAAATTCCATGCTCGATTCTATAAACTTTTATCTCATGAAAACTAAATGCTTTGAAAAATAACTCGGTCTCTATTTTTGATAATCATCGTGACTTATTTGTCAAAATCTCTATCTCTCAATCAACAACCTATGTCATTGATTGAGGGGAGAATGATTTCAATTAAATTAAAAGTTATTTGGCATTAAATTGTTTTCAAAAGATGTACATGCATGTTTTATCAATGGAATCAAGTCACAATCCTTATCCTTAAAAGCTTTTAATCAAGTCACAATCTTTAAAGCTTTCAAAATCAATTTAAATAAGAGATCACAAATCTCAAATGATTTGATAATTGTGATCGGGGAGAATGTGTGATTTAAATTGATTTAAATCGATAATTCGGTAAATGGTTTTATAAGGATGTACATGCTATCCTTCCCACATGTGACAAACGATTTCAATTTTTCAATGCACATGTTGAGGGGAGCATCTATCTTAAACCTATGATTTGAAACGTGATCATTTATCTCAATGTATGAGTTCCTTCTAGTATGTGCAAAACTCTTTTCAAACCTCGAGGCACATATTGAGGGGAGCAAATCACTCCTAAACAAGATTTCAAGTATTTATATTTCATATGTAATAGGTAGCTTTATTATGGCCTTTATGTTTGTTTAAGGTCAAGCTTATGTAGAAGGCCCATAAGCTTGATCCAAGCCCAATAAGGAATAGGGAAGGAGAGGAAGTGTTGCCCTAGCTCCTTGCCTATATAAACATTGTAATAACCTTCATTTGAAGGTTGGTTGTTCAAGTTATTCTCTTTCACTCACTCTTTTCCTTAACCGTGGTTATTCATACGTATTGTGTGTGTTTAGATAGCTTGTTCATCCGCCTCTTCTCTCTATTTCTTTCATATAAGCTTGTGTTGTAAAACTAGTGACCATACAGTGGTATCAATCGCCAAATAGTTGGGTGTACTCGTTTTGTTTTTGAAGTTTTTGTTTTGCGTCTTACGCGTAAAGGTAACACAATCTTTGGTTATCTTAAAAACTCGTTTTTTACACTTTTTAATCCAAGATTCTTGTACTTTCAATGTTTTGAGGTGTTAAAATACTTGTTTTTGACAAAAAGTTTCAAACTTTACGCGTGGATTTATGTTTTTAAGCTTGTTTTTGTTCGTGGGTGTCGTTTCACGCAGAACCTGCTTAGCGCTTTTGGTACATCAAAATTCACACTTTTGTGTTCTTTTGGTACTATTGAAGCTATTCCATAACAAAAACCGGTTTAGAAACACATTTGGGCGTAATCAAAGTTACGAGTAATCCCACGCGTATCAAAACCCTAATATTACGCGTAAGATTTTCCTTGGTTTGATCTTCAATTTTTCGGTTTATTCCGTGTTTTCTTACTTGGATAAGTCCGAAAATACGTCGACTTTGGATATCTTTTGCACCGTGAAGTGTAAAAGATCATTTGGGCAAAACCCTAAAATTACGCGATAAGCATAAGCTACGCCAGAAATTCTACGCATAAGATTCACTTTACGCGTAAACTAAGGTCTACGACAAGGTAATCCCACGCCTAACTTTCACGCCTAACTTTTGTCTACGCATAACTTTAGTGCTTTTATCCTACTTACGCAGAAGCTAAAACCACGCCAGAACTCCTCATTGTTACGCCGTAACTTTTGGTGTTTTACGCATAAGTGCTACTTGGTTCTTGTCTTTTCTACGCCTAAGGATACTTCATCAACAAAGGTTCATTCGACTACAAAGATCCATTTTACCACACAAGTTTATCATCATGTCTCAACCACCATACTCTAACTATTTCCTCACACTTATAATCATCAACAACAACAACAATTAACTCCACAACATCAACAATGGAATCAACAACAAGCCATTTATCAACAACAATTTAATCAAGAACATACTCCACAACTTGGTGCAATTCCACAACCACAAATGGTTCAACCACCACCAAGTCTTCAAGCTCTACCCTACACAAACGATTTCAATCAACATCCATCACGAAGCACTATGAAGGAACCCACTTGGTTTGCAAAGATGTGTGAAGCTTTAAGCGACCAACAATCAATTCATGAAGTCGATCACTTGATAGACCTCCAATGCTCACTCCAGAAACTACGATCAATGGGTGATAAGGTTCTTTAGGTTTTGTGATCTAAAGAAGCCACATGGAAAGTTCTTAAAGAAGGTTATCTTAGAAGGTCCATTTGAGATGCCTACCGTCATTGTACCCGGAGATCCAATCATTGCTCCACCAAGAGATGAACAAACCAACATTGCTACTGCAGCATTTAAATCCTACGTAACTTCTACACTATGAAGTCGATGAACTTGCAATGGAATACATCCTCTTAGGATTACCAAACCCAATTCTTCGTAGTGTTGATGCTCAAAAGATCGCACAAAAATGTGGGATCATATTCGCCTTCTTATGGAAGGATCTCAGACTCAATCGGGAGGATTTGGAATCCAAAATTTACTTGGCTTATGAACACTTCATGATTGAACCCGAGAGACACTAGAGTCCTATCATCATCGATTTTCGACATCATCAATGATTTGGATAAACACAACATCATCATGCCAAGAATTGCGTGAATACTAAGTTCCCGAGTAGTCTTGGTCCGAATGGGAGAAGTATGTCATTTTTCTCCGCTCAATAAGAATATGCATCATTCTACTTATGGATTGTTGTACGATTACTTGAAGCCTCATGAGAAGGAAGTTGATCGAAAGGATTCTCCGTGCTCAAATTGCTAAACAATACAACCGGACAATCAACAACTTGCCTTGTATGCTCAATGTAATTATCCTCTCAACCAAAGAACTCAACCAATCGCTTCAAACACACCTTCACAAGAACAACCTCAACCTCAACAAAATCAATTGGTTCCATACAAAGAACAATGCTCAAGCATATGTCGTTGAAGCTACCGAGGAAATCGATCCATTCAAGCATTGCAACAAGGATTTGTGATGATTGCTAATGCTTTTGGCGTTACACAAACAAATCCAACAATCGATTCGCTCCTCATCTAACACACGGACTCAAGTTGTTGTGAACAATGGACGGTTGAAGTTCGTAATCGTGATTATGGTCGCCGATGGGCGGTGGTCAAGGGTTTAATCTGTGGGTAGGAATAACAATGAGCTCAAGTGGTGGAACAGGAAATGCTCAAAATCGGTTAAATGGTCTTAGATGCTACAACCGCAATGAGAAGGACACTGGCTAATGCATGCCCAAAGCCAAGGACTAGGGGCGTGCTTATTTCAAAGAGGCTTTACTTTTGGCTCTTAAGGATGAAGTCGGTGGATCTCTCACGCATAAAGAAATGAGCTTTATGGCGTATGCGCACTCGTGATGATGATATGGAGGACTTGCAAGCTAATGCAATTGTTATGTTGATGGCTAATATGCATGAGTCGCACATGAGTGATACAGCCCAAGAGATGACATCGATGGCTTGTCTCGTGCACCGAACAAACCATCATCATATCTCGAACTAATATCTCCGCCAATATCTCGAATCCGCACGGATCGATCGCTCAAAATGAGTCTTCTACATCTCTTTTCGATGATTTTCAAGTTAACCTCAGTAGTTACATTTGACGATCAAGATGACCTTATGGTTTCCTTTGATAATCAAATTGACTCCGTAGTCGCATTTTGAGGATCTAAAGAATGATCATGTTGAGACTCACGCTGAACAAGATGATCTGTTGCCTCATCCGGATTTTGCTCGGTTAATTCAAGACCATAAAATCAAAATGGAGGAATGTTATGCATTAAATCAATCCTTAAAAGTAAAATGCATCGTTAACCAAGGATTTTGAATGTTTACAAATGCAACTCAACTTTTTCAAAACTCAAGACAACCGTGAAAAGGTTTTGAAGCCGCTTTGCAAAATCTCATCAAAACGAAAAATATTTAGAGAGACAGACGTGATCTAGCCGCCTCAAGAATGCTTTGTTGTCTCGAATTAGAACAATCAAACATGAACATAAAAACAAATTAACACTCTCACCTTGGAAAATCAAAAAGCTAAGGTCGAGTTGTTAAATTGTCAAAACAGCTTCTCCGCATACAAAAAGCATTCAACGAATCGGTAGATGACCTTCTTGAAGAAATCATCGGCTTGCAAAACAAACTTAAAGAGTTTAAAACTGTTGTTTACAAACATGGTGAATCCGTAATGACTATTGAAAAGTTTACCTTAAAACCCAATCCAAAAGGATATGGAAAAATCTAGCGATTACAAACCAAAGCTTTCACTAAAAACATTCAAACCAACTCCAAGTTTCCAAAGGTAATACAAAATTGATAATACTGTCATGAGTGTTGTTGAATATCATCGTCAAGAGGAATTAGATGCGTAAGACGAGAGTCGATCAAAATTAAAAATGTTGTTTACAACAAACCTTTAATTATAAAACGCGGTCACTTTCACACACCAACGGATTCTACTAACACACCAAGGGTTATCATCAAAACACCGAGTCTTCTCATCGTTAATCCCAAAATGACTTTGCACAAACTTATGGTCCTTTACCTTCCATTAGTGAAGTAAACTCACAACCCGAAAATCGAAAAATTCTTCGATATTTTGACATTTTCATGGTCGACCTCAAAATTTTACAACATGAGATAGAATATCGATCCGAAATCAAAGTTGAACATTTTCAATCGCCTCGCGCGAGAACAAAGAGACATTTTTCTAAAAATCTTTTACCTAATGTTAAAACTTGAAAAGTTGTGCAATTGCTCGGGAAAAGGATTTTCATAAGGAACTTGGGGTAATGAAACGTTTTGAGAAAATGAAACATCTATTTCTAACACAAAACGCAAAAGAAACTATTGAGAAAAGATGTTGATCGACTCTTGGAAGATGTTATCTCGGCCGATATCCATAATGTTGTGTTACTTCATGCCTTGCCATTTGCATCCGATTATATCTCTCGCCGATAGTGTTGAAACTGTTGTAATCATTGAGAACACCGATAATGTGCTTCAGATCGAGTCTTTAAAAGTCGAAAATAAACGACACACACGGAAATTTACAATGCAAAACGTCGTCTTCATTGGTGTGAAAAGATATTCACAACCATCAACTTAGTTTTCAAAAGAAAATCGCTCACCGAGTGCAAAATCTTTCGATCCTAAAATTGAGCAACTGGATGATCAAAACGTGTCTTTGAAAAGTCAAATCTCAAAATATGAACAAGAACTTTTAAAAGTTAAACAGAATATGGTGTCATATTTGATTTACTCAAAAGACTCGACTTGAAGCATCAAACGAACTTGATCACTATCTTGCTCACACTAGAGAAGTCATGAATTTTGCCGGTAATATTCGCTCGAAAATCAAGATCCGATTCACACCATCTCTAAGTTACGGAAATGTTAGGAAAGTATGAACAACTTCCGCCATCGTGATTAAGAGATTAGCACCGTCACACTTAGTAATCGTGAACCTAGAATTCCACCGCCAAATCACAAGTTGCTAATGTGTTTCATCATCAAACAGAATAGTTGCATCTTTTCCAAACGTCCGCACTTCACACCTAGAGCACTCAATCAAGAATAGGAAGTTGCACCTAAGAAAAGATCAATAAAGAATGCTAAAGTAGAAGAACACCCTAGGACTCGAATAAAAATCATGTTGCTTCCACTATAGATGTTGCGTCCGGCAAATGTAATACAAATAGTGATGTAACGAATGCTAAACCGTTAAGTACTTTTGATATTCACCGATGCACCTTGTGTTATTTGTCGAAAGAGTATGAATTCGATTGTCATGACAAATGTGTTGCTAAAGCTATAATCTCTCGATTACGGAATCCTAAGAATCGGAATACCTCTAGGCCCACTAATCATTCTAAGTCCGTGCTTGGTAAACCACCTTCTTTAGATTCTAAGGCAACCATTGCTATCACAAGAGCTCCCGCTTCACCTCCTAAGAATGTAGTACCACCTAGTGCTTTCACTAAGACTAAAGCAAAGAGTAGTTATAGATGGCGAAATGGATATATAACACACTTGGATTTAAATGGATGCCTAAAATTGTCAATGTGTATGTCTAACGTATTCGCTTCGAACCCTCTAACATTTCGGGTTCCACATCTACTTCTATTCCATCCGTGTCGTCTGTGTAATGCAGTGATATGATCATTCTCTCGATTGTTGATAGCGGATGTTCCCGACACATGACAGCAACCTTAAACTGTTATCAAACTTTATTGCAAAGTTCATTGGCACCGCCGATTCGAACGATCACTGCAGCCTATCATGGGCTACGGAGATTATGTTAATGGGAACATCGAAATCAGCAGGTTTACTATGTGGAAGGCCTCGGTCACAACTGCTTTCAAGAGGTCAATTTTGTGATGGAGATTTGGAGGTTGCTTTCGTGGAGAAAACTTGTTTCATTCGTGATCTACATGGAAATGACCTTATGTCCGCTCGCGTAATTCTAGTCTATACACTATCTCTATGCAAGACATGGTTGCTTCCTCTCCCATTTGCTTACTTTCAAAGGCAACATCTACAAAATCCTCGCTATGGCACCGCTGCTCTCACATCTAAACTTTCAAACCATCACCAACCTTGCTCGACACAAACTAGTGAAGGACTCCCACGATTCCGGTATTCAAAAGATCACCTTTGCTCACCGTGAACAAGGGAAAAGCACTCGTGCTCATTTTCCTTCAAAGGTGGAACACGCCTCAAAGATGTGCTTCATCTTCTTCACATGGATTTGTGTGGCCCGATGCGCTGCAAACGATCAATGGCAAACGCTACATCTTAGTAATTGTTGATGACTACTCACGATGGACTTGGGTCTACTTTCTTCGTAGCAAAGACCAAGCTCCACAAATGATCATCACCTTCTCACAAAGATATGTGTTCACCCGCAACACCGCCGTAATCATCGTAATGCATAAAGGAACCGAATTTGTTAACAAAACCCTTCGTGAATTTTATGAGAAAGTGGAATTCAAAGATCAAACATCTATTGCACGACACCGAACAAAACGGAGTTGTTGAAAGACTAAACCGAACGTTAGTGGAAGTCGCAAGAACAATGTTAATCAATGCTAAACTTCCAGACACTTATGGGCGTGTCGATTCATCGCATGCTATACTCAAAACCGCTCTATGATCACAAACGCCACAACAAAACACCCTTCGAGCTTGTCCACAACTATAAACCGAACCTCAAACACTTTCATGTATTTGGATCCCTTTGCTATCCGAATAATGATCGTGATGATTTTGGAAAGCTCAAAGCCAAAGTCGATATTGGAGTCTTTATTGATATCGTGACAATTCTAAAGGTTTTCGAACTGAATCGTCGAACTAAAGAGGTAATGGAAACGATTCATGCTCATTTCGATGAACTCACGGAAATGGCTTCGAGTATAACAACTTAGAACCCGTCACAACCGCTTAAACTTCCTCAACCCCATCATCACCAAGAAAGCCCTCACTAACTCACAACAAATGGAAAGGTTATTTGCTCCTCGCTCGTGACGATATTGATGAACGTGCTCTCGTGTATCCGCTGTTTCACCGCACAACCCGATAATATTCCTATACCGATACACTGCTACAACAACCATCGTTGAAGATGCACCTACACCAATTGACTCCAACACAACAGCTTGAACACACCGCTCCAACAATGATGAACCACCGATGATATTCTCAATGAAGTACCCCACCGCAGATTTTGATCCAAATGCGTTCTTCAACCCGCTTGCTAATGAGATCGCCGCACTGGATGTCGCGGAATCTTCAACAAACCATTTGAATCCTCGAATCGCACAATGTATACCAACATCAACCTCTACACATAGATGGACAAAAGACCATCCTCTCGCTAACATTATTGGCAACCCGAATCAACCAACCGTTACGAGACAACGTCTTCACTCAAACGGTGAACATTGCATTTATGCACTCACCGTCCCGCCAATCGAACCTAAAACATTAAGGATGCAATGACAAAAGACAACCGGATTGAATCCATGCAGAAGAACTCAACCAATTCAAACGCCTTGAAGTATGGAACGGTTGAAAGACCAACAGGGTCTACGCCATTGGTTTAAAATGGATTTGGAAAACAAATTGATGTCAAGGGAATGTTATCCAAACAAGTCACGGCTAGTTGCTAAGGGTTATCGCCGTGAAGAGGAATAGACTTTGAAGAATCTTTTGCTCCGGCTGCTCGCCTTGAGGTCGTTCGGATATTCCTCGCTCGTCGCAGCTCATATGAATATGACGGTCATCGATGGATGTCAAAACGGCGCTTCTCAATGGACAACTTAAAGAAACGGTCTATGTCACCAACCGATGGATTCGTTGATCCCGAGTTCCCGAACCATGTCTACAAACCGAACAAAGCTCTTTATGGTCTCAAACAAGCCCCTGCATGGTACGATAAGCTATCATCTTTCCTCATTGCCAATAATTTCACCAAAGGCTCGGTTGACCCAACTCTTTTATACAATATCACGGGCACACATCTTAATTGTTCAAATTTACGTGGATGACATCATTTTGGGTCAACACATAAAAGTTTTCAATCGCTTTTGCAAAACTAATGAAGAAAATTTTGAAATGTCCATGATGGGTGAACTTACGCTCTTTCTAGGACCGCAAGTTCATCAATCACCCCGTGGTATTTTCCCGAGTCACCCAAATATGCCCTTGAATTGTTAAACAAATTTGGAATGAATACCGTGATACTTATGCCACACCAATGGCTCATACCAAGAAGTTAGATGTCGATTTACATGGGAAATTGGTTGACCCTACCAAATACCAAGTATTATTGGGTCCTCATGTATCTAACAACTAGCGCACTGATATTGTCTTTGCCGCTTATCTATGCTCCCGCTATCGTCGCGACCAACCGAAACCCACCTCTCGAGGCTAAAAGAATCCTCCGATACATCAAGGGAACCATTAACTTGGGATCCGTATCCGAAGGATTCGGTTTTGAACTAATCGCCAGACGCCGATCACGCAGGATGCTTAGACTCAAGGAAAAGTACTTCAGAGCACTACAATTTCGGTGATAAACCGTGTCTTGGCAATCAAAGAAACAGATTGTACATCATCGTCATCAACCAAGCGTAATATGTAGCCATGTCCGCGTGTTGTGCTCAAGTCATCCGGATGAGAACACAACTCAAAGACTATGGTTACGTATTTGATGTAATCCCGATGTATCGCGACAATCGGAGTGCCATTGCAATCTCGCAACTCGCTCAAAGACTCAAATCAAAGCACATCGATCCACGCTATCATTTCATCAAGGACCACGTGAATGTGGTACCGTTGAATTATACTTTATGGTATCGAATACCAATTGGCGATCCGCTCACCAAAGCCTTGCCCCCGCTAGGTTTAATGAGTTGGTCCACCGAATTGGTATGAGGTGTTTGACTCAAGAGGAATTGATGACCTCTTAAAAAGCCTTAAAACCGTCAAACACCAAAACATCTTTTGTAAATAAATTTTCAAAACAAAATACAAAAATATAAAATCCGATAAAACAACAAAAATATTCTCCTAATCTATATTTCTTTCAACATGGCAAGTACATTTTTCCACAACACTTTTATCTTTCAAAATTCAAGATTTTTCCGATCAAGTGTTGAGGGGAGAAAATAATCCATTAACTGCTTCAAAACATTTGTGTACTTGCATGTTATCACATCTCGTTGATTCTTTTACAAATGGTGGTACATTTCGGTTCAAAGACACTCCCGGACTTTAATTAACAACCTTTCATTATTTTCTCAAGTCAAGGGGAGTGTCACAAGTTTCTTTCCTAAAATCTTCATTTGGTAACCAAAAATGGAAGTTAAAAAGCTTTGGATGAAAATGGAAAAGGTGGAGGGACCAAAACTGTCAAAATGGTAAAGTCTATTTTAATAAAAATCCTCTCCACCTAACTCTTTCACTTCCCATTTGTATTCTAAACCTTAAAGGATCCTACGCCTAATAATCACTCAAGAATTCTGTGCTTTTGATCATCACTTTGTAAGTTGTTTCTTGAGTAAAACATGTTTCTAAGCAAAGGTTTTTAATTTCATTCAAATCCTACGGCTAAAACGTTTTTTACGCGTGATTATGTGTTCTACGCATAAGCGTATGAACACACAATCATTGTGTGTATGTTTGTGGTAAAATGGATTGTCTCAAAACGTTTCTTACACATCAAGGACAACATTTTAACCATCAATATCCACCCAGAAACTAAAATTGATGAATTTTGAAAACTAGGGTTTATGAGTCGATTTGGGTTTTTCCAAATGTGAAGTGTTTTGGTCTAAAAGATTGTTGGGTTATGTTTATATGATGTTGAATTGATTATATCCTTGCTCTATAACTACCCAGAAACACTGATTTATTCAGAATTTGAAATTAGGGTTTAAGGTGCATAAGTTTGGGTATTTTTGATTCACCATGAATTAGATGTTAAAACTTGGTCTATAAGCTCATACAACATCTTAGAACTACCGTAACTGCTTGATGCAAATCCCATGGTTAGAAAACTTACGCGTAAGTCATAACCCTTAGGGTTTTGACCCACGCGTATGACTTTCACGCCAGAATCGGTTTATGAATGATTCATGCCATGTTTTGTTGATAAAATGAAGGTTTGTGTTAATGTTGATGATTTGATGGATTTATTTCGTGCTTTGCTACGCTTAACACTCGTAATCAAGGTCATTAGACTTTCTACGATAAGGATTACCCTACGCGTAGTCAAGTTATGCGTAAAATAAATCCCACGCATAACTATTACGCCGTAAGGTTCTACAATGGACTACGCAGATCCCGTGAAGGATATGCGAACAAGGACCTCACGCATAAGGTCAACTTCACGAGTAGCCTTACGCGTAAGGTTAATATATGCTCACGCATAAGCTCCACGCATAAGGTCTCCTTTTCCCACGCTGTAACATTTTTACGCGTAGTTAGATTCTACGCGTAAGTTTACGCCTAAGCATATATCATTCCTCGCTCACGCGTAACTTTGCCAAAACTACGCTTAACCTCGGATTGACCTTCATGATGAATTGTTACTTGTACAAACTTGTAAATAAACTAATTATATCATCACGAATCCAAAATGTCACTAATAAACTTAAATCGTCTGATATGTTGTGAACAATAAGTGATAAAATAAACTTTAAAACTTAAAGTTAACTAACTCACGAGACATTTCACGACATCATTGAACTATTGAACATACAAGTGACTTAGGACTCAGAACAATCATTATCACTATACATTCAATAACTAGACAATAAGACCTTTCGTTGACTAACATTATGTCTTTCGATATGTTGGTTCTTTTGGCTAATGTTATTTCGCATCACGACATGGTCGAACAAATGAATGTGGATGCACCAAGTTCTCTCCATTGTCGATATCTATCCTCATGGCTATCCAATGAAGATAGGAAAGAACAATCTCCGTGTGGACTTTGACACCCTCACTTGCTCGAATCTTCGTGTTTAATTGCTATTGACATTCGAGGACTCATCCGATCGTAACATGCTTACTCACTCGCAACTGCTCTCGAGATCTACATCCAACAGCCTCGAACACTATGGAAAGGGTCAAAGGACAAACCACGTGACGGTGACTCAATCACAAACAAGTCACCATTACACCGCAGACTTAAGGGTCGTTCTCCTAATTCTCGATGTTGATCCGACCAAACTATATGCCACACCGTCAAGAGCTCACTCTCCAATTCTTAATCAATATTGGTTATGACGAGGCTACGTGAATAATCACCAAGCATTCTCATGTAGAGCTTAAGAGTATTCCTCAACCCCGAGAACTCTCTACATGATCATCACCAAGTCTGCTTCGGTCGTGACAATGCTATGAGCACCCTAAGCTCATGGAACCGCAAATATTTCGGCATTGGTCAACAAGAAACACATCGCTATCGAAGCTCGATTTGGGATGACATGATGTCATTTCTCAACAAACTTGGCTCAAAGATTCCTACATCGATATACTAAATTGTTGATCCAGAGAGCACTTGGACTTCATCCCGACATTCCCAAGAGGCTCAATGACCCCGACAATCACGACATGTTGACGGAACCCATTCTCACCGTTAGAATCAAGGAAACGCCTACAAAGAAACAAGGTGTCAGGTCGCCGATTTCTTCTAATCAAGATGTCGAAGCTCGAATCGCACTAAAGGTATCCGGAAGCAATGACAAGGCAAAGTTGGTCATCTCGACGAAAAGTCTTCGAACACCTGTAAGGAGAACCGTAAAAGGAAGTGCCGGAAGTGTCACAAGTACAGATAGTCAAAGGAATGTTCCAAAGAAGAAACCTATTCCAAAGAGGAAACCCACCCCTAAGAAGAAAGTTCCTTCGTGAAGCCACTCCGATCCTTTCACTTGAACCGCAAAGACAGCTCGTGGACGAGGACTCGAGAATACCGACACGTATGAAGAGATCACATTCTCTCAAACCGCAAAGGATGAAAATCCTCAACCAAAACCTCCAAGTCCTCAAACTATTAAAGGAAAAGGAAGACTCGCACTTGTGCCTCGTGATGAAAGCTCAAGATGAAGAAGAGCAATTGGATCAATCATACAGAAGAAGTTTCACAAAGTCGACACCTTCAAAAGGTCAAGAATTTGCTAAAGATCAAATGGGTGGCCCCGGAGGATCAAGTGGTGTCGCCACCTCACCGTATCTTGATACGGTTAATCAACCCGAGTAGGGATCCGTGCCACCACTCTTCTCGCAACAACAACAAACTGTGGAGGACACTATTGTGTATGATTTTGAGAAACAGAAACCGAGAAAGAAAAGTCTAGAGATGACGAGGATGATTATACAAAGTTTCTTCTAGAAACCCAACACACTCAAAGGAGAAAACCTCGAAACTCCTAAGGACATGAAGTCTCCTCATGTCTCCTCATCATCGGATTCTTCGCCTCACTCATCACAACCACCATCAACAAAGTCAACCGATCATCATCCAAATCGGTGAAGAAACCACCTAAATCTTGGATTTCTCAAACTCATAAAAGGATTGTAAAAGTTGTCCAACAAATCGAAAGAAGGACATAATTTACGTAAAATGAATTGGTTTGTCGACCAAATTCAATCCTTAAATGATGAGATAGACAAGATGGAGAAAGAAAGGAAATTTGTTCAGAATTCATGAAGAGTCATCGACAAGAGGAACTGAACGAAATGATGAAGGTTACACTAACAAGTACCTTCGTGATATCGCTCCTAAAGTCCAAATGGAACCGGAGAAGTCAACAAGAGATCATACTCACAAGTTTCTTCTCGACATCGCCCCGTGTGACTAGAGAAGTATTTTCCGCACAACTCACCCCTAACATCGTAGCATTGGTTAAACATACAATGGCCAAAGAAGTCGATCTCTCGAATGAAAGTTAATCGCTAAACTTGTGATGCAAATGTCAAAGCGATCCGAACGCTTACTCGGATGAAGCTAAATTTTTGAAAATCTACTTGACTATCAACTCGGATCATCATGCAAGGAGTCACCGATCAATCCAAACGACCAAGAGATGACGATGATAAGGATAAGGACTCGCACCTAAACGCCGAAGGCCCGGTAAATCTACTTCTATGCCACCTCCTCCACCACGGACTTCTTCTCAACATAAGTCTCCACCACCTCGGTCTTCATCGATAAACCCTGGACGATTCCGAGTTACCACCCCGACTCATAAAACGGGTGATTACTTTGAGTACACGGGTGGTGACGATGAAGAGGTCCTTGAGCCCCGACAACAACCCACCTCACCCAAACAAGTGCGTAAACCAAGATCATCATCAAGGCCTTCCAAAAGAAGAAGAAGACGACTCACCGAGTTGTATCATGGCTAGATGACGATCAAACCAAGAGTTTGAATGGTTCTCCACACTTGTCAATCAAACTCCCTACCCCGATGAAGGTCGAATTGGTAGACGGTTCAACATTGGAGCATGCAAAACTATTGCAAGAAAAGTTCCATGTGAAGAAAATGACGAAATCAATTGAAGCGAATCAAGAATGAAGCATTCCAACTTCTAACAGATGACACTCGAAAGCGCCTCGAGGTCGAATATCATCTTGAGAACATCGCCGAGCTATGTCTAACAACATGGATTGGCTCAATCCGAAGCAAACCTTGACTTCACACAAAGGGACAACCTCCATACTACACCGATTGGACCAAACCTCTACCAACCATTGGCCAAGCAGATTTAACCACGGATTCCTTCCGATACTTTTTAACAAAGACCGGATTTTCTCTTACACGGAAGCGATGGTTCACGAAAATACGCTACATCATTGACTCTTCCATTCCCAAATGGCTATTTACTCAAACCGCATAGCTATCGAGGAACGCAAATCACTTGTTTTTCGACAACGCAAGCATACGACCAAGATGCATTGTATGGGATTCATCATTGGCCCGAACGCCAAGAATCTACTACGAAGTCGCTCGGTTCAAGTCTCAACATGAAGTGTATAGCTCCAAGGACATCGTGGCCATCAAACACATTGATCTCAAGTCTAAGTGGGACTACACATTCTTGAAGAATATCATAGTCAAACGACAAGATGAACAGACTATGGATTCTCCGAGGTCGACTTTGAGAACTTGTCCTCAACGACATCGAAGACATGTACCTTGCCAAAGTATGTGGTCGTATGAGACAATTCTCGATCAAGTTCAACGTGAATTTATCAAGTCGGTTCTCATCTTCATTAGACGATCGTGATCAAAGAACGGTCAAGATATCCGATGGTCGTTGAATCATATCGTAAACGTAAACTTCACTCCACCACGCCTTGATCTTCCCGACATCAACCACCACACAACTTACGCCATCAAGAAACCTTTCGGCGTTGTTTACCGCAGTGAACTTCAAGAAACCGCTTAATGGCGTGTAGTGAGCTCCACAAATTCGGGATCATACCTTGAAGATGGTTAGGGATGGATTGGCGATGATTGAAGGATATACCGAAAGTTGGGAATCCTAAGCTACCGGAACTCTCGTGAAAGGAGGGATGTGAGACGATCATCACCATGATTGATGAACGGTTGTTCGTGGCGGATCGCCTGACGCTTGGAGAGCTATGTTGGTGGTCGACCCAGATAAACATCACCGGCTTTCAACGCCTGCGCACTCGGGAACATCACCGCACTTCCCGGTACCCCTTGAATTGTTTCCTTCATATGATTTTGGATGTGTGACTTAATATGTCAATGGCTTGTGCACACATAACAAATGTACAACCCGTAATTGTCAAGAAAGGACCCCGTGGTACGCCTCGGTGCCACAATCCTTATAAAAGGAGCTAAAGCTTCTTATTTTTGAGTAAAACCTATCAAACCTTTCACTTTTCAAGGTTTTGCTCAAAAGACAAGTACTTCCCATATGATTTTAAAACCTCAACCGCTTATATCACTAGTTGAGGGGAGTATTTGAATTAAAACTTTGTTCACAAATTGTTCACAGTGGTCACTCTTCCCAAAACTCAAAATGGTCATATTTATTTCAAACGCTCAAAATAACATTTTATATGCCATTTTGAGGGGAGAAAATTGTGTGATAAGAAATATGTTGTACAAAATGCAAATGAATCATGTACTTCGAGACTTAACCAACGAATTGACGGTACTAAACCGTTAGTAACTCGAAAAGACTTGTCCCGGACGGGTAATAATTTCAAGCTAGTTCGCTAGTGATGTAAACGTGTCTCGCAAAGGACTTGTCCAAGTAGAAAGTACCATTCGAGAAACTTTTGATAGACATGAACTCGACGGGTATGACAACCTTCCAAGGTTTGTCTACACCTTCAAGGTAGTTATTAGAGCTAGTTGTCACCTAAAAGTCGACAATGTATCTCTTTAACTATGCAACGAACCGTGTCTCGCGGGGATTGTCTATCTTTAGTGGATCAATTCAAAAGTGCGCGCTCTTTCCTCACCGTGCATTTAACCATTAAAACTATTAAGCACATGTGAGGGGGAGTATTTATGCAAAACATCATCTCTCACCGTGGTTCAAACATGTTTTCATTAACAAACCCTTTGAGAGATATTTTCACATACAAATGGTTTTAATGGCAAACATAGGTTAGTCATGGAGTTATAAGGTGACTAAGGTTAGGAATAACCGTCCTATGATCCGCCAGAGTCGAAGGATCTACCCAAGGACACTACCATTAGTTAGTGTTAGAAGTCCTTAGGAATGATTGTAAAAGGAGAAAATGAGAATCGGAGAAAGAAGGAGTTGAAGAATCAAAAGAAATGTAAAGTAAAGGGTGAAAAGAAATAGCCCTCCGATTATTCAACTTAGGGCGACATCGGGTTCAATTCATATGCTCTTGGTTGTCACTTAGTGACACCGGTATTGAAGATTAAAAGTCGTCATGGACCCAAAGGACGCATGCACTAAACCTTCTTAGCCACTCAAGTTTTTCTCAATGAAGCTTGTTTCATTCTCACAGGAACCCTACGTAAACTATTGGCTTTCTTAGAGATAGTGGTATTGAAGAAGGAGACCCTCTCCTAGTCTCCGTCAGAAAACCAAAACGCACTATTGAGTCTAGAGCCACGAGATTCATCAAAAGATCTCTTAGAACACTTGACATTTAATCACTTGATGATCAACAATAAGATCATCATGGTTCATATCGAGTCCTTCACGATCTTAGCAACTGTCGAGAACATTTATGAGAGGTTCACATCCGTGATCCTCGTGATTGAATGGAAACTCCCGCCGTGGTCAACATCAAAACACTCGACAAAGAGGTCACTTCGGTAACTCCCGTGGATTACGCGGAGTGTGTCTCAAACGGTCTATCGTCAGGAGGTGATGCTTCGTGTACCTCAACGACTATCTCGAATCAGATGTACTTTGCACATCGCGTTATCTCACTTGTGGGACTCAGCTCAGAACGGCCTTTGTAAGAATTAGAGTTGTGTTTTCACACTATGTGTTAACACTCTCAAGTTCAAACTTGTAAGTGCCGGAAACCGCTTATTACTAACCGCTTGAAATGTTTTCTTCTTATGGAAGCTCCGAGCGGGATGATCGTGTCGATTCTTCTCATGCTCACGCCAACATCATCACTAATGGAAGTTCTATTCTAAAAGCAACACAACAATCGAATGATTCTTCATCTAATCAAAGAATCTACAAAGTCAAAGACTTAAAGAACTTCATCAAGATTGAATTCCAACGCCAAAGAGCGTGTGAGCATGTTGAAGAATGACGTGGAGACACCGGAGCAACAAGGCACTGAGGCGCATCGATGCGCATAACAACATACTATCACTTTCACCACAAAGAACAATGATCAAAGAACAAAGTTAAAGATGACGTCAAGCATAACTGCTCAAAGATAACGATCTCTACACCGGGAGATTGTTCGAATCAAGACAATTCCTCTCACAAGAAAGAAGAATGTCGAAGACGTCACAACTACTATTACATCAACGCCTTCACCGCTTACATTCATATATACTGAGGGGAGATTGTTGGAATCACTCCTAAACAAGATTTCAAGTATTTATATTTCATATGTAATAGGTAGCTTTATTATGGCCTTTATGTTTGTTTAAGGTCAAGCTTATGTAGAAGGCCCATAAGCTTGATCCAAGCCCAATAAGGAATAGGGAAGGAGAGGAGTGTTGCCCTAGCTCCTTGCCTATATAAACATTGTAATAACCTTCATTTGAAGGTTGGTTGTTCAAGTTTTCTTCATTCACACACTCTTTTCTTAACCGTGTTTACTCATACATATTGTGTGTGTTTAGATAGCTTGTTCATCCGCCTCCTCTCTATCTCTTTCATATAAGCTTGTGTTGTAAAACTAGTGACCCACATGTTGAGGGGAGTTCTCATTCTAAAAATATCAAAAACAATTCAGGTACAAAATGCTTTGATAATACATCTTAAGTATCTGGATTAATTTTTCAAATGGTTTTCAATTGGTTCCAATGGCAGATGAACAATACCAAATAGACCAACCAACTTTACTTCATGTACGGTGATATAAGGATGATAAGGTTAGGTATTGGTTCCCATGATCCGCCAGAACTGGAGGGATCTACCCAGGGACAACCCACTAGTTAGTATAGAAGTCCTTAGGTATGATGATAAAAGGAGAAAAGTGAGATATGGGAAGAGTGCGGACTGAGACAGAGCAAGTACTAGAACTAACCCAACAAGGTTCTTGCTATGAAGTCTCGTAAGAATTGAAGGGTTGAAGAATTAAAAGAATTGAATGAGAAAGGGTGAAATCAAATAGCCTCCATTTATTCAACCTTAGGCGTAAACCGGTTCAATTCACATGCTACCGATGGTAACATCGGTATTGAAGACAAGACGTCATGGACCCAGTGACGCACCGCACTTCAACTTTCCAAACCACTCAAGTTCCTCTTAAAAGGACTTGTTTCATTCTCACGGGAACCGACATTATCTATCGACTTTCTCTTAGAGATTGTTGATATTGAAAAGGAGACCCTATCCCTAGTCTCCGGCATAGGATCCAAATATGCACAAATTGAGTCTAGAGCCACGAGATCATCAATAAATCTCATTAGGACACTTTCAATGAAGACTCTCGCTTCACACAATGTGGAAAAGAGATTATATCTTGAGTCCCACGATTATCCTTGTGGTATTGCGGAACATCCGAGTGATATGCATACATATTCACTATGAAGATGGTGAGCCTTCGAGCCAACATCAAACAAGCTCCGGTAGGTGGCATGTGAGATCTATTATATAGATCAACCATGTGACAACCGAAGCGAGAAACAATGGGGATTCAATCTCTTGAATCAATCTTGGTTCGAGTTATGGATTGACGGATACCTTTGAAAACCGGTCTTTGTGCTTAACAACTCTTTTCCTTAGCACATCGACCATGTACTCTTTTTAAAACCAAAGGTGTTTTATGATTGATAATTGATTTTCAATAAAACCTTCGTTGTATTGCAAAACAATTTCTATTGAGCAATACACGATTGTTTTTCAAATCTTTTTCATCAATCGCTGGACTTAAAATTATTTGGTTCACTCACTCCGTGTTGTCTTCTATGAGATGTTCCGGTTTGAGAACAACTAGAGCAACACCGCGAAACCCCGTCAAGGAAATTCTTGAATTATACCGATCACAGGCAAGACATGTATCGATCAACGGGAACCGTGGGCGTGTACCTCAATTCAACGAAGTGATCAAAGACACTTTCGTGCGATTTATTGCTAATCGTTGTATGCGGTACACCCGACGCTTGTAATGCTCGTAATGAAGCGGTCAATCCATAGTCGCATGCTCACTTAACACATTCATCTCAAAAGAAATCATGATTAGTGCATCAATGACTCGATATTTTCACTCCATTCTTCATCGCTACGCCGCCAATATCATGAATCAACTAAAGCTTCCGCTACTCGATGTGAAGATATCATGATCCGAATGTGAGCATGTCGGTCCTAAAGTCACAACATCACATAATACCAACACCACAAAGGATGTCACGTAGATTTTTGATAGTGATGATCTCAAATGTTGGCTCAAAATTATAATCACGTGGATCAAGAAAAGACCTCCACTTGGAGTAACCAAACATGCAATGTGATGAATCAATGACTACGAGCTTAGAAGCAAAGGACTACATCAAGAATGCAAGAACAATTTTAATGTAATATCTATTTGTATTCAATGTAATTTTAGTACATGATTGAGGTGACCTCCTTAGGGGAGATTGTTAGGAATTAGAAATTCCGTGTATTAAAGAGTCGGTCACCTCAAGTATATGTAATCGTTAGAAAGCTCGTAGTCGTAGTTCTTTATGTTAAGTAGTATTTAGTTAAGTAACACCGTGGAGGACGGACGGTCTTTACCCAATCGTATGCCCGATCCACACCCGTTGTGTGGCGATTTATGTAAGACTATAAATACTCTCTACCTCTCCGGTGAGAGTTGGAGCTCATAATAATATCTTTCACTTTCTCTCACTAAGTTCCCTAAACCTCTAACTTTCTCTCTCTAGAATTCCACTTATACGCCACCTTGTTGTTATGGTTTGATGTGTATGTGAAAACTAATACTCTACAAAAATACCCATGGGCAAAGCGGAGCGTTCCACGGATCCCTAGCTTTGTGCTAGCCGGATCCCTTGTGGTAGGGATCCGTGGGATCCGGGGAACAGTAGGATTTTTCCTCTATAAATAGTGAGCCATTTCTTCATTATTTCTCACCCCTCTCCAACACACTTTCTTCCCGGAGTTAAATCTCACTAACCTTAGATCCAAGAGATCTATGTTTGTAGTTTTGTTTTTGTGTGATCTTTTAGGTTCCTCTTAAAGGCAATATCACCACCTTTGAAGTCGAGCAAGCTCAAGTCCAGGAGTTGCCATGCTTCCTCATCATCAAGGCTACTGAAGTCTTCTTGTTGATGATTCCTTTCTTTCTTCAAAGAAGTGTAGTGTTGAAGACATTAGTGAAAGATGTCTCAAGTGTCAAGACGAAGATATTAGTGAAGGGTATCTATCGTCTATAGGATAAGCACTTGTGGTAGGTGCTTAGAAGTCAAGACAAGAAGCATTAGTTAAAGGTGCTTAGAAGTCAAGACTAGAAGCATTAGTGAAGGGTGCTTAGAAGTGAAGACACAAGACATTAGTGAAAGGTGTTTTGTAGATCTAGTCAAAAGCATTAGTGAAAGGTGCTTTAGATGTACATTCGATATGGTGTGTTTTGATGTACTAGATAGACTAGTATTAGATCCAAGGATATTGATGTCCTTGATGATGTTGTAAAGGAGTAGATCTCCTTTGGGATTAGTCGTTGGTGTAGTGTGGTAGTAGTTCCTCCATTGCAATGGAACTAGGTGCTTAGCCTAGTACCTAATAAAGTGTAGGCGACGTTTTGAAGGGGTAGTTCACCTTGGAGTGAAAGAACTAGGTACTTAGCCTAGTACCTTTTAAAGGGTAGGCGACGTTGTGTAGGTGTGGTTCACATTGGAGTGAAAGAACCCGGTGGTTAGCCTAGCACCGGAAAAAGGGTAGGCGACGTTGTAAAGGCTTCTCCGCCATAAGGAGATTGGTGTAGTGTTTACGAACTCACGAGTAGGTGACTCGGGGAGTGGAGTAGGGCAAGGAAGGTGTCCTTGTAGCCGAACCACTATAAATACTCGCCTTGTGGTTTTGTGCTTCTTACTCTTATCTTTTCATTACATATCTTTATATGCTTGTTTATCAACATCCAACACACACAACCAAATAGATTGACATAAGTCGATCTAAATAGTTTAAAAGGAAGTTTTAATTGCTAAAACTATTCAACCCCCCTTCTAGTTTTCCACACATGGAATGCAAAGTTGTGATACCTATGCCACACCAATGGCACATACCAAAAAACTGGACGCTGATTTGCATGGGAAATTGGTTGACCCTACCAAATGCCGAAGTATTATTGGGTCTCTCATGTATCTAATGACCAAGAGTCCCGACATTGTATTTGTTGTATATCTTTGTTCTGCTATCGATCGTGACCAACCGAGACACACCTCTCTAAGGCTAAAAGAATCCTCCGATACATCAAGGAACCATTAATTTGGGATATGGTATCCGAAGGATTCGGTTTTGAACTAATAGCTTTTTCAGACCGATCACGCAGGTGCTTAGATTCTCGGAAAAGTACTTCAGGTGGTTTGCAATTCCTTGGTGATAAATTGGTGTCATGGCAATCGAAGAAACAAGATTGTACATCGTTGTCCTCAACCGAAGCAGAATATGTAGCCATGTCTGCGTGTTGTGCTCAAGTCATTTGGATGAGAACACAACTCAAAGACTATGGTTACGTATTTGACAGAATTCCGGTGTATTGTGACAATCGAAGTGCTATTGCGATCTCATGCAACACCGTTCAACATTCGAAGTCCAAGCACATCGATCTTCGATATCATTTCATAAAGGAGCATGTGGAAAAGGGTACCGTTGAATTATATTTTGTGGGTACTGAACACCAACTGGCGGATCTTCTCACCAAAGCCTTAGCTTCTGCTAGGTTTACTGATTTGATCCACCGGATTGGCATGAGGTGTTTGACTCCAGAGGAACTGGATGATCTTTTAATACAATCTTAAAACCAGTCAAACACCAAAACCTTTTTTGTAAAAAAATTTTTCAAAAACAAAATAGAAAAATATAAAATCTGATAAAATTCAAAAATATTCTTCTATCTAAATTTCTTCAAACAGTGCAAGTACAAATCTTCCGTCAACACTTTGCTCTTTCACACATTTCATTATTTTTCTCGAACAAGTGTTGAGAGGGAGAATGTAAATATTTTTCTGGTTCATAAAACCTTGTACTTGCATGTTACCCAAATTGGTTGTATCTTTGATAATGGTGGATACGTTTCTTGTTTTTAAAACTCTCCTCGGACTCAAACTTGTAAAACTTCACTATTTCTAAAGTCGAGGGGGAGTGTCGTCAAGTTTCTTTCCAAACATTCACGTTTTGCTTAACCAAAATGAAAGTTATGGGTCGTGGTTGAAAATGGTTGAGGTGGAAGGGCAATTATTGTCAAAAGTTAAAACTATCTTTATACAAAAATCCCCACCAAACTCTTTTAACTCATTTATTACTATCAATTACTTCCTCAACCACCATCATCCACGCCTAAGAATTAATCCTCAAAACCGTGCTTCAATTTTGAAATTTGTAAGTGGTAAACGCTTTCTTATGTGATTACAAACATTGGTTTTTAATCTTAAACGATTTCAACGGTTAGCTTTTAACAAGTGATTCTTGTGTTCATAAGCTTACGCGTATAACAATAATTTTGGAAAAGGATGTTTTGATGAAATTGTTTGTGTTAAAATGGTTAAAAACAAGTCTTGTAATCATTTCCATCAAGATATTCCACCCAGAAAACGTTTTTAATCACATTCAAGTTTTTAGGGTTTATGCGTGAATTTGGGGGTTTTCAATTGTGAGTGTTTCTGACTAATTAGATGCTTGAGTAATATTTGATACATGTTTAATTAACCTTTATGACCTTTGAATCACACCCAGAAACATCAAATTTGAAGATTTAGACTTTAGGGTTTACGTTTGCGTAGAAATTGGGTTTTATTGATTCTTGGTGCTTTTAATGTTAAAACTTTATGGAAATCTCTCACTTAGCATCTAAGATGTCCCGTAAAAGTTTGGTTAAATTCCCATGGTTGAAACGCTATTTAGTAGGATTTGAATACTTAGGGTTTTAGCCTACGCCTAATCATATCTTACGCCGTAACTTACTTAACATGATTGTGATCTTGAAATGGTTGAAAACATGTTAATATGAGTGTTATGATTGATCTATTTCGTGCTTCTATGCGCGTGTCTGTTTTCGTAATCAAGGGTACATGGATCTTACGCTAGGATCACCTTATGCGTAGATGTTATGCATAAGAGCAATCTTACGCGTAACTTATAAGCATAAGGTTCTACAATGGGACTACACGTATCCCGTGAAGGATATGCGTAAACTTGATTTCACGCATAAGGCTTGCTCTTACGAGTAAACCTTGCGCGTAAGTCCTCAACCCACGCCACGCGTAAGCTTTGTGCTAAGAGTCCATTCCTACGCGTAATCTTTCTTACGCCTATGATTGAATCCTACGCATAAGCTTAATCCTACGCGTATGGTTATCCTGTTTACGCATAAGCTTACAATCCTACGCTTAAGCCACTTTGTAACTAAAATTTTTGAAATGTTACGCGTACAAACTTGTAATAAGTTACTCATAATGTCACAAAACCAAAATGTCACTAATAAGCTACAAAAGTTAAAACGTTGTGTGATTAAGTAAACATTGAACATTAAACATTCAAAATTAACATAATCACGTAACTTATCACGTCAACTTTGGAATATTGGACAATATGTGACTTTGGACTCGTAACATTCATTAACATGACAAATTCAATAATTGGACAATAAAATCAACTTTTCACGAAATGGATGTCATAATGGAAAATGTCAACGCACCAAATGAGCTCACAATGAATGATATCTTCCCTATTGATTACAGCAAGAAAATTGGAAAGAACAACCTCAAGGTCGATTTTGAGAACTTCACGTGCTCAGAGTCTTCATGCAGGATTGCTGTGGATATCCTCAAAACTCATCCTTACAACAACATGCTCACTAATCTCAAAGAATCGTGCGTAAATATACATTCATCAATTCTGGCACACAATGAAAAAGATTGATTGTCAAGATGTTGTCACGGTAACACTCAATCATAAGGAAGTCACCGTCACGGTAGCGGATCTCCGAACCATTCTTCTTCTGCCTGCTATCCAACCTGCCGACTATGTAGCAATTCCAAGTGAAGAGGCCACATTGCAATTCATGGTAGATATTGATTATGATGAAGCTGCTGGAGTTATTACCAAGCACTCCACGGTCGATATCATGAACATTCAGTGGAGGACTTTGTACATCATGATCGCCAAGTATGTTTCTGGAAGAGACAACGGTCATGAGCATCCTAAACTCATGCTGTTGTTCCCCGTTCACTATCGTTTAAAACAACTTAAGTTTATAAAACAAGTTAATAGTGAACTATGACTGAAATTAACATAAGAAAACACACCAAGTAATTTTCAACATAATATTCTTATTAGATATAAATCAACAAAGAATACGTTACCCAAGTACTTGCGGAATAGTACTTGGGATTGAAATGACAAAGTTGGGTGACTCTCTCTAAGCTCAAAGCTAAGTCCGAGCACAACTCTTAGAGCTCACCGAGCTATCTCAGAACTAAGTTGAGTTGGAGGAGTGAAAAGATTGCTCATGTGTATGTGTGTTTTACAATTCACAAGCTTAACCTTTTCACTCCATCCCTTATGCTATTTATACATGTATGGTATTTGACTCTTTCCTAAGTGACAACCGACATCATACGTAAGACAAAATATCGATGTATTTTGTCTCACATAAAGACTATTCTAGGTAAGAGACAAGACTACTTTCCTAAGTTCGGTGATGACACCGAGCCCGATCTTTGCCATTCAAGGAAAGTTGACTTGTTGATAAGGACTTCGCCTTATCCGATTCAAACTTATCCCGCCTTATCCCGCTCTTTCTTCGCCTTACATCCTTCGCCTTCTACTTGGTTTGTCTTGATGTAAGAGTTGGAGAGTAGTCTTAGGGATTGGTGAGTTATTGTCATCACCACCGAATCCATCATCTTCTTCTTGACTCCGCCTTCACCCTTTAAGTTCTCGCCATCGAGTGAGAGACTTCTTCTTCACCTCATACCGAGTTTCTCGAAGACGACTCACCGAGAGACTATGCACTCGGTGACTGTTTGTGTTTAAGGATTAAACACTTGGGCTATTTTCTATTCAAATCCTAGATTAAGGGGTTTAGGTATTTCTCGAACCCAATCAGCCTCCCTATTTGGATATACAAATAGCCTAAGTGGTTGATCGCTGTAAGTGAGCAAGAGGCTTCTTCTTACACCGAATGTACTAATGAATACAATAGGGAACACCGAGTAAATGAATAAAACATACATCGCTTATTGATCGACACATAGTTCCTATCACTAGTAAAAAGATAAACAAAATGATGTCAATCCGGATGGATTCCCAATGCTTCAAGCTTGACCTTTTTGGTGATGAGCGTTTCTTTGTCGATGGTCTCTTATCTTGGCATTCGTGTCTTGCGTAACCTCGATGTTTCTTTCGGGTTTGAATTTGAGAGTCCACTTGTATGTAGCTCAAGATTGCGCCACACCACCGATCAATATCACTCCATCTTTGAAAAGGAGGGTTTCCATAGACATCAATGTGGAATAGCCCTCTTTCAAGCTTCTCTATCACTAGACAGTTTACAAATTTAACCCCTTCAGCACTCCCTATTACACTCCGGTCCGTGCACTTTAATCTCGTGTTGGAACTCAACTCTTTTCCTTTTGCCGCTGGATGATTGTGGTTGAGATCCTTGAGGTGCGCTTAAAGCGGCCTGAATTCCCGCTAGGTGGACAATCTCGCCTTTCATATCTTTTATCGAGCATTTTCATCGTGTCCTTAACCACCGCATTCTTCTTCTTTTCAATGATTGGGCCAAGCTCATCAAGTTCATGATCCCAAAGTCGGTGAATTTGAGGGATCATGGACCTCAAGTGTCTTTATCAACCTCTATAGACGCTCATGGCTAGTGGTTTGGTATTGGGGATGATTCGACATCCGTGATTTTTTTCAGAAGCCTTCGCTTGTCATCGCCCGCTTGTACTCCTCAATTACGCTTTGCTTGAGAGCTTCAGCTTTTCTTCTTCTTTTCTTCCAACTCGCTTTTTAATTGCGACCATTTGAGCCGCCTCGAGCTTCTTTTGAACTTTTGCCCCGCTTAACCCTTTTGAAGTTTGCTTGGATCTAATCCCATATTTTCGACTTCTTCACGACAACCTTTTCCGGTGCTTTTCTGCTCCTTTTCTCTTCCTCACTTGTTTCAACCTTTTTCTTCTTTAGCAAGGTGTTTACTTAATGTTGTGGTGTGAGCAGTATTCAAGGTCGCCGATTTTATAAGGAATCTTCTCGTGCTCGAAGTTGCCATCTTGCCTTTTCCTTTGTCTGGCCCGAGGAAGATGAAGTTGCTACCAGGGTGGTGGTGTTGTTGTTATTGGAGTGATTATCGTCGGTGTTGTTTTGATGATGTAGTTGGAGGGATTGATGAGATAGGTGTTCTTTGAGACCGGTGGGGATGATGAGATTTGTGCCACCGATGATGATCGTGTTGGCTCCATCTCGGTGAGAAGGAGGATCTTCAAGAATATTCTCCCCTCAACTGCTGCCGGAACTCAAAGTGAGGGCAAGAGTTGGAGTAGATGCCGAGGGGACGGAGTTGCTTGACCTTTGAAGGCTGATAAATTTTGGTGATCATGGCCTTAATCTCAAGTATCTACCGAATACCAGCTGACCTTTTCATCTAGATTAGCTTGAGAGATCTCTAATGCACCAACCGGGACCAAGATTCCATGCCATAGAAGATGAGGCTCGAGCCATAGCAGATACCGAGTGTTCAATGAGTCCACCGAGGTCTCAAGAGTCCGAATCAAGATTGGAGACCCCGAACATTTGCAGAGTTGAGCATTTCAATTAGTTCAATCGCTTGAGATGAGTTTTCACATACACTTGATGGCCTCCAAAGACTTTGGTATTGAGTCCGGGTCTTCTTCTAACGTCCCCGATTTCATCGATTGTAACCCCACAAGTCTCAAGATGCTTGAGGAACTTAACCAGTTTTCATCCACCGATCGTGTGTTGGTACATTAGATCTCGATGCTCATGAACATTTTCGTTAAGGTTAGCACATCGATCGAAGATCGCCAGAGTGGCAAGCGGCTGACTCAGTGTGTTGATCCCAAAATTGGTCAAGAACCCCAAGATACGATTTCCTTGAGGCTTTTGTGATCCATCGAACCATCCGCCTTTCAAATGATGGAAGAATATTGTCAAACGGTTGAATTCCCCGTAGTGGATGAAGAGGAGTCTCGAGTCATTATCTTCGTGGTGAAATGGTGACTTGGTATGCTCCTTTGGATCAGTGGGGCTCTTGTTCACTTGAACCTCGGCGTCCATTTCTTCTCCAATGATAAGATTTCATCTTCGCCTCAACAAGCTCATCTTGTAAAATAGTATCCCGGTGACATCGCAATAGTTAACGAGGATTGTTGATGGGTTCCATATCGATGGGTGGTATGTTTCCTCTCGAGTCTTTGTCCCCGTTGACCCCTTTAGACACCGGTGGAGTTTCAGTGCCTTCTCCGAGTCGATTGGTTTTGGGTTCCGTGTCGGCGGTTGTTTCTTTCCTCCGAGTCTTTGTCCCCAGTGACCCCCGAGACACCGGGTCGGTGTTTCCAGTGCCTTTGGCGGAGTCATGATTGTTGTATCCCTATCGGTGGGTTGTTTGTTTCCCGAGTCTTTGGGATCGATCGGTGTGCCCTCGCACAAAGGCTTGATTTGCTAATGTCATCACCGGGCGTTGTGAAGGCGCCCCTACCGCCGGGTTGTATTTTTCCTCCGGATCTTGGGGAGTAGTAGGTGTGACCAAGCGGCACCGACCGTGATGTATCGGTGTCCTTCGTTGTCACCGGGTGGTTGTTGCCGGTCGGTGGGTGTCTTTTTGTCAAGGGCTTTTGTGCCTCTTAGGTCAGTGCTCCTCAAGCGCGCAGGCCCCGAGACTTTGGTTTTGTTTTAGTCCCACCGAGACTTCCCTTTTTCCTTTTAAGAGCGGTGGTTTGAGACATCGATCCACTTTGATTGTTTACAACAATCATGTGGGCCGTCCATTCAATGGGAGTGACGAGGATGGGTCCTTTGAAAATTTGATGGGCTCGGGATGCCGTGCAAATTTCCAAATTTTTCATCCCGAGTATAATTTGAACCCGATTACGATTGCAGAGCACAAGAGACAAACCTAGGATACTAAACGCATTGCCCTAGTTTTGCTCAGTAGCTTCGCTACGAGATCATGTAAATGATCTCTCCTATGTCGACAAATGACCCCATTCATCAAGTAAGATGCCATCATCAACCGAATAGAGTTAACTTGTTCAGTGGATGAGTGGTTCCCACGAGGACCGAATCACAAAAGTGAAGAGGATCCTCCAAGCCACGGGAATGAGCTTTTAGTGACCGGGGTCTTGTCCAAAAAGTTGGATCTAAAACGATTTGTTTTAACCCATCCTTCACCGTGGAGGGTTCGGGATGGGCGACATAAGTGCCTTTGTTATAATCTAACCTCGTTGTAGTGCAAAACGCTTTGTAATCCAGGTGTATTGTTTCCCCATTTAAACCGAACTCGATGAGATACTCCCGAGAGGTCTTAGGTTATTCTCATCGATGGAAGGTGTCGGTCAAAGGCTCTAGCAAGAGCTCAAAACTCCCGAGGTAGTTTGGGTACACTCATCGAGGACATTTTACAAAGGCCGTTTAAGTGGGCGGTTGAATAAAAATTTTATAATGTCTTTATAGGTTGGGACATTTTCGTGATATTCAAAATTTCCTATGACATTATTTGTTTTGAATTCAACGTTAGTAAGATCCCCACCCATCGAGAAGCAAATCGAAGAGATTGTGTTCTAGCCATTTCCATTAACAAAGATTTTAGGGTTAAAAAATGTTTTGACTAGAACAATCAAAGTGTTTAGATCTCTTCGAGTATGTGATGAAAAACTTTTGTAAATGTTTACAAGAGGGTTTTCCAAAAGAGGTTTTGAGCACACACAAATGTTTTTGAATTTTTTGAAATGATTTTGACAGAGTTTAGTTGCAGAAAAGATTTGTGTGTGTTTGTTTGTGTTGGAAGAGGGTATTTATAGAGTGATAAGAGGGGTGTTTTGTGCACAAATGGAAATATTAAGAGTCAGGTTTTGAAAGATGTTTGAATTTCCACATTTAATGCTACCACTCCATTACCCGCAAAGAAAATCCCGTTTTCATGGGAGCGAGTTGCGGTGCATGAAGAGTGCACTTTTGCGTAGATAAAATATCAATTTGATATTTTTGTGAGAGGCATTAAATGCCAAGTGGGATGACAAGAAGACAAAGAGACATATATTCCTTTATTAAATTGACATAGTTACCAACCTAGGACATTAAAGTAACTCGATACTTGGATCATTTAGTTACTCATTCAATGCTCTTTGTCAAGTGTCAGGACCCCGAATGAGTCTTACTCATTCGGTGAGAGGTTTATTTTGGTTGTTCGGGAGGATGAACCATTTCATAGAACTTATCGAGATTGGTTTTCGATACTTGACTTTCAATGTCAAGCATTCCCAATTCGGCTTTCGGTCTCAAGGTAGATTCATCCAAGGGTTTGGTGAAGATATCACTAGTTGATATTCATGAGGATGAAATGAAGTTCAATATCTCCTTTCATTATGTGATCCCTAATGAAGTGATATCTCGATATCAATGTGTTTGGTTCTTTGGTGGAGGGCGGGGTTGTTGGAGATTGCAATTGCACTAGTGTTATCACGAAGATGGGCACCATTTTGTAATGGATGTCATAGTCACCGAGTTGACTTTTCATCCATAATACATTGGCGCAAAGATCCCTCATAGACTACATATTCGCCTTCAATGAGGACATAGCCACCGATTGTTGCTTCTTTGCACTCCAACACACCGCTTTTCCTCCAAGAAATTGACAGACCACGAGGTACTTTTTCTCGTCCATGTTGCGACCAAGATAATCGTAATCGAGTAACCTTGAGATCAAACCCCGAGCATATTGGATAATAGAGTCCAAGGTTTGGGGTTCCTTTCATATACCGAGTATTCTTTTGGCTGCAGTGAGGTGAGATTCTTTGGGATTGACCGATATCTTGCTATTAGACAGATTGAAAATTGTATGTCCGGTCTAGTAGCTGTTAGATACATCGATGAGCCAACAATCCTCTAAAATGGGTTTGATTTATCGATTTTCCAAAGGAGATCGGGTCCAAGGTTGTTAGGTGGGACCATTGGTGTCTTCAACGAGGCACGACGATATCTCATATTTCTTCAAGAGATTTATGGTGTATTTCTCTTGACCGATGGATATTCCTTTATCGCTTGTTCGATTTGTAGTCCAAGAAAGTATGTAAGTTCCCCATCATGCTCATTTCAAACTTCTTTGTCATTAGTTTTTCAAACTGCTTGCAAAGTTTATAGTTTGTTGAGCCAAAGATGATATCATCAACATACACTGGACTAATATCACATCCTGTTGGGTTCTATAGACAAACAAGGTGTTGTCTATCTTTCCTATGACAAACTTGTTTTATATCGGAAGGTGAGAGAGTTTCATACAATGCCACGGGAGCTTGTTTAAGTCCATAAAGGGCTTTGTCAAGCTTGCGAACATAGTCGTGGAATTCACTACTCTCAAAGCCCGGAGGTTCTTGAACATACACATCTTCCTTGAGATCACCATTTAAGAATGCACTTTTAACATCCATTTGGTAGACCACGAAGTTCATGTATGTTGCATAAGCAAGGAAGATCCGATGGCTTCCATTCTTGCAACAGAGCAAATGTCTCATCATAGTCAATGCCTTCTTGTTGACCAGAACCTTTGGCTACAAGTCCGGCTTTGTTTTTAATGACAAGGCTGTTTTCATCGCTTTTGTTTAAAACCCACTTCATTCCTATGACTACTACATCCCGAGGACATTTGATCAAGGTCATGACCTTTTTTATCAAACTGCTGCAATTCTTCTTGCATAGCTTCGAACCCGGCTTGGGTATTTTAGAGCTTCAAATGACACTTTTGGGTTCTATGTCCGATAGGTAATCAAGATATAGACATTCATTGGTCAAGTCATAGTTAGACTAGCGACCATGCTTTTAGTGAGCATGCCCTCGGTGGGTTCACCGATGATGTTTACAAGCTCAATGTCCCGAGATCTTGTCCACTTACTTTGTGGTCTCGGGATCCGAGCTTGAAGATGTCTTTGGGAGTTCGAGATGTGAGTTTAGGTGCAAGGGCCACATAATCATTTAGAACATCTGTAGAGATGTCATGATCAGTTGAGGATCATGAGTTCTGTGTTCCCGATCATTTGGATCATTGTTACTTATCCCGGCAGAATGATTGATTATCAATAAACTCATTGATGGTTGGTTGGGGTAGGTTGTGAGGTAAGACATAATATGAGATGTCAAGATCGCCTTGATATGAGGAATTGAGTTCGATGTTGTACTCATCGGGAGGATATCTTGATGAGTTATCAATTCCTATTTCCTCCATCGAGGTGTTGGTGAACTGATGCTTTCAAAGACTTTCATGAAAGGTGGCATGAAAGGTTTCCTCAACTTGTTGTCTCCTTGTGTTAAAAACCCAAGGCTTTGGAGATCGAAGTAGCCTAAAAGTATCCATCATCGCTTTTGCATCAAACTTGCCTAGATGATCCTTGTGGTTGTGAATGAACACAGACATCCAAACACATGAAAATAGTCGATGTCGTGAAGTCGACCTTTGAAGATCTCATATGGGTTTTATTATGTCTTTTGACAATGATTGGCCTGCTTTGAGTGTAACAGTGCTTTGATCGCTTGATCCGTAAATGCTTTGAGAGGGTCGATCCATTTAACATGGTTCTAGCGACCTCAATGAGAGTTCTGTTTTCCTTCAAAGAACCCCATTTTGTTCGTGGGTATATGGAGAAGAGAAATTTTGAGAAATTCCTTTTCATCACATAAGCTCTCAAGCTCTTGATTTCGAACTCGATACCATTGTCGGCTCGATTTGTTTAACAAGAATGTCATTCGGTTTTCAATCTTCTTGATGAATGACATTATTGTATCACCGCTCGACTCTTTTGGAAAGAAAGTATACCCAAGTGTATCTTGAGAACTCATTAACAATGACAAGTGTATACTTCTCATCTTTGGATTGACAGGGGACCGGGTCCAAAGAGATCCATATGCGAGGAGATGAAGGCGCTTTTGATGGAGAAATTTTGTTTGGTTTTGAATGATGCTCGTGGTGTTTACCCTTTCACAAGCGAGCATGGTTTGTCTTTGCAAAACCAAGGATGGTAAGCCAAGGACCTTGTTTTGTTTTGCCAAGTTGTTGAGGTTTTGAAGTTTAAGTGTGAGAGTCTCTTATGCCACGCCCAATTGATAGTTTCAATGGCTTTAGCAAAGAGACACGTTCCATCTTGGGAGAGTGTTGACATGTCTAGCACATAAACATCATCTCTCCTAGGAGCTATCAACACAACTTCCTTGTTGGCATTGAAAATGGTACCTTGTTTATCATTGAATTGTACAATGAATTTAGCATCACATAGTTGGTGACATCGATCGATTGTATTTGAGACCGTTGACATAGGCTATTCTAGAGAAAACTATTCCATTGCGCCATCGAACCATAACCTTCGTGGGACATGATGAGTTATTACCAAATACTACCTTGGGCCTGGTTCCTTTACATACTTGTGCAGATATTCCTTCACACCACCATGCTTCTTGAGCATCCACCGCCTAGATGCCAAATAGGTTCCCGGCATGTCTCGCACAAGTAGTAAACCGAATTAGTTTTTCTTCGTGACCCACTTACTAGTGGGCTTGGATCTCAAGGTCTCTTTGAAATTTGCAATCGACTCATGGTCGGTGGTTGTGTGCATGGTGCTACCACGTGTTTTGCATTTAGAGGTCGAGGATGACTCAATGACTCGGGTTGTTTGGAGTTTCTCCTTGCATGAATGATCTTGTCATGTTGGGACGCCTCATGAGTCGGATTACGCATATATCACAAAGATGTATTCATGAGACAATCATCCCGATGATGATCATTAAACCCACAAGTGAGGGGCACAGAGGAAAAGGTTTTGCTCTATTCTTTGGAGCGGTTTTGGAGGATGAAGCATACCGATGACCAACTTTGGTATAGTTTGCTTGACCGACATCTTGTAGATGATCTGCGATCCTGTGATCATCCTTTTGCGATCATGCAAAAAGGATTCTATAGCGCTTGTCGTGGTATGGTGGTGTAATGACACACTCACACTTTTGTTTGTTTTGGATGTTGACTTAGGCTTTGAGGAACTGGAGGAAGTCGACTTTGTCTCCTTGATTGGTTCGGGACCTTTCAATGGATTCCATTTTTTCAAGAAGCTTCCTCATAAGTTCGATCGATTCTTGAATTTGGTCACTTCGGTGGGGACAGAGGATGTTGAAGTCTCGGAGGAGTAGATTCTTGTTGGATAAGTTAATGGATTCCATTTTTCAAGAAGCTTCCTCACAAGTTCACCGATTCTTTGAATTTGGTCGACTTCGATGGGGACGAGAGGATGTTGAAGTCTCGAGGAGTAGATTCTTGTTGGATAAGTTTTGCTTGTCTTTGTAAGATGGTTCTACCAAGTCCGGACCTTTCTTTTGGTGAATGAGGATTGAATTGTAGTGGAGTAAGCTCGAGCTTGAGCAAGAGATCAAGAGGTTTCATGGTGGAAGCGGTGCTTGAGATTCTCGCCTGCACTCGAGATATGATCAAGACCACGGGTACATCGTGAGTCCAAGCATACCTTTTAGAGCTTGACTTTCGTGCTCTAGAATCCTTCCGAATCGAAATTTGGAAGCTTACTCGTGATTAACCCATTCAATCCAATCACCGAATTTGAGTTGTCAACATGTTGGTAATCATACCACCGACACAAATGGTTTTGAACATTGGTCTTTGTTGCAGAGTCGTGAGATGATATTCACCTATGACTCTCTTTTTGCTACTTGGGGCACCCACAACATCAAAGACATCGATTCTTAGCAATCCAACTATCAAGAATATCTTGTTCCTTTTAAGTTTATCTTGAAGAGTCTCGATTTTCTTAACTAGTTCGGTGTTTGGAATTTGCAAGGTGTGACCTCAAGCTTGGCTTGTTTTAAAATAAGCAATTCATCTCTACACTTGTTTAATTCAAAACTTAACTTGTTGTATTTTGAAAAGAGATTTAATCTTTGCTCTTCTAAGAACTTAAGATCAACATTAAGATAATTCATATAAGATCGCCAATCGAGTCATCATCCATAGATAGTAAGATGTTTACCTTCTTCATAGTGATGTTGACCCATTCCCGCTTTCGTCATGATTCTTCCCAACTGCTAGCTTGTCCTCTTCGAGAGGGCCATCGGTGCACCGACATGCACCATTTCATCATCTCGATGACACCGGCTCTTCATCCCGATCGAAGGTCTCAAAGAACAAGGCCTTTGTTTTACCCCGCATGCATTGAACACTTTTGTTGTTTCGAGGACCGGCCTCGAGCAATGTAAGCTTAGCTTTGACTTTCTTGTACTTAGCTTCAAAATCAACAGCTTTGTTTTGATCGATTTGTTTTGAAAATTTTGATGAGACCGATAGATTTTTGTTGAAATTTGCTAAAGCCTCGAGGACCGATTTGACTCGATGGTTTATAAGAGGGTTGAAATTGTTTTGAAAATGTCTTTTGCAAATGACCTCTTTTGTGACACTTAAAGCATTCAATGTCCTCATTTGCTTTAGCATTCGAAAACTTATGTTTCTTTTATAAACCTTCGAGAGTTAGCAAGGAGTGCCCTTTCACGAAATTCGGTGTTCAGTCATTTAGGTACTCGCTTGATCTCTCATCAAGCTCATCATCCGAATTTTCCGAAAATCTTAAACAACATTGTTAGAATAGAAAGCGATTGATATTGGTGATGAGGTGGTGGTCAAGGACTTCTTGACTTCGAGACTTCTTTAAGTCGGTATCGTCTGCTGATGAGATTTTCCTCATAGACAAATTTCCCATAAATTTTAGGAAGCTCAAGATTTTGGATATGATTAGCATTCCAAAGTCCCCGAGAGAAATTCAACCACTTCTCGTGGAGACTGCTTACAAAACCAACATTGATTTCATGTTTGGACAACTTAACACAATCATTTGACAGCTCATTTAAAAGAGTTTTGTACCGTGTAAGTTTGAGAGAGAGTTTCGAGTCCTTAGCCCCGAAGGTGTTATACTCAAGTTTCGTGTCCATTATCCTGTTTTCCTTGGTATCAAATGGTCCTTCATGACTATGAACTAGGTCATCCCAGTTTGCTTAGTCGCATTACGACTTATATGCACTCCATAATATCGTCAGGAAGACAAGATATTATGATACTTTTGAGTCTTTGGTCCTGGTTGACCACTCTCCTTTCATCCTGGGTCCACTGAGCTTCAGGTTTTGTCACAATTCTCAATTTTTGGTCATTTCTCAAACTCTACATTCATCATACTAGTCATGCATGGTTTTGCATTCCACATTAAACATATAATTTCTAATTAAATAAACGTTATCGCGTAATAAATTATTTTGAACATTTGATCCGTTACTTCCAAAATTTATCACAATAAATTTTTATACTCATATTAAGTTTATAAAAATAATATAGTGAGTTTACCCAGTGTTTTAAATTTATTTCGTATATAAATTGTTATGTTTATATAAATTACGACGGTTTTCTTAAATTCAACCCGATAGATATTTATTCACTCAAATTTTGCAAGAAATGTATTTTTATAATTTTTATGACCTCAATATATTTTATCTTGACCCGTGAAAATTTATTTTTATCTAACGCTACCTTAAATATTCAAATGGGTACACAATTTACCACAAGTCTTCAAGTAACTTACACTTAGTTATACTTATACATTTAATTATCACCAAATATTACTTGATCATTTTTTTATCAATGTCGACAAGGGGGAGGGATGAGTCACTTGCTTTGCTAAAATATCTTATACTTATATTACTTATTATACTACAAACACATACAAGTAAATATCACAAGGTGAAAACATATTTTGCTCTCTTCTTCCTCTTCCAAACCGCAACACCATAGACCAAGAAGGAGACCATATTTATTTTCAAGACAAAGTTTTATTACACACTAGTATCACTTGTTGTATAGGTTTTGAAATAAAAACCTTGGGTGATTAGGAAAAACCCTTTGTCCTTAAACCTCATCATATTTCTTGTAAGCATTCATATTCATGTTGTTATTTCACATTCATTATTATGGTCATATCATTTTATTTGAGAAACATGCAAGTTATGTGATGTTTCTACCACTTTTTAAGGTTTTTAAGTGTTAAATATATATAATCCATCCTATAAATTATTCCTTGTTATATATTAGTTTTGGTGATGTCTAGGAAACCATGACACCCTAAGAAGGTGTATGGTAGGATTAGAATAGCTTCGGAGTTGTTTTGAATGGGTTAGAATAGGTTTGCGCGAGAAAACTCATTTTACACGCTTTTAAATAGGGTCTGTCCATATTTTTAACTCGGGAAAATCCGACAGTGGGTATAATATTTTGGGCTAGATATTTAGAAAATACACTTTAAAACGAAAACGTGGCGCTTGAACGGATTAAACGGAGCTATAACGAAGAAGATATGAATTTTTCAAGTTTGACGATGAAAACTATTAATTTCGTAAATTTCAGATGAAAATGTCACTTTACGAGTCAAAATAAGTCTTAAGCTTTATAAATTGTGTCGACTTATCAAAAATATATTAGTATACTTTGACACGAATCTAAGGATGTAGAAAACGAGAAAACGGACTTGTAAGGATTAAATTACACGCGATAAACCAAGTTGCCGTAACTTTATTCTATTAGCAAAATTAATATATTCTCTATTAAAACATACTACGGCAACTAAAGGACCATGTTGGCGGACGCTTTTAACAATGATGTAGAACTTTTATAACGTGATGTCTTCTAGTAAAAGTAAGTTCGCCTAGCATATTTTCCAAAATGTTAAACCGTTTGTTGAGCGGAGTTGTAACGAATAACATATAGTCACTCAAACTTTGACGGAAACCACCCTTAAACTATATTTTTGGACTAAAGTACAATACTTAACCAATATTTTTCTTTGTGATCGAGACTTCTAGGATGGAAACTTAAATACTAAAACTTTGAGATAATAACACAAGCTTTCTAAAACTGTTGAGTTCGTTTCCTAACACTCGGTGTGCACCATTTTGCGACTATCATAGGAGGTTGTTTCAACGTAACTACTTGTAGAGTATTTTTAATACGACGGGATGTCATAAACATATTTTGACGATAAACATTATTTCCAAACGCATAAGTGGTATGAATATCATATGAGTTTTCATGCACCGACATTGTATCACGATTCACGACAACATATCATAACTCAAGTCATGACATTCATTTTAGGTCGCGGATAGTTTCCGAGCCTCATCTTAGTGCACTTCATTTTGTTAGCATATCAATCATACCGGTGAGTTCATACCCGCTTTTACTCGCTTGAATTCTTATAAACTATTTGAAGTAGATACATGCTTATTTATCAAAATATTTAAACTCTTTTGCCAAACAACATTATCGATACTTTAGACTTGGTACGTAGTGACTAGACTTACACAAACATCCCATCATTTATATGTTGGAAGGCCAATTATTTGATACGCCCAACGTGAGTCGTTGGAGGAACATCCCATCATTTATATGTTGGAAGGCCATTTTATGAATACAATTCAACGCGAGTCGTTGAGGAACATCCCAACACGAGTTGTTGGAAGACCCTTGTGGTGACATTTATATTTTTAACTACCTTAATGCGCATATTCATGATTGTCATTCTATTTTAGGCAATGGGTTGTTAACACACGTGTTGCAAGTTTTGTATGGGCGGAACTTGAACCGAGTGGATTTACAATGCCTTTTTGTGTGAACATTTCTCAAAGTATTTCGGATCATTTTATTACAAACTTATGAACTCACCAACCTTTGTGTTGACACTTTTTAGCATGTTTATCTCAGGTTGTAAGGTGATAGCATTTCATGGAGCTTTTGGGTCTCATGGCATACATTGGAGTCTAGTGTTTTTATCAATTACCATTCGATATGTTTTGTAAACCTTTATGTATTATCAAACTTTGGAATCTCATGTGTTGTAAACTTTAACTTTATTTAATCGAATGGTAAACTCTTCAAAATGTCTCATTATAGAGGTCGTTTTCTTTATCCATACTTTGTGCTATGACGTCATACCCCAATGACACTATCGTTCCGCTGCGATATTTTGGGGGTGTGACAGATTGGTATCAAAGACTTGGTTATAGAGAACTAGGTTGCATTTTAGTTCCTAGACTATAACCGCTTTCACGTCGATCCTCTCTTTTTCCTATCGCCTTACACACTTTTCGTGCGCATATATTTTCTTAAATATTTCTTCTAGAATAACCTCATTGAATAACGTGGTTTCTTTATACCAATAGGGGAGTCCCAAAATCTAGTTGGGTCATCAAAGATATGGAGCTCAAGAATGAGCACTTATCTAAATTGATCTCGTGATGATTCGGTTTGATGAGATGCGAGATCGAGCTAAATAAGTGTTACTATAAAGTCAGATAGATTTGATGATTTTGCTCGAGGATGGGAGTTCTCTTGAGGATACTTTGGGAACTGCTGGCGACCAAACCTCGTAGTGACTTTAGCACCTAAAGGAAATTCCTATACACCAAGTTCGACTCTCCCTAGATACCTACCCTAAATTCCTCCTCCACCGTTTAGAATCGGATGATAGAATGGCTACCTATTTCAATAACAACAATCGCTGAGACATGTATGCTTGGTGGTATGTACACGTGTGAAATGAGGCAATTATAATTATGGTGGCCAACATAATTATAAATGCGTCACAACCCACGTGGACATATGCGACCAACGATACGTAGATCGATGTGGGCACACCTTAGGAACCAATTTGTGGCGTGGTATTATGTTTGAGGACGTTAAGTATAGACATTGGGAACTCAACCTGTCCTTTCCTTGCGAGATCATGGCACCAAAGAGGGTAACACGCAAGATCGCCGAGGTGGTGCGGCACAAAGGGTGGAAGGACAGTGAGCGTGGAGGTAGAGAAGGCGGTAGCGACATGGGTAACAATGACAACAACACCGGTGGAAACCCCGATTTTGCCACCATCATCGCTCAACAACTTCAAATCTTGCTTCCCACTATTGTCACACAAGTTGGAAACCATATGAAAACTCGGAAACCACGGAACGGATCATGGCGACACCAACAATGTAGTTGGCGGTGGCAACAATAATAACACCACCACCAACAACAATGTAATGGATGCACGATAAGGAATTTTCGTATGCAAACCCGTGGAGTTTGATGGTATAGGAGGTGCTTTGGCGATACTCGATGGGTAGAGAAGACAGAGTCGATGATCGACATCGCAATTGTGCCACACATCGGAGGGTGAAGTATGCACTTGCTTGCTATCATAGAAGGCATTGACATGGTGGAACACACACTATAGGCTAGGGACGAGAGAAGCGACTATAGGTATGACATGGGACTAATTTAAGGCGTTATTGCAAGAAGAGTACCGCCCGGACAATGAAATGCGTAAACTGAACATGAACTTTATCATCACTCTATGATAGGAGCCGGTCACGCACCTACATGGATCGATTCCATGAATTAGCGGACTAGTTCCTCATATGGTTACCCCGAATCCAAGAGAATCGCGAGGTACATATATGGTCTTGTGCCGAAACGTGGAACTATGAAAACGACCGAACCATCTACAATACAAAGTGCAACATCGAGGCGGTGAACCCCGATGCACGAGATGGTTAGAAATGGTACTTTGAAGAGCAGTGACAAGAGGAAGGAAGCGAGTGGGTCGAATAAGCAGATGGACATGGTAGCAGACAACAAAAAGGCAAGAGTTTTTGTGGCAACTGGTACTGAACAAAGAGAGTATGCGGGTACACATCCCAAATGTGCCAAATGTGCTTATCATCATCCGAAGACCAAGCCTTGCCGTTTGTGTACAAATTGCAACCGATACGGCCATTTTAAGGAACAGTGTAAAACACAGGTAGCACCGGCTAACGTGGACAACATGAGGAATAACCAAAGGACTTGCTTTGAATGTAACAGCCCGAACCACTTCCGGAATAATTGTCCTAAGTTGAATGGAACGCAGAGGCAACCACAAGGTAACCAACACTTAGCTTTAGCAATCAAGGAAACAATCCAAACCCTCAGACTCAATATCACCCACCCCGAGATCGAGCATTCTATATAGGGACCGAGGCAGACCGCAATGCGAATCGCACGCGTTTTCCTAGACGCATAAGTTTTGGCATAAACACTTTGACCATACACTTGATTTCGCGAAACCTTAGGGTAGAACTTTATGTATCATCGATTGAATCACGAGGACGTGATTCCTCTGACATGGGAAGAATGTCACAATTCTCAATTTTTGGTCATTTCTCAAACTCTACATTCATCATACTAGTCATGCATGGTTTTGCATTCCACATTAAACATATAATTTCTTATTAAATAAACGTTATCGGGTAATAAATTATTTTGAACATTTGATCCGTTACTTCCAAAATTTATCACAATAAATTTTTATACTCATATTAAGTTTATAAAAATAATATATTGAGTTTACCCAGTGTTTTAAATTTATTTCGTATATAAATTGTTATGTTTATATAAATTACGACGGTTTTCTTAAATTCAACCCGATAGATATTTATTCACTCAAATTTTGCAAGAAATGTATTTTTATAATTTTTAAGACCTCAATATATTTTATCTTGACCCGTGAAAATTTATTTTTATCTAACGCTACCTTAAATATTCAAATGGGTACACAATTTACCACAAGTCTTCAAGTAACTTACACTTAATTATACTTATACATTTAATTATCACCAAATATTACTTGATCATTTTTTTATCAATGTCGACAAGGGGGAGGGATGAGTCACTTGCTTTGCTAAAATATCTTATACTTATATTACTTATTATACTACAAACACATACAAGTAAATATCACAAGGTGAAAAACATATTTTTGCTCTCTTCTCTTCCTCTTCCAAAACCGGCAACACCATAGACCAAGAAGGAGACCATATTTATTTTCAAGACAAAGTTTTATTACACACTAGTATCACTTGTTGTATAGGTTTTGAAATAAAAACCTTGGGTGATTAGGAAAAACCCTTTGTCCTTAAACCTCATCATATTTCTTGTAAGCATTCATATTCATGTTGTTATTTCACATTCATTATTATGGTCATATCATTTTATTTGAGAAACATGCAAGTTATGTGATGTTTCTACCACTTTTTAAGGTTTTTAAGTGTTAAATATATATAATCCATCCTATAAATTATTCCTTTTTATATATTAGTTTTGGTGATGTCTAGGAAACCATGACACCCTAAGAAGGTGTATGGTAGGATTAGAATAGCTTCGGAGTTGTTTTGAATGGGTTAGAATAGGTTTGGCGAGAAAAACTCATTTCGACACGCTTTTAAATAGGGTCTGTCCATATTTTTAACTCGGGAAAATCCGACAGTGGGTATAATATTTTGGGCTAGATATTTAGAAAATACACTTTAAAACGAAACGTGGCGCTTGAACGGATTAAAACGGAGCTATAACGAAGAAGATATGAATTTTTCAAGTTTGACGATGAAAACTATTAATTTCGTAAATTTCAAGATGAAAATGTCACTCTTACGAGTCAAAAATAAGTCTTAAGCTTTATAAATTGTGTCGACTTATCAAAATATATTAGTATACTTTGACACGAATCTAAGGATGTAGAAAACGTGAAAACGGACTTGTAAGGATTAAATTACACGCGATAAACCAAGTTGCCGTAACTTTATTCTATTAGCAAAATTAATATATTCTCTATTAAAAACATACTACGGCAACTAAAGGACCATGTTGGCGGACGTTTTTAACAATGATGTAGAACTTTTTATAACGTGATGTCTTCTAGTAAAAGTAAGTTCGCCTAGCATATTTTCCAAAATGTTAAACCGTTTGTTGAGCGGAGTTGTAACGAATAACATATAGTCACTCAAACTTTGACGGAAACCACCCTTAAACTATATTTTTGGACTAAAGTACAATACTTAACCAATATTTTTCTTTGTGATCGAGACCTCTAGGATGGAAACTTAAATACTAAAACTTTGAGATAATAACACAAGCTTTCTAAAACTGCTGAGTTCGTTTCCTAACACTCGGTGTGCACCATTTTGCGACTATCATAGGAGGTTGTTTCAACGTAACTACTTGTAGAGTATTTTTAATACGACGGGATGTCATAAACATATTTTTACGATAAACATTATTTCCAAAACGTACAAGTGGTATGAATATCATATGAGTTTGCATGCACGACATTGTATCACGCATTCACGACAACATATCATAACTCAAGTCATGACATTCATTTTAGGTCGCGGATAGTTTCCGAGCCTCATTTTAGTGCACTTCATTTTGTTAGCATATCAATCATACCAGGTGAGTTCATACCCCGCTTTTACTCGTTTGAATTCTTAGAAACTATTTGGGGCGAGATACATGCTTATTTATCAAAACATTTAAACTCTTTTGCCAAACAACATTACTGATACTTTAGACTTGGTACGTGTAGTGACTAGACTTAAACAAACATCCCATCATTTATATGTTGGAAGGCCAATTATTTGAATACAGCCAAACGTGAGTCGTTGGAGGAACATCCCATCATTTATATGTTGGAAGGCCATTTTTATGGATACAGCCCAACGTGAGTCGTTGGAGGAACATCCCAACACGAGTTGTTGGAAGACCCTTGTGGTGACATTTATATTTTTAACTACCTTAATGCGCATATTCATGATTGTCATTCTATTTTAGGTAATGGGTTGTGAACACACAGGTTGCAAGTTTTGTATGGGCGGAACTTGGAACTGAGTGGATTTACAATGCCTTTGCTGTGTGAACATTTCTCAAAGTATTTCAGATCATTTTATTACAAACTTATGAACTCACCAACCTTTGTGTAGACACTTTTTAGCATGTTTATCTCATGTTGTAAGGTGATAGCATTTCATGGAGCTTTTGGGTCTCATGGCATACATTGGAGTCTAGTGTTTTTATCAATTACCATTCGATATGTTTTGTAAACCTTTATGTATTATCAAACTTTGGAATCTCATGTGTTGTAAACTTTAACTTTATTTAATCGAATGGTAAACTCTTCAAAAAGTCTCATTATAGAGGTCGTTTTCTTTATCCATACTTTGTGCTATGACGTCATACCCCAATGACACTATCGTTCCGCTGCGATATTTTGGGGGTGTGACAGGTTTGGGCAACCCTTCAGCAGTCTTTGGGATAAATGGACCTTCATTTATACACTTGATATAATAAGGATCCATCCCAATCAAATAGCAAAGCATTCGCTTTTTCCATTTGTTGAATTTGCCAACTTCAAGTCTAGGGGCAACAAATGAATAAGCTCCACCCTTTTATCGACTAGTTGGGGTACATCAATTTCACCATTTAGGATCCTAATTTAAAACTTTTAGAGGCCTAAAAACGAGTTTTATAATTAGCCTTGCTCGATACCACTTGTTGTTCCCCGCTCACTATCGCTTAAAACAACTTAAGTTTATAAAACAAGTTAATAGTGAACTATGACCTGAAATTAACATAAGAAAACACACCAAGTAATTTTCAACATAATATTCTTATTAGATATAAATCAACAAAGAATACGTTACCCAAGTACTTGCGTAATAGTACTTGGGATTGAAATGACAAAGTTGGGTGACTCTCTCTAAGCTCGAGCTAAGTCCGAGCACAACTCTTAGAGCTCACCGAGCTATCTCGGGATCTAAGTTTTATTTGGAGGAGTGAAAAGATTGCTCTTGCGTGTATGTGTGTTTTACAATTCACAAGCTTAACCTTTCACTCCATCTCTTATGCTATTTATACATGTATGGTATTTGACTCTTTCCTAAGTGACAACCGACATCATACGTAAGACAAAATATCGATGTATTTTGTCTCACATAAAGACTATTCTAGGTAAGAGACAAGACTACTTTCCTAAGTTCGGTGATGACACCGAGCCCGATCTTTTGCCATTCAGTGGAAAGTTGACTTGTTGATAAGGACTTCGCCTTATCTCGATTCAAACTTATCCCGCCTTGTCCCGCTCTTTCTTCGCCTTTACATCCTTCGCCTTCTACTTGGTTTGTCTTCATTGTAAGAGTTGGAGAGTAGTCTTAGGGATTCGGTGAGTTATTGTCATCACCACCGAATCCATCATCTTCTTCTTGACTCAGTCTTCACCCTTTAAGTTCCGCCTTACTGAGTGGAGAGACTTCTTCTTCACCTCATACTGTGTTTCCTGAAGACGACTCACTGAGAGACTATGCACTCAATGACCTGTTTGTGTTTAAGGTATTAAACACTTGGGCTATTTTCTATTCAAATCCTAGATTAAGGGGTTTGGGTATTTACTGAACCCAACACATGCACTTACAAATCTTTTGGGGCATGCTCAACAAAATGCACATCGACTATGCAAGCCTGATCTGGGAAGACATGATGTCCCACCTCAAGAAGCCTGGGACAAAGGTTCCCTTCATCAGATACACGAAGCTGTTGATCCATAATATTCTCGGGAAAAATCGGGACATCCCCTTGAGAATCAATGACCCCAAGAACCGCTCTGCGTTGTATGAGCCCACATTGAACATTGTCAGATTTAAAGACTCATCAACAAAGAAACAAGGTGCTTGTAGGATCGTTATTTTATTGTGTTTGATGATTCGGGTGGTCTTGGGAGATCAAAATACATGTTAGCCATTAGAGAGAGAAAGTTAGAGAGAGAGAGGGTGTTCTTGCTAGAGGTTTACAATAGTATGGAAATATTAGATTGAATGAAGCACCACCCCTTCCATGGATGGAAGGGGTATTTATACTACTGCACTCAACGACCTCCTATCGGCTGTGGATCGTGGATACAGTGGGTAAAGACCCGTCCTTCCTCCACGGTGTTGCACTAAGCTATACTACGCTACAAACTAATAAATAAACTACTAAATAACGTAAATAACGATATGTCTACGAGCTAACTTATGCTAGATAATATTAGGGGTGACCAACTCTTCACTATGGAATTTTCTAATTCCTAACAATCTCCCAAGGAGGTCACCCCATGTTATACATTTTGAATCCTAGCATTCTATTCTTGTCTTTGTTCTTGAGCTCAGACTTCAATTCTTCATTTCAACAATCTTTGTGCTTTTGTAGCGATTCTTCAAAGTCCGCATTGATTTGTACTTTTAGTGGAGGCCTTAATCGATCCACATCTTTGATGATCTTCGAGCTTTCTTTGAGATCATCACCACAGAAATCTGGATCACCCTTTATTGTGTTGCCATCATGTGAAGTTGTGACTTTCGGACCGACATGCTCACACTTTTGAATCATGACATCTTTCCATCAAAGTAGCGGAAGCCTCATCGGTTCATGATATTTGCAAAGAACAGAAAGCGAAGCATAGTATAAAAATATCGTAACCGTGTTATGTAGACATGCACCACCATGATTTCTTCAATTAAGTGTGGTTGCCGTGAACATGCGGCTTTGATTGACTCTCAATTCGATCACCGCAATCGCTTCGGGTGTACCGCACACTGACGATTAGCAATAAAGCGCACGAAAGTGTCTTTGATCACTTCGTTGAATTGAGGTACACGCCCACGGTTCCCCGCTGATCAAGACAAGCATCGCTCGTGATCGTAGGATTCCTAAGAATCTCCTTGATGTGGTTTCGCAATTGTTCTAGTCGTTCTCAAACCGAACGCCTCAAAGAAGACAACACGGAGTGAGTGAACCAAAGAATTGAGATTCACCGATTGATGAAAATGATTTGAAAACAATCGTGTATTGCTTGAAGAAAGAGTTTTGCAATACGACGAAGGTTTTATGAGAAAGATCAATTTTCAATCAAAATACTTTTGTATTGGAGAATGAGTACACATTCGACGTGTAGCGAAAAGAAGAGATTCGCACATCGAATGGTTTTTCTAAAATTATTTTCAATCGTAGATACTTTTGAATTTGAAAACATAAGTACACATTCGACGTGCTAGAGAAAAGAAGGTTTACACATCGAATGGTTGTTCCAAAAGTATTCGCTACTTCCAATCTGGACCAAGGTTGATTCAAGAATGAATCTCCCATCGTTTCTATCCAGCTTGTCACAAGTTTGATCTTACGAGAAGATCTCACATGTCACCCACCAAGAGCTTGTATGATGTTGGCTCTAGAAGGATTTCCATCTTCATCGTGAATACTTTTACATACCACTCGGATGTTCCGCAAAACCACAAGGATAATGCGAGGACTCTCAATATATTCTTACTTTCCACATTGTGTGAAACAAAGAAGTCTTCAAGAATAGTGTCCTAACGAGATATTGTGGATGATCTCTTGGCTCTAGACTCAATAGTGCACATTTGGTTCCCGTGTCGGAGACTAGGAGAGGGTCTCCTTCTTCAATATCAACCATCTCTAAGAGAAAGTCGATAGATTATGTAGGTTCCCGTGAGAATGAAACAAGCCCTTTTAAGAGGAACTTGAGTAGTTTGGGAAGTTTTAGGTGCGGTCGCCACGGGTCCATGACGTCTTGTCTTTAATACGGCGTTACCTTAGTAACCACCAAGAGTATATGTATTGAACCCGGTTTCGCCTCTAAGGTTGAATTGATGGAGGCTATTTCTTTTCACCCATTTTCACATTCAGTTCTTTTTCATTCTTCAACCCTTCAAGGCTTACCGAGACTTCATAACTAGAACCTTGTTGGGTTTATTCCAAGACTAGCTCGTCTCATCCGCACTTTTCCCATATTCTCATTTTCTCCTTTTTCAATATTCCTAAGGACTCTACACTATCTAGTGGATTATCCTCGAAGATCCCTCCGGTTCGGGAATCGTGGGAACAAATACCTAACCTAACCATCCTTATAACACCATGCATAAAGTAAATTTGGTCGGTCTTTTGGTATTGTTCATTCCTTCTCGAAACCAATTGAAAAATCATGTGGAAAACCAATCAAGGTACTTGTGATACGAGATCAAAGCATTTTGTACCTTAATAGTTTTGATCATTTAGAAAACCTCCCCCTCAACATGTGCGTGTGATTTAGAAATTGTTTAGCACAAGGAGGCAAGAGGACTTTGAAATATTTTCTTTGATCACAATTTTCATACGAAAAAGCCATTTGATTTTCTTGGTAAATTCTCCCCCTCAATATGTGCATAGGATAAAACATTTTATCACATAGAGGCAAGAGTTCTTTTGAAGCACATCCACAATCACAAAATCCATTAAGAAAACCATTTGAAAACACAATCAAGGTACTTTATAATCTTTTTTTTTTTTTTTTTTTTTTTAAACTTTGTACTCGATGGTTTTGCTCCCCTCACTATGTGCTTCGAGATTCAAAGCGTTTAGAACATATGAGAGAGAGACTGCACAACCGAATCAAAACGATCAACTTTATCAAATTTCATTATTAAATCACAAATTCTCCCCCGATCAAAAATATCAAACCCTTTGAGATTTTGGATCCCAAGTGATTTAATAAAGTTTATAAAACATGGGAGAAAATGTGGCCTTGTTTAAATACTCATCTGGTTTTTGGATAAATCCTCCTCCTCAACATGTGCATTGTGTATGAAATCGTTTGGCACATGGAGGCAGGAGTGCCTTTGAAGGACTAAAACCAATTCCATTTAAAACAGATTTGAGATTTAAATCACGATCTCTACCCCGATCAGAAATATCAAACCATTTGAGATTTGTGATCCCAACTGATTTAAATCATTTAGAAAAATTTGGGGAAAGACGTGGCAAGATTCAATTTTGAAAGATGACAAATAAGGACCATTTTAAGACATTAAAGATTGTTAGTGTCAGGTATGATAGTTTTTAAGAGATCTTTTAAGTAAAACAAAACAATTTCACAATCAAACAAGAATGTAAAAATTTCATTTTGAAAGACCTTGATTCTAAAGAAAAAATCATACCATAACATAACATTAAATCTTTAGATCACCACTTATTATCGTACAAGACGGAACTTTTGTGAAGAAACATCGTTTGAAAATATTTTATTTTAAATCACTCTCCCCCTCAATCCATGACAGAAGTCAATAATTGAGTGACTTAGGTTTTGATAACATGAAGTCCGGTGATTTTCAAAAATTAGTCCAATATATTTTCAAAACAATATTTTTCCATTCTCAAAAACAATATTTTTCAAAGTTTTAGAGAAATGGTATCATCACGATTATCCTGCACAAAGATATGTTAGTGGTTGAGAAGCTTCGCTGATGCTATAGGGCTTGAAGAAAACCGTCTCACGATGCGGTGAGACTTCTTCTTACGCTGCATTTTGAATGCCAACCGAGGTCAAATTAAGTTCCGCTTCTTCACTTGTCAAGAAAACCATATGTCGATGCAAGAAGACCTCTTACGTTGCATTACATGTCAACTCTCCATTGAAGTCCGTTAAGCTCCGTTTCTTCATTTGTCAACCCAAGATATCGTTACCCTTTCCTTTATGCATCCAATCATCTTCAATTGTGGGATCCGGATCGAACATTCTTATAACCAATATACCGCATACGTTAGTGAACACACATACGTATATATGGTGGTCGACATCACCCATAACAAAGAATCGACTAATTAAAGTCAATTCAACATAATAATCGATCATATAAGGCATGGGGTTTATGTTAATCAAACTCTAATCATCTAAACCTAACAATCATATCCTAAATTCCTAGTCCTTCATTACGTGCAATTATCATTTTTAATTAAGCACGAGGATAATTAAGAAAGTCCGTTAGATGATATAAATTTGAAAACATTCTCCCCTCAATCAATGACTCTTTTCTTGAAAAGTTAAAAGTCTTGAAGTCATCGATTGAGTTTTTGCGATTGTACTGAAAAACTCGATCCCGATTGATTTATCAAGCAACTCATTTTACCACCATTTTGAAATACAACAAATATTTTTCTGAAGAATTTTAGACGGAAAAACATTTGTGTAGGAACAGCAGTCCTTCGACATACTTTCCTCAATGTATTTTAGGATACGTGCACGAAATATTTGAAAATTGATTTAGCGCAGCACATTCCTTTCTTTAAAGAACGGGTTGCTATCTGAAATAATAGCAAACCATGGTTTAAGTACGGGTTACAGTCTGAGGTAACTGCAAGCCATAGTTTGTGACATGTTTAGAAAGAAATATTTACACCTCCTGCTCGAACTTCATCTAAAGTCCCGTGCCATTATTGAATGACATTTCTAAGACCGCAGATGTTATCGATACTGTAAGACATGTTTTAGAAAACATATTTTGGTATTTTGAAATTTTCTCGATTTTTATGGATTTTTGAAGGTTTTATATTTTCTATTTTCTTTTGTTGGTTTTATATTTTTCTATTTCTTTTGTTGGTTTTATATTTTGTATTTTGTTTTTCGAATAAATATTTACAAGGATAGAATAGATGATATAGTTAAAGAAGATGATGATACGAGTAAGAGATAAGGATATCGAATGACCCGTTGTAGAAGATAGAAGTCATCATCTCTTAAACATTCACCACCAAAGCTTTGAGGCTCTGAATTGAGAGAAATTGAACCATCCGAAAGTGAGACTCTGCGCTTCCCCAAACCGAAAATCCTTAAGATGAGCGATTCAAGCTCTATTTCAAGCTTGCTTTAGCCAGTGCACAAGAAAGCACACCATTATCATAAATCCACCGCCCATTTAAGAACGATAATCGAGGATCTCCATTCGGGTTATATCATCAAGAAGAACATCAACAACGCTTTCATCCCACACATAAATAGACTTCTCAAATTTCCTTTCAACCGACGTCAAGCGATCCATTCCAAAAGGTGTCAAGAGAACAATTCCCCAAGTAGTTGAATTGATGCGTCGGTCTCTTTGTATAATGCTCAAGAACTCTCCCGAATACACATCATGAGGGCAATGAAGAACAACTCCCAATGTTCACATCTTTCATCCCCGATGAATGTATGAAGCTCAAGAACCCAAGTACACCAATATCCAAGAACTCTCCCAAATACACATCATGCCGGAAGGAAAACACCTCCCAATGTTTGTGGTAAACAATGGCTTTCTTCCCGATGATCGTATGAAGCTCAAGGACCAAGTACACACATTCCCCAAAGAGAGAACAACCGATAACATTGAAGAAGCGGGCGAATCATCGATTATCTCTCGGTGACAATCTCTGCGGATGTCAACACCGAATAAGTGATTATATCTCGAATCACAGATTAAGCCCTCAAGTAAAACAAATTGAGCATCCCCTAATGTTCACAATTTTCTCTCCCGATGATTGCGATAACATCGAGATCATCACACACCAATGTACCTCTTATATCTTCGTAAGCATTTTCTAGCATCTCTTCCCCACATAGTTGAAATAAGAACACTAAACGCCTGAAGAGTAAAACCTTGAGTTTCTCTGCGGTCATGACATTTGTTTTCCGGATAACTTCAATCACTTAGAAGTATTAAGTCCATCAAGTTTACTCGTTTAGATGCTTGTCTCCTTCCCCTGTCGGTTTTGACACTTCGTAATCAAAGAACTCTTTGTAAGCCCAAATACTTGAAATCTTTTGAGAAGAACACTATAAGCACAAATATATCTGTGAGAATCAACTTGTCAAGGAATGTGAGCAAGTCTAATTGGGATTAAATCGCTTTTCACTCTTCCCAATTAGTGCTCTCCCTAAACCGACAATCTTTTAATAAATGCCCGAATAAGAAGAAGTCTTTGATAATCAAATGCAACTCGCCTTTAGTCTTCTAACATGTAGCGTAGAATGTAGAATGATCAGACTCGACCTTCTTCAAGATTGTCCATTGGGAATAGAAAGTCAACATCTTCAACTCACCAAAAACAAGAACATCACCAAAACGCATCCCAATCAACTTACATCTTGCAAATCCCTTAACTAAAATCCTTCCCAATCAAACAAGAATGTAAAGATGTTCATCAAGGAAATCGACAATAAGGCCGCAACGAACACACAAAATGGTAATACCAAGCAAACAATCACATCAAACAAGAATGAAGGTTGTTCGAATCATCATGTTGATGCGCACGTGAAGCATTAACCGAAGCACTTTGTCAATAAACTCATATCACTTGTGAAGATGTCAACTAACGGCTCATAGAAGAAACCCATGTAACGATGACCCGATAAGAAGAAGATCGGCCTACATGAGTTTGGAGCCGTTTGACCATTTATTCTCGTAAATCAATCAACCATGCAAGTAATTTCACACTTTTTCTCCCTCAAGAATTGCATACGGAGTTGCCATTCTTGATTAAATAAGTGAAAATCATCCGAATGTTCTATTCACACTTTCTTCCATAAAATAAGCACATGATGTCGACATCTTCATTATAATCGAGCAAGTGGAATGAGAAAACAATCGGTGGTAGCCCGGTTCACTTGATGACCAAGCGCATGGAAAAGTATGAAGCATGTTGATGAGAATGGTCATTAGTGAGAAGATTTCTCTTCGTAAGATAAAGCGCATCAAGCGTACACTTTTCTTTTCTTTGAGGAACGAGGCATGAACCGATGTGTTCATACGTCATAAGAAGATTTCTCTTCTTTTGAAGAAAATGCGCATCAAACGCATACATTTCTTTTCTTTAGAACGAGGCTCGAATCGATGTGATGTACGCCATTGTCTCTCTCTTTTCAACTCTCTTAGCAAAACATGTAATCATCCCCATTATCATTCAGAGGCTATTTGTCGTGACGGTGATGGAGAAAACCCACTATGATGAATTTGACCTCAAGTAAACTAGCCCGAACTCGTGACTTAAACTTGCACATATATAACAAAGAGCGGTGACGAGAATTCATGCCCCTTTGAATCTCTAAGTACTCTATACTCTTCAACCAACCAACCATCAAATAATAGACGTACATTACCTCTTGAGAATCCACAATTGAATGTGACACTGAGCACTACAACGTAACTCCTTTAAGTGATAGTTATTTTGAGGTGATAAGAGCCCAATTCCCCCAAGTGGTAAAAGAAGAGGTAAAAGTCACCCAACAATAACTAGATTTCCAAGTCTTCGTTTTTGACAATAAGCTCGAACAAGGATCTTGAAGAATCTTCATCCATCCATCCCCGATACCTTCAGATACTAAGTACACTCGCCCGTGATAATTCACTTCAACCTCAAATAAATAATACTGAATTAACACCGTTGTCACATCCTCTGGTTAACTGCTCAAATCTAGCCTTCTTTGACATTTAAACGAAATCTGATAATGGTTTCATCCCGACCATGGTTAAAAGCACATAACCCCGTAAAACCATGTAATAACCAAACCGCCATGACGAATATCCAAACACACATCCAATTTATGAAGTACACCCTTTTATCCTTTCTTCAAATGTAACTCCGAATACCAAAGATCGAAGACCCGAGATACGCTTTCTTTTCTCCAAGATGGTTCCATCATCACGGATTTTACAATTCTATAGTTTAAACCGAGAAATTATTTCTTTCGGGATTTTACAAAACCAAGAATAAACCGTATGATAGTTCCGAGATGCACTTTACAATTTAGCGTGATGTTTCCATAGTCACGGATTTTACAAGTCTATGATTTAAACCGAGAAATAGGTTCTTTCATGGATTTTACAAAATCAAGACAAAACCGTAAACAATGTTAGCTTGTATGTGTTATGACGACTTTGGTTTCGAGAATATCATTTTAGGGAACATGCATGTTCATCAATGGTTCATCATCCAACATCATCAATATCATCAACCATCCAATAAACACTCTGGTAAACACATCATTCACACATTCTGTCGGCTATTGCAGTGACAACATGGAGAAGTAAACCCGATATCCCAAACTTGATCATGAAGTAGAATTCTCCAGATTTGTTACTTAAACTTGTACTAATCTTCGTGAAAAAGAAACGGTGTACCCAATGTACAAAACCTCTTGACATATCCTCAACTGCGTGAGACACCGAAGTGATCGCTACGTTGTGGATAAAGCGAGAAAGAATCACAACCGTAACTAAATAGCCAAGTCTTTATCACATCCAATAAATGCCCAAACAAGTCATCTTCGCGGAAGGGTAGAAAGAAAGAAGACAAAAATTAAGTACCTGCGCCCGGAAAACCTCACTTCAAATCCAAATAAGAAATACCGAACAAACAACCCCGAAGTCCACTTAGTTCACATATCAATTCAAGCTATGACATAATATTTTCCGTGAAAATGTATTCCCCAAAGTACCAAACCACATAATCAAAAACGAATCTCAGCATCATAACTCATCATCAAGTCTCATAAAGTCCAAATCATAAGAATCCCATACGACCCAATCATGTGTACAACCCAACATTGGTTAATTGCAAAAATCAAGGCCCGGTTTATAAAAAAAACAATCCAATCGTCCAAGTAGAGCCTTTAGAGCATTAAACTCAATACCAAATTCTTAACACCGGTCAAGAAGCTCAAGCCCATGTTTTTCAAATATTAGATTAAGCCATGAAATTTGTATCCACCGTGAAATTTTAATCATACCAAAATATCACTTCATAAAGCACAAATATATCAATCCATCATCTAATGTCCAATGAAAAATGGTAAAACCACCAGGCACCCTAAGTCCATTAACGAGATTCCAATCCAACAAAGAAAAACTATCCCATCATCCGAATATAACACAAGGCCCAAAACCTATGAGTGAAGCCCACATCCAATAAGCAAAACCCGATCCAATCCAAGAAACTCAAAACCGGTTATAAAAGTTGACAACCCTAATAATTCTCACATTACACACTAAACCTAATCTCACTAAACTCTCCGCCCCTCTTCCTTTATCTCTCAAACCCTAAAATACTCATAACATTAACGCCTCACCTTTTACACAACCAAAGCCGGATCCTTAAACACACCTCATCTCATGAAACCCTAATCACTTTCACAAAACAAAACGCAGACACACTTAACTTTTCTTGAAACAACACATATCCACCAATCATATCACAAATGCAACCCCAACACATTCGCTCACCCCATCTTAACACCAAAACTGGGAACGATTTACAGCTTCAATACCATGACAATTAAGCGCATCAAACTTATAACAAGCCTCGCCATAGGATTGGCAAGAGGCACGATTAGACTTAGCCACAGGGATGGCATCAGCTTGTGACGAGGCTCAAGACAAGGTAGGTATTTCATTGAACACGACTTTTCTTTTCAAAAACCGAACAAAAGAAATTAATGAAACGGTTTTGTTTTGTTAATTTCTTCAAGATAGTTCGAAAATTAAAGAGAAGCTTATACTTCAAAAGATCTGTGAAGATGAAACATCAATGAAAACATCTTAAAAAGAGATTGAAACTCATTGTTGACAATATCTGAGATCAGCTTCATGTAGTAATCATTAAAAGTGTGAGACATGGATCGATGAAAGATAATTATTTTCGTGTCATATACCTATAATGGTCTTGATTGATCAATGATTATCACGAAATAAACATCTGAGATTCAATAAGATTTTTTTTTTCATTCGATGTATAATCAGGAAGCTTAGAGTTTTGTAACATCGAATCTAAAGAAAGAAAAACTATCATAACATTAGTTATGGTTTCATCTTTGTATTCGGATATGAAGAAGCAAAGGCTTCAAAATGGTCTATGATGTTTTGTATTCGTGTGATTGTTCTTTGAGTTTCTTGTAGCTTGTGTGAACACACGATGTATACAAACCGAGATTTTGTGATGTAACTAGATGAGTCTTGTAGGATGTAGTCTCGTTTAAAACCAGTTGAGACTTGTTGATGTTTTTCCATTTCTTGTTTATGGTTTGTTGTATGATGTTGGGATGATGTAGTCAAACTGATGATGATATTAGGTTTATGTTGTCAAGTCTTATCTCATTCTTCTACCTTTCTGTAAAGTTGCATCATCTTTTGAGTCAACTCGCTAGCCAACTCGCTAGCCAAGTTGCTAGCCAACTCGCTAGCCAAGTTGCTAGCCAACTCGCTAGCCAAGTTGCTAGCCAACTCGCTAGCCAACTCGCTAGCCAAGTTGCTAGCCAAGTCGCTAAGCTAACTCGCTACGACTTGTTAAATAACAAGTCGCTAGGTGACCCAACTCGCTAGGTAGATTCAATGTATTTGGACATCTTGTTCTGACAACTCGCTAGCATGAATATATGAGTTTTCCGACCACTTTCCGACGATATTCATAGTAAACCCAGATAAACAGTTTTGACCCAGTTTGACAGCATAGACTGACCAGATCACCCATTTAAATCTTATTGACCATACACTGAATCAAGACAGTGAGCTTAAATCGCTAACAAGAAATTCTCATTGAAGGACATGTAAGACTTATGTTTTATCTGTTAAAAACAAACCAAAACTGGTCACAAACCAAAACCAAAACTGTTAGACATATGAAAACCAAATCTGTTAGACAGATAGTGGAAAACATTTTAACAACGCATCACAAACCAACACAGTTAAGAACAAGACATATGAAAACCTCGTTAAAAAATTTAGTATGTTTTGACCACATAACAACAGCAACCAGTAACAACATATCCATTAAACAAACAACTTTATCTAGACACAAACAAGACCCGAACAAACCGCATACAAAACCATGAATCGAACCACGAGAATCACCAATAGCAACAAAACCTTGGCTCTGATACCAATTGTAGGATCGTTATTTTATTGTGTTTGATGATTCGGGTGGTCTTGGGAGATCAAAATACATGTTAGCCATTAGAGAGAGAAAGTTAGAGAGAGAGAGGGTGTTCTTGCTAGAGGTTTACAATAGTATGGAAATATTAGATTGAATGAAGCACCACCCCTTCCATGGATGGAAGGGGTATTTATACTTACAGACTCAACGACCTCCTATCGGCCTGTGGATCAGGGATACAGTGGGTAAAGACCCGTCCTTCCTCCACGGTGTTGCACTAAGCTATACTATGCTACAAACTAATAAATAAACTACTAAATAACGTAAATAACGATATGTCTACGAGCTAACTTATGCTAGATAATATTAGGGGTGACCGACTCTTCACTATGGAATTTTCTAATTCCTAACAGTGCTGTACTACTTGATTGCCTTCTCACTGACGAAATCAAAAGTCTTCCATCGTATCGTCGATACCAAGAAGCAGTGAGTAAAGGCAAAGTCGGGTTCATGGATAAAAAGACTTCAGCCATTCCAGTCAAGAAGACCAGAAGATCAGGCAGCACTGGAAGCATTGAAAGCACTGGGAGCGCCCTCAAATATACTAAGAGGCATCCAAGCCTCAAAAGAAAAGTCCCATCTCAAGGTGCTCGTCCTAATCCTAAACCGGAACTTACTCTAGAGGAAGAAGACTCTGAGGATACTGAGTCTGATGAGGTGGTTCGCTATTCCGAAACTGCTACAGATGAAACAACCTCGCTGAGGTCAGATGACAAACCACCTAGTCCTAAATCAGACAAAGGGAAGACACCGGTTTTTGAGGAAGAAGAAGAAAGTTCTGATGATGAAATTGAACCAAAGGATGAAGAGAGAGCTTACCACAAAACCCTTAAGCATCTGAGAATTCAACATGCTGCTACGGAATTCAATCTTCAACAAACTAGAGGCCTTGGAGGTTCAAGTGGTGGTGCACTAACCACACCAGTTCTTGATACGGTTAATCAACCCGATAAGGGAACTGGTACCACTACTAAGGAATCAACAAAGCAACTGCAACAAGAGTTCGAAATCAAGTTCGACTTTGAAGAAGAGGAACAAGAAAAGAATGAGAAGATAACAGATGAAGACGTGGAGGAATCGGCTAGGGAAAAGGCTGAAGAAGAAGCTCGGGCTAAAGCTGAGGAAGAAAGAATTCGAATTGAGGCTGACAGTTTCATCCAAGATAATCCTGAACATAACCCTGAACAAACTTCTGAGCCACCTAAATACCCAGAGCCATCTCATGACTCATCTTCATCTGATTCATCATCCCATTCATCACCACCACCATCCAAAGATGCTACCACCAGATCTTCATCCAGATCAATCAAGAAACCCACTGACACTTGGGCATCACGGGCCAAAACCAAGATTGTTAAGGCTGTCAACCAAGCAAGGAAACGAAATGTCGTTAACAAAAAGTTGAATTAGCTAGCTGACAGGGTTAACTTACTCGGTGATTTGATGAACGAGTTCTCGGAGGAAAGAGACCGATCCAAAGAATTCCTCAACCGAGACATTCTGTGGGAAATGGACAAGACAATTAGGAATACACTCATAAGTTCCTTCTTAACACCGCCCCAGAGTCACAAAAGAAATGTTCGCAAGACAACTCTATCCATATCGATGTCATTGGTCAAACAAACACTTTCAACTACACCGGTGTTATGCAATCCGACCGCCCACCTCCGTTGTCACTAAAGTCGATTTGATTTCAAACCGATTATGCAGATGTCTTCCCGATCTGCAACTTTCACTTCTGATGAATCAAAACTTTTTGAGGTAATGCTTGCATATCAACTAAAGACAACTTGCAAGCAAGGAGTTGGTCAAGAAAAGCGACCAAGAGACGATGATGATGCGAACAAGGATTCAGAGCCTAAACGTCAGAAGAAAACAGGCGAATCCTCATATGTGCCTCCACCACCCCCAAGGACCACCACCATAACAAGATCTTCTCAACAACCTCCAGCTTCTGATAAACCTCAGGACTCTGAGTCTCCACCACCATCAGAGAAAACTAGTGATCATTTGGTGACGACGAAGAGATTCCTGAGCCCCAACAACCACCCTCATCTACAACATCAACCAAGCAACAACCAGCATCATCCTCCAAGCCAAAGAAGAAAATGTCTACCTCTGTTGTATCATGGTTGGATGAAGATGATACTGATCAATACGAATGGTTTTCCAAGCTTGTTGATGCCACTCCTCGATTACCGGAAGGCCAAGAACCGGTAGATGGTCGAACTATGGAGCACGTTAAGATCATTCAGGATAAGTTCAAAGTGAAGAAGATGACGAATGGGGAGTTACGCCAAATCAAGAACGATGCGTTTCAACTGCTAAAGGACAGCTCCGATAGTGCTATTGAAGTCGAATATCATCTAGACAACATCGCACGAGCTATGTCCAACAACATTGATTGACTCAACCCTGAATCAAACATTGACTTCACAAGACAAGATAAAACTCCATACTACACTGACTGGACCAAGCCACTACCAACCATTGGTCGACCAGATCAACCAAGGATTCCCTACCAATACTTCTTCAACAACGACCTACAATTTCTTCAACACGGTAGCGATGTAAGCAAGAAATACGCACGTCACCACCTTTAACATCCCAAAAGGCCTTCTCCAACAATATTGCCATCGAGGAAGAAGCCACAAAATGTTTGTTGAAAATGTGGTGAATTATGATCTCGATGCACAATATGGCATTCATCATTGGCACGAAAGGCGAAGACTATACTACGTGTCGCTGTGTTCGTAAATCAAACAAAGAGGTGTTCGGTGACAAACGGATCGTTGCTATCACGAATGTCACCGCTACGGCTGGGATTACTCACTCCTGGAAGAAATTAAAGTCAAACGCCAAGACGAGCAAGAATATGATTTTACTGAAGCGGATTTTCCGAGATTGTCACTCAATGACATTGAAGACATGTATATGGCTAAGGTACAAGGTCGGATGAGACATTTCTCCACCAACATCCAGCTCCAATACATCAAGTCACTGTTGATATTCATCAGAAGCAAAGTGATCCAGGAACGTGTTGAAGATCTTCAACTTGCCGTGGAATCATACCAGAAACAAGTCAATCTCACTAAACCGTTGCTACACTTTTCCGATATCAACCAACTCTCTCAGTACACCATTAAGAAGAAACCAAAGTTTGGAGTTGTTTACCGCAGTGAACTTCACCACAACTGTCTCATGGCGTGCAACGAGCTTCACAAGTTTTGTGATCATACTCTGAAGAAGGTTCGTGATGGGTTAGCGTATCGGTTGAAGGAGATTCACGAAGGTATTGGGTCAAAGAAGCGGTGGAATTCTAGAGAAAAGAGGGATGTTAAGAAGATTATCACAAGGATAGATGAAAGTTTTTTTCATCGTGATCATATGCGGAATTTGGAGAGCTTTATGGGTGGACGACAGAGTTTCCCTCTTACAGGTTATCAACGTCAAGAGAGAACTCCCGGTGTTATTGAAGGATTGCCTGGTACTCCTTAAATTATTTCTTTGAATGATATTTGGATGATATGATTTGTATTATTGAATATGGCTTGTGCACACATAACAGTGTACAACCCGTTCTTGTAATGAAAGGACCCTGTGGTACACTTCAGTGCCACAATCCTTATATAAGGAGCGAAAGCTTCTTACTTTTGAGTAAAACTATTCAAAACTTTAATCATTTTTAAAGTTTTGCTCAAAAGGACAAGTACTTCCCCTTATGTTTTCAAAACCTCAAAAGTTAATATTACTTGTTGAGGGAGAGTATTTGCTAAAAATCTTTGTTCACAAAATGTTCTTTGTGGAAATCTTCCCACAAAATTCGAAATGGTAATATTCGATACCAAAATTTCATCAAAAATAACATTAATTTGCCATTTTTGAGGGGGAGAAAAATTGGGTGATACAAATATGTTGGAAATTGTGATTAAATCTTCGTGCTAAGACTTAACCTATGAATTGACGAGATCTGAACTGTCATACATAGAAAAGATTTGTCTTCCAAGACTTATCTGAGTAGATTGTACCTCTTCGAGAAACTCTTGATAGACATGAACTTTGTCGGGTTTGACAACCTTTTCAAGGTTTGTCCACACCTTCAAGGTAGTTATTAGAGCTAGTTGTCACCTAAAAGCTGACAATACAACTCTTTAACTATACAACGTAACCGTGTCTCGCAGGGAATTGTCTATCTTGAGTTGATCAATTCAAAAGTGCGAGCTCTACCCTCACTGTACATATTTCTGTCAAAACACTTGAGCACATGTGGAAGGGAAGTATTTCTGAAAATACAAAACTCTCGAAGTGTTACAAAATGTTTTCACTCATAAACACATTGAGAGATTTTCAAGAAAATGGTTTTATGGCAACTTAAGATAGTCATGGAGTTATAAGGTGACTAAGGTTAGGAATAACCGTCCTATGATCCGCCAGAGCCGGAGGGATCTATCCAAGGACACCACCAATAGTTAGAATTTAGAAGTCCTTAGTTGTGATTATAAAAAGGAGAAAATGAGAATCGGAGAAAGAAGGAGTTGAAGAATTAAAAAGAAAAGTAAAGAAAAGAGTGAAAAGAAATAGCCCTCCAAATTATTCAACTTAGGGCAGACACCGGGTTCAATACATATGCTACTGATTAACACTAGATGACACCGTATTGAAGATTAAATTTGCCATGGACCCAAATGACGCATGCACTAAACCTTCTTAGCCACTCAAGTTTCTCTCAATGAGCTTGTTTCATTCTCATAGGGAACCCTACGTAAACTATCGGCTCTCTTAGAGATTCTTTGGTATTGAAGAAGGAGACCTCTCCCTAGTCTCCGTCAGAAAACCAAAGTGCACCATTGAGTCTAGAGCCACGAGATTCATCAAAAGATCTCTTAGGAAAACTTGACATTTCATCACTTGTCGCTCAACATTAAGGACGCAAGTGATAACATTATCGAGTCTTTCACGAGATCTCGACAACTGTCGAGAACATTTATGAGAGGTTCACAATTGTGATCCTTAGTGATTGAATGGAAACTCCGCCGTGGTCAACATCAAATGTACCGACAAAGAAGTCGCTCGGTAACTCCTCGGTTACGCTTAGTGTTGTCTCAAACGGTCTACGATCGTGAGGTGATGCTTGTGTATCTCAACGACTCACCGAATCAGTAGGTGTACCTGCACATCGTGTTATCCTACTTGAGGGACTCTTGTTCAGGAACAACCTTTGCTAGAATTAGAGATGTGTTTTCAAACTATGTTGTTAACACGCTCAAAATTCGAACTTGTAAGTGCTGGAAATCCCGCTAAGGAGATTCCTTTCAAGAATCGAGTCCTGAAAATGTGGGTCATTACTTGAACTTGTTCAATGTAATGCCAACTGTCCCTTATGGGATTCGGATGGCTGATTCGCCCGACCAAGGTGAATGGAATCAAGAAATTCATTAGAAGAACAATCGTAGTGATCAATTCTCTAAGAAATGACCACAGTGATCGATTGGTGTTTATCACTAACCCATTCTTATGTTTTCTTCTTATGGATGCTTCTGGGAGATGATCGTGCTGATTCTCCACATGCTCATACCAACAACAACACAATTTGAAGTTCTCTCGTAAGGCAACACAAAAGTCAGAATGATTCTTCCTCAAAGCCAAAGAATCTACAAAGTTTAAAGACTTAGAGAACTACATCAAAACTGAAATTCAACGTCAAAGAGCGTGTGAGCATGTTGGAGAAGGACGTGGAGACACCTGAGCAACGAAGCGGACCTGATGCAGACAACAACAACATAACATCACCATATCCACACCAGAACAAAGAACAAAGAATACGAAGACGTCAAAGCTGAAAACTTCAAAAGAAACAAGATCTTCACACTGGGGAGATTGTTGGAATCAAGGCACTTCTTCTCACAAGAAAGAAGAATGTCAGAAGACGTCAAAGAAACTGCTATTACATCAACACCAACAACTTATCCAAGATTGCTGGAGTCATCATTTTCTTACCAACACTTAGGGGGAGATTGTTGGAATCACTCCTAACTCATATTTCAAGTGTTAGTAATTAATATGTAATAGGTTGCTTTAACTAGGCTTTTAAGTTAGTTATTAATGGGAAGGCTTATGTAGAAAGCCCATAAGCCTTAGCCCAAGCCCAATAATGAAGGAAGGGACTAGACATATTGCCCTAACTCCCTTCCCTATATAAACAAATGTAAACCTTCCTTAGAAGGTTGGTTGTTCACTTATATCCTACGCCTATAGTTTATTAGTTATTCGTGTGTTTGTGTTTTGCGTTCAACCGATCTTTCTTCATCTTATTTCTTACATATTGATGCTTGTGTTAACTTATGGTGACCTAACAGAGGAGTATTAGCCAATAGATAGTTGGCCCAAGCCTGTGTGTGGTCCATTAGGGTTTTAATATTGCATCTAATATGTACTCTATAAATAGTTGATGATTAATAAAGTTGAGCCTACGGGGTTTGAATTTTCTAACACTATGTAGAAGGAACTTATGCTGGAGGATAAAGGTTCATAAGGGGTCGACAATATCTTGATGAACCTCTCACCTCTCTGACTACCAACATAGTAATTAGTATAGCTCTTGTCCCTGGTGTTTAGGCAGTACTTTTCAAATATACAAAAAAGTCGGATAAAGTGCATTTGGCAAAAAGTCAAACAATGTATGAGTTAATGAAAAACAGCGAATAGTTGACAGAATTGTTCACTAAACTAAGAGCATTTACAATGCATCAAGTCTTTATGCATTTAATGCATAAAACATTTTGTCTTTGTAGCAAAGACTTGAGCTTTATCAAGTCTTTGTAGAAAAGCTTTCCAAAAAGCTTTGGTTGCAATGCAAAAAACTATTTAAAAAGACTTCTTTGAATAGTAAAAAGCTTTCTACCACTTGACCCATTGTGGATGCTCTAAGATTGGCGGGTTTCTGAGAATAAAAGTATTAAATGAAATATGTTTTTTATTGCACTTATTCTATAGGATGTTTGGCACGTATTTACCTAACCCCACTAAGGAACTACCTTGTACTAGTATAAAATAAATTGTTGGTCGAGAGTAAATGCTTGTCGCTTCACATTCTTATTGTTGAATTTATTGAAGCACGTTTACTCTCCTTGAACTTACAACGAGTCTCTGATCATATCATAGACTCATAAGCTCACTTGCAAACTTAGAATCCTAAGTTTGCTTGTTTAGAGAGCTGGGTTATATATTGTCATTTAGTTAAGTGTTTTTCTCACAACACTTTGTTATTCATTGATTTATATTAATAAAGAGTTAGGTTTTCGGTCTATTTAATGGAAGGATATGTTTTTTCTCCTGCCCCATTACTAGATGTGGACGACTTTCTGGACTGTAAGGATAGATTATTGATCTAATAAATGGACTAGAACCCTTTCTTTTGTAAATTCTTGAAAATGATCTATTTATACCCCAAGCACTCTCTTCAACACCTTAAAACGTTTTGCCAAAACCACAAAAACAATGGTCTCCTGATGAAAGGATACTCGCTAATCAAGATAGTAGGCTAAAATGGGCTATCCAAGATTGGCTTAAAGCAAACGGGCTCAAGCTTAAATATATACATTAATACATAAATTTTGTAAAATAATCATCTACAAGGATGTTCAAAAAAAATATCTACAAGGTTAATTAAATGAGCTCAAAACAGTGTCATCATGTGGGTCATCGCATCATATATATAATATTTTCTAATGATATAAACTAGAAAAAGGTGGTTGCCCCCGTCGTGTTGCGGCGGGGAGTTCGTTTTTCATGGTGGCTGCAGCATAATTTCTGGCCACTTTAATGGGCTAAACTAATGGGCTAATGCGATCCAGGATCGTCTGATGCAAACGCTGCAACACTTTCTTGGATGTAGGTTGTGATCCGGGATCTTCTGATGCGAACGCTACAACAATTTCGCATGACACCATCCACAGCAACAACCTGCTTCTTTGTTCAGTCTTTAAATGGGGCCAGAAAATGTGGGATCAGGCAGCGCTCAAGCTCAAGGTGCATAAGCTTTTTACATTATTTATTGTATCTCACTGTATTCGTGCCAGACTGCTAGTATGTAATTTCAGAATTTGACTTCCTATTAACTTTTACTCTTTTTTAAATGAATCATCAGACATAGGTGTGTCGTCTGCTTACATTGACTTGGGTGACTGTAGCTGCTCGTATGAGAACTGCAAAGCGTTATTATGGTGCCGGGAGCACATGAGGTTCTTTTCTTGGCTTTAAGATGTATATTCTTTGACTTCTAATTGTGATGAGTAAAAAAAATGGAAAACCTTAGCATGGGTAAAACAACCCGGATCATTAACAATGTTAAAATGAACAAAATGCATATTATGTTTCACTTTTTTCACAATCTGTGAAATAATAGCTACATACAAATAGGAAGAGGCAATAACTCTAAAGAAACAGAAACCAGCACCAACGAAATCGCATCAACTTTAAAAAAAATGGCAAACACCCCTACCGCAACGTGACGGGTTCCTCTCACTACGCAACTTGATTTACTTTCATAAAATAACATGTAATTGATCACTTGATTAACTTTCATAAAATAACATGTAATTGATCAGTTGACTATTGCAAAAGAGAAGCCCAAACAAATCATATACTTAGGGCCCGTTTGTGTATTCATTTCAAACATTTGGGCTGAGAACTTTAATGGGCTAAACTAATTGGCTAATAATATCAGTCCAACTCACATGATTTTTTTATTTCTAAGCGACGTAGGAGATTAGTATAGATATATAATAAACGATGTGGAAACCCTCCGCCGCGCTGCGGCGGAGTTTTTTGAATTTTCTTTTTGGGACCTTAGATCAAAAGGCGGCAAATTTTCGCCAACATACATTTCAGGGAATAAACTTTAGCAAAGAATGTAATCTTGTGAAGATTAACAATACCGTTTCCCACTTTTGCCTTCATTTTTAGACACAAACCACTTCTTGATCGCACTTTGCTAGTCACCAAAAGGCCTGCAACGGTTCATTAGAAAGATAATAAATTGTCATTAACGAAAAGTGTGGTCAGCCCTTTTTTTTACGAACCGATAAACTTGGAAAACATGGCTACATTGCGTTACTTAAATGACTTTTCTTGATGTTAAAAAATGAATTACCTTTTCTCATATTCATGTAGCTCATATTCCTGAAGCTGAAATATAAGTTGGTCGAAGTCATTAATTCTGCAAGAATAGGTTGAAGTAATGCATTTAAGTCATTAATTCCATCATATATCTACTTATATATATGGTTACAGGTCATTAAGTCATTAATTCTGCAAGGTGAAATATGAGTTGAAGGTTATTACTACTTATATATCTGGTTACAGGTCATTAATTCCATCATCATTTCAACCTATTCTTGCAGAAGTTGAAGGTCATTTATGAATTACATTGCGTTACTTAAATGACTTTACTTGGCCAAAGGTTATTACTACTTATATATCTGGTTACAGGTCATTCATGATTCCATCGTCATTTCAACCTATTTTTACAGTACAATTAGTATCTGACAACCTAATATATGCCTAATATAAAAACTCACCGGTTACGAATACCTGTAACATGAGCAGCCCCTACTTTGAACTGTCGGTTTCCTTGCGCCATTTTCGGCCGACGGTCCGCCAGATACCTTGAGGCATCTACATCTGTTGATGATGGAGTGGTATGTGACTTAGACAATAGCGGTAAGTGGTGCTTCCTTAAACCCCTGGCAAATCATAGTAAGTAGCAAAGTAAAGATTCCAACTCTTTCAAGCGTCCATGAAAGTCGGCTAAACTTCTAAACAAAAAAGACCTTTTTTTCCAGGTCGACCCGTCAAGGTATTGTGAGAGCAGCAATTTCGTTGCCAAAACGGCCATTTCCAATAAATTTCGAACAAAAATGTGTCAAAACATTAAAAACACCTTAAACTGCATAATACCACATCCAAAGACCCCATATTTTTGTACGATGCCCCCTGAATACCCATTACTGTAAGTAGCAATGTCGCTGATAAATTTGTAACTTACAAATACTGGTGGTTGGTAGCAAGGCCGCCTGTTGAATGAATCTGTTCATCGTAGTCATAACACATGATTACAGCAGAGTATTATAAGTAGATGGGATGGCGACGTCTTGGAAGCGCCAATCTCAGCTAAGTAATTGAAATCCCGCGCTTCAAACAACACAATCCAGCTCCAGCTGCGGGAGAGTCCAAATATATTATATTTGAAACCTGCACATATTTAGACAAAAAAATGTAATCAGTAACTTATCATATTGTTTCTTATGAATTGCAAACATTAGAAAGAGTATATATATACTTTGTCTATGCACATGGATTTCTATAGTATGCAATAACATATGAATAGCTAATTAGCTAAATCAAATTGTAAAACGTGTAGAGATAAAATCTTACTCACCTATGTTAGTTTGATCATCAGCCATTAGTAGATCAAGAGACGCGCACTTGTAAATAGCTACATGAGAAAGATATCAATGTCATATAGATATAGCAATTTCTACATTACCTATGGTCTAACATAAAGAATGATATGTTAATCCAACAAATGTCATTATTATAATACAAAACCACCGTAACAGAAATATGTAATTCTTACCTTGTTTTAGAGTAATTTATTAAAGCTTTTTTGTATTCGTAAGATCCTGTGAGCATGTCCCGAAGCTAGGCTGCCTAGTCCAATTCTACCACGAACCAAAATTTTGACTAATGCAACTGCGTATAAACGAATAGCAATCGAAAAATGCTTAAACATGACTACAAATAATGGCCCTTTTAAGCCATAAGCTGCTAGGTGGATATTAAAAAGTGTCAAACCATAAGCTGAAACATCCTCTCGCATGTCCAAGTCAATATTTATCCTAATATCTAACCTAACATCAATTTTTTTTTGCAAAACACAGGTAAATAACATAAACCCACATCATAATTTAACTAAGAACAAAAACCCATAAATCAAAAAAAATTATTTACCTGTTATTGAAAGTAGGTTTGCAGATTTAGGACGCCAAACGCCGGCATCGGCTGCAACCACAAAACCAAAGCGGTTGAGGTCCACCGATCTGTAGAAAATAGTAGAAGATAGAGTCGGTCTAAAGCGGTGTTTGTCTGTGTGTATGCTAGATTTTTGGATAAGAAGAGAGCGAGGCGGTGAGATATTTGGTGCCGGTGCTAACCTTTAACCCATACACCTAACTGGAGCAAAAAACGGGCCGCTGGACCAAAAACGGGCCACGACGCAAACAGAGGCCCAACAACACTTCTTTATTATCAAGGAAAATGGCATTTGCACTACACGTGACGAAGAAAACCATTTTATACTCTACCGACCTAGTAGATTAAGTATTATATAGAATTAATAATTCACGGTTATAATAATTCATTTGGACACCGGGCCACAAACTGTTAAACTCATCTAACGTCAAAGGAAATAATCTTTAAAAAATATGTAAAACCTATTTACCGTCTGGTCTAGATGTAATGGGACTCTTATAGAGTTGTTTTTGGAGGTTGCTTTACTGGTATCTTCTATCATTTTGCTAATTTTAACAAAACTGACATTTAAAGCCAAATAAAATTGGAATGTTTTTATGGGTGAAAAATTTGTGATGTCTTGAAACAAGATTTGGGTGATATATAAAACAAATTTAGTAAAGTTTATGATAAAAGAAAATTAGAAAGTGATTTGTCAATTTAAATTGTCATCAAGAAATTTGTCACTAAGGAAAGGTCAAACTTGTCTGTAACATAATCTGATCCATTGTGGTGGCCGATTAGTTTATATTATCGGTAGGTTTGGTCAAAATCTATCAACTTGTCAAGGTGTACTAATAAAAGATTACTGTTATCTTGTGACTAAATTTTTCGGCGAACAAATATTATTTTGTTTTGAGTTGCTGGATTTCAGATTTATGTTTTGAAAGCTTAATTAAATTGTACATTGTGGTTAAAGAGTTGTATAATTGTATGTGTTAAAGGGGTGAATTAAATTGTGTATTAATTGTATGTGTTGAATAGTGTGTTTTTAGTTTTATTCAGATTTAGACATTGTCTTAGATAGTTGTATATATTGGTGATGGATTGTATTAATCAGATGTATGTAGAAATAATATTCTTAAAATCAATTGTCTTTCATAACAGACATTATGTTTTATAAATAGTATTACTTAAATTTAATTTAGAAAATCTTAAACTTATAAATAGGAGAAGGGTCATCCCTACATTATAAGTAGTATATATAATTAACTAAGTTTTTCTTAATCTAGGCTCTATTAAGTTTCAGCTTTAATAAAATTAATAACCATCACCACAACAAAGTGTTTAAAATTATAACATACAGTCTAACGTTGTTACCTTGTGGCATTGTCTATAATCAAAAGGTTCCAAAAATACTTATACATTATCAACAAAAAAATCATTTTGAAAAAAATAAGCGTGTTGTTCATCCCTCTATTAGTATAGTCGTAACTCGTAAGTAACCTTCCTAGATCCACTTGTGGTGATTCTAGTGTAAGTGCAATTAGAGCTTGGTTGTAAGGCTGGTTATACCAAACTGATATAGGCGTTGTTAATTAGCATAGTGTCTCTTTTTGTGCTATACGTTGTGTGGCAACTTGCTATATTTTATGTTTTAATTCTACCACTTAAAGAAAAGTTTAAGCGTTCAAGTCCTTGCTTTAATATTGAAGCGCACACAAGTCAATTACGAAAAACATATCTTCCGCAACTAGGGCAACATGTCTAGAACAAATGTTCGACCAATCGACCCTCACCCAAAAAAAGGAGATTGGTGATTAGAACATTCTTATATCGACAAAGCCCAGCTAGTAGTCCCCGTTTAATTTTAAATACTAATTTGTACAGATAGAAAAGATTTACTAACTAAAAAAATGATGAAAATGAAAATTTTACAAAGGGATATGAAGATAGAAGAACTTGACATACTAATATGTTTATCCAATACTCACTTTCATGAATGCATAAACAACCCTCAAAGAAGTATAAAACAAAGTGTGATTATACAAAGCCAAAGTACCTCTTTTTTCTTATCTATAATATATGAACCACAAGAAATATCTTCCCTAGACGTCTCTGATTACACATGGACCACATAACTTTTAAGATTATTAGTGGCTTGCTAGTAGAATAACTATACATAATACGAGAAGTGTCTTTATACATATATATTTTCATCAAGCTATACATGACAAACGCGGGACAATTTGAACTTCCAGTGGAGATGCCTTGGCATTTATTAATCCAACACTTTCGGTCATGTCTACTGGCTCATAGTTAAGAACAGACATGTCGAAATTATGTAGCAAAGTAGCTAGAACAATATGTAACATTTGAGCTGAAAATGCCATTCCGGGACAGTACCTTCTCCCAGCTCCGAAGGGGATCAACTCAAAATTTCTCCCTCTAAAATCTACATGCATATGAGTCTCAGTAAGGAACCTCTCAGGCCTAAACTCTGATGGGTCTGTCCAGATTTCTGCATCACGTTGTAGATTCGATATATTGACCATCAACCATGTCCCTTTTGGAATGCTGTAGCCAGCTACAGTACAATCATTTGAAAATTCTCTTGGCGCACCAAGTGGTGCTGCTGGGTATAACCGTAGAGTCTCCTTTACAATCGCTTGGAGGTATACTAGCTTGTCGATGTCAGAATCCTCAACTTGTCTATCTTTTTCAACATGCTTATCGATTTCCTCTTGCGCCTTTTTAAGGGCATCAGGATTGTTCAATAGCAGGGAAAGAGTCCAAGTTAACGTGACTGTGATAGTATCCACGCTACTAGCAATAATATCCTACAAGAATTCACTTATTCATATTATTAAAACAATAAACATACCTATGTTAGAAGCTATTTAAAGCAAGTTTAATACTCCAGTATGGTCAGTACATACCAAGCATGTAGATTTGATAATTGCGTCAGGATTGTAGTCTCCCAAACCTCCGGTTTCTACAGCCGATATCATCACATCAAGGAAGTCTTTTTCTCCCATAGCTTCAGTGGAATCTCTTTTCGCCCTATGCTCGTCCAACCATTTTCCAATGATGAAGTCAATTTCTTTGGCAACTCTTTTCATGGCCTTCTCATGACCACCCAAATCAAACCATCCAAGGTAAGGAAGAGTATCTGCCACCACAAACAGACCTAAGAAATCAAAGAATTTCCTTACGACTACTCGAAACTTATTCATTTCATCTTCTTCACCATTAGTGGCTCCGCTCAACCGTTTTCCAACAACCATTCTAAGCATCACATTCATATTTAATTCCCCAAACCATTCATTCATGACCACCAACGCTTTTCCCTGACCATCTCTCTTTTCCCTCCATAGTTCATACAAGTTTTTGATAGAATTTTTGAGTTCGGACACACGAACATGCTTGAGTTGCTCAAGGCGACGAGCTGATAACAGCTCAAGTGAGGTGATCTTACGCATTTCTCGCCAGTATGGACCATAAGGCGACACTCCAAACATGGCATAGTTATATCCCAAAATTTTAGCTGCTGTAAATTTGGGACGAGAGGAAACAATTGCATCATGGTTGGTAAAAATATCCTTTGCGATATCCCAACTATTCACTACTAATACTTGACGTACTCCAAGTTGAATGGTGAAGATGGGTCCATATTCAACCGCCATGGATCCCAATATTTTGTGGAGAGGATCTGATAATCCTCCAAAGAGGTTAATGTGGCCTACAATAGGCCAAGCACCTGCTGCAACGGGTGGACGATTGTTTTTACTAGATCTAGTGATCGAAGATGTAAAATAAATAACCAAAAGTACAGTTACAATTCCAACAAAAAGAGTATAATTTTGTTGCAATAACAGGAGATCCATTTATTAGGAGATTGATGAACAATCACTAAGTCAAGTGGTTCGGAATCAATATATGAAAATTCAGCAGATAGTAGTATAGTACTTATAGACGTAGAAGGCTTCTCTTTATATATGTGGCCCGGATCGTTTTTGTCTTGGGTTGATGTTTCCTATCCATTTGTGTTGACAGTATACAATGTGTGGCTGCATTTGTTGAAGCCACATAGTTAAAACGCAACCAATTATAAGAAAAGAAAGTTATATACTTTATCCTCTAGTTCATCCGTATACGTATTAGCTAACATAAAGTTTTGAAATCACATAAAACAATCAATTTGTTTGATTTAAAAAAAGCAGATATCGATCAGAGTCAAATGACGTACAACTAGTGGCGGATCCAGGAATTGGAAGACGTCTATGGATACTTTTTCATAATTACTAGAGATTAAAACAATCTATATAATAGGATTATCCAGCTCAAAATAAGAAGGAATAGTGTAACAGCAACAATAACAGTAGAATCGCTGGAATAGTGGCTACTGCTGGCAAACCTAATCCGTATGAATCGCTGGAGGCTAGGCTTAAAAGTCTTAGAGGAGAGTATGGAATTGATTAATTCCGGTCCCGACTTGCGCAATGTCGCTAAGGTTGTTCGCATTCTAGTGATTATGATGGTACGTTTAACTCTGTGTGGGGTGATGCAAATATGGACAATACAAGTCGAATTGATATGAATGTTGGGGGTTTGGAGTCAACACTAATGCACCTCCCAAGGTGGTGAATGTTGCTACTTTGAATCACCTTTATACTCGTGATGGTCCTTTGACTTCTGATTCGGGTAACGTTAATTTTGAAACTAATGCTGGTGGTCCGGATGTTGCTTCGAAGGATGGTAAGAATGCTTCTACCGGTCTTAATGTGAGTGATAGTATACACAATGATGTGAGGTCGTTTGCTAATGTGTTAAACTCGAACGTGTATCTAGGAAAGTTAACTCGCTCATTGGTGAATGAGAATCGAATTGATAATCATGATACGCTTCTTCCTAAGGTCGCTATGGAGGTGTGTTTAACCGCTATGATAATACTCTTGTTGGCTTCTTTGTCGGCAAGAATATTGCATTTCAGTTGGTAAAGAATTATGTCACCAATACATGGGGTAAGTTTGGTTTAAAGAAACTTATGAAGAATGATGATGGTGTATTTCTCTTTAAATTTGATTCTAAAGAGGGTGTTGAGAATGTTCTTCAACGAGGACCTTGGATAATTCGTAATTCTCCTATCATTCTCACTAAATGGACTCCTGACGTGCTATTGTCCAAAAGTGAGGTTACCAAAGTGCCTGTGTGGATTAAATTGCATAATGTGCCATTACTTGCATATTCGGAAGACGGGTTGAGCCTTATTGCTACTCAGGTGGGTAAGCCGATCATGTTAGATGCATTCACTAGCTCCCATGCGTTGACTCACGGGTCGTATTAGTTTTGCTCGTGCCGCTTGTTGAGTTATCATCGGTCGATCTTAAACATGTGGTAACTATGGCTATCCCTAAGAAGGATGATAGTGGTTTCTGACGGCTAGTATCAAGGTTGAATATGAATGGAAACCTCCACATTGCATGGAATGTAAAGTGTTTGGGCATGATAATGATTGTTGTCCTAAGTCTCTAAGGAGCATCATGCCGATGCTCACACCTCGACATGGATGTAAATGATGATGGTTTTAAGGTGGTGCGAGAATCGGAAAGCCAAACCCCAAGGTCCAAGTTGTCTAGCGGTATTAATATGGGTAAGGGTCCTAAATTTGCTCCTAGGAAGCGTGTTTATATCCCAAAGAAGAAGGCGGACGTTGCTAGTGTTAATGCTACGGTACTCTCGTTATTACTTCTAACTCTTTTGGGACACTTGAGGTGCATGAGGACACGGGCATTCTAAGTCCCGTGGTTGATTCTACTACCGAGGAGGCGAATATTGGGGATTCTCTTGGTTGTTCTAAGGAAGAAGATGTGGATACCGGTCGCATAAATGGAGGTTAATGAGGATGAGTTGAATAAGATTGGTTCTACATCACATGTACCGCTAGTGAGTGATTCAATGGGAACAATGGATGTTGGTTCTACTCCCATAGTTGAGAAAATTGGTAAGCTTGAAAAACTACTTATTCTTTGGAAAGCTACTCTTGTGGATGATGATGGTCAACCCATTCCGCTCACCTCTTCTTCTAAGAGAGCTAACCCTTTTCTAAAGTGGGAGAGATTGAGGTGTCGATTCAAGATGAGGTTGTTGCTAACCCATTTGATGAGTCTGCTAATTTATTTGGTGGTGGCCAAGGGTATGAAGATGAGTATGATGAATATGACTTTGATGACTATGCGAAACAGGTTCGTGATCTTCCTGGGAACTTGGATGCCTTTAATGCCATGTATGGCACAACGTTTCAAGGTCCTAGGAAATAACCTTTTTCGCTGTGTCATATGTTATCATTTGAGTAGTGTTTTGTTTCTTGGTTAGATAATTGGAAGTATCTTGTTATGTAAGCTCTATGCCTATGTAACAGGCTGATATATGGGATTTCACTCATATACATTGTACTTAAACATTTATTTGGTTAATATATTTACCAGGGTGCAGGATTACTCCCCTTTACCAAAAAAAAAACAATAACAGTAGAAACAACACATAAATGTTGCATTACTAGTCTCATATACCCAATTTTCAAGTTTGAATCACATACATCTCTTGTTGAGTTTACAAACTTCAAACAATATTTGTGGCAGTCTGGCAGACCATTTTACATAGTATTGATTATACACCAAGGTGATGAATCTAATATCTCGAATATTACAAAATTCATTACCCATAGTTTGGTCATTTATTGGGATTAAAGATAGTTACACACATTATATTACTTTAAATTCAACATACATAAATACTTTTACATATCAAGGGATACATGAGGGTAAAGAAGGACTTCAAGTGGCATCGCTTAGCTTGTAGTTAGTCCTGAGCTCTCACTCATATCAATGGGTTCATCTGATGGTTTTTCTAGCTCGAACTGTTGTATCAGAGTTGCTAACTTTAAACGCAGAGCCTTTAGAGCAAAGAAAACACCAGGTCGAGACCTTTGTACTATGTTTTGGTAAACATTGAAGTATCTAACAACAAAGTCAATATATCTACCGTGACAGTCGAGACCTTAATACAAACATATACCACAACAGGAAGTGTAACACAGACGACCATACCTGGCAAAACAACCTAAACACTTCACATAAACCTAAAGCAATTAAGCAACTAGCGATTCGCCAAACCAGATACCATGTTCATGAGTTTCAATGGCTGTGTCCATATTATTACAATGCATGTAACCCTCTTGCACATAAAAACCTCAAATATATACATCAAAGTTCTAAAAAAATTGTAAATTTATTGTAAGTGCCAAACTAGTTGTACTCAAGAGTCAAGACCTAGAAGAGTAAGAGTTTAGGTTATTATGGGATGCTGAGTTAGCGACTAAGTGTTCCTAAATTGATGGCTTTATCAAATACAAACCATGTGCGTTTGATTGATCAGCCGTACATGCGTGAATCAATCTTTTACAAACACCTAAGGTCAAATTACTACAAATAGATTAAAAAACGACCCGTAACCCAAACATAGACGGAACTTGAACATTTTTTTTTGGAGGGCCGAATCGGAGATTTGTTTGTAATATCTTGTTCCAAATCACCTAAGTAATCTATGTCCAAATATGTCCTCATTACTCTCTCACTTAGTGTTGTTTGTGCAGGATTATTGTGAGGGACCTTTTGTGTTCATTCTCTATTCTTGGATATGAAGAAATACAAAGATGTGCTCCATATGAAGAATTGTAGAAAGTCAGAGGGGGCTTCTTGTCTCATTGTTTGCTATAAAAGAGTGGTCCTTGTCTAGGGTTTTAATCATCCATCACACGCAGTCTTTTCTCGACTGCTATATCTCTCTCCCACCAAATATTTATGTATTAGGATCTGTTGATTTATTTATGTCTTGTTTCATTGATCATTTGATCTTCTTCAAGTCTTGTAACAGTTTGATTGTTATTGTCCAAACTGTGCCGACTATTGTACTTTGATTCTTGAATAAAGAGGAACTTGTTGCTCTGTTTATCTGTTTGATACCATCGCACATGGTATCAGAGCTATAGGCTTCTGATTATCTTCAAATCCTGATCTCCATGGTTTTCAATATTGGGGGTTCTTGATATTGATATCTCCGGTGGTTCGTATTTGTGTTCTGGGACGTTTGTGGTAATTGGATTGGTGTTTCTGATCCTATTTGTGCTCAATCGAAACAAATTAGGGTTTGTTCCATAACCCTAATTAATTTTTGAGCTGGGGGTTTTGCTCTTGGAGTGCTGGGATTGGTGTTTCTGCTCCTATTGGTGCTCAATTGAAATAAATTAGGGTTTGTTCCAAAACCCTAATCAACTCTGTATTGGGGGTTTTGTTCTTGGAGTGCTCTCTGGTTATAATTGATCATAATCATCCCTAGACTAAGTGAATCTAGGGTGATTGTGTTTGGTCTTCACTTCTTTCGTTGCACAAAGCACTGTAAGTACTTCTCCCTTTCTTGTTTAACAGCATTCAAGCTGAGTGGGTGCAAATGGGTAGGTTAACACCTTGATCTGCCACCTCTGAGTGGTGTGAATACCTGCTCTGGCCTACCCCCAATCCAAAGGCTTGGTGCTTGTTGAACCGTGGGTGTGAGTTATTTATTTTCTTGCATTTTTTTCTCTTCTAGTTGAAGGAGGATAGGTCTAGATAGGTTGGAGGTTGATTTGAGATTGTTGCTCTCATTATAGTGATTGTTGTTATTGTTTGTTCTTTTTATTTGTCTGTGATGTCACCATGGTTGAGGATGATGATGAACATGCTAATAATGAATCCAGGTTTAATGATTCTATGCTTAATGAATCTATGATTAATTCTTCTTCTGAATTAAAACTTACATTTGGTGATACTCTCTACTTGCATCCTAGTGACACCAGTGGTAATCCCATTATATCTGTGAAATTGACTGGCTCAGAAAATTATAAAATATGGAGCATTGCCATGACATTTGCCTTAAGAAATCATAATAAACTTGGCTTTGTTGATGGAACTTGTAGAAAATATGCCTTTAATGCTAGTCTTGCTAATCAATGGGATATGTGTGACTCTGTTGTTCTTACTTGGATTCTAAACTCTTTAAGTCCTGAGTTATTTGATGGTGCTATATACTCTAAAATTGCTTATGAAATGTGGAATGACTTAAAAGAAACCTATGACAAAGTTGATGGATCTTGTCTTTAATATACATAAAATATCAACTCTTCGGGTCAAAATGGGTCCTCTCTTGCGATTACTACAATAATCTTAACTCATTATGGAAACAATTTGACTCCATGATCGCCTTCCTACATGTACTTGTGATGTCGGAAAACATTTTGAAAAACATAACCGCTAATCAAGTTAATGCGCTTTTAATGGGTCTTGATGACACTTATGTGCCCATCGAAGCAATATTTTAACCAGGATCCCTTACCATCCGTCAAAACCGCTTTTTATTGTGTCGTGGAAGAATCTCATAGGAACTTCTCTCTTGAATCGGATCCATTAAACCAAATGTGTCTGCTTTTGCTTCAAAGTTTTTGATAACAAAAAGAGGAAACAACAATTACAAAAGCTCAAATCCCACCTCGGGAATAATACCGTAACAACTCTAACAATAGAGGACCCAATCTTAATGAAATGCTCTAATTGCAACAAACCCGTCACACCATTGATAGATGTTATGATATTGTTGGTTATCCCGCTGGATATGGAAAAGGAACTTTAATTCTAATATTAAACCCGCTAGTAACAATGCTTCTTCTTCTTCCGATGCCAATCTTGAAAGTAGAACTAGCAACTCTCCTATTTCTTTGTCTAATGAATGATGGTCGACTCATGAGTCTTCTCAATGATAGTCCCGTTAATTCCAATATGGCGGTAAATGTTTTTCGTGAACTTTTTAATGGAAGTGTCAAATTCAATCTAAAATTTGAAAACACTTTAATGGAAACACAAACCTTTTAAAAGGAAAAATCGCCTTGGTTGGATTGTTGACTCGAGCAAACCAACACATGACTTTGTCTTCAAAATCTTTAATCAATACTATTGATGTTTCTAAACTTGGTCTCACTGTTGGACACCCAAATGGTACTCGTGCACTTATCATCGAGATTGGTGACCTAAAATCAACAACAACATTACCTTACATGATGTCTTAGTTGTGCTCGAGTACACCGTCACCGCTATATCTGCTCACAAACTTGCTAGAGATAGCAAACTATTTGTTGGCTTTGATGAATCTAAATGTTATATTCGTGACTTTGCAACAAAAGGAATGTGGGATTGGTAATCAATCTAATGGCCTGTACTTGTTTGATGTAGACTCGATTGTAAGATTGTCTCTAATAACCGCATCTCTTCATGCTTTGTTTCTAGAAACCTTTGGCACCAAAGGCTTGGTCATCCTCCGATCAAGTCTTACAAGTCCTTAAACCCGCCTTAACCTTGATAAACCAACCGACCCTAACCATCTCTCGTGATACTTGCAACAAGGCTAAACAAACCAGGGAACCTTTTCCCTTAAGTGAACATAAGTCAACTAAAATTGGTCAACTTGTACACCTAGATGTTTGGGGTCCTTATAAAATCACTAGCAGAGATGGCTACAAATATTTTTTAACTATTGTTGATGATTACTCAAGGTCTGTCTGGGTTTATATGCTTAAAAGCAAAGAAGAAGTCTATGATTCCATTGTCAATTTTTCTCAAATGCTGTCAAATCAATTTGAAAGTAATATAAAAATTTTAGAAGTGACAATGGTACTGAATTTGTCAACAACAGAATGCAACAATTTTTTCATAACAAAGGTATTCTACATCAAACCTCTTGTGTCTACACACCTCAACAAAATGGAATAGCAGAAAGGAAACATAGACATCTTCTCAATGTTGCTAGATCTCTTATGTTTCAGGGGGAATTACCTCTTTACTTATGGCCTGAATGTGTTCTCACTGCTGCTTACCTTATCAACAAGGTTACCTTCTTCTGTGTTGTCTGGAAAATCTCCTTTCTCTCTTGTGTATGGGCATGACCCTACACTCTCTCATATTAGGGTTTTTGGTTGTCTTTGCTATGCTACTATCCTCAATAACTCTGACAAATTTGATAGCAGATCTGAAAAAGTGTCTTTATTGGTTACTCTAATGAAAAAAAGGGCTACAAACTTTTAAGTTTAGAAACAAAAAATGTTTTTTACTCAAGAGATGTCAAGTTTTATGAAACAGTTTTCCCTTTCAAAATGAAAAACAATCTTCAAAAACAAGTTTTTGAAACTGGTGTGTCAAAAGATTTAAACCACAAAAACTTTTTTGATACTGACAACCCTAAAAGACCCAATGATGAAGGGAGAGTGTCTTCCAATGATGATGGCACTGAGTTGAATTCTCCTAATGAGGATGGTAACTCAATTGCAACATCCATAGAAGAAAATACACACCCTGAGGGCACTGTTTCACCTGAAACAAACTCCAATGACATCAACTCTAATGTTAACTCTGATTCTGACTCAAATGAGTCCACTCCTGAACAAGGAGGCTTGCCAGCCATCACCACAAGAAGGTCAACTAGACCCACTAGATTGCCTAAAAATCTTAATGACTTTATTGTTGAAGGCAAAGTTAAATATGGTATAGAAAAAGTGGTTAATTATTCTAATCTTGATTATGAGAATTACTGCTTTACTTCCAACTTAAATAAAAGTGTTGAACCTACTTGTTATGAGGAAGCTATCCTTGATCCTAACTAGGTTGATGCTATGAATGCTGAAATTGAGGCCTTAAATACTAACAAGTCCTGGATCATAACCACTTTACCTGCTAATAGAAAACCCATTGGTTACAAATGGATTTGGAAAATCAAATACAAATCCAATGGTGAAGTGGACAGATATAAAGCCAGGCTTGTTGCCAAAGGCTTTAACCAAAGAGAAGGGATAGATTATAATGAAACTTTTTCCCCTGTTGTGAAAATGTCTACTGTTAGAATTCTTATTGCCTTAGCTGTTAAGAATAAATGGCCTCTTTTCCAACTTGATGTTAATAATGCTTTCCTTTATGGTGAGCTTGATGAGGACATATACATGACTATTCCAAAAGGTTTTCCGATGAAAACAACAAAAACATGGTCTCGCAAACTTACCAAATCATTATATGGTCTCAAGCAAGCTCCCGTAAAATGGAATGAAAACTTGTTGGTGTTCTCAAAGAACATGGCTTTGTTCGATCATGAGTGATCATTCTTTATTTACTAAAACAAAGATAACAAGTTTATTGCTTTACTTGTCTATGTTGATGATATTGTTCTTACTGGTAACTGTGTTGAGGAAATTGAACAATTCAAAGTCTTTCTTAAAACTAAATTCAACATAAAAGACTTGGGTACTCTCAAATTCTTTCTGGGTATTGAGGTGATAAAAACTGGGGATGACATCTGTCTCTCCCAGAGAAAATATTGTCTTGAAGTTTTGAAAGAATTTGGTCTCCTTGGATGTAAACCTGTGTCTACACCCATGGAACCAAACTCTGTCCTTCCTTTTATTCCAACCCAAGATGACCCATTGCTTGATAACATAACCGGGTACCAAAAATTGCTTGGAAAACTGATTTATCTTACTCATACCAGACCTGACATATCATATTCAGTTCACTGTCTAGCACAACATATGCATACTCCCTTAAGGTCTCATTTGGATTCTGCTTTAAATGTGCTAAGATACTTAAAAGGTGCCCTGGTAAAGGTCTAAGGTATGATCATAGCAGTCTTAATAATGTTCTTGAAGGGTATAGTGATGCAGATTGGGCAAAATGTATTAAAACCAGGAAATCTGTTACTGGATACTGTGTTTTCTTTAACAAGTGTTTGATATCATGGAAAAGCAAAAAACAAAACACTCTCTCAAAATCTTCAATCAAGTCGAATATAGATCCATATCGCTGCACTGTGAAATCATTTGGGTTCAAAAAATCCTAAAGGATCTAAATGTTGATCTTAACCTTCATGTTAACTTGTTTTGTGATAACAAATATGCTTTACAGCTTGCTGTCAACCCTGTTTTCCATGAGAGATCCAAACACTTTGAAATTGATGTCCATTTTATCAAAGAAAAAATTGCAAAAGGTGTCTTGAGTGCCATCAAAATTGGCTCCTCAAACCAAACTGCAGACATTCTTACCAAGCATCTTCCTGTGTATCAACACAAATTCCTTTGTGAAAAACTGAAACTATTTGACGTATTTGGAAAACAGATTAAGGGGGAATGTTCCAAATCACCTAAGTAATCTATGTCCAAATATGTTCTCATTACTCTCTCACTTAGTATTGTTTGTGCAGGATTATTGTGAGGGACCTTTTATGTTCATTCTTTATTCTTGGATATGAAGAAATACAAAGATGTGCTCCATATGAAGAATTGTAGAAAGTCAGAGGGGGCTTCTTGTCTCATTGTTTGCTATAAAAGAGTGGTCCCTGTCTAGGGTTTTAATCATCCATCACACGCAGTCTTCTCTCGACTGCTATATCTCTCTCCCTCCAAATATTTATGTATTAGGATTTGTTGATCTATTTCTGTCTTGTTTCATTGATCATTTGATCTTCTTCAAGTCTTGTAACAGTTTGATTGTTATTGTCCAAACTGTGCCGACTATTGTACTTTGATTCTTGAATAAAGAGGAACTTGTTGCTCTGTTTATCTGTTTGATACCATCGCACACGGGGCCAAAAGGCACCCGAGATCAGAGTGTTCCCGTCAATCTACACCTTTTGTAAAATAATATCATTTTTTTTAGTAGCATGTTTTTGGATCCAGAAAATCAGTTTCTCAACCAACGAGACATGCTTGTGTGATCTAGGAACCAATAATGCAGCCTAGTCAAAAATTTTGTTTTAACTATTAAAACGTAGGTGCAACTAGCATTTCACCAAATTTGGTCCAAGTCATATTAGGGACATGTGTGTGAATATTTTCGTTCAAAAAAAAAGGTATAACTTTACCAGACATGAGGCTTTGATGACAGTATCATGGTCAAACCCAGGAAAATCCTCAGCGGAGGCACCTTGGAGAACCGAAAACAACACATCCATAAAGACCTGGTCATCTTCGTGTTGTTTCCCCGACACTTTCTTTCTCTTGTGCTCCTCTAACCATCCTACGAAGATGGTGTATCTCTTATCTTCATTTCCTTCTCATATCCTCCCAAGTCGAGACAATTCATATAGGGAATGAAATCAGACACCACAAAAGCACCCAATAACTCAAAGAATCTCCTTACCACATTTTGAAATTGAACCCCTTCTTCATCATTGAATGGAAACCTTTTTCCTGAAATAACTATAACATTTAGAACCAAATTCCCAAACCCTTGTTTCATATCCACATTTACCATCTTTAAGCCGTTACTTTCTTTTTGCTTTACCCAATCATAATATATATCTTTCATGGACGCTCTAAGTTCTGATACTCGAACATGTCCAAGCATCTCAACTCGTCGTTGGGAGAGAACCTCAAACGTGATCATCTTACGCACTTGTCGCCAGTAATCACAATATAGAGCAAGACCAAACATGGCATAGTTATAGCCCATGATCTCTACTTCCCTCCATTTGGGTCGACTTGCGAACACCTTCTTTTGTGGTATAACACTCTTTAGCTATCTCACGGCTACTAACCACCAATGCTTGGTGAACACCAAGCTTAATGTTGAAGATTAGGGCCATATTTTTCTGCCAAGTCACCTAGAACCTTATGAGGCGGCCGAGACCCGCCTAGAAGGTGTAGGTGCCCGATTATCGGCCATGCATCCTTTGCTTGAGGTGGTGCTATGGTCTTCACTGTATCTACCCTCTTTCGGTTCAGGATCTGCAGCAAGGAAGCTATTACAATAACCAAAAAGATGGCTGCTACAGTGAGTGAATAGGACATACTGAACTCGATTTTGCCTTTTTTTGTGAACAACAGTATGAGACTATTATATAGCCGGTTATGCATTACTGATTAAGGATAATATTTTATAGTAAAGTGTCTTTTTTCTTAACTTTGATGACAAGCATACTCACCATTTAACTATTGTCTATTCACTTAGAAACTACAAATTTCCATTATTGGTAACATTTCGGGATCTCTATATATGTTATTGCTTATTAAATTAAAGTCATCAATCTTTTCATATATAATGCCGTCTAGCTTGATACGTGAAGCTAGCTCTCATCATCTCCCAAAGTTCTAACTTACTTTAGAAAAGCAGGTTGTGTCATTTGGGGCACATCGACAGCTAATAAACATAACGTACTGTTTCTTGATAAAAAACAAATCAATTTCAACAACAAAGGTGAACTGAACTGGTAATTAATAAAAAGTCAGAAAATTATCAATATCAACTAAAAACATTTTGACAATGTAATTTATGTTTCTTATCTGCAATAACACAAGTTAGAAAATCTCAATTGTATATTCGGGATATTGTTCAGCTTTATATATTTTTAAAGGGGTTAATAAACAAAAATGTCACTAAACTGTATAAAAAAAAATTGTCCAAAGGTAACGAATTTTCATTTTGTTCAATCAAGCTACTCATGTATACGGGTTTGTAACTGCAATGCAATTGTTTAAAACGTTTGTTAACCCATTTAACAAACCCATATACGTGAGTCACTTGAGTGAACAAAATAAAAGCTCGTGATCTTTGACGCATATTTTGAAAAGTTTAGTAACATCTTTGTCTATTAACCATTTTTCAAAGTGACACTCGTGATATCTCAAATACGCAGCCTTCAGTTTCGCTGCTATTAATCTGTCAAAGGCTTTATAGCTTTCGGCTGAGCCCAGAGAAAGGCCCATTATAGCTTTCGGTTAGACTAGATTGTTTTGTTATGTTGTTACTGAATGGATATGTCCATTGCAGTTTAAGTGAATTGAATTGATTGTAAATTGTTTGAAATCTTAATAAAATATTTCACCCATTTGCAAGGAAAAAAAAAAAAGGATGACCAGCATCAAGTTCATGAATAGTGTAACAACAAAATCAATATTATTAAAAAAAATAAAAAATAATAAAATAATAAAATAATAAATAAAAAAGAAAAAGATTAATTATGGACTATTTAGTTCTATATGTACCTATTCAAATTCAGAACATCTCGTGTCAAGTATACAAACTCCAGAATGAATGTGGCAGACCATTATGCAGTGTCAAAACTTATCTTGCCAAGGTGATGACGAATTGAATGCCCCGTATATAACAAACATCATTACCTGTAGTTGGTCATTTATTGTGTATAAAGATAGTCACACATATGTGGAAATTTCAAAATTAACATAGACAAATACATATACGTGCTGAACAATGAAAACCCCGTAGGAATATTGTATTATAGCGGAGTATATAAGAGAACACATATCAAGAAACCTTAATGGACCCAAACCCACAAGCGGGCTTGGGCCATATTTATCGTGTAATATTACGTATTGAGGGATGAACGAGGGGAAAGAAGGACTTCAAGTGGCGTCGCTTTGCTTGTAGTTAGTCCTGAGCTCTCACTCATATCAATTGGTTCATCGGATGGTTTTACTAGCTCGAACTGTTGTATCAGAGTTGCTAATGTTAAACGCAAAGCCTGTAGGGCAAAGAATACACCAGGGCACATTCTTCTACCACTTCCAAATGGGAGCAATTCGTAATGTTTTCCTTTGACATCAATATCCTTGTCAGTTGTCATGAATCGTTCTGGCTTAAACTCGTCAGGATCTGGCCAAATATTTGGATCACGTTGCAATTTCCAAAGATTTATTAACAAACGTGTGCCTTTGGGGACATTGTAGCTACTCACAACACAATCTTCCTTGGACTCGTGAGGAACAGCTAGAGGACCTGCTGGGTACAAACGCAATGTTTCTTTGATGACGGCTTCGAGATAGATTAAGTTTTTCATGTCTGATTCCTCCACTGGTCTATCTCTTCCAACATGCTCATCAATTTCTTCTTGGACAGTTTTTAATGCTTTTGGATTATTGAGCAACAAAGATAACGCCCATGTTAAAGTTACAGATGTCGTGTCCAATCCAGCAGTTATTAGTGCCTGCAAGATTGAAATCAAACCTTAGAGCATCTACAATGCATCAAGTCTTTAAAGACTTGATACATTTAATGCATTTAATTCATACTCATTTAATGCCTTGTAATTTTTAGCAATAGCTTGGAGTTGGCCAAGTCTTCTTTCAAAATTCTTGAAAAGCTATTGTAAAACCTTATCTCACAATGCAAAAAAGCTCTTATAATGACCTGGTAGAATAGTAAAAAGCTTTTGATTGTTTTACCCATTGTGGATGCTCTTATTCATAATGATATATTCAACTAATGATAGTCTTTTTGCCTCAACTATCATATATTCTTTCGATTTACATAGAGGTGCAAGGCAAACGAACTTATTTATCTTTGAGTATACGCGTTGACTTTCTTAACAAAGTATCGGTTTCCTCATGTATGTATCTATCGAAATTATGAAGTAAATCATTTCAAGAAATATCTTTTGTGACACCTGATGTCAATCAATAATCAGTGGTTAAAGGTGTCCGCATGTCTATAGTGACACAAAAAGTTTGGAAAGATTTTAACTTTTGTGACACCTTATTTTGACCAAGACATGAGGCTTTTTCTGTCACTAATACCTAATAGACACTTTCCTTAAATGGTAATAGTAGTAAAATAGATCAAACGTTAGTTTACCAGACATGAGGCTTTGATAACTGTATCATGGTCGAAACCCGGGAAATCCTCTTTGGGGGCACCTTGAAGGCTAGAAATCAAGACATCCAAGAAGACTTGGTTTCTTTCGAGTTGTTGGCCCGACTCTATTTCTCTCTTGTGCTCCTGTAACCATCCGTCCATGATGTTATCCATTTCTTTCCATACTAACTTCATTTCTTTCTCATATCCTCCCAAGTCGAAACGATCCATATATGGAATGTAATCTGACGCTACAAAGGCGCCCAATAACTCGAAAAATTTCCTTGTTACATTTTGAAAATGAACCCCTTCCTCATCATTGGTTGCAAACCTTTTTCCTGAAATAACTCTAACTACAATGTTTAGTACCAAAGTCCCAAACCATTGTTTCATATCCACCTTTACCATATTCGAACCTTCAGTATCTTTGTTATTTTCCCAAGCCTCGTGGATATCTTTCAAGGACGCTTTAAGCTCTGATTCTCGAACATGTCCTAGCATCTCAACTCGGCGTTGAGAGAGAACCTCGAGTGTGATAATCTTGCGCACTTGTCGCCAGTAATCTCCATATGGAGCTAGACCGAACATAGCATAGTTATAGCCCATGATCTCTACTGCCTTTGATTTGGGTCGACTTGCAAATACTTTATCGTTTGTGGTATAGCACTCTTTAGCTATCTCTGCACTACTAACAACCAAAGCTTGGTGGAAACCAAGCTTGATGGTGAAAATAGGCCCATATTTATCTGCCAAGACACCTAAAACTTGTTGAGGTGGTCGAGATCCGCCTAGAAGATGAAGGTGTCCGATTATAGGCCATGCGCCTTTTGCTCGAGGCGGTGCGTTGTGCTTCGATCTGTTTACCCTCGTTTTGTTCAAGATCAAGAAAGCTATTACAAGAACAAATAAGAATGTTGCTACAATTGTTGAAAGCGTGAGATGGAACTCCATGTCTTGTGTATGCAAACAATGGTTACGAGTGTTATTGTATATCAAGGATTTCCTATTAAAGTTGCAAACATTGAAAAATGTGGTATTTTCAGAAAGCTTTGTAAGAGATAAGCTATTTTATTACATTTATCGACTCATTGAAAGAGGTGTCAGGATTTATGGAAGGGCTTGCAAACATGATCACCTACTAAAGTTCTTGTATATTACATATTAAATAAAAAGAACAATAATTGTCTAAATATTACAGTATATATTTGTTATCGCTGCGATATATGGATACAATATTTTCATAATCTTTGCCGTAATAACTTATCATGCATGGCACACAACAAAATCAACGCACGGCTGATAGATATATGTAGTATGAATATTGGTTTTCGGAATGTGAATGTACTGTTACAATTTTGTTTTATTTTTGTATGAAAAGACAATGTATTTGCTTTGCAAGATAAGTTCAAATAATAAAAAGACCAATCGAGATTAGCTAACGGGAAAGAAATTAAAGTTGGGCCAGCAATAAGAGATAGATTATCGATCTATTCAACCTATTCTCGAAACAATATAACTTCTACTTAAACAAAACCAAATGGCACCTCATTAAAAAACACCAAATAATAGCTCGACGCCTTAACAAACACCAAAAACTAACACGATATTTAGACAAATTGTTGGACGGTGGTCGAGATATAACACACAATAGATGCATAGCCCAACTATTGAGATTGTTGAATCAATTACATCTTTGCATGCTATATTTTGTCAAGAAATGAGGCTCAGGAAAGTGGCTAGGTGGCTTACCTTTGCTCCTCACTTTCACACATGATAATTCACACTTAATATTTTGTCTACAAAAGGAAATGGATCGGACGTGAAAATCATTGATCATCCTAAAATCAATAAACTTAACACGCTTGTTTGTTTGATAAAGTTAGTTATATTGTAGAGAGAAAAAAAAGTGGTATACAATTATACTATAAACTTTTATACGAGTGAACTTTTGGAGTGAGCTTTTGAGGAGAGTATATCTTGTAAGATGACTATGAAATCAAATTGACGACATCACCTTAAGTAAAACCATACACCTAGCTACGAGAAAACCAAATTAACCCTCTTAAAATTGGCTGAAGAAAAACCTTGTTTGAAATGCTTTCCTAAGAGAAAGAGAAAGAAAAAAAAGACTATTATGGGAAGTAGACACAGTTATATTACTCAAAACATCATCTTTAGAAACAAAAACGCACCAGCATATGACCCAAAGATCTTTATTCCTAATTAATACTATTCTTTAATACTCATTTGGTGCTTATAGGCGATACCCTTTCTATAGAGATTAACTTATCATGGTAGGGCCAAATGGACCACTACGATAGTGTAGTTTTTGTTTGGTGTTGGAATGTTCATTTTATTGTAATTTGCGAACACGTTGCTATTTGACGGTAAAACATATGAGATTACACTTTACAGTTTTATTCTTATTTACATAGTCGGTAATAAAATCTAACATTTTTTTTGTTCTTGGATTTTCATTCAATTTTATATTGTGTAAATCTGAGCCAATTTTGGATTTGTTTACTAGATTTTGAAATGAAATGTTGAAAGAGATTTTTGGATTTGTGTACAAAATGATTTTGGATTTTCTTCTGGAGAAAATGCTCCTTTTACTTGAGATTTGTGGAATTTAACAAGTTAAAAAAGTTCAAATTTTGATAAAACTTTGAATAATTCTCCACTTTGATCATAGCACTTACTTTTTTGTATTTATACAAAATCTCAATTTCATTTTTAACAAGTTACTTTTTGTTCATTTATACTTTTTTTCATTTCACTTTCAAAAATTGTTATCAAAAACTATATGTTTATAACGTCGTCGCATCTTGCCGAGTACAAATAAATCATGTGATTTGCTATACAATGCTCAGTGAGCACGGTTAAGAGACACTAAATAATATATTATTTATATATTTAAACCAATTATGTATTTAATGTATAATAAATAAATATGCAAATTATCTTAATATATGTAATTTTTACTTTAACAAAGTCTAATTTTTTTTTTTAATATTTATCTTAACCATTGCTTAATGTTGCATTGTATAACAAATCCTATTAGTGAGCATTGTATAGCAAATCGCATAGTTAATAATAAAATTAGCACCCCTTTGTTTACTTTTAGGACGGCATCATTTTTATTCTCGATATTTTTTCCCAAAAGAGTTTACTTGGTTAACTACTTTTCATAAACATTTCATTTTTTGAGTACTCATTACGGGACCAAAATTCTGAGACGGCCATATCTGGGTCCATAAGATAATAAATGATGGTGGAACAAGACAAAAGATCGAGGGTACGTTTGGACGAGCGGCGGTGAGGGCCTTTTTGAGCGAATGCGATCCATGAAAGATTTTAATTTTTAGTAGTCGTTTAGCGAAAAGAGTTGTGAATTTCTTAATTTTTAAGAATACCCTTTTATCAACGCTTTTTAAGAAGGCTGTGGCGGTGTTGTATTCTTCTTCACACTCATCGCTACTACTTCTATTTCATTCATCGCTTTCTTCATTACTTTCGCTAAACACACCATGAGACACATGATAAAAATCAGAAATATTAATAAAAAAAAAATAATTGAAAAAAAAAAAGAAAAAAAAAAAGAAAGATAGAAATTCCTAAATTAGGTGTATGAACGGCATCTCTATCAACTTCCAAGAAGCTTTTGCAAAGGTCTTAATATGTTACCCTCAAATGAATTATAAAGTGCGGTTTGTTTGTCCTTTTTAGAGCCCAGAGTTTGGTTCAATAAAGATCAAAGAAAAACTAAAGATCAAATAAACCATTCTTCACCATTCATTTTTTCATCAAAACAATAAAATAAACTTTCACCTTCATTTTAAAAACTAAATATCTCACAAACCATTAATCTTTGGATCTAAACTAATCATACCATCACGATAAAGATAAAATTACCTTTAATTTGACATCGCACATCATATCTTTTAATTTTTTTCGACTTTTGTGGGTTTAAGGTTACGGTTAGGGTTTAGGTTTTAGGGTTTAGGGTTTGAATTTTTGGGTTATGCTTTTAGGGTTAAGGGTTTAGGTTTCTTGGGTTTAGCGGATAGGGTTTAGGTTTTTTGGTTAGCGGTTAGTGTTTTAGGGGTTTAGGGCTTTAGGGTTTAGGGTTTTTAGGGTTTAGGGTAATATGGTTTAGGGTTTAGGGTTTTTTAGGGTTTAGGGGTTAGGGTTTAGGGTTTGTAGTTTAGGGGTTGTGTTACAAAAAAAGATTTTAAATTTTTATTTATAGTGTAATATATCGAAACCCGCAAAATACGATAAAAATTAAGTTCACGAAAGATACTATATTGGATCTCTATAGAAAGATAATTTTATTTCATGTGAATGGATAATTAATTTTATCTAACTATTAACGGTTTGTAAGATATTTACTTTTTAAATATAAAGGTGAAAGTGAGTTTAATTAATTTGATCAAAAATGAGTAGTTGAGATTGATCAATTTGATCTTTAGTTTTTATGTGATCTTTATTGATCTCACCCCTTAGAGCCCAATTGTTCGTTTTGCTTCACAAGTTGATAAGTGGATTTTCTCAACGAATTAATATCTTTAAAACAACTATTTTGTTCTTTACGTGGAAAAAATACCCCAGACTTATGCATTTGATTAATACAAACTTATGACCTGAATTTGACCACGCAGTCAAAAAAAATAAAAAAAAAATAAAAATATATATCTTTTTATTTTTTATTTTTCAAATCGGAGGATTCAAATGTTTAATATTGAGTATTCCTATTGGTTAATTGAAATGACAAAGGAGAAAAAAAAAACAGAATTTTTATTAAAAGTCAACAACATAGGTGCGTCAAAACTTTGAAAAAGGACGAAAGGGCCTTTTAACAAACTTCAATTACCAAAAAAAAAAAAAAAAAAAAAAAGAACCACATTATAACTCTCTATTCATACGCATCAGAACTCTCATGAAGCAAACCCTATTGCATCAGAACTCATCGATTTTTTTTAGGTTTTAATGATTTTTAATATGTTTTTTGTACTGGTTGTAATTAGAACATCTACTTTGTTGTTTCAGGAGCTTTGATAACGTATCAACTTTAGGTTTTTGTTGTTTTGAAGCTTTGGATCAGTCTGCTCAGGTATGATTAAATTTGTGTGGTCTATTGTGTGTGTGTGTATATATATATATTGTGACAACTCGTAAATTTCTCGATGCGTTGTAATCGAAGAAACAACAATTGGAGCGATCGTTTTATCTAATTTGAGATACGAGTCATATTTATAGTCATTTTTTATCGGAAATAATATTCTAAGAACATTGGCGTAACTCCCGAGTCACGAATCCCTCGTTTGCTAGCTCAAACGAGTCCCGAACCTAATATATCGAGAGTTTTACAAAGTTTCATCTAGGGTCCCTTTTGATAGTTTCAGTTTCGCCCTTGTAGTTTCACTTGTACAAGTCTAGTCCCTCCTGGTGGTATAAATAACCCCACACCCTCTCCAATTAGGGTTCCGGCGCCGTCCGGCCCAATTCCGGCCACCTCCATTTATTACACCACCACTTCCAATCGATAGATCGGGGTCTTGTGACCACGTTTATGCATCATATACGCGTTCAATCCCTCACACGCGCCATAGATCTAGTTTTCTAGATTCGAAAATTAGGGTTTCTAACCCTAAATGAATATTAAAGGGTTATACGATTGGTTAGGGTTGGTCTTGGGATGATTAGGGTGTTGGTATTACGCCGTTGCCACCGTCACTGTGGTAACAGCCGCCATGGCTGTGGCCACCGCTTCTCCCCCGTCTTCTTATCTCTCTCGTCACTCTCTCCCTTTTCTGTTGTCGTCATCCGTAGGTAAGCTAAGACCCGTTCGTGTTTACATTATTATTTTGCTTCTATCGATATCGTATGTATTTTTTTATGTTGAGTTTTCGTGGACTATAAATGTGTTATTAACAGTTTGACAACAAGTTCGTGGGTACAAGAGTAATAAAAAAAACGAGTTACGGTTGTGAAAACTTTTTTAACAAAACCGTTCGTGTGGTATAAACTTTTTATGTGGTGAAATGGGTATAAAAACGACGTCGTTTTTACATGAATCTCGGGTTGGATTGGTATTTCGTTATAGACTTTTATTATCAGTTTAATGTGGTAAAAAATCTGTAAAGGGGTGTTTGGTTGTGATTTTTGTTCTTGATTTGTCGGGTCAGACCTAGTTGGGTCTCGTATTAGGTCGGGTCTAATGACCCATGGGTGCGCTGTTTGGACCAGTTAGGGTGCAATACGGGTCGGGTTGGACCCGATTGTGGTGTCGGGTCGAGACCAGGAATAATAAATGATGAGATTGGTTGTGATTGAATAAACATTTAGTGTCTCGGGCTTGTGTTTATGATGGACAAGTATAAAATGGTTGAGATGTGTCGATATGGGTTACGGGAATTACTCGAATTAGACTCAATAATTGGTAAAATGTTGTAAAAAGCTTATGTGGAATATTGAAACAAATAAAGTGATAACCGATATAAGACAATGGGATAATTTGAAATGTGTAACTAGTTAATTACATATATCAACATCGAGTACTAAGGAAACGGTTAATGGTATAGACTAATAGTAAAACTTGTAACACGAACATTGGTTAACTATATATATATATATATATATATATATATATATATATATATAACGACGTGAATTGTAACGAATTAACTATACAACTATATCGGAATAGAACCATAATTATAGCGAATAAGGAATGAGTTATGGGTAAGGTGATGTAATAAACATTAGGAACTAACACGTGATTAATAATCAGTGTCAGATACTACGTATACTTTATAACTTATAAGAATCGACTACGTCTTATAAATTAGAATAACATTTGATATACGAATTATATTGATTATGAGTTAGACTTTATTAAACGTTTTTGAACTAACCGGATACAATATATTAGACTCGGAAACAAATTTAATATATTTTATCCGCGGTAAGTCTAATTATCCAGTTTTCACATTTTAACTAATAACGAGATATTTAGATATATATTGTCAATAAATACGGTCTTATTTATTATAAACCCTTTATTAACTACTATAATAACTCGTGTTTTATAAATACATGTTAGCTTCAATAAACTTGTTGAGAACGGTTATTTTGATAAGACAACTTATTAAAGTCATAATGATTTTGGGAACGTTGAATAAACGAACGCGTCGTTATAAAATACTACAATAAAATACTCTATATAACATACTTTATTATAAACTTGTATAATTGCGAGTAACGATTATGAAACCTTTATTAACTAACCGATATGGAAACTTATCTTTTATGATAAACATGTACATTTGGGATTATTGGGTAAACTACCGAAACTTACTAATTAACCTATTTATATTTCATAAATAGTCGTCGTCATTTCCTAGTCTTTGACTATCTTGGGTATTGTCAGTACTTCTAGACTTTGTCGATGTCTTTTCTCTTTGGCGTGCGTTCTAGTTAGTATGTCACGACTGTGTCGACGTCGTCTCTTCTTTCGCGTGAGTTGTACGTCGCGTCTATGTTTCTTACCACCACACGAAACGTTAAAACTAAACTTTTGAGATATTAATTATAAGCTTTTGAGATACTAATGGACTTTTGAAAGTAATTTCAGGTCATTTCTCAAATTTACTATTCACTGGTACTATTTATCATTTTACTATTCATCGTTTTTGAAGTCGGTTTGAGACTTTGAGAGGTTATTTCAAACTTTCACTATTTACAAAACACTATTCATTCCCGGAGAAAAATCACTATTCATCATTTTCGTAAACTAGGTTTACGAGTATCAAATACGCGTAACCTTGAGGGTTAAGCTGCGTATTCATGGAACATCATTGAGAACATTTCATATAGACTAGGGTTAGTCTACATATCATCAGTAACATCATTTTCATATTAGTTCATGCATGGGTTTGCATATTTCATTAATGTATATTTATTTATTAAATAAACGCTATCGCACGATCATTTATTTTGAATAATTGATCCGACACTTCCGACAATTATCCTAATATATTTTTATACTCATTTTAAGACTATAAAAATTATATTATTAGTTTACCCGATTCTTTGAATTTATTTTGGTATATAAATTGTTATATATATATTTACGACGGTTTTCGTAAATTCTATTCGATAATTATTTATTCTCTCAATACTTGCGAGAAATGCATTTTTATAATTTTTATGACTTCGATATATTTTATTTTGTTTCGTTAAAACCGATTTCTAGCTAACGCTTCACTAAATAACTAACTATATGTACAAACCATACATTATACTTAACATAAAATGCATTTAATTAACAAAAATACACCAAATACTTCCACCCCCCTTGCCGACCTCCCCCATCCAAGTCACCATTTCATGATATTTTCTTGACTAAAACTACACCTATGCACTTTTACAAACAAATATCTTATACATGTGTTAGTTTCTAAAAAGAAAATACATAGAAACACATACTAAAAGGTGTAAAAGGCAAGAAACTCTCTCATTTTCTTTGTGATTTTTGGCCAAGCAAGAAAACAAGAAGAAACCATATATTTTTCAAGATCCAAGTGTTTATCAAGTTCTATTAGTAATCTATGTTAGGGTTTTGAAATAAAAACCTCAAGATTATTAAGTATACTTTGCTCAAAAACTCTTCAATCACTCACCTAAGCTTCAACTAATTTTTCCTACTCTTATAAACTCTTACTTGATGTATTTTTATGATTCTATTAGAAAAACATGCAAATATACTATGATCCATACCACTTTTACATGTTTTTATTTCTTAATATGGGTTTAAATTATCCTATTAGTGTTCCTATGAAACCTATCAATTTTGGTAAATTTTAGGAACCCATGACACCCTAAGAAGGTGTATGGTAGGTTTAGAATAGCTTTGGTATTGATTGGAAGGGTTTAGTACAAGCTTTGAACTAGAAAAATCATTTTCGACAACATATAATTATTGGCTGTCACGTTTTGTAAAATCTGGAATTTTCAGTAGGTTGTGAGATATTTTGGGTTATATTTTCAGAAAATAGACTTAAAAACGAAACCATGGCCGCTTGAACGGGTTAAAACGGGTTTATAACAAAAGATTACGCTATTTTCAAGTTTAACGACGAAAACTAATTTTACGAAAAATACAAGCTGTCAAGGGATTTTCTAGGGCAAATCGAGTTTTAAACATAATCTAAATGAGTCGATTTATCAAAATATATTAGTATACATTAACACGAAACCAAGGATATATAAAACGAGAAAACGAGTTTATAATGACCGAGATACAAGCATTTGAAAACCGGCGTTCACTACTTATTTCCATCAACTTTTACTAAAATATTTCTAAGTGTTGAAAATGGTTTTGTGAGTAACCATGTTTGGATCCGTTTTCTCAATGATCGAGTCGGTTTGGTAAAATAGTATCTCTGAGTAAAAGTTAGTTCACCCGGCCTATTTTCTAAAATGTCCAACCGTTTGTCAAACGGAGTTATAATGTGTAACTTACGAGCTCTCAAACTTTTCTGAAAACTACCCATAAACTACATTTTTAGCTCAACTACCTCACTTCACCATTATTTTTCTTTATGATCGGAACCCGTACGGATAAAAGTTCAGTGTAATGACTTTTAGATAATGTTACAAGCTTTCTAAAATCATTGAGTTTGTTTCCTAACACTCGATATTCACTATTTTACGACTAGCTTTTCGAGGCCACTTAGCCACTTTCACGAATTATCAAAGTACATTATTTTGCGACGAAAAACTATATTTTCTTGATTTATCACTTAACGACTATCGTGGGAAGTTGTTTCAACCTATATAAGCGTAAAGTATTTTATAAGTTGATAAGATGTCATAAACATATATTTCGACGATAAACTTCATTTTCAAAAAAATGCACAAGTGGTATGGATATCATATGAGTTTGCATGCACAACATTAAATCATAACTTATGTTAGATCTTATCATTCATAATAGGTCGCGGTTAGATATTGCGCCTCATTTCAGTGTATCCACTTTTGCCATCATAATCATTGTATCAAGTGAGTTTTCATAGCCCCGTCTTTCAAGTTTATATATTGCACATCATTTTATTACGAGCCCAAGTATATCAAATTCATTTACATTGCTTAAGTTACCTCATTGCCAATTGAATGTCCCCATTTCATAATCATGAACCGTTAATTACGGAGTAAGCGAGGTGAGTGAATAGATCTATTGAGGGTGACTCCTTCATCCGGTTGGTGGTTCCAAGCGGTCAAACGGATGCATTTCATTTAATATCAGAATGAGAGTTGTTTGGCAAACACTCTGTTGGGGCGAACATCATGATCAGTCTAGCTTCGGTGTCATGTGCTTATAGCAATTGTATCATTTTTATGTGACATATTTGTCATACATGACTTATACTTGTGGTGGTCGTACAAAACATTTACATAAACCTATGAACTCACCAACCTTGTGTTGACACTTTTAGCAATGTATTTTCAGGTATCTAAAGCGTATACTTCATGGCATACATAAGGAGTTATCATAGAGTCGCGGTGACGACTCGTCTCATATGGGTTTTATGCACTTTAAAACATCGTTTGGATTGTAACAAACTTATTTCCGCACATGTTGATTGTCATTTAGGACCTATGTTTTGTAAACTCTGAATGTTTTATTATATCAAACGATGTGTTTTCAAAACGACACTTTAGGTCGTTCAATATAACAGAATCGTGATGCTATGGCGATCCACGCCCATGTATTCCATTCCACGCAAAAATGTATTTTGGGGTGTGTGATTGGCATCGAGCAAGAGTTATAGAGAACTAGGTTGTATCATTGACCCTAGACTATAACTACATCATCATAGCATCTCATCATTTCATCATAAGTGCATATACACTACACATGCGAATTCATACGCACATTATGTGGGTTATTTACTTTCATTTCACATCGATTGTCACAGAGATGTCTTCAGATACCCATCCCATCATCATTTATTCAGACTCTGACATGGAGGATGTCTTGTCATCTCCTATTATAGACATTGACATGGATAATGTCTCGCCACTCCCTACTATATCCTTAACATCAGTTGGCTCTACACCAGACTCACCACTCATATTATCCGATACTGAGACTGAACCCTTTGAGGAGGACGAAGTTGCTCCTACACCACCACTGTCACCATCGATTGGTCATAGGAACAGGGCAATTCCTATCATTCTGTCGGGACAGATCATACCATTTGGTAGGACTTATAGGCTTAATCCTAATGGACCTATTAGGATGCTTACTGAAAGGAAGAGAGTACATTCTCTTACCCTCATTCTTAGATCATGTGCAACTCATGTACTACCACCACCATCAGCTACTCATACCACTATTAGTAGTCCAATAGTGCATACTCTAGCTTTACCTCTGAAACGTCGCGAGACAACATGAACGAGGGTAGTATTTCATTCACCATCATTTCCTAAATCACCACTAGGATTTCCAACATCATTATCATCATCATTATCATCTAATCCGTACCATCACATTTCATAGACACTACTCATACATCTGACTTGCAGCTTGGGAAGCGTGCATGATTTGACACACCATTACCATCTATCACTAAGACTATAGACACTACACCATCTTATAGGTTTGAGGACGATGAGAGTTTCAGAGTCTTTCGCTAGGCGACCTCTCGCTCCTACACTTGAGACACGATTAGACCATCAACAGGAACATATAATAAGTACCTTTCTATCTAATGTAATCTTTATCCTTTATTATCTCCACGATAATCACAACCTTTGTTTATTTCATTCCAATTGCCCAATTTTCAATCATTTCACAACAATATAACGCTATCTCACTAGGGATTAGGCCAACTTTATTCTTGACCAATTAGGAGACTATTACCATTCTATGAGGTTCTCCCATGTATCTTACAAACCATTCAACAAATTTTATTTCAAGTTATTTTGCTACCACTTCATGAAATTATTTCATATAAATTTTATTTCAAGCTATTTTACTGCCATCTTAGGAAAATTGTTTCACAGAGTTCTAAAACAAGCTATTTTGTTACCACCCTCACAATTGATTTTCAGCCATTTTATCAACTGTTTACTGCCATTACGCGAGACGATTTTCATGTTACTCTGAAAAATTGTTAGGCCATTATCTTACAAAACAACACGTTGAATACCATCTAAAACTTTGGAGAAAGAAAATACCATTTCAACAAAACCAAGCATCACATCATTTGTCCTCGATTATACATAGCCTGATCACCTATGTATAATTCAGGAAGGATTATGTCATGAAAGAAACAAGCATCTTTTCAAACTTCCTAAAACAATCTTCATTCAAAAACAAAGCTTTGTAAATCAGATAAATTGTTCATAAACATCTCTTTTGTTAATACTCTATAGATACCTATGCCATTCATCACTCACTCAACCGATAAGTTGAAATTTTACCAGTGACCTTTTTAGGAAAGACTTTCCATACCATCTACGAGGAGGATTCCTAGATAGAAGAAAACAATGAAAGGATTTCAGAACTACCAACAAGGACTAGAAGTATGTATTAAGATGTTAAAAACTCAATAGAAATCTTAAGACATCACGAGACAATCTGAACCACTAACTTTTGACTAGAAGCCAAATTCTGTCATTTCAAAAGTACCAACTGGACCGAGTTATACGAATTTGTACACAGCAAATACCAACTAAGTAACACTGTAGAAATAAACCAAGTCTTCTAACCAAGACTGCAAAACATTCCATTAAACATGGCCTCAACAATATGTGAACTTCCCTACAATAAGTTTCCCTCAAAGGAAAATTTTAGTTAAGTTAAGGTTATCGATATAAACTTCCCCTAAGGCATTGTGTTCTCTAGAAATTACAGATAACCTCACTTCCATATCAAGAGAGGCAACAGGCCTGAAAAAATCAAACAATCAATGACTCCCAATCTACACGTGAAAACAGAACAGATATTCTTCGACATAGTATCAACTGATATATACGTTTCTACCAGCATGATAAAAATATCAGTGATGAACTATTTTAGAAACACCCAAGTAAGATTGAATACCTATGCCCGTAGATTTTGCCTAACATAGACTGATAGACATTATCCAACATTAGAAACAAAACATTCATGCAGACATACCTACCCGACTACTTCATCCTTTATAGTGCTTTCATTTTAAATGGATTTTATTTAAAATGTATTTATACAAATCATATACCTTGTAGGAAATATTTTTTTTTTCCTGAAGTACCTGTTTTAACAAGTAAGTTCTTTATGGTCAACCTTTAACAAAACCATCATACGTTAAGAAACGTATAAACATCAATCTTTGATAAACAGTCCTACTTTGCATAACTACTAAATTTTGAATCATCAAGAAACATATTACTTAGAAATTCGTTTGTTCAAAATTGTAAATTCATTCATTCAAAGAAAAGATTTCAACCAAAACACTCAATATCGGAATAAATCTTGAAAATCAACCACCACCCCACATCACTTAAATATTTAGGGTTTCATGACTTTACAACATAGAGCATGGAAAAACTTCGATAAGGGAAATTAAGAGAGACACCATCAAGCAATAAACATCTTTGTAATGGAGACTAAGCGCCTTAGGCAAAGAAGACTCAAGTCATGACATTCGCTAGAACTAGAAACGTGAGGAATCATAACTGTTACCCTTAATCTATTCTTTACAATAATGCCCTTTTCGACATACTTGACATTTTGGAATTTTTCATGAGACACGTGGTATCAATTTCAATTATACCTAATATAAGGTAGTCGATTCACCTCAGACTTCTGACAATCATTTCAAGATCCCCATGGAAACTACTGGGACATGAGTACCGCCTATTATCCTCAGCTCGATGGTCAGAGCGAGAGAACAATTCAAACATTAGAAGATATGCTCAAAGCATATGTGATTGTTTCTGGAAATGATTGGGTAAATCACTCATCATCGAACAAGTTCCCTTACAACAATAGTTATCACATGAACATATTGACTGCACCAATTGAGGCACTCTATGGTTGAGGTGTCAATCACCTATTTACGGGCCAAAATCAGGAAAGCCCAACTCACTAGTCCATAACTTATTTCATGAAACAACAAAGAAATCATACAGGTCAAGAATTAGTTACAAGAGACAACAAATAGATAGAAAAGCTACGTCGATATACGACGCAAAATATTGGAAATGTGTTCCATAAGTCACAAACCATTAGAATTTCAAGTTGGCAACAGAGTTATGTTGAAAGTCTCGCTTGAAAAGCGTGGTACGATTCGATAAAATGCGGAAGTTAAACTCTTTTCACAAATAACACCGTAGAAACCAACATGAACCGAATTCTGGATCGAACTCCTTTTGGGTAGGCGAATGTGACAAATCATAATTTCAGGTCATTTCTCAAATTTACTATTCATCTCGGGAATTTACTATTCACTGGTTACTATTCATCATTTTACTATTCATCATTTTTGAAGTCGGTTTGAGACTATCAGAGGTTATTTCAAAATTTTACTATTCATAAAACACTATTCATCCCGGAGAAAAATCACTATTCATGATTCACTATTGATCATTTTCGTAAACTTGGTTTACGAGTATCAAATACGCGTAACCTTGAGGGTTAAGCTGCGTATTCATGGAACATAATTGAGAACATTTCATATAGACTAGGGTTAGTCTACATATCATCAGTAACATCATTTTCATATTAGTTCATGCATGGGTTTGCATATTTCATTAATGTATATTTATTTATTAAATAAACGCTATCGCACGATCATTTATTTTGAATAATTGATCCGACACTTCCGACAATTGTCCTAATATATTTTTATACTCATTTTAAGACTATAAAAATTATATTATTAGTTTACCCGATGCTTTGAATTTATTTTGGTATATAAATTGTTATATATATATTTACGACGGTTTTCGTAAATTTTATTCGATAATTATTTATTCACTCAATAATTGCGAGAAATGCATTTTTATAATTTTTATGACTTCGATATATTTTATTTTGTTCCGTTAAAATCGATTTCTAGCTAACGCTACACTAAATAACTAATTATATGTACAAACCATACATTATACTTAACATAAAATGCATTTAATTAACAAAAATACACCAAATACTTACACCCCCCCCCCTTGCCGACCTCCCCCATCCAAGTCACCATTTCATGATATTTTCTTGACTAAAACTACACCTATGCACTTTTACAAACAAATATCTTATACATGTGTTAGTTTCTAAAAAGAAAATACATAGAAACACATACTAAAAGGTGTAAAAGGCAAGAAACTCTCCCATTTTCTTTGTGATTTTCGGCCAAGCAAGAAAACAAGAAGAAACCATATATTTTTCAAGATCCAAGTGTTTTTCAAGTTCTATTAGTAATCTATGTTAGGGTTTTGAAATAAAAACCTCAAGATTATTAAGTATACTTTGCTCAAAAACTCTTCAATCACTCAAGTAAGCTTCAACTAATTTTTCCTACTCTTATAAACTCTTACTTGATGTATTTTTATGATTCTATTAGAAAAACATGCAAATATACTATGATCCATACCACTTTTACATGATTTTATTTCTTAATATGGGTTTAAATTATCCTATTAGTATTCCTATGAAACCTATCAATTTTGGTAAAGTTTAGGAACCCATGACACCCTAAGAAGGTGTATGGTAGGTTTAGAATAGCTTTGGTATTGATTGGAAGGGTTTAGTACAAGCTTTGAACTAGAAAAATCATTTTCGACAACATATAATTATTGGCTGTCACGTTTTGTAAAATCTGGAATTTTCAGTAGGTTGTGAGATATTTTGGGTTATATTTTCAGAAAATAGACTTAAAAACGAAACCATGGCCGCTTGAACGGGTTAAAACGGGTTTATAACGAAGAAGTTACGCTATTTTCAAGTTTAACGACGAAAACTAATTTTCTGAAAAATACAAGCTGTCAAGGGATTTTCTAGGGGCAAAACCGAGTTTTAAACATAATCTAAATGAGTCGATTTATCAAAAATATATTAGTATACATTAACACGAAACCAAGGATATATAAAACGTAGAAAACGAGTTTATAATGACCGAGATACAAGCATTTGAAAACCGACGTTCACTACTTATTTCCATCAGCTTTTACTAAAATATTTCTAAGTGTTGAAACTGTCTTTGTGAGTAACCATGTTTGGAGCCGTTTTTCTCAATGATCGAGTCAGTCTTGGTAAAATAGTATCTATGAGTAAAAGTTAGTTCACCCTGCCTATTTTCTAAAATGTCCAACCGTTTGTCAAACGGAGTTATAACGTGTAACTTACGAGCTCTCAAACTTTTCCGAAAAACTACCCATAAACTACATTTTTAGCTCAACTACCTCACTTCACCATTATTTTTCTTTATGACCGGAACCCGTACGGATAAAAGTTCAGTGTTATGACTTTTAGATAATGTTACAAGCTTTCTAAAATCATTGAGTTTGTTTCCTAACACTCGATATTCACTATTTTACGACTAGCTTTTCGAGGCCACTTAGCCACTTTCAAGAATTATCAAAGTACATTATTTTGCGACGAAAAACTATATTTTCTTGATTTATCACTTAACGACTATCGTGGGAAGTTGTTTCAACCTATATAAGAGTAAAGTATTTTATAACTTCACAAGATGTCATAAACATATATTTCGACGATAAACTTCATTTTCAAAAAAATGCACAAGCGGTATGGATATCATATGAGTTTGCATGCACAACATTAAATCATAACTTCTATTAGATCATATCCTTCAAAATAGGTCGCGGTTAGAGATTGCGCCTCATTTCAGTGTATCCACTTTTGCCATCATAATCATTGTATCAAATGAGTTTTCATAGCCCCGTCTTTCAAGTTTATATTTCATTTCAAACCTACGGGGGAGAATACATTGCACATCATTTTATTACGAGCCCAAGTATATCAAATTCATTTACATTGCTTAAGTTACCTCATTGCCAATTGAATGTCCCCATTTCATAATCATGAACCGTTAATTACGGAGTAAGCGAGGGTGAGTGAATAGATCTATTGAGGGTGACTCCTCCATCCGGGTTGGTGGTTCCAACTAGTCAAACGGATGCATTTCATTTAATATCAGAATGAGAGTTGTTTGGCAAACACTCTGTTGGGGCGAACATCATGATCAGTCTAGCTTCGGTGTCATGTGCTTATAGCAATTGTATCATTTTTATGTGACATATTTGTCATACATGACTTCTACTTGTGGTGGTCGTACAAAACATTTACATAAACCTATGAAATCACCAACCTTGTGTTGACACTTTTAGCAATGTATTTTCAGGCATCTAAAGCATATACTTCATGGCATACATAAGGAGTTATCATAGAGTCGCGGTGACGACGCGTCTCACATGGGTTTTATGCACTTTAAAACATCGTTTGGATTGTAACAAACTTATTTCCGCACATGTTGATTGTCATTTGGGACTTATGTTTTGTAAACTCTGAATGTTTTATTATATCAAACGATGTGTTTTCAAAATGACACTTTAGGTCGTTCAATATAACGGTAACTGTGATGCTATGGCAGTCACACCCCAGGTATTCCATTCCGCTGCAAAACAGGTATTTTGGGGGTGTGATAGTAGCCTTGGGAATGATTTGGGTTGTAGAGGACATGGTACTAGTATAACTAAGTCGGGGAGTCATGAACGAGACCTTTTGTCTCGTGAACATGAGTTCCATGGTTGGGTTTTGATGAACACGGGTCTAAAACGCGTTTAAAACTAATACAACATGTAAACTAGTGTGTTGGTGTCGTGTGCTGTGTCACGTTCATGTTTTTTTTGCATTTTTATCATTTTTATGTGTTCTTGGTCATAACTAGTTGATGGCTTATAATGGTTTTGATGATGTCGGAGGGTACATAATCTCGTGTTACAATTTTGGGTGGAGACTTTCGTAAACCGTTGTTTTGTTCTGAAGTATTGTCAAACAAGTAATAGTCGGTTTTGATTATTAATAATGGATTCATGTCCACCAGTGTTATAATAATATACGGAACTAGTGAGTGTTTTCAGATAATAAGTTGGACTAACGTGTAATTATTTGGTTAACGGTGAATCATTGGTACGTATCGATTATTTGGAATTGGACGATATTTTAATTAATAGCCTTGATTGGATAACAAATTAATTGTGGTAATTTGGGTAATAGTAAGTTATTAACAAACATTAGATTTGATACTCGCTAACCGGTTATGTTTGGGAATTGAAAGAGCCATTCGGGAGTGTTTTATTTAGGACTTAATAATATATATGTCAACTCTGGGCAAAGTCGGTGTTATCGTGACTCTTTTGTCTAGATTGACCCCGACAACGCCGTAACATGGACTTTAGTAATTATTGGTCAATATGACTTGTAAAAGCCGAGAGTCATGACTCGGACTTGTGAACTCGAAACGGATAATGACTCAAAACTTATATTGAAACTTGACGTAATATATATGTAAACAAGTAAATAAAACTAGAAAATATAGATAATAAATGGTTTTTGTACTAAACATGTGATAACAAGACTCGCCTTATTATTCGACATTTTAAAAAGAGAACTAACGTCTAAAAATAGAAATGTTTTGTAATTAATGAGTTATTAAATATATCGAGGGCACGCTTATCGAGATGTGCCATTTACGTGTATTTAATATCATTTATGTGTTGTGTGTGGGTTATGGATGACCTAACATTAATAGCGTCAATCCACGTAGATATCGGACTTATTAGGTTGATGAATCTAATATGTAACACCCCCAAATCTCGGTACAACGGAAGACTTAATCAAGTTTTCGGGGCGTTACGATTGGATTGGTATCTCACACAAGTATAGCAAACAAGATAGTCATTTTCATTCAAAACCAATCCCAAATTTAAATATTCAAAACATTAATCCAAAAGTATAAATATTAGGCCAAAACCATGATTTAATAAAATAGGTCCCCATAATTTATCAGAGTCAAATATGATCCTTGAACCATGCCTCCTTTCCAAGCTTCCACCGATCACGCATTCCAACATCATTTAAATACCTGAGAAAACATGCTAAAAGGTCAGCTTACGCTGGTGAGTTCATAGGTTTAAATTCAATAAAATCGTAGTGGACCTATAGGAGTTGATTTGCTATGCAAGACCTAAGATAGATAAACATCATTCACAAACCGATCCTAACCGGATCACCAACCGATCCTAACCGGATCACAAACCGATCCTAACCGGATCACAACCGATCCTAACCGGATCACTTGGGCCCAACGACTCTAGTCCAACACTATGGTGGCAAAATCTAGAACAATTGCCAACCCCGGACTAGGTCGGAGTAGAAGTCTATTCTTAGCTAGGCAACAGTTATAGCAATTAGGATTGCTACCCTAGTCTAAGTCAACGACTACCGCACATCTATCTAAACAGTCAAGCATATAAGCAAATCCAAATAGTTTTAAAGGTCCAAAAACAGTAGCATGATTCTCACCCCAATTTGGTTAAAAAGTAGATAAAAATGGGGCTAGGAAACTCACCTCAAGCAAGCAACGCACGAATAAACACTAGCAGAAGATAACAGGTAATCACGGCACAACAACTATCGACTCGGCACAACCTAATAATGTAAACCATTTTTAATATATATTTCCCGAAATCAACGTTATCTACCCCAATGTATTCCATTTCGTTATTTCCAAAAATGTCTCATTTCACCGTTTAGTCCTAGTGTTTGGTATCCTCATGTGGGTGTATCGACTCAATATGATGCCATGAATGCACTCAAACAACCAATATGTGACTCAATGCAACACAATGAGACATCTAAGCGATAAACTCCATAGTCCAATAAGTTTCGGAATAAATAGTAGACCTTATCTAATTCGTCAACTCGATAAACTCATTTATTTATTCCTGTCGCTTATTATCCCATAAATCAGTCGCATCCTAAAGAGTCATAAGGATAATTCACCCATTAATAATGTTACCCAACGTACCTAACGGGCTCTTATTAGATTCGTCAACCTAATAAGTCCACTACCCACGTGAATCAACACTATTAATGTTAGGTTATCCGTAACCCATGCACACAACGTAAGTAATTAAATATTTGAAACTAGTATTAAATGCCCATAATTGGCATATTTCGATAAACGTGTACTCGAAACATTAATTACTTATTTATAATAAAACATTTCCATTTTTAGTCGTTAATTTCCATTTGAAATAGTAAATAACAAGATAAGTCTAGTTATCGATATTTTTGGTATGAAAACCTTATTATTATTAATATTTCATATATTATTAGCATTTTCATATATATATATATATACTAGTGTCAAAACCCGTCCGATGGACGGGTATGACTTGTGGTTTTTATTTTTAGGATTTAGTAGAACAAATATATACTAAAAAGTAATTAAAAGTTATATGAAACGGTTAATATCTATAATTGATGTTACCATAATCCATAAAACGGCTAAAAGCAGGTATGTTTTTTGATTTGTGGTTTTTATTTTTAGGATTTAGTAGAACAAATATATAGTAAAAAGTAATTAAAAGTTAAATGAAATGGTTAAGATCTATAATTGATGTTACCATAATCCATAAAACGGCTAAAAGTAGGTAAGTTTTTTTTTTTTTTTTTTTTTGGTTTTTATTTTTAGGAACATACCTTCAGTTTGTCTAAGCTAATAGAGTTCACCCCTGCAAGAGTTTGGCGGCCAATTAAGTTCATCATCTCGTATATAGCTTGTTGAGTTCCCTGGTAATTCAATGATGTTTATGATTTATGATCAAAAAAGGGTGGGATGTTTGTTAAAATAACCATTTAATTAACTTGACACTTACGTGGCATGGTTTTTGGAGTCCCAAAATTGAGCATTTCTTCAATAGATCCACTGACATCCAAAAACTTTAACATTTCATGCATGTTTGAACTTATACCATATTGTAGTACATTCTTATACATACCCCTTAGATTGGAACATTCTGTACATCATGTTCCCTCTAGAGATTCATCTCTTGGTACATATTTAGAAAATATAATGGTATTCACTTGCTTCTCTGTTCTTATATCTACATAATATTGGTAAATTAGATTGGCTTTCAGGGGTTTATTAATAGCACTTTATTTCACTAATATTAAGTGCGGGTTAAAAACACTCACTGGTACTTGTAGTAGGACTTTCTGTGCGACAACGTCTAGGATGTGGGTTTATTTCACCTCCTAGGGTTGGCCTTGCATATTCAACTCCCTTCTCAGGATTTCCAAGATCATTATATGTGTCATAGTCATATATTCTGTCTGAAGGTAATCTATGACCATTTCCATCAGCTCTCTTATTTTTTAGTTCCTTAACACTCAAGTATCTTAGCTCCTTAGGCTTTTGACTTGGTAAGTATGCCTATTAATCCCATTAATACACTAAGATAGCCGTGTAGATATATATAAGAAATTATGGAAAAGTACTTTGATTAATCATGTGGATTGTCACTATTTATTTTCTGAAACACATCAAGCTATGAGTTTAAAGATATTTTCATTAGTATAGTCGATGAAGAAAAGGTGGCCTTTCACATTCACAAATTTTAAAATCTATACTTTGGTCAGTGTTATACTTTTATAATTTTCCATAACCGTAAAGAAAATAATAAAAATGAAATATTTACCTGAACTAACCGTAATAACACAATGCGATTGATGTCCAACCTAACCGGTTAATGCTCCGACCACCTTAAGAAAACACCATAAAAACCATAAAAATGGTGATAATTTTTAAAACTTACTGATTTGTTGATCACCATATGCTAATGAAACAGAACTTGTTGCATGTAAAGAGAGATATTATGTAGGTCAACAATATCATAAATATATTCACCAAAATTATTGGAGTTGAGAGCCTCACCATTCCATCAAACATGCAACCAACACTCCACAGGTCTCACCAAAACAAAAAACATACAGAGTATATCAAATTATAAAATTTTGAGAATTATATTCAATTTATATTTACAAATAAAAATAAAAGATTTTTTAATCCGAATTGCCAAAATGCATGTATGTTTTCTTTGGTTTTAGTATAAACATGGCTAAACAGTTATGCCTAACTGAATAAAGTGTTGTACAAAGCCATCGAACCATTTTAACCAATGGGTGCACAAGCCTTCCATCAAGTTCAACTTGTGGTTTTTGGAGGTCAGCAAGACTATAATAAACAAATAGCAAAGGTTAACATATTATATGTACTACTCAAGTATTTAGAAAACAATGTGCCTCTACGTATAGAAAGCTTTTTAAACCAAGATATTATAAAAAAAGAAAAGAAAAGAGACCTGCTATTGATCATTTTCCTATACTTAAGCCTTTGGCGGATAGCTCCAATAGCTCCTGAAGTAACTAAAATAATATCAAAGCCTCGGAAATTTAACTATTCATCCTGCAAGGAAATTAGATATTACTACATAATAAGTAAAATTCAGTGTATAGTGAGTCCTTTAATGAGAAAATATTTATTTTTGCGTCCTATATACGTAGCAACAAAAGGAAATTGGATATCGATCCTGGGCTGCTCTGCATGCTCAAGTAGTATTTAGTATGCGATTACTTATAAATTTTGGTAAAAGATAAAACACCGTGACACTATTATCATTGATTTGACTAATTGTAACCGTTACTAAATCAGAATTTTATGCACGTGTAACGTGTTTGAGTAAAAGTCCTTCGAAAATACTTGTTCGAAAATATCTTCAAGTCGTCCAGCCAAACCAAACTGAACAACATTAATTAGTTTAATATCCAAATAGATGTGTAGAGTTTACATCAGTTTAATAGGAAAAATTGCACCATAAATAATCACTTAGAGAATCATATAAACCACATAAATTTTGCATCTATATAAAAGGTAGCATACATGTTTTAAATGTACCGCCAAACATATATCAGAGAACATGATAAAAGTTGGCATCACCATTTTCATAAAACCACATAAGAAACCTTGGCATCCACTTGAGAGACACATGCTAACTTGTATGGTTAAAGATACAAATGCACTACTTACTTAACACACATGCTCAAATTAAAAAAAAATATATATATATTAATAAAACCTTACACATCATTAAATTATATTGATTTATCAAGTGAATCAAAAAGTCTTAATAGTTAAATTATATTGATATAAGCCCAATCGATATATCCCTTCGCACAATCTTAATCATGGAAAATGTAGGATCCATTATCGATGTCCTTCAAATGATCATCAGAGAATTAGTTGTGAAATAAGTACCATGTAGCTTAAGTCCGATGGAACGAGAGATGGCACGTAATCTCTGTAATAAAACGTCCCAATAATATGTAAATTATATATTAACCACGCCAACTGTTTTGTAGTATTAATTTTGTTTGTTGATCTCAGCAAATCAAAGAACATCATTCAAATGCATGTATTTTGAATAAAGGTACAATAGGTTTCTATTGCACAATTTCTTACTTAGACAAATAGACTAAAAATGCATAATTGTTATACCTAACTAAAAGTCAATGAGATGGTTATATGTAGAATAACTTTTTAAAAATATGCATTATTACTCTATCCCTTGACACATAGATCCGCAGTATATTATTCAGATAGTGAATAATCATGACCTTTTTTGAACAAAGAAGAACCATGGCCTTGATTAAGTTAAAATGACTAATATTAATAATAGACACATAAAAGGTAAGAGTGGTGCTTAATGTTTAGTAATTCACTAATTCAGGTTGATTAGGCATCCATGTTTCGTTGCGACTAACAAAACATATTAAGCGTCTCACTTACCTAATTTTAGCCAGCCGATATATTAGCTTTAGTTGGAGGGCAGTAGCTTAGGTTCAGGAACGAACACTGAAAAGATTATGAAAACACAGAGAAGAGAATATCATTACATAGAGTTAGCCAAATCTATCATTTTATGTCTAAGTCCACTAAGTTAGTTAAACCAAACACCCACTTAATTCTACACACATATACGTGCTAATTTCAGCAGCCACATATACATACAAACTTATAGCAGGTATTAACCTTGCTGACTTTGAATCTTGTTGTTGACGTTGAAACCTTTGCCGCTCCACTACAACATTGATGTGGATGACGCCATTGCAGGAGCATCTGGAACCTGAAAAAGAGGTGTCTTGCTATCAATTTAAAACTTAAGTTATAGTTCGAGAAGCAAGAAACTGAAAAAGTGCTCTTGAAATCAGAATAATATCGGATTAATACCCACATGAATATTATAGATGTCGGTATTGTGTTTAACTATGAGTGAACATCACATTCGATTGAATTATGTAGTATAAGTGACTAAACTTAGCTTTTGCTCCGGCTACTGCTTTCACCATTAGGCAGCCAAACGAAAAGCTAAGACATTTTTGTGTGTTGTAGTCTGCCTTTTCTATTGTTTGTAGCATAACGGTAAACTGGATATTTGGTTACAAAGGGTGTTGGTAATGACAAATGTAATTATTTAAATGAAGAAACCCCGGTATTTATAATTTTTTCTAAATACATTATAATTAAACATACGAAGAACTTTAGAAATAGTAGTATATTTACCTTGCAAAAATCTTCTCTCCATCGCTGCTTCAAGACGCTGGATCAGTCACAGACTATCGGCATTGGTTATTTTTTGTGTATTGTATTAGCTTTCAGCCCTAGAAGGACAAAGTTACCTGTATTATCTTCATTACTATAGGGGAATTCACCTGGAGCATGGACACACCTGGTTATCCTCACTTCGTACTAAGAGATGGTTTGGAGGTCAAGTTTCGGCATGGACCATGGAATGGTGAACGGTTTTGTGGGTCATCATGGCCTGCCATCAGCACGTATCTTACATACAATATGGTTATTAATGAAAAAGAGGCATTTGTTTCTTATAATCTGGCAAACAATTCTGTCATATCGAAGTCCACCTTGACTTCTTCTGGGAATCTAGAACGTTCAGTGTGGCAAGAAATTAAGAAAATGTGGGAGGTTATTTGTATCTCATGGAAATTTGTGCTCTGAGGCGACTGATGTGTATTCTACGGTATGAGTTCATGACCCGAAGACCATGTTCAATCACACAAAGCCATGGTAGATGGGTCACCTACGGACACTCTATCTGGCGCATGCCGCGACCATGCTGAATTTGTAGAACCTAATGCAGTTTATATGGTTTGAATCACTGTAACCATTACTCTTTTTTTTCTAGGGTCCCAAAAAATTCAAATACTTCAGAGAAGTATAACAATTCAGATTCGTAGTGATGGCATGATAATATGGATTCGAACAGGTACACAGTTTGTTGATCATGCTGGAAGTTCATGGTTTAGTTTTGTCGTTGATGAGCAAAAAACCTTCCAAATACACACACATGACACATACACAAGAGGTGTAGGAACACGAGGAAGCTCAGTTGTACATTTATTCAAGTGTACATTTTCTCCATTTGTTATAGATAATGAATGTGTCAATTCTTACTTTCAACCCGTTTTGACCCATCTGATATGTTCCCCTCTTAGCTATAAAATTTATGGCTCAAAATTGCTAACTATATCTAGTATTACATGTTCTAGAAGTTCGTGCTAAGCCAAAGTTTCTTGTAGCCCTCTCTTATGCGTCCTTTTAAGTTCCATTATTTCTTCTTAAAGTTGATCTGAATAACGTTTTTTGTTATAAAATATAAAATATGTAACATACAATTTTGTAGAAGCATGAGCCATGTTGTTACCACCACTCTTATTTGAGGCCCAACAAACACGGCTTAGCTATCTACTTGGCCACCACTTGATTAGTTATGTACCATCATTGCACAAAACTAATTTAGAATGTGATTATTATAGTCATTTTATTATAAGTGCAACAATTTTTTTTTTACAAAAATCATCATTGTTGAACTTATTAAAAGTAGCACACAAAATAACTTCCAAATAATTATTCACAAAAATGAAAAAATAAAAAAAATAAAATAATAATAAAAAATAAAACTTAATGAGTTGTCACTCATCTTGACCCATTTTAACTTACACAGATAATTGCCCAATTTGACCCATTACCAAACACACCTGCTTCACCACCTCTAGTAATCAGTCAAAAACCAACTTATGCCCATTCTTGTAAATATTAATTACCTGGATAGAAAAAGAGATCAGGATCTTGGCCAAGAAGTATCTCATCATGACGTTTAGCCCCTTCTTTAAAATATAAATATGATTTCAATTATTCTTCAGTTCTCATGAGGCGCCATACATTCTTGGAAGTGGTTTATCAATGGGTGTCGCAGTGTCGCTTTCTTCTTGAATAACAATTGCGGCAAGCTGCACAAAGGAAACAATAAATTCATTATGTTTAAAAGATCCATAAACACAAACTCAATATTACTTTTAAAAGCAAAATGTTTATAAGTGGCATTGACATATACACCAACGTCCAAAAATACTATTCTTTTTGCCTTCTAGCATTTCTCAATTTCCCACAGTATGCTTGCAAATACTTTCAGTGAAAACATATAAAAACCCATATTAAATGTGCACAAAAGAAGGTTATTTTCTAAAACATCACTTCTATATTGCAAACTTTATACATTCTTAAGTCCATCTATATGATTGAGCACTAAAAGGATTCTGGACAAAAGCCCAAAATTGCAAAACTCATATTGATGCATGAATTAATAACATCCAGAACCGTTAAACTTGAACAACAAAGCTAAACTTAAAAAGAAAAGTCGGCTTTCATTACGGGTTTCATTGGAATCTAAATTTTTAAACAAACCAACAGTCAATTCCATTTTCTCATGCGGTTTGAGTAGCATTAATGGGATAACTTGTATTCCTAATTTGTCATGCATCCCAACCTACACAAGAAAACATGATCAACAATTTACAACTTAAAATTTTGAAGAACATTAAAACCGCACCTTTTCGATCGTGTACATGAAGTTCAAGGACTTGAGACATGGGGTCGTTTGCGAGAAGTTTAAACTCTTCATTCCACTCGGGGATCAAATTTTAGTCTTTATATAAGTCTTCTTGAAGGAACAATCGTCCCACCACTTATTTTGAGCTTAACATATGGATCGGAAGATCCGAGTATATCCATCTTTAAGAGTTCACGTCCCGTACAACCTTCCCATGTAGTATACCCATTGGTTTCTTCGTTGCACTCTTGCTCGGAAACCATGATTACTAATCGTCAATCCCGAATATTTTGAGCCATGTTTAAGTTCTTGAGATGGTACTCAAAAGCGTATGCTATAGCAAATTAAGGGGTGTTTGATTAACTATTTGTAAAATGGGAAATGCAAATCTTGATTGACAAAACACCGGATTGAATAAGAAACCGAAAGAAAAGCTAGTAGCACCAAAAGCGGGGTGGGCAAAGAGCTAAACGCTGGAGTACTTGAGGCGATTAATGCGGGGCTGGAAGCACCAAATCTTGGTGTACTCGGAGCTCCAATAGCTACGATGATGAAACACCAAAAGTAGGAGTAGGCGAGAAAGAGCCAAACACTGGAGTACTCGAGGCACCCAATGCGGCGGTGCTCCAAGCACCAAATCTTGGGGTATTTGTTGCTTTTAAAGTCGGAGTGGTTGATCCAAAAGGTGAGTAAGAAACACCAAATGCGTAACTTGTGCCGCTAAAGCTGAACCAACGGCGGTGTGCTTGAGTCCCCAAGGCATGGTTGGTGAGGGTCCAAATTCTAGTGTGCTAGTAGCACCAACAGAGGGTTTACTTGAAGCTTCATGTGGTGAGCCAAACCATCTCAAAGTAGACGATTCATGAGATAGGCTTCCGGAAAGACTTAAGTGTAGTGGATCCAAAATCACAGAATCCATGAAGCTTCGCCCAAACATGGAGGCACTGTAATTTTAATAAGAGAATATGAAACGAGAAGATATAAAATGCAATAAAAGAGAAAATATAAAAGAAGATCAAAGTTGCTACTGTAATATAGAATTCATACATAAGAATATTAAGACCATCAGCTCTTATAATTAAAATGGTTAGATAAGCATCAAACGTTATTACTAACAATTTCTGAAACAAACCTCACATAATCTCCACATAACCAACACGGATATTAAAGATTTAGTCAATGTCATAATTAGTACAATATTTGGAGATTGAACTTAGAAAACGCCAAGGGTGTTTACCACTAAAAGAAGATGATGAAGGAGCACCAAAGGATGGGCTTGAAAATGCTCCGATGTGAGATGTGGAACCTACCGGTGAGGAACACGGCGTATCAAACAAACCATTAGAAAAGCCACCAATCACAAAACCCTTTGTTTGTGTACCAAAGGGATTGTTATCTTCATTATTGGTGATCTTCCCAAAACCATAGTTCCTTAGTATCAAACCCTTCCGAATCAATTATTGTCAACATTAAAATGAAAAGTGGAGTGCATTAGGCCAAGGCCAAAAACATTAAAATTTTCCTAAATTACCTGAAATGTAAAGTGGAGTGCATTAGGGCAATGCCAAAAACGTTAAAATTTTCCTAAATTACCTGATTGAGCACGGACTTAAACATAAGAGCATCCTTTACATCAAATCATGACCCATTAATAAGTAAATGGGTCAAAACTGCATCCTCTAAGTAATTTTTTTGCAAATAGTATGAAAATATAATTTTAAATTTATGATCCATTAATATCCAAACCAAAACGAAACTAAAATCATCATGGTAAAATTCTCAAATGCATGTGCATACAAAAGATAGCTGATGAGCTTGGCCTAATTTAGATTTATTGTCTTCAAACCATTGCGGATATCTTTCACCAATTTCTTTCATGGGTTCATAAAGAACTTCTTTGGACAACACTCTTTGCATCATTGTCTCTACTATCGATTCCGTATCCTACGAAAGGACAAATAAAATATTTAGTGATTCCTAAATGATCGAAGCAAATATAGTAAGCAGATAATGGAAAGTTTTCTTTTCGCAAATATTATTGGATGATAATGTCATTGGTCTAGAAGGAAACAAACAAAAGATACGTCAACAAAGAGAGATCTAAAGGTATATGGTTTTCCAAACACCGTCATAAACTCGAGACTTGCATAGCAACAATCGAATATTATTTTGGCAAGTCGGTGATCACTGTGAAGTTCAATAAAATTGTTAGACGGTGTATCCAAGCAATAAAGTTGTTTGCAGATGTTCATATTCTATGCAAGTTGAGAGTGTCTCGAAACTCGAATAATCCCGAAAGCAAGTACTCCTTATCCAAATATAGCTTGGTTACAAATCTTTCCCATCTACTTTTAAGTAATATTTTGGCAAATTTTGTTGCAATATTAAGCGATTTATGTTATCAAAAGCAAATACATACACGCAACATTGTAATTACACTTTCTTCCATTACATGTTCAAAGAAAGAATTGATTAGTAGCATACGATCTGATTATATTCTCACGATCATATCAATTACATCAGTTTTAAAACTTATATCAAACCAACTAACATAATGGTCAATCAAAACAAAAGAATGAGAGGAAGAACAATATGACGCAAAATGAGTGATAAATTTCGTCAACTTATTTGAATCAAGTATGAAAAAAAGGTAGTAAGCGGTGTGATTATGAAAGTATTAGCATGAGGTTGATCAATTTGTTCCAGTATGTAGCGGGAAAAAGTCCGAAATTATGCGTTGCATATATATTTGTTTTCCCTTAACAATGAAGTAAAGATAAGCAACTAATAGCGAACACAGTTAAATCTTTATATCAACCAATGCTCACAAATAAGGAAACATCTAAGCAATCAATCGAATAACGATGTATAAGTACCTGAGACTTGGCAAGCTCCTCAAACTGCTTGACCAAATCCTCCATCATTTTATCATCTCCCAAACCCAAACCATCAACGCCACTTGGTTTCAAACGCTATTGATTCCAAACCCTTAACTGTCTCCCTGGTTTGCTCTCTTAACTTATTGAGAGTCTCAAGCATGTGACTCCTTTGGTGCCGCCTTTTGCTTTCCTTTGTTCTTACTTCTTAAATCAGTGGACCCATTCCTAATCCTTGAACGCCATGGGCAATGAAGAAGCCTCGGCTTTGTTCCTCCATTATCTCGATTTTATTACCAAATGACAAATAAAATAAGTACAAACCCTTAATTATTCTGATTAAACCAATTGAATAGGTTAAGAAAACATCGTATATATGAAGATAACAAATAAGAATAACAAACTCAAAAAAGTAACTATGCATGAGTGGAAACGGAGATGGGCATAAAATTAACCAAAGCAGACAAATACATACGTGACATAAAGCTTAATTATGCATCGTAGGAAGAAGAAAGGAAAATACCATGACAAATTAATATTGGCTCACTACCTAAAAAAAAGATAGTAAAAAAGAAATCTGTCACTTTTTAGATAATTGGTAGTCATCAAAAAGCCGACTATGGGTTCCTAAAAAACGAAAGCACTTACTGAATTTGCATGGAGGAATACACCTAAAGGGTGATGCCCAACATTGTTATGAGTGGAAAGGGACCATCTTTGCTTAGCACGTGGAGAATAGTATTCTGCCACAAACGTCCTCCAGTAACTAATATCCTACAAAATAAAGTAAACTGATTACAATCGGAAACAATGAATTTTTATATATAACACTTTGAATAATCAACTCACAGTTTTGGGAATGGCTAGCAACTTGAGTCGGGCTTCTTGATGGTACGTAGTTCTTTGAAATCCCTCTCCAATCACTTGCAGAACTACAAAATAATAACAGCAAAAAAACATAAAATTCAAATTAACGGTTAATTCACTTGTAAAGAATCATATGTGGTTTTAAGAACTTACTTGGCAAGAGAGTGAGCTAAAGCACGTAAAGATTGAGAAATCACCACACCACTTGACGAAACACGGTTTTAACCTTTCAAAATACAACGGATTTTGACAAGAATGGCACGAAATGCGGTATATTCGGATGGCCTTTGATCGGCTACACACAAATGAGTTCCGTCTTTTCAATTGGCTCACGTGCAATCTACATAAGTTTATTGGTTTGAGAATAAGCAAGTGTCTAAGACGAAATCAAATAACGTTAAACAAACATCCCCTGCATGCTATATGAATAAGGCCTATAGGAAATATTGCGTATGAAGATAGTAACATAAAGTGAGTATTTTGGAAATAATTATATGGAAACACAGTTACCAGATCTAAAAAGCAAAAGCATTATTTTTTGTTCTTTTAGGAAAACTGGAACTTTACATATAAAACTCGTAAAGACCGTGTAGTAGTTACAAAAATTGAAAAGAGCTATACCAAAGATTTTATGGTGATGACATCATTAATCAAAAGCTTAGCAATTGCATCTAAGCGAAGCTATTATCTCAGAATGTCTCCATTTTTAATAGCTACGAATGAAAAGGAGATCTTTTACCTTTTAAGATCTTGATGATATGGTCATCATGAGCGAGAAAGTAATTGCTTATTTTACATGATTGAGAGTCCTTGTGGATTATCTTCATTGAAGTAATCACACCTTACATGTATACCAAGTTTGAAAACACCACACTTAGTTGGAATGGAAGAAACGTAACCACATGATATAGTATATCTAAATCTATGAGCAGATAAAAGGGCTAAGTGCACAAGTAATAACAGGTCAAAATAATGAGTGATCTACCGGTCAAGGTCCGAAGATCACCAAGATGAGTATAAATAAAAAGGTAACAAAACTAATGTGTCATTCATTATCGAGTACCATCAAGAACAACTCCTAAAACCAAGGTACATACCAAGCAGACTCTTAGCAAGAATGGATGGCTTAGAAGCGATCGAAAGTCCGGACCTCTTCTTTGCCAAGCTCTCACTTTGCTTTTCTCTTTGTTCCTTCAACCTCGCTAGCAAGAAGCTTCGGTATTCTGCTGCCTCGACTTAGCCTTGGCAATTCTCTTCTTCTTGTCGGCAATTCTAGCCCTCTTCCTTTGCGGGGTCAATGGTGTCACCAAATTGGATCTTAGGTGCTTTTTGACTTCCTTTCTGTAAACACATTCAAATGATTTCCAATCGACGTCGTTAAAAGATGTCTCTTAAAAACTACAATTTCAACAAATTTACTCCAATAGAGGTATAAATTGCCTTATCCCGGATGGACAAATCAATAAGAGTAACTAAAGAAACACCAATTAAATAAATCAAGTTAAAACCTAAAAACATTTTATACTGAACTTTATATACTTTACATAAGAAGCTGTTACAAACAAATTAATTTTATACGAGACCTTGATATACTAAAATCGAGATAGTTTTAAAGCCATGATCTAATATCCCATTGAATATGTATGAAACAAACATATATGATCATGAGGTACTAACCACCTTGTTGGTGAAAGTGCGTCTGTAGGTGTTGACGTACTCTCATCCTTGGCTTCTCAACATCAAGTTAATCCGGGAAAGTCATTGTCACCCTTCTTGACAATGACCAAGTTCAAGACCGAGAGGTCTCGTGACGATGCACCCACGAACATACTTCCTTGGCGCCACCATTACACCTTCCATAACCCCCAAGCAAGGGTACCGAAAATAGTAAAATAATTAGAGCTCAGGTTACTTAATATAGTAAAACATATCAACAATTATTAGATAATATAAACAAAACATATTAAAGATTTCAGTTCATGTCAATGGCATTAGTCGGTGAACAATAATTTCATTTGTATATGTACATATGACTATTTATAAATAAAATAAATAAATGGAATGTATACCTTCTTGAAGCAAACGATAGATGGTTACCATGTCTCCACCAGAAGAAAATGCCCTACCACTACCCTTCAATAAATATAGATGACGTTTAGGGTTTAGGGTTACCTTCATGGTCACAAATCCAATCGTGAGTTGTCTTCCCATGACTCATAAAGTCTTTGTAACCGACCACCTACATATGAAAGTTTCAAAGATTAGGTAACAAATAATCATCACAGAACAAAACATATAGATGATTACTTTTTCTAAATATGTTTAACCACTCAAGTTTTGGTTTTGTTAAAAGTTTGTGAATTCTTATTGAAAAATTCACCGCCACTTCTATCATCATTCCACCATGGTTGTAATTACGGTTTCTAGCCAACTGCTAGGTCCTTTTGTTATTCATGGAGATATGTAGTGTTGTTTAAAAGATATAAATAATATGATGAATCAACAATATAACATAATACATCACCTTGATATTGATATTGATAAATACAGAATACATAATAGTAGTCTTCAAATATCCATCATCATCCAATCCCTACACCGAATGTCATAGATCCTCAAGTCGAGTTTACGGTGCTACCTCCATCCTTATATCCGATATCACGCTAACGATTGGCAAACATAAAACTCAACAAAACCAATATAGGATATATAGAGTGTAAAACTAAAAAATCAACAAAACCTGTTAAACACGAAAAAAAATAGGATTATAAACCTGTAGAATTAAATAGTCGATAAAATTTGTTAGGGATTGTTAATAATATAATAGGGTGTATTTATACACAAAAAATAGGTGAAAAATATATAAGGAATAATTATTTTGTAAGTAATATATATCATATTTTTTTTTAATTGTTATCTTCATAATATAGATTCCTAAAATACAAATTGTAGGATTTTTTTAGCATCTCCTTATTTATATTGATTTGAAAGATATAAATCAAAAACCAATTTACTCTAGTGGTAAGTTGTTTACAAAACTCATGAATGACCCGAGTTCAAATCCAATACATGTCTTCTTTTTAATTAAACAATTTTAAAATTAAAAATTAACAAATCAAAAACGAATTTTAAAATTAAAAAAAATAAAATTGTACATATATTAAATAAAATGCCACATGTCATTAAAAAAAATGTCACATAAATACAATGATGACATGGAATCAAAAACGAATTTTAAAATTTATATTAAAAAAAAATACTACATGTATTAATTAAAACGCCACATGTCATTTAAAAAAATAAAAAAATGCCACGTAGATAGAATGATGACATGGAAATATGACATGGCATTATGGGATGCCAAGTGGCATTTTATGTGGCATGCCTCTCTTATATATAATGTATATATATATATATATATATATATATATATATATATATATATATATATATATATATATATATATATATATATATATATATATATATATTTCGTCAAATTCCAATATTAGTTTCATATCGTTATTCGTTTCGAGTCCACAAGCACGAGTCATGACTTCTCGGCTTTTAATCAATCAACAGTCCAAACTATACTAAAGTCCATGTTACGGCGTTGTCGGGGTCAACTATTGACTAAAAAGTCAAAGTAACACCGATGTTGCTCAAAGTTGACAATTTATATATATCAAGTCCAAATAAAAGTCATAATAGCGCAATTCAATCCCAAATCAACTCCAATAAATCTCGCCAACCAATCAACCAACCAAATATACCCGAAACCAATGTTATGACCCTAATGGTCATGACATGGTCACGGTTAAGACCAGGTGAACCAAACAAGATCTAGAAGCTTTTCGGCTCCACGCGTCTCATCCAAACACCAACAACATCAACTCACAAGCTACCACGACAACTCAACCCGGACCCTTGGTCCTTGAGGGCCACGTACGCCATCCAAACCATGACCATCGTGGTCATGGTGGCTCGTACGCCCCATGTCTCACTTCCAAACACTCCCAAATCAATACCACAACCTCCAAACACAATCAATCATCCTCCAATCATCAACCAAACATCAAACCCAACATCTATTCTAACCAAAAACAAGAAACTAGACCTAAAATGCAAAGACCCAACAATATGATACACCACATGATTCCAAAACACTAGCTACATGTTTATTTAAGTGTTAATTAGATTTAATCCCATGTTTCACCCAAAAGCCCTAAAAAGTCGCCCCATATATGAACCCTAAATGGGTTGTACGTGGTTTCTTTATGCTCAAATAAGACATATTCAAGTCCCTTTTACCTTTTCCAAACACGAATTACAAAACCCACTTGAAACCCTAGAAATCCGAATCTTAATTCGAAGATTTGAAGGTGTTATGGAGGTCTAGACGGTGCGTGTTATATATGGTTGGAAAGAGGAGAAAGAAATCTTCAAGATGGTGGTGGAGGTGGGTGGTCACGCGCGGTGGTGTGGCCGGAGGTGGCCGGAACAGTGGCGGCGGCCGGAATAGGTTTAGGGTTAGGGTTTTAATAATTTTGAGGAGAGAGAGAGAGTTAGAGAGAGAAAGGTGTGTGTGTGTTTTTAGTGAGAGAAAGTGAAGAGGTAAAATGAAGAGGTGATGGGGTATTTATATTTAAGAGGGAGGGACCTCAAAATAAAGAAAAAAGGAGGAGGGAGGGCGCCGACTAGGGGAAAGAGGAGGGGCCGAAGGCGTCATTTTTCGTAGACTATCCTGTTTACCCATTCCCGAGCTCATATATTATCCCCCGAGTGTCCCACGACATTCATTCGACTTTCTAATATCGCTCAAGCCAATTACTAGCTTGGTCCCGTAGAGAGAATTGGAAGAGACGCAGATGCGTGGTCTCCCGAGTAGTAGCATCGAGGTCGATGGAATCGACAATTTTAAGGAAATCCTTAAGATGCTGATTAGGATCTTCGAAATGAAGTCCATGGAATGCACATCCGTTTTGCACCAACCGGATGGTGTCGGATCGCAGGGCCGTAGTTTGGGCTTGGTCGGGAAGCTCAATGGTGTTCCTATAGCCTAGGTGGCTTGGTCTCGAGTATTCACCAAGAGTACGGCCTCTTGGTGGGTCATTTGGTGGTGGGTTGATGAGTGATGGTTGGTTATCACCTTCCATGATGAAAAGTGATGGGATTACTAACAAAGGTCACGAAGAAGGGGGATAGACTATGAGGAAGCTAAAAATGGGAAAAAATGCTTACTTGATAGGAATCAAGCAAGGAAACCTAAACGAGGTGGACTCCTAACTAGCTATTCTATTCCCCGGCAGTGGCGCCAAAAACTTGATACGCTTACACAGCGCGTTCGGGGTCAAAGGAACTTCCTTTTCGTCAAGCAAGTTTTTCAACACCCTAGGCAGTGGACCTAATCGTTGTAGTATAGTATTAGGGTAAGCCACGGTATTGATATCGTTCTCTAGGGAATAGGAATGCTAGTGAGAAGTTACTACGCTAAGGTTGGGGTTGAGGAAGATTCTTTTTTATCTTTTTTTATATTTTTTAGGAAATGGAAAGGTACGAATCTCGGGGTTTGGATTTGGGGGTTGGTATTTCTATCGATTACTCTACTTATCTAATTATCTAATTAACTAAGCTAGGGGTAGTCTATGTCTATTGTTGTGTGCTCGTATGATGATTAAAAATGTATTTACTTAGGTTTTATTACTCCCTAGTTATTTTCTATTGATGGTTGAATTGTCACGTCCTTATTCTTAACGCGTTGTGTTTCTAAGGTCGTAGGGTATGCATTTATCCCTAACTCTTTGAAGCTACCAAAGGTTAATGACTACGAAATCTCTAGGATTCATAAACTTAACACTAAGGTATTCTTTGGATGTTTAGCCAACAATTCCACTAGTAACTATATGCTAAGGTTTAACAAAGATTAATCAAGCATTAACAACACAACGAATGACCTATCGCAATACTAGGTCAATCACAATTAAGATAAGAGATAACCAATCAATATTCAATAACTAGGTTTCATATTACCTAAGCAAACACACAAATAAATTAGCCGGACATGGAGAACATGCAAGCATACACATAATCAATTGAAGACATAATTGAATTAATGAAGTAAAACACTTATCTTGATGTAAGATAGGTATGGAACCCTAAAATCTTGTACAAGACGGCCTTGGTTGGTTTAGGTTTTTACTCCACAAAACTACCTCCCTCAAAACTGAAAAATTCGGATTCTATATATAGTGTTACATACTGCGACGTCGTCACTCTTTAATTGTGACGCCGTCGGGTCGCCGTCATTAGGTTTTCGTCTTGGCCACGTTATCATTGTGATGACGTCACCTTATGCCTGTGACGCCGTCTGGATCAAATCTAGGCCGTCTGAGCTGCGATGCCCTACTATTTTAAAACCTGATGCCGTCACTTGTAAATAAGCAATTTGGCTGTTGAGTCATCACAAAACTTGTTCCAACAGCGTCACAAATAGAACCTGACGCCGTCCCCTTTCAATTTAGCAGCTTAAGTGTTTCGATTCTTGACTTTGGCCATTTTCTTCGTATATTCGCGCCTTTTCGTCCGAATAAGTGTCATTCCAGTAATTTGCCTTCAAGAGACCTAAAAAGTGAAAAGGAATGAAATTAAGTAGTAACGGATACAAAAGTGATCAATTAAGGGCTTAAATGACCCCTCAAAAAGGTACCTTTTAAATCCTTATCAGTTATTAATGGGTGAATTATCCTTATGACTCGTTAGGATGTGACTGGTTTTTGGGATAATAAGCGACATGAATAAATGGTTGAGTTTATCAAGTTAACGAATTCGATAAGATCTAACTATTTATTTCGAAACTTATTAAACTATGAAGCTTATCGCTTAGACGTCTCATTGTGTCATTATGAAATACATTGTGGTCATTTGAGTGCATTCATGGTGTCTTGTCGAGTCGATACCACACACACGATGATACCAAACGCTAGTAACTAAATGGTGAAATGAGATATTCTTGAGATAATAAAAGGAATACATTTGGGGTAAATAATTTGGGTTATATTAATAGGTTTTGTCGAGTCGATAGTTTCTGAGCTGAGTTAGCTATTATCCGCATTGCTAGTGATTGTTTGTGCTTTGCTTGTTTGATACAAATTCATTGAACCTCGGGTGAATATAGACTGATCACCTATATTCAGCCAGGAACAGTGGAACATGGACTGAACACCTAGGTCCGGCTCAGAGGTAAACTTTGCGATACTGGGAGTAGTTATAACAGAATTATGTATGGGTTAGAGATTTGTTTTAGGAACGATGAGCTTTAGGTGGACACACACACTCACACTCACTGAACATCACGAAAGCCTGCACTCACACACGACACACTGGCATCGCAACACCTCACGAGTCGTAGTGCTTCTAGCACCAATATACATCTCCATTTATATGGAACTCCTGTTTGTTGCAGTCGAGCGTAGTTCGCCTTAGGTCGGGTTAAACCCGATTGGCATTGTTTACATCCGAGTTGCTTATCAGCATAAGCCTCGTCGATCTCACTAGAGCGTTTGGAATTGTCTTGGGTTATTTTTGGATTTGGTTTTGATTTTGGTTTTTGATTTTGTGATTTTGGACCTCGTTCCGAGTTTTGACTCATCATTTGATTTCGAATCAACATTTGGTCTCGAACCATCATTCGACCTTGAACCGTCATTCGACCTCGAATCATCATTCGGCCACTTCCTGTTGGTAATCTTGTTAGGATCATCATTTGGCCTCGAATTGTTATTCGGCCTCGTTCGTTTGTAACCATGTTGGAATTATCATTCCGCAGCGTCCCGTTAGTAATATTGTTGGAATTATCATTCCATAGTGTCTCGTTCGTAATCTTGTTGGAATTATTATTTCGCCTTGTTTCGTTAGTGATCTTGTTGGATTTGTCATTTAGCCTCGCTTCGTTGGTAATCCTGTTATCGTCACTTCTACCTTAAGCCTTTTCTCGAATCGATTGTTGTTAAAACTTCCGAAACCTCACCATTCACTCGATGTTGATTCAAACGACGTCGTCTATTCGACGTTATCCATTTTCTAAACCAATGATGTCTTGTCGACGTTACTTTGTCAACAGCTTTCAGTTAGGTAGTACCTTACATGTTGTTGGTGTTGTACCTTATCCTCTATTTAGGTATCCCTATCGATAACGTCCCAACGGACTGTTTTAGTGAAGTTGTTCACCGAGGTTATTGTTGGGAATTCTACTAAGTAAGAATTCTGCTGAAGAATCTGCTGAAGTGCTAGGATTCTGCTGAAGAAGAGATTCTGCGAAAGTAGTAAAACCGTGTAGTTTGTTTCTGCGGATATAGATATTCCGCGTATTTTATAGTTAGTTAGGATATGCATGAGCTTTATTAGTAAGTGATAATGTATATCTTCTTTATTTTTATGTTTATACGTTTCTTGGGAAACGGTTTACGGTTCCTTGTCTATAAAAGGAACACATTAGCATGAATGATGTACGTGTGTGAAAAACAAGTTTTAGTATTATTCAAAGATCCATAGAGGATCAAAGTATTCTTAGTTATTTGTGGTTATACTTGTGTTTGATTTCCGCTTTAGAATACAAGTATTAGAGACTGTCTATTAGTGTGTTTGTGATTACATAAGCATTACTAACGATCCACGAGCGCTCAAAGATCTATCAAGGTCTTAGGTTCAACAAGTGGTATCAGAGCCTCGGGAAAGTCTCTGTGATACTAAGAACATTCGTTTCTTTACACCCTCACAACCATGGAAGCATCAGAAGTAATATGTTGAGGAGTGTCTTCAACAAGAGTAGAAGAAACATCAGCATTAGGATCCAGGTTAAAACTTCTTCCAGCAATAAATACTTCATGATGATCTGCTGAAGATGGAGGACATGATTGTTCTTGCATAGATGAAACTTGACCATGTTCAGAAGCAACATCCACCATTTGAACATCATCAATACCATGATCATCAGCAGTTGCAGCATTGACCATACTTGGCTCCTTTGAAAATTCAGTGGAATCCTTGTTCAAATACTGTTTTCTCCTTCTTCTAGTAAACAGAATAGGTTCCTTTTTCTTTGAAGATTCAGCAACAATTGGAGAAGAAGCATGAGTCTGTTGAGCCACATCAGCTAAGATTTCAAGTGAATCCAAATGAGTATCCTCTTGCTCTTCATCAGAAGAAACCACAAATCTCCTTTTGCTATTTTGTCCAAGTTGTTCCTCTAAATCCTGAACCTTTCTCTTCAACCCCACAATCTCACCACCAAGTGAAGATTTAGTATCAGCAAGCTCCTTTCTGAGATCAGCAACCTCTTTCACATACATTGAGAGAGCATATCTGAGATGTAAGTGTAATAGGGTCCTCAGCTCCACCAGCAGATTGCTCAGTGGTAATGGGAGCTTCATTGGACCTTTCAGGAGAAATATGGACATGCTCAAAGATAGGAGAACCTTTAACAAATGGCTCTCTAACTGGACTAGGTGTGTTCAGTCTATTAAACTCAGGCTCAAACTCATCAGGAGTAACATGAGTAGGTGGTAGACTAGGACTAGGTGACAAAGGAAGAGGTGTAGGTGGAGGTTGGTCAGGAGAAACATGTGATGCTTCAGCAGTTATGGAAGGGCCCTCATCAATGGCAACTGATGGATTACCATCAGCAGCAACATTAGTAGAGGGTGGAGCACCAACAACATTACCCTCATCAGCAGCCTCATTGCCTTGTGGCAACATAGCTTCTAGCAATGGATGATGTGTCCCAACATAATTAGTTTTCATTGAAGCAAACAATTTAGTAGAAAGAGCTCCTATGGGACAAAAGACTCTATCTTGGGTTGTTATGTCTAATATCATTTGCCAAAACCTAGGGTACATTAGAAATGTTAGGAATTAGAAATTCCAGGTATTAAAGAGTCGGTCACCTCTAGTATATGTAATCGTTAGAAAGCTCGTAGTCATAGTTATTTTAAGTTAAGTAGTTTTTAGTTAAGTAACACCGTGAAGGACTGGACGGTCTTTACCCATCGTATGCCCGATCCATGACCCGTTGTGTGGCATTTTATTGTAAAACTATAAATACCTCTACCTCCCAAGGTAGAGGGTTGAAGCTCATAATAATATTTCTTTCTCTCACTATAGTTCCCAACTCTCTTACTTTCTCTCACTAGAACTTTCTCTCTCTAACATACTTATACGCCTACTTTGATCATGGTTTAAAGTGTTTGTAAAATCCAATATCCTACAATTGGTATCAAGAGCCATGGTTTGATCACTCATCTTTCATGCTCCTTGTTTTGGTGGATTTCATAAGGTTTTTGGTGTATTAAGGGTTTAGGAGAGTTTGATTCATTTGGACAAATTCTAGTGGTAAAGTTTGAATTTTGCTTGTACTTTTGTGTTTAGGATCATCATATGTGGTTATGTTTTGAATTGGAAGGCTTAAATCATTGTGGTTTGGTTGTTTTGGATTGATAAAGTGGTTATTTGTGAAAGAAGGACTAAGCGAGTTGAGTCTCGGACTTGTGTTTCTTCAAAGCGAGTTGCTTTGTTATTTGATGCGAGTTAGTACATGCGACTTAGCTATTTAGCGAGTTGATATTTATGTGACTTGGGTTCTAAGCGAGTTGTTTCTTTAAGTGACTTGAGATCTAAAGCGACTTAGCTATTTAGCGAGTTGTAACGCTAGCGAGTTTCTTTAAGCGACTTAGTGTTCAAGCGAGTTGATTGTGTTGCGAGTTGATACTAAAGCGAGTTAGCTATTTAGCGACTTGATTCATTAAGCGAGTTGACTGTGTTGCGAGTTGATGCTGATGCGACTTGGCTATTAAGCGAGTTGATTACTTAAGCGAGTTGTTAATTAAGCGAGTTGTGTAGTTAGGTACTTATTCATTTAGGCTTGTTACTTCTTCGTGATACATTCTTACGGTTGTTCTTTTGGTTTAGTAAAATCCGTGAAAGAATCAATTTCCGGTTTAATCAAAGAATAGTAAAATCCGTAGAGCTTGAAACATGTCTACTAACGTTCCTACTATCATCTCCACTGCTGTCGAGGATGTTCAAGCGGTGGTTCGGATACTCGCCCACCCATGCTTGATGAGCCGACTACGACTCTTGGGCTCAACGAATCGATTGTCTTGTCTTGGAAAAGAAAATGGAGTCAACATTCTCAAATCCATTGATGAAGGACCGATCGGGTTGAGACGACTAGAGATGTACTTGATCTTCTTCAAGATGGAACTCGATTTACGGAATGGATGGACCAAAGATATATGATGAGCTTGATGATAAGGAGAAAAGAGATTAGATGTCGATATCGGGGCTTCTAACATTGTTCTTCAAGGTCTTCCTAAAGACATCTACAAGCTAATCAATCACAACACCGAAGCAAAGGCGGTTTGGGATAATGTCAAGATGCTTCTCTTAGGTTCGAATTAACTATGGAAGACAGAGAATCACAACTCTATGACGAATTTGAACACTTCAAGATGAAACCAGAAGAGAGTGTCTATGAGTACTATGTGAGATTTCATAAGCTGGTGAATGATATGAGGAACATCAGAATGACTAAGCCTAACATTCAGCTGAACTCAAAGTTTGTAAACAACATGAATCCCGAATGGCACAAGTTTGTCACTTCTGTGAAGCTTACCAAAGGTTTGAAGAATACAAACTATGAACAACTCTATGCCTTCCTTCTTCAAAATGAGAGACATGCCATGTTTGAAAAGAGGATTCTTGATCAGTTCAAAGGTCAGGGAGAAACAAGCAAACAAATGATTCAACTGCCTTTTTCACAAATGATGGGATTACCAACAAAGCTTCTCAAGTTGTACCCACGGAGATGGTAATCACAAACTCATTTCGATCCAAGGTTCAAGCAACCGATGCAAATCTTTGTCATGGAACATTTCATCAATCAACCGACACTCATGGTCAAAGAGAACAGACACTTTCACCTCACACCAACAAACTTCACACCGCAATGAGATCCGAACCGCCTCCAATCTTCACAACCATGCTTTGATCGAGATGGGAAAATTATGGGCGATCGGTTCAAGAAAGGCGGTTTGATCAAAGAAAGGGTGGAGCAGTGGAGGTTATGCCGCTAATCGAACATAGGAAGGAATGGAAATTAGGGTCAAGCAAAGCCTATCAAATGTTACAATTGTGGAGGTGAGGACACATTGCAAGGCCGCACATCACCAAAACGCCTCGAATGCCGAGTACTTTAGAGATAAGATGTCGCTTGTACAAGCTCGGGATAATGGTCTTGCTATGGATGAAGAGGAATTGTTGTTTCTTCTTCGAGGAAATGCCAAGACCTATGATGCGAGATGTGGATGAGCGACCTATTCAAGAGATAGGTCACAATCATCGAATGCCTTTCAAGTCGCCGATTGTGATGCATACGACTGATGTGGATGATGGACCCTCGCACACACAATTTTTATGGCTAGCATTTCTCCAATGGTTTCTCCCAAGGTCTCTTCTTCACCACAAGTGGCCCATCCAAAGACAAACTCATCTCGAGGTATTAAAACTATACGATGATCTTGATGTGCAAAGATGCATGACAAAGTACAATCAATCGAAACTATTGAATCAAATATTGAAAGTATGGGTAATATCAATGTTGTCCCATATGATCAATATGTGAAACAAAGTGAAAGTGAAGTTGTACCAAGTGATGCATCTTCTGCGATCAACAATGACTATGTTTTTGATGAATACACCGCATGTTCCCCGATGATTACGTAATTTCTTAACTAAATGCCTATAAAGAACGTGTTGCTATTTATGAACAACGTGCAAAATTTGAGTTGACCACTCGTGAGCGGGAAATGGATGACCAAGTGCGTACAATCATTAGAAAAAGTAATTTTAGAGAAGAAGTATTAAAACAAGAGTTAAATTCCTTGCAAGAAAAGCTTTCTAAAGCGCTAAGCAAAAACAAGAACTTTAAGAAAATGTGAAAATGCTTAAGCAAGAATTTAATGCAAAGGAATCAAAACTCTTGAAAGATCTTTCTAATCGAAAACTTTGAAAAACAAACTTGAAAACAAGTTGTACATACAAGGAACACCATTCGATCGCTCACATGATCACTAAGCATAGAGTCTTAAGCGATAAGCATAGCATTCCCTTGTTGAGGAACCAAATCCAGAGGTCATTAAAAGGCTAGAAATGCTCATAAGGTTCTTTATGATGGCAATGAAATCCTTAAACCTAGACGAAACCTAGTTGCGTTGAGTGCACCGAGGAAGATAAGAAATCGATGAAGTCACTAGGAAAAGATGAGCGGAAATTAGATGATCCTAAATGTAAAGAGAAGAAAATAAAGATCACACCCCATGATTACAAGAAGGAAAACTGGATTTCCTTGAACATGTTTAAGCCTCGAGACATTGTTGACTCCCGAACAAGGTTTCGGAAAATGGACTTAGATAAGCGAAAGCTAAAAATATTGTTGAAACAAACCCTCCCTTTGGAAAATGCCTAGAGCGATTGTGTACCCTCCTAATACACCAATGCATCTTGTTCCTAGAACAATTGCCACTAAAAGCAAGACCTTAATTAGCCAATATGTTATCTTTCAACTATTTGTTGATTTTGAGAAAACTTGCAAGAAAAGGATCACACCCATTGGTATAATCAAGGAGAAAGGGTTTTGAGCAAACAAAAGAATGTTACTTGGCGAGGTCATGCATTTCTTTAAACTTCTAAAAATCACTTTGAGAGTCTTAAAAGGGATAGATACGGATATTAAGGGAATGGAAAAGGAGTTTGATGCAATGATAGTTGAGGTTAGTGACTATGAGCGAGCACTAAAATATAATGAGATTGAGAGGAAGAACTTGCATACACTAAATGAGAACGATTTACGAATGTATTGCTCAAGATGTGTTCTACATCGCTACTAATCGTTCTATTATCGCTTCTCGATTCCATGAACTGTCTGTTGCTTTGAAAGTCTCCCATGATCGTGTCATTGAGCTTGAAAAACTAATTCGAACTAAATGAGAAAATTGAACCGGATGATCACGACAACTTGGTTAAACATTTTTCTAAACTAGAAGTTGAGCATTTTAATTTACAACTAAAATATCAACATCTTAAAGAAAATGTCAAAACTTCAAATATCAAGACATCCTCGGATGCTCCGAGTTTGATGCGTTTTCAAATCAACAAACGTGATGAGCAGATTCAAGCTCATTGCAACACGATCGTAAAGTTGAAAGCCCAAATCTCTCAATTAAAGGGTCAAACGAACAATATGACAGCTCCCAAATGCCTCCTCCTTTAGATTCTCGAATTCTCAAACGTTTCATCTTCAAAACCTAGTAAATGCATTACAAAAGGAAAACGAAAGTTTTCTAGAAGAAAATGAAAAGGTTAAACGTCATTTCAATGAGTTATTAGAATCAATAAAGGTCACTCGTAACAAAAATAACGAACAAATAGGTTCATTGCAAAAGGAAATTGAGAATCTGAAGAGTCAGTTAAAAGGGAAAATGCCAATGACCAATGGGGAGAATGGTGTATCAAAGGTACATGTCTGTAATAAATATGCTTTGTCTGTGAAATATGTTCCTCCTCATCTTAGGAACAACAAACTTGTTGTTCAAACATACTTCTCATCCCTTAAGGATTGCCTAGAATGTCTACGTGAGATTGTTGAAGAGGATAAGTTAGAGAAACCTCATGATAATGCTATTGGACATGCATGCTTATATGCCAAACGATCTCAAGAAATCCTAGAATGCTTGATCACAATATGCCCAAAGTCCTTAGGTGAGAGAGTTAATCCTTTGATTCCATGTTCGATGCCTAATGCCAAGTATGATATTCATTCGATGCCCAATGTTTTGAATGTGAACCTTAGTGTGCCTTTAAGTAGTTCAGATTCCAGATTTGTCAATGCTAAGAAAGAGAACTCAAGTGTGCCTTCTAGGAGTACAAATCCCAGCACTTCTAGTGTTAAGAAAGTGAACCTTAGTGTGCTGCATGTAGTTCGGATCCCAAAGACATCTAAACAGTGATGCAAAGAGTAGTAAAACCAACTAATGTTCCCATTCCTCTACAGAGTAATCGGTGACATTAAAGGGAGCGGTCAAAGTCTCAAGACAATACAAGGAATGATAGGACCTCGCAAGCTAAGAATGTGCTTTGGAAAGAGTAGAAGAACAATCTAGGAACTTTAAGTTTGAACCGAATAAAACGAATCGTGTTGATTCTAGTATTAGCCATAGGCGCATTGTAATTAATTCAAATTCGATACTATTTGCAAACCTTGTATTGATGTCCGCTTGAATTCTATTTCTAATCATGAATGTGGTGTTAATGTTTTGCCTAATGATGTTAATTGTCCGATTAATATTGTTAATGCTAAAATTCATGCTAAGAAGGCTAAAAGGCAAAACGAAGAAAGTTAGAAAACAAAGTGGAACCCACAGGAAGAACATTTAGTAAGATAGGCTATTATTGGATACATGTTGGTCATAAGACTAATCGACAATGCCCACTAGAAAATGGATGCCTCTTGGTAGAACTATTCCTTAAGAAGTGAGCACACCGTGAGCGGAGGCTATAGACACTAGTATCGCATCTATTCACAATGATTCCATTGCCTTAATTTACGATATGAATGCTTCTATTTCGATGTGGGTGTTCCAACCATTGTTACTAACCCAATGGAACCCATTCTTGCATGGGGATCCCAATTATCCGATTATCCATTCTTGTGCGTGTTCAACCGCAGATCGCTCAAATCGCTACGTGGTACCGGACTCAGTTGTTCCAAGCATATGATTGGCGACCGGTCACGGCTCATGAACTTCGTGAGCAAATTCATCGGGACGATTAGATTCGGGAATGATCATTTTGGTGCTATTATGGGTTATGGAGACTATGTTGTTGGCAAAAGTGTTATCTCCGTGGTTTACTATGTAGAAGGTCTTGGTCACAACTTGTTCTCTGTTGGTCAATTCTGCGATTCGATCTAGAAGTAGCCTTGAGAAAACATACCGCTTCGTTAGAGAACTTGATGGTAAGGAACTTTTAAGAGGTTCACGTGGTTCAAATCTATACACCATCTCTATCGAAGATATGATGAAGTCTTCTCCAATTTGCTTCTTTGTCAAAGGCTTCTAAAACAAAGTCATGGTTATGGCATCGTGTCTCAATCACCGAACTTTGGCACCATCAATGATCTCACCGAAAGGACTTAGTTGTAGGCTTACCTAGACTCAAGTATGAAAAGGATCATCTTTGTTCAAGATGTCAATTGGAAAAAGCAAGAAGTATGCCCATAAACCCAAACCTACTAACTCGTCACATAAGTTCTTCATACAATTCATATGGATTTATGTGGACCAATGAGAGTGCAAAATATCTTTGGGAAGAAATATGTGTTAGTTGTGGTTGATGATTACTCTAGATTCACCGGTCAAGTTCTTAAGGACAAAGGATGAAAATCTCGATATCATCATCAAACTCATCAAACAATTGCAGTTCGACTTAACAAAACCGTCGTAATTATTCGAGCAGACAATGGAACCGAGTTTGTTAACAAACAACTTAGTGAATTTTATGAAAGCATTGGAATCACCATCAAAGAAGTGTTCCACGAACTCCTCAACGAACGGTGTAGTTGAAAGACGAAATCGAACTCTTGTAGAAGCCGCTAGAACAATCTTGATTTACTCAAAGGTTCCAATGTTTCTCGGGTGAAGCTATTGCCACCGCATGCTACACACAAAATCGTTCCTCGATTCACACTGCTCATGGAAAAACTCCATATGAACTTGTCCACAATGAGAAAACCTAATCTCTCTTTCCTTCGTGTGTTTGGTGCATTGTGTTATCCAACTAATGAGGGTCAAGACTTAGGCAAACTTAGAGCTAAAGCGAGACATTGAGTTTTTGTAGGGTATGCACCAAACAAAAGGGATACCGAATCTACAACAAAAGAACCCGAAATATCATGGAAACAATTCACGTTACGTTTGATGAGTCGACCGGTCAAATGGCTCTGGACAATCCATTCGGGACCCGCGACTTCAAAAAAGTCCCATTAGTTCATCCCTTGTTCCAAACTCTTCTCAAGAAACTCCATATGTACCTCCATCCGAAGATGATTTAAAGAAATTGTTTGATCCTATGTTTGATGAACTTTATGATCCAAGTACTAATGAGGTGTCGATTCCTACAACAGAGGCTTCTCATATTCATGTGAATGAAGTCAATCCTCGGCCTCAATATCTTTAAGTCAAAGAAGCGCTGCCGATCCTTGAGTTCATCAACAAATCATCATTCTTCAAATGTACATCATGGAAATGTTTCGCATCAATGATGAAGTTAATCCCTTTGCTACTCCCGAAGATGCTCCATTTGAAAACATATTTGCTCTCGAATCTTCATCGAACCATCTTCTTGAGAGACATCGACTCGCTACTTGGTCCCTCAACAACTACCACATGAACACCTCGTAAAATGGACTCACGATCATCCATTAGACAACATCATTGGAAATCCTTCTCGTCCGGTATCCACTGTAAACGACTTGACATCGATGCCTTATGGTGCTTCTTTAACTCAGTACTCTCAAAGATCGAACCTAAAGATGTTAAACCGCTATGAATGAAGATAATGGTTCAATGCCATGCAAGATGAAATTCATGAGTTTGATCGATTAGATGTATGGGAATTAGTACCGACTCAGATTGTGCTATGATCATTGCTCTTAAGTGGATCTTCAAAGTGAAGCTTGATGAGCATGGTGATGTTTTGAAAAATAAGGCTAGGTTAGTGGCTAAAGGTTATCGTCAAGAAGAAGGTATAGACTTTGAGGAATCTTTTGCTCTAGTTGCTCGCATCGAGGCGATCATAATCTTCTTGGCTAATGTCTGCTAGCAAGAACATGGTTGTTTATCGATGGACGTGAAAACCGCATTTCTTAATGGAGATCCGAAAGAAGTGGTTTACGCCACCACCGGAGGGTTTTGTGAATTGAGCATCCTACTCATGTTTATCGCTTGAAAAAGGCCCTATATGGTTTGAAGCAAGCTCCTAGAGCATGGTATGATCTGTTGTCAAAGTTTCTTCTATCTCTTGGATTCAAAGAAAGGAGCGGTTGATCCTACTTTGTTCACCGTAAAGTCGAGCAAACACTTAATTCACGCTCAAATTTATGTTGATGACATTATTTTGCCTCGACCGACCCAATGGAATGTGATCGTTTTCTAATGAAATGGGTTCAAAATTTCAAATGTCAATGATGGGACAAATGTCATTTTTCTTGGGATTACAAATTTCACAAAGTCCGGAGGCATTTTCATAAATCAATCTAAATATGCAAATGAGATGTTAAAGAAATTTGGATTTGATTCTAGTGACCCGCTGACACTCCCATGATTGAACGAACCAAGTCGGATGAGGACCACTCGTGGATCATGGTAGATCAAAAGAAATATCGTAGTATGATTGGATCCTTGATGTACCTCACGACTAGTAGACCGGACATCTTGTTCATTGTGTGCATGTGTGCTAGATACCGTGCTAGGCCTACTAAAAAGCACCTTGAAGCGGTTAAACGGGTCTTCGGTATCTCCAAGGAACCATCAATATGGGACTTTGGTACCAAGGACACCGGTATGTCACTAACGGCCTATGCGATGCCGATCATGCAGTTGTCAAGATACACGTCAAGCACGCCCGGAGGTGCTCGGTTTTGGGTGATAAGCTTGTGAGTGGTCTTCAAAGAAGCAAATGAGTACTTCTATTTCCTCTGAGGTTGAATACATAGCCATGTCATCTTGTTGTGCTCAAATCTTATGGATGAGATCTCAATTATCGACTATGGCTTTGAATTCAACAAAATTCCTCTCTTGTGATAATAAAAGTGCTATTGCTCTCTCATGCAACAACGCTCAACACTCAAGAGCAAAGCATATCGACATTCGACATCATTTCATCGGGAACAAGTGGAAAAAGGTGTGGTGGAACTCTATTTTGTGAGGTCTCGAATATCGTTAGCGACATCTTCACCAAAGCTCTTCCAAGAGAACGTTTTGAGTTCATACTTCCACGACTAGGCTTGAAAAGCCTTCAACCGAACACTCAAACGTCTTCGAGGAGGAAGACGAGGAGTAAAGGTCTATGCTCATCTATCTCTTGTAAATATCTTTTCGAAAAGCAAAATACAAAATTACAAAACCTTCAAAAGCAAATAGAAAATATAAAACTTTCAAAAATCCATAAAAATTGAAAAAAAATCTTGAAAAATTCCAAAATATTGTATTTTTGTCATGTTTTCCTCGATTCGATAATATCTACGGTCTTTGTGATGTCATTCAAAGAATGACACGGGTCTTTAGATGTTGTTCGAATGTTTCAAAAAAAAAAAAAAAATTATTTTTGGGAGAAAGAGAAACGATGGTTTATTGTCATTTCAGCAAGAACCCGCTTTTCAAAGAAAGAACCGAGCCATGTTTTGTTTTTCATGTTTTTCAAGATTTGAGAATTTGTTTGAACATTCATCAAAAGCCTTCTTATCAACCAAATTCCATGCTCGATTCTATTAACATGTTATCTCATTGAAAACAAATTGTTTTGAAAAATAACTCGACTCTATTTTTGATAATCATCCGGACTTATTTGTCAAAATATCAATCTCTCAATCAACAACCTATGTCATTGATTGAGGGGAGAATGATTTCAATTAAATTAAAAAGTTATTTGGCATTAAATTGTTTTCAAAAGATATTCATGCATGTTTTACCAATGGAGTTTAAAGTCTTTAAATCCGATCCTTATCGCTTAAAACGCTTTCATAATCAAGTCACAATTCCCTTAAAAGCTTTCAAAATCAATTTAAATCAATAAGAGATCACAAATCTCAAATGATTTGATAATTGTGATCGGGGAGAATGTGTGATTTAAATTGGATTTAAACCGACAATTCGGTAAATGGTTTTATAAGGATGTACATGCTATCCTTCCCACATGTGACAAACGATTTCAAATTTTCCCATGAGGGGAGCATCTATCTTAAACCTATGATTTGAAACGTGATCACTTATCTCAATGTGCAGTTCCTCTAGTATGTGCAAAACTCTTTTCAAATCTCGAGGCACATATTGAGGGGAGCAAAATTATGAAAATCTCATCCTTCCCAAAATGCTTTATCTACTTGTCTTGATTAGGAAGTGATGTTGATATCTTTAGAAAATGGTAATCAAAGAAGTTAATTCTTTCTCTTGCCTCCATGTGCAAAATGATTTCAAATATTTGATGCACATGTTGAGGGGAGTTCTCGTTCTAAAAATATAAAAACAATTCATGTACAAAATGTTTTGATAATATATCACAAGTATCCGGATTGATTTTCAAATGGTTTTCAATTGGTTCCAATGGCGGATGAACAATACCAAATAGACCGACCAACTTTACTTTATGTACGGTGATATAAGGATGATAAGGTTAGGTATTGGTTCCCATGATCCGCCGTACCGGAGGGATCTACCCAGGACAATCCACTAGTTAGTGTAGAAGTCCTTAGGTATGATGATAAAAGGAGAAAAGTGAGATATGGGAAGAGTGCGGATCGAGACAGAGCAATCATGGAACAAACCCAACAAGGTTCTTGCTATGAAGTCTCGTAAGTAAGCGAAGGGTTGAAGAATTAAAAGAATTGAATAAGAAAAGGGTGAAAACAAATAGCCTCCATTTATTCAACCTTAGGCGTAAACCGGGTTCAATTCATATGTTATCGATGGTAACATCGGTATTGAAGACAAGACGTCATGGACCCGGTGACGATCGCACTTCAACTTTCCAAACCACTCAAGTTCCTCTTAAAAGGACTTGTTTCATTCTCACGGGAACCAACATTATCTATCGACTTTCTCTTAGAGATTGTTGATATTGAAGAAGGAGACCTCTCCTAGTCTCGCACGGGATCCAAATATGCACAAATTGAGTCTAGAGCCACGAGATCATCAATAAATCTCATTAGGACACTTTCAAATGAAGACTCTTTGTTTCACATAATGTGGAAGAGAGATTATATCTTGTGTCCCACGCATTATCCTTGTGGTATTGCCGTAACATCCGAGTGATGTGTAAACATATTCACAATGAAGATGGAAAGCCTTCGAGCCAACATCAAACAAGCTCCGGTAGGTGGCATGTGAGATCTATTATATAGATCAACCATGTGACAACCGAATGAAACAATGGGCGATTCAATCTCTTGAATCAATCTCGGTTCGAGTTATGGATTGACGGATACCTTTGAAAACCGGTCTTTGTGCTTAAAATCTCTTTTCTTTAGCACATCGACCGTGTACTAATTTTTCAAATCAAAAGGTGTTGTTATGATTGATAATTGATTTTCAATAAAACCTTCGTTGTATTGCAAAAACAATTTCTATTGAGCAATACACGATTGTTTTTCAAATCTCTTTTCATCAATCAGTGGACTTAAATTATTTGGTTCACTCACTCCGTGTTGTCTTCTTTGAGACGCCCGGTTTGAGAACAACTTAAAGCATTGCGAAACCCCGTCAAGGAAATTCTTGAATTATACCGATCACAGCAAGATTTGTATCGATCAACGGGAACCGTGGGCGTGTACCTCAATTCAACGAATGTGATCAAAGACACTTTCATGCGCTTTATTACTAACTGCTTTATGCGGTACACCCGACGCTTGTAAATGATCGTAATGAAGCGGTCAATCCATAGCCACATGCTCACACAATACATTCATTTCTAAAGATATCATGATTAGTGCATCAATGACTCGATATTTTCACTCCATGCTTCGCCACGCCGCCAATATCATGAATCAACGAAAGCTTCCGCTACTCGATGAGAAGATATCATGATCCGAATGTGAGCATGTCGGTCCGAAAGTCACAACATCACATAATACCAACACCACAATGGATGTCTCGAGATCTTTGTTAGGTGATGACCTCAAAAGTCGGCTCAAAATTATTATCACGTGGATCAAGAAAAGACCTCCACTTGGATTAACCAAACATGCAATGAGAAGAATCAATGACTACGAGCTTGAGCAAAGTGCTACATCAAGAATGCAAGAACAATTTTAATGTAATATCTGTTTGTATTCTATGTAATTTTAGTATATGTTTGAGGTGACCTCCTTAGGGGAGATTGTTAGGAATTAGAAATTCCGTGTATTAAAGAGTCGGTCACCTCTAGTATATGTAATCGTTAGAAAGCTCGTAGTCATAGTTATTTTAAGTTAAGTAGTTTTAGTTAAGTAACACCGTGGAGGACTGACGGTCTTTACCCACTGTATGCGTGATCCACAGCCCGTTGTGTGGCGTTTTATTGTAAAACTATAAATACCCTCTACCTCCCAAGGTAGAGGGTTGGAGCTCATAATAATATTTCTTTCTCTCACTATAGTTCCCAACTCTCTTACTTTCTCTCACTAGAACTTTCTCTCTCTAACATACTTATACGCCTACTTTGATCATGGTTTAGAGTGTTTGTGAAATCCAATATCCTACAAGAAACTTATGCCTTTTCCTTTGAATATTTTCAATCATATTATCAAAAATAAACTTAGAGAAATTATAAATTAAACCCTTGGAAAGACACACAATACCACAACCCAATTGGGTAGAGAATTGATCCCATCCTCCGGACTTGTTGCTTATGCACTATAGTAATGTATTCCAATAGCTCTTAACCCAGCAAGTATCTCTACAGTGTTGGAGTGATAAACCCCATCTTCATCATCCAAACGAAGTTGTCTCCTAATCAACTCCTCAGTCACTACATACTCTGTTCCATCATTCGTAGCTACTATCTCTGTGTCATTTCGTTTAGTAGCAGATGCCCAAAATTGTTCAACCAACGATTCATATATCACATTTGGAGAGTGCGTTAGAGCATAATGAATCTTGGACCTTTTCAAGAAATCCACCATAGGTTCATATAGTTCATGACCCTTTGCTTTTTCCCAGAAAAGCAACCTTGTTATGATCTTTCTTAAATTGAAGCGCCATGTGAGAAATTGTGAGAATGAGTTATGATTCACGCAACTGGAAGTGTGTTTAAATTGAGTGAAGAGGGAATCAGTTAATTTTGGGCGAAGATATGCGAAGAAGGTTATTAATAGAAGTTACCCAATTTATGGTCAAAAATATCGGAACAAGTTGTTGACCATATCTGACGTGTAAAGTAACTCCAACCAAATTCAAATTAACACTTCAGCAGAAAGGATGGTCAATCTGCTGAAGGAGGTCAATCAGCAGAAACAACTCAAGTGACTAAGTATCTTCAGTAAATATCTTGAGTTTTACTGTGCCACCCAACTCGCATTAATTGTCATCAAGCCTTGACTCCGCCTATAAGATAATCCCAATGCACACTAAACACACATCAATTACCCCCAATTAACTTCAAAAGCCCTAATTTCTCCAAAATTCCACAATCATCAACAATAACCATGTCTACCAAACCAGAAGTAATCAATCTAACTTCCTCCTCATCATCATCCTCATCCAGTGATGATTCACACCCATTGTTTCGCTACCCCCATCAAGATGAACCTCGACCTTCAAAATCCCCTTTTCTCCCTTCTTATGAAGATGATAGTGTAGTGAATCCAAGTGATTCATCTAGGGGTTCTGATGACTCCACAAAGCGTCTAGAGCCAATCTTTAATAGATTGGTGAGAGAGGAAGAGGAGAGGACATCAACAGGTGTGGAGAATCCCCAACCTTCACAACCCCAACCCCAACCAAGGCCACATGCCAGAAATCCACCACTCCCAACAACAAGAGAGGTGGTTATTGCTCTTCCTGCTCCAAGTTTTGGTGCTTCATACCATGGAAGGAAGGGAAAGGGCAAGGAGGAAGATGTGAAGGGAAAGGGAAAAGGGAAGGTGGTGTGATGCTCTATGGTGGAACGAGTAGATGGAACAACTGAAGATTTCTCATATCACAAATGCATCCATCATGCCAAGGACCAAAGATATAAAACTAGGTTCTTGAGCATCTTCATCGTCGTTTTCATCAATCCATCCTTTCCATTTTCATCTTGGTTGCTTCATCATACTTGACAAGTGTATCCATGACTTTTGTAATAGATGATAGGAACTAGTATATGTTTGGTAGATCTTGTATAGGAATGGTATTGTATTTCATTTGAAGTTGATTGTAAGCTGTAAACTGTTTCTTGAATGAATGATCAACATGTCTTTTATCTCTCAATCATTAGCACTTAACATGTACTTCAGTACTTTCCTTCAGTAGAAACAAACTTTAAGCTTCCATGACCATATTCCCATTTAATCAAACTTGGTGAACTCTAACGAAAATATTAGAAACTACTCATAAATGCATTCTGCAAAACAGACACAAAGTAGCAAACACACCAAACCAAAACAAAACTGAAAGAACATTAGTAGGTTAGTGTTAGCAAACAAAAAGATAACCAAATATCTACAAAGTTTACAAAATATACAACTACAATCCTCCCCTGAGGCATATGCCTCCCCTGAGGCTTATGCCTCCCCTCAAACTTTGTAGCTAAGGGTTAACCATCCCAATATGGACAACTAGGTGTTGAAATCTAGGTCCATCAAAAGCTTTAGTCAATAAATCTGCCACATTATCATCTGTGTGAATCTTAAGCACCTTTATCAAATGTTTTTCATATGCATCTCTTATAAAATGGTGCCTGATCTCAATATGCTTAGTTCTATTATGAAAAGCTGGATTTTAACTATGCATATGGTACTTTGATTATCAATATAGATTGTGGTGTTCATGAAATTAAACCCATAATCCAAACAATTGATTTTGGATCCATAATACCGACCACAACAATTGGCGTGACAACATACTACCTTGATGAGGAGGTAGCAACAATAGTTTGTTTCTTGCATTGGTAAGAAATCAATCTTCTACCAAGGAATTGGCAACCTCCGGTTGTGGATCTCCTATCGATTCGCACCGACATAATCACTATCACTATATGCTTCCAATACAAAAGGAGACTCTTTTGGGTACCAAAGACCTAACTTGGGTTGGCCTTTCGGATACTTGAAGATCTTTTGTTGCATTCAAGTTGGAAGTAAGTGGAGTGACTGATGTCTAGAACAAGCACTCACAATAAATGTAATGTCGGGTCTAGAAGTCGTTAGATACATTAATGAACCAATCATAGATCTGTATAAGTGAACATTCACGGTGGATCCGGTTCAAAATTGTTCTTTGGTTTGGAGCTTCATAAGGTGTAGTGGCGGTTCGACATTTTCCATATCAAACTTCTTCAAATGTCTCACATATTTATCCCGATGATAAAAATACCACCGGTTTCTGCTGAACTTGTAGACCCAAAAGAAAGTAAGCTCCCCATAGCACTCATCTGAAACTCTCCCTTCATTAACTCCTCAAACTCCCTGCACCAAGCTTCTTTAGTGGATCCAAAGATAATGTCATCCACATAAACTTGCACAAGGATGATGTCTCTGTTATTCTTCTTTAGGAAGAGTGTTTTGTCAATGGCACCTCTTCTGTAACCATGATTCAGCAGAAATGCAAATAGCCTAGCATACCATGCTCTTGGTGCCTGATGGAGTCCATAGAGAGCTTTCACAACCTTGTAAACATGTTGTGGATGATCAGGGTCTTCAAAGCCTTTGGGTTGAGTGACATATACTTCTTCTTCTATCTCACCATACAGAAAAGCACCTTTCACATCCATTTGATAAACCATGAACCCCATATAAGATGCATAAGCCAAGAAGATTGAATGGCCTCAACTCTAGCTACAGTGAAAAACTTCATCATAATCAATTCCTTCCTCTTTTGAACCCCCGAGCCACTAATCGTGCTTTGTTTTAACCACAATACCCTTGCATCTCTTTTATTCTTCAAGATCTATTTTGTCCCAATTGCAATCTTCCCATTTGGTAGTGGTACCAATATCCAAACCTACTGATTCTTGAATTGTTGCATCTCATCTTGCATTGCTTCAAGCCAACTTGAATCTTCAAGAGCTTGAGTAACACTGGTTGGTTCCACTTGAGAAAGGAAGCAAGCAAACAGACAATGCTTAAAGTCTGTGTGATTGTCCCTTTGCTGGTTTGAGACATAGGAAAGAAAAGTAACTTGACCATACTTAGAACTTGACACAGCACTTCTAGTTCGAGCAGTGCTTGAGGATCACCAATAATATTTGCTTGAGGATGAGCCTTTGTTGATCCTTTTGTATGCGAGGGGTTGACATCAATTGTGGTGTCAAGATTGTTCTGATTGGTTCAAAATCACCATCATAGGAAGGTGAGGTAAAGATTCCACCTTTGGGTTGATGATTACCAAGATCTAACGGACTTGGAAATCATGTATATGGTTCTTCAAAGTTTGTAGACAAACTAGTAGGAATTGGAGTAGATGCAGCAGGGCTGTCAGCAGATTTGGTGATGTCAGGAGAAACAGGATGACTGTCAGGAGAATCATGGTTTCCACTGACTGCGTCTCTTGCAAATTCCCCACCAAGCCTCTCAGCTTCTAGATTGGCTGCATACTCTTGTTTCTTGAGCCTAGCAAGGTCCTCTGCATAGTGTGACTCATCTTCATGCTCCTCAGAGGTTACTTTAGAATGATCACCTGCAAAATGGTTAGGAGAGAAGGAAGGTACTAGAATTGGTTGTTCATCATGATCAGACTCACTCTCTGAGTCATCAACCAGGGTACCTGCGTTTTCAGTGGGATACTCTTGTGTACCTGCAGATTGGTTAGCAACATGTCTGGTATAACCCAAGTAATCAGTTAAGTAATCCAAGTCAAAGGACCAAACATGACCTTGACCTTGAACATTGGGCTTATCTTCTAGGTATCTCAGGTTAAGTGTTTCCTCAATCTTTCTAGCATTCAAATTATGTACCCTATAAGCCTTACTATGAGCTGAATAACCCACAATATACCCCTCATCAGCTCTCTCATCAAATTTTCCCAATGGATCACTGGTGTTCAAAATGGTCACTTGACATCCAAACGGTTTGAGGTAATGTATAGCAGGAACTTTCCCAGTGAGAAGTTCATAAGGTGTCTTGAAATGAGGTCTAGTAATGGATACCCTGTTTAGTACATAGCAAGCCGTGCTAACTGCTTTAGTCCGAACATAGTGGGTAATTTAGAGTCCGCAAGCATGGATCTTCTTGCCTCTATTAAGGTCCTATTCTTTCTTTCGGCTACCCCATTTTGTTGTGGGGTTCTTAGAGTGCTATAGTCCCTTTTATCCCTTTAGACTTACGAGTTCTATTAATACAACATTTTTGAACTCGTCCCATTATCACACCAATTCCTTTAACCTTTTGTTCAACTGGTTTTCAACAAGGGTAATGAACTCTTTTAAAACTTGAGATTTTTCATCTTTAGTCCTCAAAAGAATACCCAACAAAACTCGCTATAGTCATCATGATTACGAGACGAAATACTTGTGATCAATACTCGACTTGGGTTGGACCAAAGAGATCCATATGCGAGAATCGAAGAGGTTACGAGATAGTGCTCACATCGATGAATCGCTTTGTATGAGGCTTTGTGTTGCTTTCCTTTGTTGCAAGCAACACAATTGTGTTCATTGGTGAAGACTTTGGAAGGAAGTCCTTCAACTAGACCCAGTTTAGAAAGCTTGTTAATGGTCTTGAAGTTCACATGAGCCATCCTTCTATGCCATTTTGTAGACTCATCCAGGGATGCTTTAGCCACCAAACATGTTAGGTCACCTTCTGGTTGAACATCATTCAAATTGAATGTGTATAAATTGTGGCTTCTAAGAACTCTCAGCAGAATGGATGTATCTTACGGAAGTGTGAAGTCTTTAGAGCACAATACATTCATCCTCACAAAATAATACTTTGTTCTTGGTGTCACAAATTTGTGATCACGAGAACAAGTTTAAATATTGCAGTTCCTTTACATAGTACACATTCTCAAAATCCAAATGAGGTGTTCTAATGGTGCCTTTCCCGTGATTCTACCATCTCCTCCACCAAAAGTCACACCGCCTCCTCCTTCTATGGGTACAAAATCATGCATCTTTTCTTTGTTTCTGACATGCTTCGGAACAACCACTATCCACTATGCCAACATCTTTACTCCTCGGAGGATGATCCTACAACAACAACAAAATATAAACAAAATATTAGTACACTATGGAGACTCAAGTCATTCGACTTGAGCACATATGTGGATCATAAGATTTAGGCCATGTAGATGTATATGATCCACCATTGTTCTTGGTCCTCCATTGAAAATTAGGTCCATTTTGGTCCAAGAACAACTCTTGAGGGCTTCAGCGGAATATCCCTATATCCCTTCCCATCATACATTGAGTCAACACATCCAGGCCAATAACCATTTTGAAAATATGAACTAGTGGGTCTCACATATGGTCTAGCAACAGATCTTCTCCAAGCAAATGGAGAAGGTTTATGAGTTGCTTGTGGAACAAAAGATGGTATATCATTAACATTTTCCACATTGGTCTAGGTTTCTTTTGACTAGCACATACACCCATTCTTTGCTCATGAAAATTACAATCCTTAATCAAATAAAATTTACTTCCACAAACAAAACATTTCTTCTTGTTAGAAGATTTATTCAAAGTGAAAGATGTTCTATTACATGAAAAAGCATTCAAACCACAAACATTAACAGAATTATTTTTAATAGAATTAAAGACATTATTTTGCAAATAATTAAATGACAAGTCTTCAAAGGAAACTGTCTTGGAAGTTGATTCCTTAGCAGCAACTCTATCAGGCTTGTAAGGAGTCTTGGGTGAGGTCTTGGGAAGGTCTGACTTTTCATTTGAATCACAACTAGTAGAAGTAGTAGACCCTTGGTCTGAGGACTTGTCACTGTCAACACAAGAGACAAAGTCGGTAGATGAAGAATCGGTCCGCAAGTCTCTTGACTTTTGCCATAAAGATGGTGTGATCCATCAAGTCAACTGTGATGGAAAGGTCAATTGGCATATGTTCACCTCTAATAGGTCCGGTACATCATGTAATTTTCCTTCTTTACAAAATTAGCTAATCATCTTTGGTGTAGATTTACGAGGTCATCCCTAGATTCTAACCCTACATACTTCTTAAAACCTAAACCTATTGCGGTATTAGGATTTTGACTAGCATAGATATGACCACTAACTTGTCACCGACCAATAACCATTCTTTATGCCTAGCTACTTCCTCATCTAGTTTCTCTTTTAGCACTTGGTTTTGAAACTACATCAGCTTTTTCTTTCTCAATACGTTTTAAATCAATTTTAGCACATTCTAAATCACTTTCTAACACCCTTATCTTTTCATCATAAGCTAGTTGATTCTTTTGAAACCAAACTTTTTGTCTTTCTAATGTTTTTAAAGCCTGTTTATAAACCTCAACTTTGACATAACATTCATTATATTTAGGTTTCAATTCATCATAGGCTTCCTTAAGTTCATTATATCTTTCACTACAACCAAAAACACAATTATGTACCTGAGAGATGCCCATTAAGGCAATTTGATCATGCTTATCCTCTGTAGTACAGCTTGCAAGCAATCCAATATTCTCATAACCAGGAGCTTCATCATTCTCAGGCTCATGCACCTTCCAGTTGACATGGTCATCCAGAGTTAGCAGTTGAGGATCCAGCTTTGGAATTTCCAGCTTCTTGCTGATAGGAAGAATACCTAACCTCATCAACAACCTTCCTATCCTTGCATTCTCTTGAGAAGTGACCCATCTGACCACAAGTATAGCACTTGTCTTTCCTTCATCAAATCTTCCGGATCTCTTCCCCGAAACCAAACTTTCTCCCGGACTTACGCTCAAACCTCTTGATGTCCATCGAAAGCATGGCGATTGCCACTTCAAGTTCATCTCTTCCATATTAAGTGGATCCACTGCTCAAAATCCTTAAGGCTAGTTCTTCTTTGAAGTGTCATAATCGGCAACAAAAAGTGAAGTACATCTTCCAATACACCACGGATTTAGGTTAAGAATTTGATGGAGTGGTAATGTAGGATGATGATCTTTGAGGAAACCGGACTTGGAGCATAAGTCATCTTATTTGAGGAGGCCACAACAAATGCTGTGTGACTAGGAGTGGATGGACGAAAGGGACTTCTGACATCTGGCTCAAGAGATTTAAGTCTGTTGTATAGTTCATCAAAAGTGAGCATATCTAGCCCACCTTTAGCTTTGAGTGCAATGCTTACTTGCAACCAAGATGGAGGTAAATATCGTAAGAACTTTGAATTGCAATCATCATTGTCTGGCCTTGCCTTCAGCTGATTCAATTGACTCAAAATCTTATGGAACCTGTCATACCCCTTGTGGATACCTTCTTCTTTAGAGATTTAGAATTCTTGAAAGCTATTGTTTGAGATTGATTTCCTCATTCTCCTTGACTCCTCGTTCCTCCAAACCTAGCCTTGATAGCCATCCGGATGTCCTTAGCATCCTGCATGTAGTGAAAGTCACCCATGTGATCCTCGGGTATAGCACGAAGGAGAATAGTTCTAACTTTGTTCTCTCTACGAGCGCCTAGTATCTCTTGTTGAGTTTGGGACCAACGATGGTAACAACACCATCAAGATCTGTGACATGCCTCTTCAAACTGTTCCCCTTCTTCACAACTTCCCAAAGATTCCAATCAATGTTGGAGATCCAATTCTGCATCTTCATAGCCCAAAAATCATACTCCTCCTTCTTTAGGTGTGGGAACTTTGCATTGCTGTTTGTGAGATTGAGTTGTTGCAGAGATGTGTTGTTTTGATTGTTAGTGACTTCCGTTTCATCTATGCAAGAACAATCATGTCCTCCATCTTCAGCAGATCATCATGAAGTATTTATTGCTGGAAGAAGTTTTAACCTGGATCCTAATGCTGATGTTTCTTCTACTCTTCTTGAAGACACTCCTCAACATATTACTTCTGATGCTTCCATGGGTGTTTCTTCTGAAGTTCCCATTGTTGATACTCCTCATGCTGATTCTGCTCATGAGTCTGCTGATAAAGGGAAAGGAGTTATGGTTGATGAAGAGCTTGGTTCAGATCTTGTGAGTCAACAGGAAAGGTTACAGCAAGCAAGATTGCTAGCAGAGTATGCAGATATGATGAAGAGTCAAGCTTTGGCACAACAGCTTACATAGCAGTTTACTACCAATTTGCCTCCTGAAAGACAAAGAGAATTGGATGCACAATCCATTAATTTTACTTCTGAGCAATGGGATTCCTATACTCTTCAAGCTGCTTCAAATCCTACTCTTGCTCAGAGCATTTTAGGAGCTGATTTTGATAGTGAGAACTTTGCTGCTCAAATGATGGCTCTTGGAAAACAAAAGAAACTAGCTGCAACTGCAAAGAGAAAAGCCATTGCTGCACAAAAGGCTCAAGCTAAAAGGTAGAGACCACCAACTGCAGCTCAGAAGAAACTGTTTATGAGGAATCTGGTGTATAATCAGAGTACTTCTCTTTATCAATCTGGTTTGACAAAGAAGCAAGTCTGGGCTTTATCTGAATATGAATTGAATAGCATGTATACTAGGATTATGAAGCATATTACACCTGTTTCGAAATTGAAAAGGATTGATGGTGGTATGGATGCTCCAAAAGCCAAAAGACCCAAGACAGTTAAGATTGTGGCTTCTTTTGTGGATGCTAGAGCAAAGTTAAACACTCATGCTGTTTCTACTAAGGAACCCACTGAAGGGGTACATTCTACTGAGCAAGTACAATCTGTTGGATCTATGGTTGTTTCTCCTGAAGCTTCTCCCAGTACTGCTGATACATCTATGGATCCACAGGGAGCTGCTAGCACTTTTGAGTATGATACTAATCCTTCTTCTGCATCTGCTGAACAAGAAGGAGCAGCTATGGTTAAGAAAGCTGAACTGGAAGCTGCTAGAGCTAAACAGGCTAGAGAAGAGCTTGATAAGTCATATGCAATGGGTGATCCTGTTCCAATTCCCTTTGTTTCCACTGAAGATGCTTCTGGTACATCAGAGAAGGTAATGGGCATTTATATACCTGGGAGAAGGGGAAAAAGGATGTCTAAAAGGAGACACATTGCCATTAGAAGATATGTGAGATTAGTTGGGACACAGGGCTCTAAAGTTCATAAATCTCACAAGGGTGGTTCTTCTAAGAATTTAGATCTAAAGGCTGCTGAGTCAACATTCATTAAAGAGGGATCTTCTGAAACTTTTCTTGAGGGGTCTCATGGTGTGTTGACTGCATGGACATTGACTGATGGACAGCTTAACACCATCTTTAGGTTGGATAACTCTTCTATGCATTTTACCTTCTTGAAAGACATACTTCATATGGTGGATAGGCAAGATTTGATTACTCTCCATGGCCTTGTCACACAATATTATGATACTCATACTCCACAAGGTTCTGGGTTGTACTTATTGGGAGATCTTCAAGTCCTTTTTGACTCTCAATCTCCAAATGGTAAAGGGTATTCAATTTGGAAGGTTTCACATAAGTGGAAGGTTGAGACTTGGAGATTTTATCCTATTCCAAGTGTGCATGTGGTGGAGACAAAGTGTGGGATGGCTGTGTGTATGTTCTCTGATAAGCTTTATCCTTTGTCTGTGAAATTGATGCAACGAATGCTTAGAAAGAAGTTGGAAGTTCCTCCTGATCCAGTTGGGAATGATATGCTCCATGTTGAACAATTGATTGGATTGATTAAGACTCAGCTTCTGCAACACCAAGCATCTTCTTGATTCTGGTATCTTGTATTATTTCATTCTTTCTTTGTTTCATTCTTAGTTAAAAAAAAAGAAAAAGAAAAAAAAGAACTATGTATATTTCTTTTTTTGTTTAACCTTTTCTTGCAGGTTTGTTGTATATTACTCTGTTGATGGTTATCAACTCACCAGCTGTGCCTTGTGTACATCAAAGAGTTGGCTAGTCCAAAGGGTACAACTTTGGTAAAGACACATCAAATCTGTTGATAGCTGTAATGGTTTGCTCAAAATCATAGGGTATGCAAGTCACCCATGCTTAATTGCTGAGGGTTGTATAGTCATCAATTCACCATGGCTTATTCCTTTTTGGAATCCAAGAATTGGCTAGTCCACAAGTATATGGCTTGTGGTAAAGGCAGTGGAATACCATATTGGGTTCTCAATTCACTAAAGGTGATTCTTTCCCCTAAGAATTGACTAGTCCTGAGCAAACGGCTACAAGTAAAGACATCTCAAATCCGTTTATAGTGGCGATTTGCTATAAATCGATGGTTATCGATGTACCATAGTTTTAGAACTTAAACATTTGGCTACTCCAAAGTAGTAATGGCTATTGGTAAAGAGACATCAAATCCATTATTTTCAATGATTCACCTCTCCCAGGAGTTAACACACCTGGATGTGATGAGAATAGTATGAAACTAATATGTTTTGATGTACATTTTGTCATTTGTTGCTGCAAAGATCTGGAGTTTCAAAGTTTTGCCATCATAGAGATGTGATTGTTTTGGTTCTTTGCTGCTGATGTTCGAATACAATCCTCTTGTTCTGAAGTGTTAAAGATCTATCAAGAATCTTGAACTTAACCATGTCAAATTCAAGATTAGGGGAGGATTGTTGGGAATTCTACTAAGTAAGAATTCTGCTGAAGAATCTGCTAAAGAATCTGCTGAAGTGCTAGGATTCTGCTAAAGAAGAGATTCTGCGGAAGTAGTAAAACCGCGTAGTTTGTTTCTGCGGATATACATATTTCGCGTATTTTATAGTTAGTTAGGATATGCATGAGCTTTATTAGGAAGTGATAATGTATATCTTCTTTAGTTTTATGTTTATACGTTTCTTGGGAAACGGTTTAGGGTTCCTTGTCTATAAAAGGAACACATTAGTATGAATGATGTACGTGTGTGAAAAACAAGTTTTAGTATTATTCAAAGATCCATAGAGGATCAAAGTATTCTTAGTTATTTGTGGTTATACTTGTGTTTGATTTCCACTTTAGAATACAAGTATTAGAGACTGTCTATTAGCGTGTTTGTGATTACATAAGCATTACTAACGATCCACGAGAGCTCAAAGATCTATCAAGGTCTTAGTTTCAACAGTTAGCCTGTGGATATTGTTCCGTCAATGTTGCTCTAACAACGTTGAACTCTCGGCATTGTTTTATCAGCAATAGTCTGCTGCATACCACCGATTGTGGTACTACCTACGCTGTCCTATCGGTGTTGTATCTTACACTCCATCGATGCAAAATTCTTTAGTATACCTACTTTAGAGTCGTTATCATTCACTCGTATTTAGGATTTGATTTGATATCGATTAGCATTCGAACTTCTTTGGATTCGAATATTGTATCTTTCTGCGTTAAGTATTAAGTGTACCAATGAGTAAAATTGATTGCTGTTGGTGATTAATACTCTCTTTAGGAATCGTACTTTCCGCCTCTAACCTAGATATCGTGCTAAGTCAACCGACTGATTGCTAGTAGCAATCAACACTTTCTAATAGAGACATACTTTGAACTTCCTAGACTTCTCGCCCAGTAAAGATTCCGTACCCAACGAAATCTTGAAATCCCAAGGAGTAACCTGAACCGCGTTCCTTGGGAAAAACCACCTAATCGTTCTCTCGTCCTTCGAGAAATACATGCTATCCTTTTGGTCCTCTTAACCAATTGATAAGCTAAGTTGTAGACGAAACCTTGGAAATAGATCCCGCGCCTTTACCTGAATGGTTGTTGGTAGTCCTACCTAACCTGTCCACCTCCCACTATTCAGCAGAATGGAAAGTATGGACGACCTTGCTTGTCTCTCCTCATATAGTTATAGCAGTACTAGAGAATTCCTTTATCTTCTTTTAAGGAGGTGAGAGAGTACTCACTCCTCTTCCTCTGGTAGAGTGGCTTCGCTCCTATGAGCTAGTCCTCACTTTTGAACTCTAGCTCCTTACCTTCTTTCCACTATGGAACTCCAATTAAAGAGGGGAATCCTCCTTGATCTATTTTCTCTACCTGAGATTCATTGTGTTAGAACACATCTGATTCTTCTTTCTTAACCTTCAACTCCCTTCGATACTCTTTAAGGAGGAAGTGCGATCGGAAAACCTGAGTTACACAAATAGTTTTCTTCACACGTAAAGGAAACTGTGTACATTAGGAGGTGCTTATTTCTATCCTTTTCAGATCGTGGCGATTGCCATACACCCATACTTCGTTCATCACTTCCTAGAGCAGAGAGAACAGATCTGGATATGCTTACAGTGTATCATCTCCAGACTAATGGCTGAAGTAAGAAAACCATTCGAACATTAGTAGAACACATCGCGTGCCTATCAAGTTTGACAACGGTTGGGATATACACCTTCCGTTGGCCAAATTCTCCTATAACCATACCTAACACTTTAGTACCTCAGCGGCACCGTAAGAGATCCTTTATGGTCATAAGTGCCGATCCCAATTGTTAAGTAGAAATGGAAGCACCCAACTTACTAACCCTAAACCTATTCGAGAAGATACCAAGGAAACCGTTCTAAGTCGAGATGGATATGCAAGCTGCTCACCAACCGTTAGAAGACATAGACAACGTAAATCTCTTGAATCCTCCAAGGTAACCTAGATGAAGCTTAAGGATCCACCATGAAATTGTGTGAAGCGTGAAGTAAACGTGAAAAATGATCCTCGCTATGTCGATCTTTTCGAAATCCTTGCTGAAATTAAACCAGTAGCTCAGCTTTGAGCTACCGTCAAGACACAGTAATATTCCTGACATTTCATGCATAATAGGAAGAAATGACTCGCCAATGAGGCAATTGTTATCCCTTTGGTAAATCTAAACTTTGTTGACCAATCGAAATCGTAGACCATGAAATCGAGCGACTTTAGTAAAGTCGCATCTCTATCTTCGAAGTTCATAGAAACTTACAGTAAGATCCTAAATTCATGTAAGGGACGTGAAGCTAAATCCTCGTGCTTATTCACTCACCTCTTCTGGACCTTAACGCGTAACTTGAATTGAATCGCGAGGACGCGATTCCTTTTAAGGAGGCGAGGCTGTGACAACTCGTAAATTCCTAGATACGTCGTAATAGGAGAAACAACAATTAGAGCGATCGTTATATCTAATTTGAGATATGAGTCATATTTATTGTCATTTTTTATATGAAATAATATTCTAAGAACATTGGCGTAACTCCCGAGTCATGAATCCCTCGTTTGCTAGCTCAAACGAGTCTTGAACCTAAAATATCGAGAGTTTTACAAAGTTTCATCTAGGGTCTCTTTTGATAGTTCTAGTTTCGCCGTTGTAGTTTCACTTGTACAAGTCTAGTCCCTCCTGGTGGTATAAATAACCCCACACCCTCTCACACCCTCATTTTACCATCCCTCTTTCTCTCACTATAAAACACACACACAAACATTCTCTCCCTTCTCTCTAGAAAATCCGACGACCCAATTAGGGTTTCGGGGCCGTCCTTCCAAATTCCGGCCACCTCCATTTATTACACCAACACTTCTAATCGATAGATCGGGGTCTTGTGACCACGTTTATGAATCATATACGTGTTCAATCTCTCACACGCGCCCTAGATCTAGTTTTCTAGATTCGAAAATTAGGGTTTATAACCCTAAAAGAATATTAAAGGGTTATACTATTGGTTAAGGTTGGTCTTGGGATGATTAGGGTGTTGGTATTACGCCGTCGCCACCGTCACTGTGGTAACAGCCACCGCAGCCGCCACCACAGCCGCCACAACTGTGGCCACCGCTCCTCCCTCGTCTTCTTATCTCTCTCGTCACTCTCTCCGTTTTCTGTTCTCGTCATCTGTAGGTAAGCTAAGACCCGTTCGTGTTTACATTATTATTTTGCTTCTATCGATATCGTATGTATTTTTGTGAAACGTAGGGGGGTGAATACGTTACCGTTTAAAAACGTTAGATCTTTAGTATCAAATCGTTTATGAAGCTTGTTATAATATGAAAGTATCAATTATTGTTTGTAACTAATATAAAGCATAGTAAACCAAGTTGTCACACAAGCATAAACATCAAACCACATCACAAGCAATTATAAAAGTAAAGAGATAAAGAAAGGAAAGTGCAAACCGAACACGAGGATTTATAGTGGTTCGGTCACGGATCTCCTTTCCGCCTACTCCACTCCCCGAGTACCCAACTCGAGAGTTACTTCACTAAATCAACAAGCTCCCTTCTCGCGGAGAAAACCTTACAATCGTCGCTACACTTTTTCCGGTACAAAGCTAAATACCGGGTTCTAGTTCGAGGTAGAACCAACCTAACGTCGCTTATACAATATTTCCGACACTAAGCTAGATGTCGAGTTCTTTTCAAGGGTACAACCACTCCCACTATGTTTTATGGCCCAACATAACAAACCTTGTGTTTTATGGTACAAACACATAAACCATCTAATCTAGTTTGGTGAAAGTGTTGTGATGATGCAATGATGTTTATAATGATGATCCATGACATAAATGTCTAATGGATATGAATAACTAATCTAAATGATCTTCTTAAATAAGAAGTCTTCAATCAATGAGGATATCAAGAGATCTTGAATCTTCATATGTTGATATGCTTTGGTGAATGAGGATGGCTAGATCTCCAAGCTTTCCTTGGTTGATCAAAATGTAAAGTATGCTTACAACAAAGATGAATGTTAGAAGCATTATGATCATGTGATGATATGGGTGATTAATGTATGTTACTACATGGTTATCTATAGATCTAAAAGATGAAAGAAAGATAGAAAGAATGTGTGTTGGAAGGGATGATTGAAATGAGAAGACAATGGGCTCTATTTATAGCCAAAATGTAATCTAAAAATAATACTTTATTGGATTTGATATCTTAGAATATCTTTCAAGATCTTTCAAATCTAACCAAATATTGACCAAATCTTCTAAAGATATGATGATGCATGAAGTGATGTAAAATTGTATTTTCATTTAGATTAAAATGTTCATGAAAATAAACTTGTAAAATGTATTATGTAACTAGTTTATAAAAGTCTAATTGCCTTTTATAAAATAAAATATCTAGTTAGGTGCTTGTCAAAATAATATATATTTTGTCAAGTGTAAGTAAACTTTAGTACTTGTATTAATATTATAGTTAGTTTACTTGTACAAATAAAAGTATATATTTGTTAGACATTTTACAAAAGAAGTATTTGTATAAAATACTTGTGAATGCAAAATGTAAAATGAGGTTCGAAATAGAATGATTAACCTATTAAAATACTTAATGACTCTAAACGTATTTTAAACATTCTAAATGATTTGTTAATGGGTTTGATCATAATGCCACATAACAAACATGTACGAACCGTGTTGTAACATACGAGGACTTGAGACATCGAGAGGTGTTGAATGTATATTGAGACAAATGTAATTACAAGTAACTTGTACATTTTACGTTATGTATTACAAGTTACATGTTTGTCATCAATCAAAACAAACGAGATCAGTATAGATTAAATATCGTAATATTTGCACTAACAATCTCCCCTTTTGATGATGACAAAGATATGTAAACGTAATAGAAAGTAAAATGTAAAAGTTACTTGTATCCTTACTACCTTTACATTACCTTCTCCGTTTACACTCTTCTCCCCTTTGTCGAAACAAAAGGCGTGTCCTTGAGTTTAACTTAATTTCTCCCCAAAAGGCGAGCTTGCATCATCCCTAGTGAAGTTAAACCATCCACTTCAATCCGTCCCTTGTTTGGTAGCGGATCCATGGATCAAATAAAGAGGCTTAACCTACATCAAGGTTAGTTTTATGCAACAAAATTATGAGAAATATATGAAAAGAAAATGCATAGCAATGTTAGCCTATTTTCTCCATCTGTTTATCAAGCACAAATGCTTGTTTGAAAAGTGAGAATGATGCTAAATGCGTGCATGCTCCCCTGACGGTTGCTCCCCTTGTTTGAGGCGCGTGGTATGATTAAAACCTAAAAACAAATATTAGTGCAAAACTATATTCGTCATTGGACGAGTAAGTGTTATACAACAAAGTGTGTATAAGATGCATTCAATAAATTCTTGATGGAAGCTCCCTTACTCTAGGGCCAAGATGAACCTTCAAAATAAATATTAGTATAATAGAAGCTTTGTCTTTAGACAAATATGTCATATACAACCAAGTGTATAGACGATGCAATATGAGTGCTTAAAGGATATTCCTCCTTGTTCTAGGGTGTCAAGAAGCACCTAAAATAAGAAAAATAATTGATGCAAACTTCATCCTTAGATGAGTAAGTTATATACAATCGAGTGTATATGATGATGAACCTACAATGAAAAACATTAGTGCAATATATTTCATCTTTTCACAAAGAAAAATAAGATGTATATATGTGATAAATGATATAATCAAAGATCTCATGAAGTGTAGTCTCCTAATTACAATCATAAGAAAAGTGAGAATATAATATGATAAAAGCCTACAAAATAGTTCCTAGAAAGAAGATATGAAGTCTTCCACGGGTGTGCCACTAGTGGTGCTAGTGTTGGTGTCGGTTTACTAGTAGGATTCATGTGGTGATGGTAGATGACTCGAAATTTACAAAAGCAAGTTTTCGCTAATCCATGGTGGTGATGATTAGTGAAAGTGGTGATGGAAGGTGGTGGTGATTAGGTAGGAAGCTATTAAGGAGTTAGAAACTCGTATGTATAAAAATATGGATTTATGCAATCCTTTCGTCATGTCAAGTGACCAAAGCTAAGAGGAAAAAATATATGAATGGACATTGCATTTCAATGATGCATAAGGGTTATGATTTGAATGATTTATTGATGCTAACAATCTATTGTTATGAGCAAGTTCTCATATGCTTCAACCCAAGAATAATCAATAATGCGTTCTATCTAAGAATATATAAAAGTGATAACATGAAGATAAATTCGTTCATTGATTGACACGAATTATAAAAATGACCTATTCTAGGTGACAATGGGAAAGGTAGTATTAGCATGGTTTTGACCGACATGGATGATTATTACTTTGAAAAGAAGTGAAGACAATATGGAAAATACTAATAATAATAATGAGTACCTATATGAGGATGAGAATGACATCATATAAGTGAGAGTTGGATGGACCAACGTGTTGGAAATGACTGTTTTGATTAATATATCGTTTGCACTGACAATGAGATGCATGATATATGTCAAGCGAGAAAAGGATAAGATCCTATGATGGTGTTCTAGATAGTGAAGTTGTAGGGTGCTAGTTTAAGGAAAATCCTAGATTCGTTGATTGTGGAGATGAAGAAGTTTGTAAAACACATGATGTGTTTTCACTTGATGAGGTATTGGTGCAAACTTGTGATATAAGGATTAAAAAGTTGAACTAGTTGTGGTTTCGTGAACGGTTTTAGCTAAGTGGTGTTCGCCTATGTGTTGGTATTTTAAAGTCTAAGAATAAGGTTAAAAGAGGTTGAACTAGTTGTGGTTTCATGAACCGGTTTCACTAAGTGGTGTTTGCCTATGTGTTGGTATTTTAGAGTCTAAGAGACATAAAATTTGACAAAAGACAATTATGTGAATGGATTTCTCTCCCCTTAATTGGTGGACATCCAACATAATGTGTAATGTATCAAATAAGGAATGACAACAAAGTGTTTAGGAGGTTATTCGGGTTAACGAAAGAGATGAGCTTAGTGATGTTTTTCGGATGATGGTTAGCATACAATGAACTTCATCCTTAAAGTCACGTACCTCTTCTCGATTAATACGAGATGATCGTATGATGAGGCATGTGGTTTCCTAATAGGAAGTGAAGAGGATTAGAGTATTGTTATAACTAAATAATGATGGAGGTGATTTTGGAGAGCGGAAGCAAAATGAGATTTGGAAAGAGGTCGGTTGAAATACAAAATGCAAAGCCAACCCGCTAGAACTTAATTTTATATGCTTTTAAACTATATGCAAGTGTAGGGGTCCCATAAAGCATATTACTAATCTATGTAGCAATAAAGGGATTATGCAAAATGAGCATATAAAAGTTAAAACCAAGTGAGATAACAAATAATTTGTTATCGACCTACAAAACAAGTTTGTTAGTGACAAAAGATGTTAACATGATAGAAATCAAATGATAACATATTATATAAGCAAAACAACACATTGTACTTAGTAGACAAGAAATCACCACATAAGATAGCATCAAAACAATCATATTATGCAAGAATACAACTTTATTCAAGACATTTCATTATGAGATTGTTTTGTCGTTAGACTTAGACACTTAAGCATACTTGGATATACAAAACTATGTGATTAATTTGTAAGATAAAAGGCTTCTAAAAGTTTGTCATACCAAAAGCACTTTGATGATTATATGTGCCCATGTAGCAAACAAATAGTGTGACAAGAAGCAAAAGAAACAAAATGAAAGATTCATGCAAGCCATGTTTAAGACATAACAATTTGGAGCATGTATCATTTGAATCGTACTACACATAGATATAATGAATGCCAACTAATAGCTTTCAAACACAAACTTATCATATCGAATTATCACGTATCAAAATGACATATTATGATTTCATAAGTAACATGTTAATCATGCTAAAATTAATTTAAAGTAAGTATCATGCAAATAAAGTTTTAGGTTTAAACGTTTAGTAGCATGAAACAAGAATACAAGCATTATAAAGATAAAACCGTACTAAGGTTTACACATTCGACTAGTTATCAAACACTAAGATAATGTCAAATCAACTTATCGATTAAACAAGAACATGTAATCAACACATGTAAGTGCAATGCAAGTGGTTTTAAAAGAAAAGTCATATATACTACTTGTTTGATTAGTATTCCTAAGGCGAGGCAAACTATCAATGTTTTAACACTTACTTTAGGCAAGTATAGGAAAACAGATTTTTCAAGTTGGAGAATGAATATGAGACTATTACTAGCGGTGCTCAATTAAGGCTAAACACGACCATTTTTACGGGTGATTCCACAAACCCAACTTCTCTCCAGGAAGCAATTCAACCGTTAGGTCAAATTGAGTTTCTAGTGCAATAGATTCTCCAGTAATCATTCTCATGTTAGAAAGATGGGAACTCCTACTTTTGCCTATTAAAGTGTATAAAAGATGATAGTTTACCAATACTTGGCTTAATGTGACACAACTAATATGCAATATAACTAAGGAGATGAAGATGTCATGTTATACACATGAATTTTAACAATGGTGTGTTTGATAAACAATGTGTTTTAATCTTGTGTTTAGAATCGAAAGTTGTTCAAATTACACACTAATTGTATGATCTAATGGATGACATCTTGTACTTTAAATGTGAATTGATCATCTAAGACTAGAGAATGGAATATGTTAAACTAAGAACGTTCTCAAGAAAGCTCTTTGGAACATTATTTAACAAGAATCTAAGTGAGGTTACCAACTTCAATAGATCTTGTGTATGCTCTAAAATTGTGTAGTTTTAACCTTGGATGTGCACTCGGTTTGAGCAAGGTTAGGTTATGATGTACGCTTGAAAGGAAATAGATACAAATAGTATCTTTCAATAAATGAGATTATCCCATGGGATAAAGTTATCATGCTTATGAAAACAAGTATGACAAGATGAATTGGATATGCTAGTTCACATAACTTGTAGATGTTTGTTTCAAGATCATTTAGCCAATGAGGTGTAATGAAATCTCTTGTAGCACAACTATTTATGTCGCAAGAGTGATGCATAGGATATACAATATCCTTTTAACAAAATGAAAGCTTAATGCATGAATCTTAGTCATAATGTTCTTCAAAACATCATGTTTTCCTAAATGAAGATATGAAGCCAAAGTGTTTGAATCGGATAGTCCCATCTAAATAAACTTGGTCTCAAGATTATATTCACTAGATGATTACAAGAGGAATTCACTCGAGTTTCTTATGAATACTCCTCAAGAGTCATTGTTGCTTGGGGTGTATGATGTTGGCTTTGAGATTGCATTTTAACATATGTTGTTAAAATGTTGATTTGAAGTTTAACGAAATTTATGCAGAAGTTTATCGACAAAGTATTACTAATACTTTGATAATTTGTGAAGGTAGTACTACTTATACCTAGTGGACATTGACAACAATTACCAAGAGCACCATGCTTATTTGATAGTTGAGGTTCTAGCCATAATGAATTATCTAAGTCCTTATATATGGGAAAGGATGGTTGAGTTTGTTCAAACGTGCATTTGATTCAGTACAAGTGTTGGACACAAAGGCTTTTTGGGCAATACACTCAACGAATTCAATTGATGGTAAGGATGGTGGATTGGTTGATCTAGATGGTATGTCTTCTAGTGTGTCTAAATAAGGATGTGGTGATGTAGGGGTTTGTTGTGCTATGGGAGTACTTAGGTTGATTATTTGTCCATAGACGTTGAACACAAAGAAGTACGGATACTAATTCTTATGGTTCATTGGTTGCTACAACTAGTGGGTGAAGTGCTTGAAGTTTTGGTCATGTCTATGAATCTTAGGGGTGAGGTATAGGTTCACCTTGAAAGGGACGTTTGATTTAAAGGATGCTCTTGGAAGATCATGAGCAATACGCTTAATGGTGCCAAAAGATGGAAGAGGATAGTAGGTGTCAAAGAGGATAAGTGGCACAATGGGTTGTTTGTTTTGGATAAGTGTTTCAACATGTGTTGTTAAAATACTTGGGTGTTGATTTTTTTCGGATATGACTTTTAATGACTACAATCGTAAGTCGCATATACTTGAATATTTCGGATGAAATACTTAAGTTGTCAATCCTAATTTGTTGAGATTATAAAGCTTAGATTGAACTCAAGGATAACAAGATTTGATAGTATGTCTTTAACATATGTGTGAGTTATGACTCTATGTAGATACTTATCGTCTTGAAGGATGACACATTATTTTCATGTTAACCAAGTGAGGCAACACATGTAGATACAAAACAATATCTATAGTCATATGTTAGACTTGTGTATGATATCTTTGCAAATAATGAGTCCAGATTTGTTAGTCTCGGTAAGTCATCTAAGTCATCCATAAACGGGTGAGGAGATGTTGGTGGTGTTGCACAAAGTACAAGTTTTGGAGACTTTGGTTGTGAAGGTGTTTTGATGGTTGTAAAGTAGTCATAATGATGGGTGATTTTGGTGGTGGACTTGGACTACTTAAGTTTAGAAAGTTCACATCTTGAATGGGTGATGAGATGTTGAGAGGTAATGAGTCCGAGGATGAAGAGCTCAAGCTAATGAAGCAACAAGATCGAATGCTAATCCTAGTGGTTTTCTTAAGTGGCTTATTTGAGGTTAAGGATTTAGTCATTTTGACTTTGCTTTAAGAAATGCTAAGCTTGAGGAAAAGTAATGATGTGAGGGTGTGAAAATGATCATCTTGAATGTGTCAATTTATGGAACTAAGGATTCATGGATTTGATGTTAATCCATACAAAGATGGTAGTTTCTAATGAGATGGAAGTGTCTAAAATCATGTCAAACATCCTAAGTTAATCCATTGAGGATGTGTTGAGTGAGGTATGAAAGATATGTATTAACAACTATCCTAGAAACGAAGTTTGGTAAATTAGATTGCGGGTTTTAGTAAAATTCAATAACTTACCTGTAGGATCCACGGCACCATTTCTTTACACAGGCGGAACCCTTAAATTGGTGCCGCCTGGTCCGCCTGCATGTGTATGGCGGTACCAAAATGCATAATGACGGTACCAACATTTTGGTGCCGTCGATCCGTGGACACCGAAAAGTTCACAGACCCATTTTCTAGGTGTCGGGAGTTTTCGAAACACGAAATTTTGCTTAAAACATGTGACATTAATTACTTCTAGTTAGGAAGAGTCGATAACACATATACAAACATAGTGGAGCACAGACTTTGACTAAGGGCTAACGATTTTCACATAAAAGTGAAAATGGGTAAAATTTGATAACACACTTGTGCTATCCACCTGCATAAACCGGTTAGCATACAACATTGTTTTAAGTCATATTATCATCCTACAAAGTAAAAACAAGTAAATTACATCATACAATATTGTTTTTGTCCTTGTACCAAACACTCTCTTAAAACCTCCATTTTCAAAATACTTGACTAATTTACTTAGTACTCATTGCTAAGCGAGTCATGACATTTCATAAGTTATGCGAGATGTTAGTATAACCTATGCAAAGGAAGTGATCTAAGTCTATAAGTGATGGTAAAACAAATTTCCAACTAAGTGCACAAAATCTAGCAAATGGCCTATTGTGCATAAACAAGAAATCGTCAAACAAGCGAATAAATAACATGGCAAGATTGACACTTATATTATGCAAACAAACAAGTGTAAACAACAATTTGAAAATAAGCAAGCAACATATATGCAAACAACATAAACAAGTGGTCATTTAGCATAGCATAACAAGAAAAACATTTTTCGTCATTTATCGTTTAAATGTGATGATGTTACCAAGCTTGATTAGTTTTCTTTAAACATATTACATAATTATTTAGCTTCAAAATAAATTATATCAATGTTCTAAGAATACCATCTTAAATTGTTTGACTCAAAATTTTGAGTTTTTATGTTAAAGCGAAACTTAATATCTTGGACATACTCGTAGTATTTGGTCTATTTCACTTATTTAAAATTAGAATCAGGTCATGAGAGTTGTTTTAAATGAAAGTAGACTCAATTCCCTTTAAAATGATAGGTGGCTCGACTCCTACGGACTTACGGTTAATAAGTTATGAATTTTTTAAGTTGGCCAAAAAACTGCGTACTGTGCAGACCAAGGAACCAAAATGTAACAAGGAAGGATCCCTTTATTTGGTACCGCCCAGTCCGTGGCCTTCACAGAATGTCACAGAATGTTGAAAAATGTACTTACTCATAGCGAAAAAGTGTAGGACTTACTAGATTTGATAGAAAAATATAACACACATATTTTGTTTATTATTTTTTCTAATATGACTTATCTAAACATTTAACAATAAAATTTATAAGTATAATTAGCAAAACCTTTTTCATATTATATTTCGCTTCAATGATAATTTGATACATGGATCGTGCTCCATTTTAAAAACCATTTGTTTTGAAAATAAGAGCTACGAGGCTCTGGTACCAATTGTGAAAACGTAGAGGGGGGGTGAATACGTTACCGTTTAAAAACGTTAGATCTTTAGTATCAAATCGTTTATGAAGCTTGTTATAATATGAAAGTATCAATTATTGTTTGTAACTAATATAAAGCATAGTAAACCAAGTTGTCACACAAGCATAAACATCAAACCACATCACAAGCAATTATAAAAGTAAAGAGATAAAGAAAGGAAAGTGCAAACCGAACACGAGGATTTATAGTGGTTCGGTCACGGATCTCCTTTCCGCCTACTCCACTCCCGAGTACCCAACTCGAGAGTTACTTCACTAAATCAACAAGCTCCCTTCTCGCGGAGAAAACCTTACAATCGTCGCTACACTTTTTCGGTACAAAGCTAAATACCGGGTTCTAGTTCGAGGTAGAACCAACCTAACGTCGCTTATACAATATTTCCGACACTAAGCTAGATGTCGAGTTCTTTTCAAGGGTACAACCACTCCCACTATGTTTTATGGCCCAACATAACAAACCTTGTGTTTTATGGTACAAACACATAAACCATCTAATCTAGTTTGGTGAAAGTGTTGTGATGATGCAATGATGTTTACAATGATGATCCATGACATAAATGTCTAATGGATATGAATAACTAATCTAAATGATCTTCTTAAATAAGAAGTCTTCAATCAATGAGGATATCAAGAGATCTTGAATCTTCATATGTTGATATGCTTTGGTGAATGAGGATGGCTAGATCTCCAAGCTTTCCTTGGTTGATCAAAATGTAAAGTATGCTTACAACAAAGATGAATGTTAGAAGCATTATGATCATGTGATGATATGGGTGATTAATGTATGTTACTACATGGTTATCTATAGATCTAAAAGATGAAAGAAAGATAGAAAGAATGTGTGTTGGAAGGGATGATTGAAATGAGAAGACAATGGGCTCTATTTATAGCCAAAATGTAATCTAAAAATAATACTTTATTGGATTTGATATCTTAGAATATCTTTCAAGATCTTTCAAATCTAACCAAATATTGACCAAATCTTCTAAAGATATGATGATGCATGAAGTGATGTAAAATTGTATTTTCATTTAGATTAAAATGTTCATGAAAATAAACTTGTAAAATGTATTATGTAACTAGTTTATAAAAGTCTAATTGCCTTTTATAAAATAAAATATCTAGTTAGGTGCTTGTCAAAATAATATATATTTTGTCAAGTGTAAGTAAACTTTAGTACTTGTATTAATATTATAGTTAGTTTACTTGTACAAATAAAAGTATATATTTGTTAGACATTTTACAAAAGAAGTATTTGTATAAAATACTTGTGAATGCAAAATGTAAAATGAGGTTCGAAATAGAATGATTAACCTATTAAAATACTTAATGACTCTAAACGTATTTTAAACATTCTAAATGATTTGTTAATGGGTTTGATCATAATGCCACATAACAAACATGTACGAAACGTGTTGTAACATACGAGGACTTGAGACATCGAGAGGTGTTGAATGTATATTGAGACAAATGTAATTACAAGTAACTTGTACATTTTACGTTATGTATTACAAGTTACATGTTTGTCATCAATCAAAACAAACGAGGCGTATAGATTAAATATCGTAATAATTAACTATACAACTACATCGGAATAGAACCATAATTATAGCGAATAAGGAATGAGTTATGGGTAAGTGATGTAATAAACATTAAGAACTGACACGTGATTAATAATTAGTATCGGATACTACGTATACGTTATAACTTATAAGAATCGACTATGTCTTATAAATTAGAATAACATTTGATATACGAATTATATTGATTATGAGTTAGACTTTATTAAACGTTTTTGAACTAACCGGATACAATATATTAGACTCGGAAACGAATTTAATATATTTGATCTGCGGTAAGTCTAATTATCCAATTTTCACATTTTAACTAATAACGAGATATTTAGATATATATTGCCAATAAATATGGTCTTATTAATTATAAACCCTTTATTAACAACTATAATAACTCGTGTTTTATAAATACATGTTAGCTTCAATAAAGTTGTTGAGAATGGTTATTTTGATAAGACAACTTATTAAACTCATAATGATTTTGGGAACGTTGAATAAACAAACGCGCCGCTATAAAATACTACAATAATATACTCGATATGACTTACTTTATTATAAACTTGTATAATTTGCGAGTAACGATTATGAAACCTTTATTAATTAAGCGATATGGAAACTTATCTTTTATGATAAACATGTAAGTTTGGGATTATTGGGTAAACTACCGAAACTTACTAATTAGCCTATTTATATTTCATAAACAGTCGTCGTCATTTCCTAATCTTTAACTAGCTTGGGTATTGTCAGTACTTCTAGACTTTGTCGATGTCTTTTCTCTTTGGCGTGCGTTCTAGTTAGTATGTCACGACTGTGTCGACGTCGTCTCTTCTTTCGCGTGTGTTGTACGTCGCGTCTATGTTTCTTACCACCACACGAAACGTTAAAACTAAACTTTTGAGATATTAATTATAAGCTTTTGAGATACTAATAATGTACTTTTGAAAGTAACGACATGAATGATCCACGAAAACTACGACACATTACTTTCTATCGACTTCTTTATCGTACGAGCTGTATTTTAAGATAATCGAATACGCATTAGGTTGCGTCATTTCTATTTTATCGTACTCGTCGTACACTCATCTTGATACAGTAGAGATTAGCTTTAGATGCCAGTCGTGTCAATAGTGAATAGTGTATTACTGTGGCTAAGGTGAGTTTCATAGCCCCTCTTTTCAAAGGTTTTCATAACTATTTTGGGGGAGAATACATGCTGCTTTGTGAACATTATTTGGGAATGACTGTTGTTTGGTATATTTGATTAGGTGATTGAATGTTTTACCTGTTTTATGAATGCAAACTATTTCTTGGACCTGCCACTACTCTTTTGAATTGCTAAAGTGTTGACTAGGAAAGGCTAGACGTACGACACTTGTTGACTTAGTCTAGGGTAGCATTCCGATGCTATAACGCGATGCCTAGCTAAGTATATCCGACCTAGACCAGGGTAGCTTGTGTTCTAGGCCTTGCTACGACCGTGCTGGTTAGAGTCACTTAGGGCCCCTTCTGAGATCTCGATTGTGTTGTCGATTATTGATTGGGTTGATTGTTGATTGGTATGTGAATTATATGTCTGCCTTAGTCGCACAAATCAATTAAACTTTATCAGGTCCACTACAGCTTTTGTAACTAAACTCTATGAACTCACCAGCGTAAGCTGACCTTTTTAGCATGTGTTCTCAGGTTTAAGGCGATAGCTGACGCTTGGCAAGGGGCATGGTCATAGGCGACTCTCATGAATAATCGGGACCGTTTTAAACATCTTTTGGGCCTATTTCCGCACTATTTTCATATAATGAAAACTTAATGTTTTTGTTATTGAATTCTATTCTAAATTAATGGGATAAAAACCATTCTTAGTACCTTATATTGTGATACCAAGATAGAGTAAGGATCCAGTAAGAAATAAATTAAAATAAGAAGTGGTGAGAAGTGACCAAAATCACGCATTTAAGATGCAACGACTTACATTAGATGCATTTCTATTCATATAGATGCAACATCTTGAGTTTCAAAAGTTAATTTGATGTATAGATGGTGCAAATTGATTTTCATGATTTCGGCACGTGCAGAGGAACAAAAAACAAGGAAAATCATGAAATGCATCTAATATACGTATATGCATCTGATTAAAAACTAGAAAACACACTATGATGCGTTATAATGCGTCTAAGATTGGATGCATCTAATTTAGGTCGGTGCATCTCGGATTTGGGGTTATAGTACTTCTTATTCCTTCTTATTTTAAGTAATATTCTTAATTGATCCTATATATATATATATATATATATATATATATATATATATATATATATATATATATATATATATATATATATAGGGTAGGGTTCTTTTCGAACCAAGAAAAGGTCGAGAAGCTGAGAACCAAGATCAACCAATCGATTTTTTGAATATTTATTTTATTATTTAATTCAAAAGGGTATAATAGTAAAATTATATTTTTATTTTCTTTTTCGAAATTTCTTAACAAAACGTTTTTTTTTTTTTTTTTTTTTTTTTTTTAATTTTGGGAATTTTTTTTTTTTTTTTTTTTTTTGAAATAATTTATTTTCCTAGCATGCATCATTTAAAAGGTAAGTGTGCATATGTGCATTGCTTGTAACGTATGCTCGTGTGTTCGAATAGTCTTCATGTTAGGTTTTATATATTCAAGACACATGTGTCGTGTAAATTAACAAGGATTGAATGTTCTATATGCATGCAATGAGAAAAAATGAATGTACAAGATTTTCTTCAGATAAAAGAAAATGCTCTGTATATTGCTAATTATACACATGTGTAACCATCATTTTTATACAATATTGGCTTCAAACTTAAGTTATGCACATATATTTTCGTCTTCTTTGTTCACAAGGTACGCATATTCTTGAACCATGCACATGTATTTTCATCATCTTGGTTTACTAGGTACACGTAGTCTTGAACCATGCACATGTATTTTCATCGTCTTTATTCACCAGGTACCCGTAGTCTTGAGCCATGTACATGTATTTTTATTGTCTTCAATAAATCTACAAGTATATCCAAACATAATGAGTAAATTGGTTAGAACCAACAATATGAAATACATATATAGAAGATTTAAAACTAATATCCATGTGTAAAATAGGCAGACAACACAGGTTTGACATCAAAAGCCAGAACTAGACAACATGTTTTGGTGACAAAAAACAACAAAAGAAGCCCTTTTGACAACAAAACTGCAGCCAAACATCCCTGTTTTGTCATAAAAAAATAGGAATCAAACAACCCATTCTGAAGATGAACTCGTACACAAATTATTTCTTCAACGATAGTTTTATTCTTTTAGTATGCACATGTATTTGACGTCAAAAGGAAGTATTTATCTGTTATAGTGCATATGTATTTAATAACAACTATCATATAACACATATGCAAAAATAATAACAAACTATTCTTTAATAACTAGCATAACATATATGCACACTAAATAACAATCGTTCATGAATAAACCTTTCTATTCCAAAGTTATGACCCATCCAAACTACCCTTTATCACCAAAAGAAGTTCAACTAAGTAACCTATTTTACACTAAAATAGAAACCAAACAACCCCTGCTTCAAGTTTCAACAAGAAAAAGCCATTTTGACAACAAAACAACCACCAAATGACCCTATTTTGACAAAGAAAATCCCAACAAAATAGCTTGTTTTGATAATGAAAAATAGCATCCAAACAACTTGTTTTGACATGAAAAGACAAAAGCCAGAAAACATGTTTTGACAGGGAAAACCCAACCAAACAAGTCATCTTGACACCAAAAGCCAACAAAGAATACAACCATTTGACATAAAAAACCAAGAACTGACAATATAAATATCAAGATGATTGAGGACATGGTAATGAACCATTCGTGGATATACCCCAACATATATTTTGTAAAATAAGAAAAGAAATCTATTAAAAATTTAATATACCCATAATCGAATTTCTAATTGCACAATTGCACATATGCAAGAGACATTCTTTGAAGTTGTGCACTGTGCATAACCGCTCAAAAATCCTCTCTTCCAATGCGAATGTTGACTAATATCCTCGCTCAAGTATTGCTCAAACTCTCTTGTTTTTATAGTAACCTCAATGTAGCCACTAACCTGCACACACAAAAAAAAGAAAAGAAAGAGAGGCATTGACATCGAATTATAGAAAACTAATTTAAAGTTATTCCAAATGGTGAAACAACAACAAGAATTAAACTACTACTGAAAAACATGCAATACAAACACATCAAAACAATGGTGGTATGGGGAAGGAGTTTATGAAGTGCATTTGTATTCTTCATCTTCAACATACAGCTACATATTTGGAACCAATATTAATAGTTCTATACACAGTCAAGAACAAATTAAGACCTAAATATACACACTTTTTTGATTATCTATGTTTAACAAGTATAAACACTCATGTAGACTTGAATTCTAAAAGAAAAACACAAGCAAACAACCATGTTTTCAGAGAAAAAACAAGCAACCAAACAACCATGTTTCGATAGCAAAATGGCAAACAAACAATCCATTTGAACAAAAAAGCAAGAACCAAAATCCCATTTCTATAGCTAAATCAACCATCAAACTACCCTTATTTTAACACCTAAAACATTAACCAAATAACCCAATTTGACAAAAAAAAAAACAACACATATATTAACACTTTCAGTAGTCATGTAAATGTGCAGCGTTTGTTTTTTACAGTTTCATTAAACACTACAAATTAGTAGCTTTTATATCCTTCACCTATTTCAAATACAACAATTAATAGACTTTAGTAAACAAAACACCAGGAACTCTAAAAACATGTATGCACTTTCAATAATTTAAACTATGAAAACTGAAAAAACACATATGCAAAGAATGCATCAAATTCAATAGAAACTCTAAAAATATATAGGTAACAAAAGAATACAAGATAATAACACTTCTTATGTGCAGTGGGTTTTAAAGCCACAAAAAACATATGCACACTTCTCTTAAACATAATCAAATAAACTTCCTTACATTATTTTTTTTATCTCATTGCACCAAAAAACGATTTTAAAACAAAGATTACAAAATGCATGAATGAGAAAACATAAGTTCAGAGACTCATGCACATGTGCACAAGTGTCTCGGTTATCATTAAATAATGGTTACCAACCCTGCCCCGCTTTAAAAGTTTAGTATTACCGTTTGTTCAATCCAGGCAACCCCGAACACCCCCCGATTAGATTAATGGTTACAATCCATGCCCCCACTTTAATATATTTAAACTAATTTACACAAATTTATGTCACTTTACAACTTATAAAATTTAACACAAAGTATATTAATACTGTCAAAACATCACCATATTCCAACACCAATAGCAGATCTACAAAAACACTCATATTCATTAAAATATCATAAGCTCAAAAAAAAACTCAATTTTATAAATTTAAAAACGAAAATCTAAAAATTCAGATTTACAAAAGAATCAAACTAATCAGATTCATATCAATACTTTTGACAAACACTCAAATGTATATAAAGCACAAAAAAGAGCAGGATCATTTTATTAAAAAAACAGATTTATTGAAAAACCCAAACTTATTTAAAAAGATATTAGATTTATTAAAAACTCAAAAAAGTAAAATTTATAAAGAAATGAAACTCAGATTTATAGAATGAATTAAAAAAATAAGAACATAAAATTATGAATATAAACTGTACCTTCAATTAGCGTGCTCTTGATTATATTTAATTATTTATAATTGCACATGTATGACATTGTTCAATCACACCAAACATAGATCGGTAGCCGATCTATGTGTGTAACCTGATGACTGAATCGAATTCGATGAACGACCTCCCATGGGTGAAGATGTGATTTATTCTTATTTTGGTGATGATTTGGTGGCTAGGGTTTCATGTATTGAAGTGAGAGAGAAATACTGAAAGTATGGATCTAAGAGAAATGGGGGGACGGTTTCTAGTTTTGCAGAGAAATTTATTTGATGGTGAAATTTCTATTTTACCCTTACATATGTTAAATAATTTTACCTGGTATTATATTTTATTACGATTATGCCACAAGTCTTAATAGCCATTGATAAAAAAAAATAAAGGGTTGTGATCGGTTCTCGCAGTTCTCGACCTTTTCTTGGTTCTGAAAATAACTCTACACTATATATATATATATAGAGCTTAGATCATTTAAAAAGTTTATCTCCAGAGAAAAGTGAGAAAAGTAATCTCAACCATTGGATCACCCCCTCTTCCCATCCTTTTTTTCACACCAAACTAGTACGCACCAAATTTTATAACCTAGATGCACTCAACGATTGTTACCTAATATGCTCCAATAACTTAGTATACTATGCTCTTTAAAGGGCATTAGTTATACAACAAGAGACGGATCTATGGTATCCATGGTAGCGTCGCATGTTTTGCCATTGGGATAACGCTAGTGCATATATTAACAATCGTGAATTGATGAAAAGTAAGTTAACCATGTGATTAATAAAATGACTTTGAAACATGTTAGGATAATTGATTTCATTGTATATTTAACCATGTGATTAATAAAATAAGCGTGTTGAATCAGTTGAAAATCTCTTTATACACAAAGGTTGACGGTTCTAATTCAAAACTTTTTCGAATAAGTTAATAATATATGCGATCCGATGCACCTTTTTTGGTGAATCACAGTTTAAAAAGTAGTTATAACTATGATGCACCAATTTTATAACTCATATGCACAAATAAAAAGGTGCATCACGCTTATAAATTTTTATGAAAAATTTGCAAAAATTTTTTTTTGGAATTTTTTTTTTTTTTTTTTTGGGGGGGGTGGTTTTCAAAACTTACCCTCAAGTTTGAGATGTTTCAAATTATACCCTATAACTTTTTTTCTTATTTTTCTCTCTAATTACACTTTTCTCTAGAACCGCACTCTATATATATATATACACTGAGGTATATATTGTAGCTTTTTCCTAATTGATATGGGTTTTTGAAGCTTGATAATTTAGGTACTACGATAATCTAATATAGGCATATCCTTTTTTAACAAAAAAAAAGCCCTAATGCATCAGAACTATAGAGTTATGATCAAATGCATTAAGAAAACCCCATCACGATTATAGGGTTTTAATGATTTTCAACGTGTTTTTGTGTTTGTATAGTTATTTTTGTAGATTTCTTCCAAATTGATATAGGTTTTTGAAGCTTGAATCTACATGTACCAATAATCTAATCTTTATTTTTTTATTGATATGCTTACACCGATAATCTATGTTTGTGTATTTATTCCATGGAATTAGACTATCTACTTTTTAAAGAATAACTTACTATTGATTTACGTCTAATGGACGCCTTTAAGCGGTGTTGGATAGTCGCGGACTCTCAGCAATACACATTGGGGGTATTGAAAAGTGGTTAACTTTTAATGTCTTATGTTTTAACCCATTTGTAGGTTCCTGTTGTATTACATTATGAAAGAGAACAAGCTCAACAATGGAGTCAAGTTTTTAATCAAGACACTAAAAAGCAATGTATCCCAGTATTTACAGCTTGGCAACTAAATGAACGAATGTAAGTGTTGTACCTTAAATTTTATTTTTTGGTGTTCATGTCTTTTTTCTTATTCTAAATTGGTGTTCAAGTATGGGGAATTGCATGGTTTAAATAAGCAAGAAATTGCTGATAAATATGATAAAGAACAAGTTCATAAGTCGCATCGTAGTTTTGATATCTCTGTGTCCTTTTACCTCAAATTTATGCTCATGTTTTTTTTGGTAATTATTGTAGGATGGCTTTGATATGATTTGCAGTGGAAGGGAAGAATGAAACAACTGAGTAGGTTTGTAACTTTTCAGTTTGCAATGCCATGATTAAAACTTTAATTTTGTAAAAAAATGGGTCAATTTTTATGTCGGTAAAATGTTGTTCGGATATTACTCGAATCAATGCATTGAATAGGGACACTAGCTCGAAGAAAAAGTATGGTAAATTAGGGGTTCTAAGAAAGGCTATTAACCCACATATTGTTGATGGTTCGTCTAATCACCGATTTGAGTGTTTGCACGTTCCAAAAATATTTTTTGCATCAAAGGTGATTCGCAAAGAGTGTATCAGTTACATGGAACATGCTTAAATAGTAATGAGTTTCTTTTTTAGTTGATTTCTTCCTGTTTACACACGTTTTGTCACTTCCTCAATTGAATTTTTTGGATTTGTGCTGAATATTTATTGTTATGACATCCTTATGCAAAACTCTTCAAGATGGTGTGTGAAGCACATGAGTCTGATGTAGACACTGGTGTCCCTGCATTCATGCTTCAACAAGATGCTGGTTCAAGCTTGATAGAGTCTCCGGAATAAGCTGAATGGTAGTTAATATTGGTATCGCTGTGTCTCGATACTTCTATACTAAATCTCGAGATTTAAACAAATGTTACTCGGGAATCACAGCCGCCACTGGTACGTATAGGTTTATTAAATTTCAATTTCAATTTCAATGTGGTATATCAAACCATCTATACTGAAATGGGTCAGTTCAGGTTCTATTTTGTTGATAACGGGGTTAAAAAGCCAAGTATAAGATATTAACTAAAAGATTAAATGAAACAAATATCTTCCTAATGTGTATTCAAATTCGTAAAACGTTCCTAATCATTTTAATTAAAATAAATCGTATTTTTAATTTTCAAAACAGTTTTCATTATCTTATATATAACTATTTACAAATTGGGTTGAAAAAAAAGTGTTGACAAGTTGGGTTGACCCCATTTGAATAGAACATGTTTTGACTCAATACTAAAACCACCCAACCCGCATGTTTTGCCATCTCTAGATCATTCTTACTATAGTTTTCATCAATAGCTTAGTTTTCAAAGAGATAAATTCTTGAATACATGAAGTGGGTGAACTACATAAGTATGTGAGATCTTCAGTCTTTTCTTCTCCCAGACGCATATCTGAGATACTATATTGGTCAGAATTAGATGCATCATGTGGTCCGGAACTTATGTTGTGGTGTCCACAATCAGTGTGGTGGTTTTTAACTTTCTATATATAAGCTTAATCTCTACCATGTACCTATGATAATAAAGCACAAAGTTTTTAATTCAAAGTAGTATTTAACACTTCCTATGTTTGAAGAGTGTTCCTTATATCTTCACATTTGTAAAATTGTTATAATCAATTTATTTGTATAAGAATGAATTGATTTGTATGTGTGTTAGGAAATGGGTCAAAATGGTTACAAGAAACCAGGTTGAAAGTTGCCCAAGTTTTGATTATAAAGCATGAAACTCTATAGCCGTACTTGAAAAAAATGGATGATTATCAAATGAATTGTTTAATTTAAATGATAATTGACTTGCATTTCGTTCTATGTTTCAAGAAGTCGTCTCTTCAAATGGCCAAGTATACTCTAGGTATTCCAAAAACAAAAAAGGGCATCTTAAGTTAAAAGTTGACATTCTTCAAGGAAGCTAAAATACCATGTTAATACAAATAAACTGTAAAAACGTTTATTTATATTTTACGATCTTCTTATGTTTTGTCGATAACAATCGTAAAATCATTTTAACGAAATAAATAAAATATGTAAAGCTTTGAGAAAATAGTTTACTAAACATATAAACCATTAAATAAGTTTAGTTAAATAGTTTATAAAAAACCAATCCCATTTTTATAACACTTGCAAGTAACTTTTGTTACTTACATTTTATAAAAATACATACTAGATCAAATGTATCTTGTAATATATATATATATATATATATATATATGTGTGTGTGTGTGTGTGTGTGTGTGTGTGTGTGTGTGTGTGTGTGTGTTGGGTAAACCATGATCCATAACCCATGACCCATGTGCATTTACATCATGCATGACATCATGTTGGGTTAAACCCATGATCCATGACCCATGACCCATTGTCTATATACATTGTATCTAGTAAGGTACCCATGACCCAAAGTCCATGACCTATGGTGCATTACCCGTAACCCGGTTTTGTAGGTCCAAAGTTATGGATTTAAGCAGGATTTGTAAGACAATAACTAACTTCAATAAATCCAAATTAATTATATGAAGAACTCTTTAACAATAAGTACTTGATGCTAATGCGGAATAATAACAACAAGCAAGAAGAACACAATTGCTATTTTACTAATAAACTTTTACTATTAATCGTTCTAATAAACTTCGTATATTCTAGTACAAGACACTATGCCTTAGGGTTCCTTTTATATACTAAGGAAACCCTAGTATATCTACAAAACGTGTAGAAGGATATACATATCTCTTCCTAAGATATCTCTACGCGTACATATCCTTCCCTAATATATTTCTAACAAACTATTATGTTTTTCATAAACAGGCTTACCTACAAATACTAAACAGAACTAACTTAGGTCTGCCAGACTTAACTTTAGTACTGGAAGACTTAACTATTAAATCTTGCCTACCAGACTTAACTTGGAACACTAGCAGTATTAAGCCTGGTTTACATAATTCCCAACAATCCTCCCCTAACTTGATCTTCATTTGTAAACTTCAAGTTTCTTTACTTTGAGCTTTCTGAGGATGTTGTAGACTTGCCTTCTGGGAATAATTTGGTACTACTGCTCTGAGAATCTTTAATTTTGATCTTTGAAGCATCTGTGAGACAAGTATCAGCACTCCATGGTTGTTCTTTAGTTCTTTTCAGCAACATTGACAATCTGTACATCATTTCTTAAAGTTTCATACTATTCTCATCACTTCCAGGTGTGTTAACTCCTGTGAGAGGTGAATCATTAAAAACTTATGGATTTGATGTCTTTTTACCAGTTAGCCATAACTCTGGAGTAGCCAAGGTTTGGTTTACTAACCATGGTACATTGATAACCATTTCAACTCTTTGTACATGAAACATGGTGAGTTGAAATACCATATGATTTTTAGCAAATCATCAGCTATCAACGGATTTGACTTGTCTTTACCAAAATCCGTACCCTTTTGGACTAGCTAATTCTTTAGTGTATCAATACCCTGGTGAATTAATAACCAATTATGGTTTTTCCACAGCCTTTACCACAAGCCATACTCTTGTGGGCTAGCCAACTCTTCATCAAACAAAAATATGGTGAGTTAATTACCATACAATTTTTGGCAAATTGTCAGCCATAAACGAATTTGAAACATCTTTACCAGAGCTGTTTGCTCATATATTAGCAAGTCCTTATGTTGATTAGACATGGTGGACTGATTACCATTTGTTGTGTTTGTGCAAAGCACCTTCACTAAGTGAAACCTTCTCAAAACCCATTTTACTGATCAACTCTTAAAACATACCCAACAACAACACTTAGAAAATTCTTTCAAACATTTAAAACTATTGTTGTTGAGCTTTTGATTCAACTAACCTTAAGAGCTGATAGCATGCATCATCTTTCCTTTCACCCAGTAGCTTCTTCTCAAGCATAAGTCTGCAAACTCTGTTAGGAAGTGGATACTCAACCTCTGTCAGCATGTAGGTATTTGCAGTTTCCAAGACCAGACAATGCACAACACCAGTATGGAAATATCTCCATCTGACCACTTGTTCTTTACAAGCCAACTTCCAGATCTCATCTCCAACATCTGGTGTCTTAAACATGGTCTTTAAGTCACCTCAAAGAACTCTTTCATATTCTTCTTCAGGCCTCTTATCACCATGTTTCTCCATCATCAGCCTGTACATCTCCTTTAGATCATCCCTGGTAAATGCTGGAAAATTTACATATATAGTGTCAGTGTGATCTTTTGTTATTATCTGGTAAACACCCTTGTTCCAGTTTTAATGACCTGCCACTTCCCAATCTTAGAAGGATGTGTTGATCCTTCAAGAATGGTGCCCATTGTAAACTCTTATGAGGAAGGTTCATCAACCTTTTCCTTCATTTATTCTTCCACCTTTTCCTTGACATCAGACTTATCCTTTCTCTTACTCTTCTTAGCAACAGACTTTCTCCTAGTCCACTTCACAACTGGTTTCTAAACTTCAGCTTCCTCCTCTTTCTTTACAAACTTTGGCTTAGCACCAACTTCTTCCTCTGCAACCTTCTGCTTTTTAGCCTCCTCAGATTGAAGTTGAATACCTTGCCTTCTCATCCTTGAAGCTTCTAGTTCTGAATCCTTAGACACAAAGCTTTGAATTTTCCTTACTACCTTTTCAAACTCAGATTTTAGTTCATCAGGCAGATATTTCTTAAGCTAAATCATCTTCCAGTTAGGATCCCCTTAACTCTTAATGTAGTTCATCATGTATTCTCTCTGTTTACCTTTGGTTAGGGGTCTGTTCCTTCTTTCCCTTTCTCTTTGCTCTCTTAGAAGTCTTTTTTTTTCATTCACCATCTCAACCATCTTCCTTGCATAATCATCACTCCCTTGATCAGTTAAGATGTCTCTGTTAACTTCCAGTTTATCCCTTATGGTGTCTGATGCAGGTTTTACTGACCAGGTTTTAATATTTATAAGTCTCATTATACCTATGGTCTTCCCTAATGCACTGACGGGCAGTGTACCCAGTCTTGTGTAGTGTAGTATTCGGTAAAACCGAGGTCGTCCCAAGAGCTATGTGTGTGGATTTATACTAAGTCTAGGTGTCACAGATTTTAATATGATTTCAATAAGGAATTAATTAATTAACTACTGAAACAGATAAAGGCAAAGGTTGTGATCAATAAAGGAGAGTGGTGCTAGCCTAGTTATTCATCCTAACTAGTAGTATTTACGTCTAATTACTTCCAATTACTTCAAGTGGGGTCAAAGTCGCTAGGACAACATTTGGTCGGGCCGTCCTAACCTATCAACAAAGGGTCCCACCTGGAGAAGTCAGTGTCCCTCATAAGTCCAAATTTTCGGTCCCCTAAGCCAAGTCATTAAGTATTGCTACATGCTAGATTTATAATAGTGAGTGCCGGGCGCTAGCATCTTAAACACTCACCCCTTACTTAAGTTCATCCAAACGGTAGGTGATCGGTTGGTCAAATCGCACAAGTAGAAAGGGTTGTCATTGGTCATATCTTACCCTTCCCGTCTCGTCTACTCACTTAGGGTCGGTTGGTCATATCTCCGAGCAACTAGCCTCACGGCCATTCAAAACTCATCAAACAAGGGTAGCTACCAATAAACTATGCATGCATACACTTAGAAATAATTATGCGGAAGTAAAGTAAACGCAAACAAAACAATTAAGGAATCATAACTAGGCCAGCACCAAGAAGTGCTTAGCCGCTCATATTAACCATAACAATCAATTCAATGTTTAATGTTACGAAATACATGAATTGAAAGTAAAGAAAAGATAAAAAGCTAATGCTTATCGTAGGGGAGTGATTTCTCCCTTGGAGATAGCTATGTATGCTCCTCAAGATCTGCCTTCGACTTCTTCTCACGTTCTCTGATTGTTGTCATGATTTGAAATGCTGGAAATCATGGGGTATTTATAGGCCAGATCTGGTTACGGCGTAACTATTAAAAGAGTTACGCCGTAACATACAATTCTTCGTAAATTGCACTAATAATGCTGGTTACGGCGTAACCTCAGGAAGGAGTTACGCCGTATCTTCAATAAATCTTGGTTACGCCGTAGTTGATGCATGAGTTACGGCGTAATTAGTAGCGGCGCAGAACCTCATTTGACCTATTATGGTTACGTCGAAATCTTGGATAGAGTTACGCCGTAATCTTCTGTTAAGTTGGTTTTCTGAGCCACACTTTAGTTATGGCGTAATGTGAGAGAGGAGTTACACCGTAACTTCTTCAAAGTGAGCATACTTTGATAAATCTTAAATAAACTCTCCAATTCCGCGTCTCTTTAGCTCCAATGCTCGTAATTTACCTGAAAGTGAAAAATGATGGAAAACAAGCGTAAATCCATATAAATGATATAAATTACAAGCATTATCGGGGGAAATTGACACTTAATATTCAGGATTATTTGATCTTATCAAATATCCCCCCACTAGAACTCTACTTGCCCTCAAGTAGACCTTATTAGATAGATTCCTAAAAAGATATCTCCCATTACCTAGAAAATATAAATTTACAAATCCCTTATGCTAGAATAAAACAAAGACGAACACCTCACGAAATGGGAACGAAACACTCAAATCTCTCAACTATTCTAAGTGTCAATTTCGGGGTTCAATCGCACAGTCATACCATGTATTATATCATAAGCTTGGCGATTACACAAATCTCCACTACTAGAGTTAAGGGCAAAACAATTTTCGAAGGAAATATGGGTAGACACAATAAAGGTTAAGGGTGATTTGTCATTACTAACATGTCATGGAGAAGTGGACAAAATCAATGATACATGACCAAATCCATGGCCAAAACACCAAAGATTGCTCGCTGCATCACCTAGATATGCTTCATGACTAAATGGTAGGATAAGACATGGGATATATAAATGGTGTAAAAATAAAAATCAAGCGAATAGTTTAAATCCATAATTAAGTCATCACCACTTACCGTCCGCCCAAAGTTCAACTTTCGAAGTTAAGAAACCGGATCATGATATACAAGGTAGATGTGTCATTAGAGGACGTCATGATGGGCACACTACCTTTTCTCGAACTGTTGGCGCAATTACCAACTCCAATCTTTAAATGTGACCGAGGTGGCCTCCTCGATACTAAATCTAAATTAAGCTCATAATATAGTGCTTATAACATTTCACTTTACAATCAACTGAATAACAAATACATAACTTTTCTTTTTTTCTTTTTTTTCTTTTTTTTTTGAATCACATTTTTTTTTAATCATAAACATAAACATAACATCCCCCCACTTGAGATGAACAATGGGAATTCGGGGGGTCTTCAATGATCTTTAAGAATATGTCGTCGACGATAGCGTGATTCCCGAACCTTTCCACTTGAACCTTGAACTTAGGCAAATGATGACTTCCCAATCACAAATAAAGACTATAGGGTAGGCTAAGGTGTATAGGTGTAACGAAACAATATATTGGGTTAAGAAAATGAAAGGAATGGCTCAGATGGGTGTATCTAGGGGTATCTTGCACTAAAGGTGAGTGCAACAAAAGGGTTTCACATGGGGGTCGAGAAGTCGAGGTGACTAATCGATAGACACGCAATGGTAGGCTATTTGGGTGATAATCCTATAATACTGCCTTCTTAAACTGAAAAGTCCAAATACATCGAGCTAACTCAACATACCTCGTCTATGGTCTCGAAATGATGCAAAGGGCAAGTTCTAAAGTTTACAAGCTACCGGCACACTCATAATTTGGTGGATTTGGGGCAAAATTTTGGAAACGGATAAGGCTAATCTCATCATATAATATCAAGGGTTGTATGTGCTCGGCTAAGGTCTAATCTAGTTAGGTTAAGAAAAACATGTCAAAATTTTAAAAATGGCATAATTTTTCAAAATAAACTAGAAAAACGAGGGCAAAATAAAGTTCAAGAGACAATTCTACTCATGTCCCCCCAATTGAATTGTACAAAGTCCTTTTTGTACTAAGCGTTAAATAAATGTGAAGAGAAAAGTAGAATTAGAGCGAGAACTTCCCTGAAATTTGCTTCAAAAAGAAAGAAGGCCCACGAAAGAGAGTCGTGCCTTCGCATAAGCATCCATGAGCAAACTTCAATCCCCGAAATCACACTACCGACAAGAATAATTCTAAAAAGAAAAAATGAAAAATGGAAAATAAACCTAACTCACTTTCGTAGGAATAACGGTTGCATTTAGCGCATGAAACAAGCCTTTTAAACCACTTGGTGTCCCAAGTGGATGAGTGTAGTCTCGTGAGGGCTTACAGGGAAAATACCCACAAAGTTCACTTAAAAGACTAATACAAGGTTATTGTGTTTAAAATCAAAGAAGTAATGCAGAGGATAGTTACGTCGTAATTCCATAAGGAGTTACGCCGTAACTAGGCAAAACCTGGCATACGCTGCAAAAGTGTAGCTACGGCGTAACCATTGAAATGGGATTACGCCGTAATTGGTAATGCTTCTGAGGTTCTGCTGCAAAAGGGGTTGTTACGGCGTAACCATGAGAATGAGTTATGCCGTAACTCGTCGATCAAAGATGTGCAAAGAACAACTTTTTTCGTTTCCGCAAAATGGTTAAAACACAAATCCAACATAAATGGAAATAAAACAAATGAAAGGGATAATTCGGGTTGTCTCTCGAAAGAGCACTTTTCTTTATTTACGAGTCTTTAAGTTAGACTCAGATCCTCGGGGCTTTATGGTGGCCTTTGGACTTGGCCAACTTCCTCCATGTCCTTCATTAAGTTATGTCTGACTCAAGTGACATTTGTGGCAGTGCGGAGGTACTCTTCAATCTCAACCTTCCGAATTTTGCAAAATTTTTCCTCTGGCCCCAAGTGGTATCTAGTAAACTCATATTTTTCAGCAATAATCGGGGGTGGCCTCTTATATGGAATCCCAAGGAGTGTGCACCTCCTTTGCTCATATGCTTCATCATTGGGGTAAGTAAATTCCTCTTTTCCTTGTAACTCAAGGTAATTTAAAATCCCCTCTATGTCATCGTCGTCAGACTTTGTGCCTTTAAACCATTCCTCGTCGAGCAAATCTTCTACCAATACACGTTTGCATTCCTCCTTCTCATTACTTACCGACTCTTTGGCATCCTCAATTGTTATGTCACTCAAGTTGTTAGGACTCTCGTCGTTCGAATTTTCTTTACTCATATATTCTTTCTAGATCTTTTCCTTCGTCAACGTATCTACTTTTCCATATTTGATCTTGACCCAACTGTCAAATCCCAAGTTGTCTAACCAAGGAAATTTTGTTCTTTCCGTATCGTTGGTTGAGGTCCAAAAGAATTCATCCTCCCCAACTCTCATTAAGCTGCTTCCCCCATTACATTTATCGTCATAAGGGTTGCATGATGCCCAGAAAACTTCCCCAGGAGTTTTTATCCTTTCACACCAATGACTTCGGGCTTCTTTGTCATCAGTGCTGCTTAGAGGATCTTCCACGCAGTAGATGTCATCATTAACCAATTCCTTTTTCAGATGATGATCCTCGTAGTCAATCTTGAGCTTTTTTAGAAGATTCGGGTTAATTTTAGCATTCCCGAATTGTATCGCGTACCAATCATCAAATGACAAATCTCCGAACTTGACATCATGTCTTTCAAGCTCGTGGGGGCACGTCCAATCTTCTTCTTTTAGGCTACCACCACCGTTGCAATACTCGCGGAAAGGGTCGCACATAAGCCATGCTCGTGTGGACTCATCGTCAGTTATGGTTATTGGAGTGAACCAGTGAGTGATATGTGGCTCTTCTTCATCCTCGAATGAGAGATTTTCCAATCTTTCATTATCAGTATACGCAACCCACATGAATTTGTTATTTTTGACCCTATCCTTATCGGTTCCTCCATCGCAGATTTCATTTTGAGGGTCGCATGAAGCCCAAAGATCATACCAGTCCCCCTTAGCTACGGGTAGTTTCTTTCACCAGTGATTTTTTATTTTAGAAGGGGACAAAGGGCATAAATTAATATCGTCGGACCATCCGTTAATCACCTGTGTCCCTGATCTGTCCACTTCGAGAAACCTGTTTGCCCACGTATCCCAGTTACGCCGTAACTGTGATGTTTGGTTGCGGCGTAACTCACTTGAGTTATCCTTATCGACATCTTTCATAATCCCACGATCGCTGTCAAAAACATAGTTACCCCGTAACTCTTCAGACATGTTACGGCGTAACTTCAATCTGTCATCGGAATTAGCTTGTAACTTTGAGTCTTCATCATAAAATATGACCTTACATTCCATTGTGGGTTTTGTCCCTTTCGGATAAGTATTATTCTTCCTTACCTTCTCACTAAGCTTTTCCACCATGGTTTCAAGGTTTTTTAGAGTTGTATCGTGATTGGAAAGACTTCTATCAGTGTTATCCTGAAATTCTTTTAGCCATTCATCTTGTTCCTTTTGTCTTTGGGCTGAACTTTCCAGGAATTTGTTTATGGTCTCTTCAAGGTTGGGCCTTTTTTCTCCATAAGGGCCACGATTGTAGTTTCCAGCAGATCCTCCACGATAGCCATTATTATTTCGATTATCTTCGTAAAATGGTCGATTTCTCCATATTTATCTTCTTCGATTATATTTTCTTCATTATTGTAAGGACAATTCTTGGTGAGATGTCCTCCCCCACAGCTTTCGCAACCTACTTGGATGGCATGAACGGTCTCTCTGACTTTTAGTATATCTCGACTCAGATTTTCAATTTCGCTAGTGATGGATGCAATTTCGTCAAAACTTCCGCCTTGGTTTCTTTTGCTTCCTTCATCGTGCCATTTTTGGGAGTGATCAGCCATTTTTTGAATGGCTTTAATTGCTAGAGTAGGATTCATGCTTGGGATTGGTCCATGATAGTCCAACATCTGTCTTGTAGTCACGTTGATTCCCTTGTAGAAGATGTTGACCTTTTGCTGGTTGTTCAGATCATGTGTAGGACACTTGTAAAGGAGATCGTTGTATCTATCCCAGGCTTCATACAATGTTTCATCGTCGTCTTGCTTGAAATTATGGATTTCCAAGAGCTGGTTAGATATCTTTGACGGAGGACAATACCTCTGGATGAAGTGCTTCTTTAGTAGAGCCCAGTATTAATCGCCCGCAGTAATCTTCGATCCATCTTCTGGCAGCCCCAGTAAGAGTCATGGGGAACACTCTTAGCATAACAGCGTCATGAGACACACCCGGAATGTTGAAAAGGCTTGCGATGTATAAGACATTTTCAACGTGCTCATACGCATCTTCGTCCCTGTTTCCAGAAAAAGGGTTAGCACGAAGCTCCCTCATAAATTGGTCCTTAATCTCGAAACGGACATCAGCTCCAATTTCCGGTCTTACGAGCCCCGACCCTTGTTCTTCTCTTGTCAACGCCAAATATTCCTCAAGAGTGAGGTCATCAATGTTAACAACTTCCATGGTACCTGAAAACTTGAGAAGAGATCGTGAGAATTTGAAAAAATTTTAAAACAAAACAAAATGAAAGACTTAATAGCAATCCTAATATAACTCCCCAGCAATGTGCCAAAACTTGATGCAGTTTTATTGACTGTGTTTTAATATTTATAAGTCTCGTTATACCTATGGTCTACCATAATGTACTAACGGGCAGTGTACCCGGTCGTGTGTAGTGTAGTATTCGGTAAAACCTAGGTCATCCCAAGAGCTATGTGTGTGGATTTATACTAAGTCTAGGTGTCACAGATTTTAATATGATTTCAATAAGGAATTAATTAATTAACTATTGAAACAGATAAAGGAAAAGGTCGTAATCAATAAATGAGAGTGGTGCTAACCTAGTTATTCATCCTAACTAGTAGTGTTTACGTCTAATTACTTCCAATTACTTCAGGTGGGGTCAAAGTCGCTAGGACAAGATTTGGTCGGGATTCGTCTAACCTATCAACAAAGGGTCCCACCGGAGAAGTTAGGTGTCCTCGTAAGTCCAGGCTATTCATCGGTCCCTAAGCCAAGTCATTAAGCACCGCTACATGCTAGATTTATAATAGTGAGTGCCCGGCGCTAGCATCTTAAACACTCACCCTTAATTCTTAAGTTCATCCAAACGGTAGGTGATTAGTTGGTCAAATCGCACAAGTAGAAAGGGTCGCGGTTGGTCATATCTTACCCTTCCCGTCCCGCCTACTCACTTAGGGTCAGTTGGTCATATCTCCTAAGCAACTAGCCTCTACCGCCATTCAAAACTACCAAAACAAGGGTAGCTACCAATAAACTATGCATGCATACACTTAGAAATAATTATGCGGAAGTAAAGTAAACGCAAACAAAACAATTAAGGAATCATAACTAGGCCAGCACCAAGAGGTGCTCAGCCGCTCATATTAACTATAACAATCAATTCAATGTTTAATGTTACGAAATACATGAATTGAAAGTAAAGAAAAGATAAAAAGCTAATGCTTATCGTAGGGGAGTGATTTCTCCCTTGGAGATAGCTCCGCATGTTCCTCAAGATATGCCTTCGACTTCTTCTCACTTTCTCTGATTGTTGTGTGTGAAATGGGATGATTTGAAATGCTGGAAATCATGGGGTATTTATGGGCCAGATCTGGTTACGGCGTAACTATTAAAAGAGTTACGCCGTAACATACAATTCTTCGTAAATTGCACTAATAATGCTGGTTACAGCGTAAACTCAGGAAGGAGTTACGCCGTATCTTCAATAAATCTTAGTTATGCCATAGTTGATGCATGAGTTATGACGTAATTAGTAGCGGCGCAGAACCTCATTTGACCTAATATTGTTACGTCTTAATCTTGGATAGAGTTACGCCGTAATCTTCTGTTTAGTTGGTTTTCTGAGCCACGCTTTAGTTACGGCGTAATGTGAGAGAGGATTTACGCCGTAACTTCTTCAAAGTGAGCATACTATGATAAATCTTCAATAAACTCTCCAATTTTGTGTCTCTTTAGCTCCAATGCTCGTAATTTACCTGAAAGTGAAATATAATGGAAAACAAGCGTAAATCCATATAAATTATATAAATTACAAGCATTATCGGGGGAAATTGATACTTCAGGATTATTTGATGTTATCAACGTCCTAATCCTCATCTGTATACTTCAGCTTTTCTCTTCTTTTGTGCTTCAGTTAGTTCTCGTTGCTCCTGCAAGTTCTTTGCAATCATTTCAACTTTCAGTCTTAGTTTTTCAAGTTTAGCTGCTTCATCTGCATCCTCTGCTTGAATTCTTGCAATCTCAGCTAGACTAGCTTCTTCTTCTCTGAGTTGATTTTTAGTCTTTGCAGGTTCAGAAGTCTCTTGTAGTATCCCTTTGCCTTTTCTCTGCACAAAATCATCACCAGTATTGGTCTTGACACCACGAGTACTAACTCCAACACTACCAGACTCTGGTTTATCACTACCAGTATTAATCTCAGCACCAATATTAATATCTGACTCAAAACCAGTATTAATGTCTTCAAAACCAGGATTATCATCAGCACCATAACTAACTTTAGTAAAACCACCAAACTTATCAACATCACCATTATCAACTTCAGTAAAGCGAGTGCTAACTCCCTTTGCATCTAATCTCTTTTTAACTTGTTTCTTTTTACTGAGATCTTTGACCATGGTTTCAGTAGCTTCCAATCCTTGAGGACTAATATGTGTTTCCTCAGAGGATTTCTCCTTGGTCGGTGTCCTGAAAGTTGATTCATCCTCCTTCAAATTCCTCCCCTGTTTGGAAGAATTTTCAGCTTCCTCACTTTCTGAGTCAGTAATCTCTATCCCTTTTTTTCTGACTATCACTTCCAGCTTTTTAACCTTTTTCACCAGTTTAACAATAGCCTCTCCCATAGTCTCTTTAGACTTCTTCAGATTCTTTTCAAATCCATCAATCCTGGTCAGTAACTGAGGAACCAATTTGAGAAGATCATCCATAGTCATTGAACTTGGTTCTGCTGCAGGAGTGGGTGTTGGAGGCTGAGTTTGAGGAATCACTGGTGGTTCTTCCTCATAAGCTGGAGGTAAAGGTAGTTGGGACTTAGCTTCTAATGGAGCTGATGAACCTGCAGGGTCAGTAGCAACAGCAGGCAACATAGCTGGCAATAATGGTCTATGGACCCCTTCAAAACCCCTTTTCATATTACCAAAAATCTTTTTAGAGAAAGGTATAGCAATGTAAGGGTGCTTGCTTTCTGTTTGGACATCCAAAATCATTTGCAAAGAGTGTGGGTACATTAAAAACTTTTTCCTGCTATTCACATTGGCAACCATGGCATCAAAGATCATTTATAAAAAGTTAAAGAGTCTGTCAGCGGAAAGACATATCAATGCAGTAGCAATATCGCTACCAAACTGATCCCATCCACTACTTTTAGAACTCATATAATGTAAAATATGATGCAAAAGAAATCGCCATTGTGGTGTAAAATGACTTTTCCAAAAACTGAATGATCCATCAGTTGGATACCCCATATTTCCCATTCCCTGAAAAAGTTCATTATTTTCCAACATTGAAATTCTGAGGCATCAACCAATTGAAGCTTGCTTCTGACTGATTCCTCAGTGATTGAATACTCTAAAGTATCAATTTTTGCTTTTATTTCTAGTGTCCCATCAGCAAGAGTTATGGCAGTAACAGTCTGCCAGAACTGTTTGACCAGGGAATCAAAGATAGGTGGATTATGAGTTAGAGCATACCGTATGTGAGTTCCCTTAAAAAAATCCACTATATATTCGAAACCTGTGCTTTCGGCACACTTCTTGAGAAATACCAATTGAGCCATTCTTTAAAGGAATCAAGTGCTGGTAAGTGCAGCGCGTTTAGGGTTTAGTGCTGGTAAGGAATTATAATCGAAAGAAAAGATTTTATACTTTTAAAGATTAGGATGAAGTAAATTAAGGATAAATATGAATTTTAAAAATAAATTTTATCCATATATATACTTCTGACCGCCTAAAAGTAGGTAACGGTACTATTTAAACAGTAAAAACCAATTTTCCCTCGACCAGCACTAACGGTAACTTATTTTGCACTACCAGACTTAAAATAGTCAACCAAACTTAAAAATGACATCACCATAATTAACTTAGAAAAGTTGCATATCAAACAGCACAGCTTCCATACATCTCCAATCTTGAAGATCCTTGTTTTTCCTGGAAAAATTAGTTTAAAACCAAGAAAAATATACTACAGATATCTATGGAAACCAGAATTAATGAAAACTACTACCAGAATTAATTCAATGACAACCAGGTTTAACTACCAGATTTAACTCTAAACCTATCAGAATTAACTACCAGTTTTAACTACCCAAACTAATTAATAAACCTAACAGATTTAACTAATATTAATACTCCTATTACAAACTGTACATTTATCCTCCCCTTAAATGTAGCTATGGGTTTACCATTCCAATATTTACCACCAGATAATTAAATCTTGGTCCATCAAAGGCTTTGTTCAATAAGTCTGCTACATTATTATCAGTGTGAATCTTTTCCACCCTAATCAATTTCTTTTCAAAGCAGTCCCTTATAAAGTGATGCCTAATTTCAATATGTTTAGTTTTAGAGTGGTAAACTAAGTTCTTTACTATACAAATAGTACTTTCATTATCAATGTGGATTATTGTATTCATGAATTTAATACCATAATCCAACATCTGATTCTGAATCCATAAGACTTGTCCATAACAATTTGCAGTAGCCACATACTCGGATTCAGTTGTTGATGTAGCCACTATAGTCTGCTTTTTGTACTGCCACGAAATAAGTCTCCTGCCAAGGAATTGACATCCACCAGTTGTGGATTTCCTGTCAATGCGCCCCAGCATAGTCACTATCTGAATAGGTTTCCAGGTCAAAAGATGACTCTTTAGGATACCATAAGCCTAAAATGGGTTCTCTTTAAGGTATTTAAAGATTCTCTTCACAGCAAGAAGATGTGAAGTCTTGGGTGTAACCTGAAAACGAGAACACACACAAACTGCATACATAATATCAGGCTTAGAGGCAGTTAAATATATGAGAGAACCTATCATGGATCTGTACAAGTGTACATCCACATCATCAGCTTCCTCATCCTTTGTTAATGCCACCTTGGTCAACATTGGTGTCACTACAGTCTTCACACTGACATAGTCAAACTTCTTCAGCATCTCAGCTACATACTTGTCTTAAGAAATAAACAGACCATCTAACTTCTGCTTGACTTGCAATCCAAGGAAGAATGTGAGTTCACGCATAGAACTCATCTGAAACCTGCCCTTCATGAGGCCTTCAAACTCTTCACACCAAGACATGTTTGTAGAACCAAAGATGAAATCATCTACATAAACCTGTACCAACATGATATCCTTCTTGTCCTTCTTAATGAATAGGGTCTTGTTAATAGTGCCCCTTCTGTATCCATGCTTCTCAAGAAAAGTGGAGAGTGTAGCATACCAAGCTCTTGGAGCTTGATGTAGTCTATACAAGGCTTTAATTACCTTATACACCTTCTTGGGATGAGTAGGATCCACAAACCCTGAAGGCTGAGCAACATACACCTCCTCATCAATAGTGCCATGCAGAAAGACCGTGAATCCCATATAGGAGGCAAAGGCTAAAAATAACCTGATAGCTTCAATGCGAGCTACAGGAGCAAAAACCTCATCATAATCAATGCCTTCCTCCTGTTTGTATCTTTGGGCCACCAGTCTAGCTTTGTTTCTGACCACAACACCTATTTCATCCTTCCAGTTGTAACAATTTACATTTTTTAGTTACTATTCATTTTCACTATTCACTCCTGATACCCGCACCACCTTTTGACTGATAAATTTTAGATTACCTTGCCTAGTTATATACCTAGTCATCAACTAGATATTATTTAGATAATACCTAGTTAAATATCTTACAAAATGAGAAGTCAAGTTGAAATTCCATTATTAAATATCTTAACATTCTAGGCTTTAACAGCGTTTACGTGCTCCGCCAAACTTATCACTCATTTAATATGCTAAGATATGTTATATTAATAATTTTTTTAACATTTTTATAAGTTTCATATTTTTAAGATACGCGGTTTTAAGTTTCGTGACTTAACGGCTTACAGTTAGCAATTAACAGGACCAAAACTCAGTCTGTAACACTAGATAATGTCAAGATATCATCAAGAAACTTGTATAGTCATCCCATATCAATTACGGTCGAAATTTTGAAGATGAATCACCAAGACTTAAAGTCTTGGTGATGAGTCATGTAACACTTGTCCATTTACTTAGCCTTTAAGACTTACAAAACTTCCTAAGTAAGCTTCCTAAATATCCTAAACCTTTAACCTCCTCATTTAAATTATATATACTTCATCCTTAGCCAAGTTAACATATTCATCTTCCTTGTTTCTATCCTCCCATAAACGAACACCCTTAATATATACACACTTTTCATTTTTGATCTTCATACTACAAGTAACACAACAAAGTTCAAGGCCTTAGTATTCTCTACCTAGTTCTTAAGTTTGTTTCATCATTCTGTGGTTGGATTAAGAGCTACACAAGGTGTTTAGGGGCTGAATTCACAAGGTTGCTACACAAGTTTCATAAGGTTGATATAAGCTTGGATTAAAGATTGGAAGCTGTGGGAAAAGGTGTACACTTTTTAATAATAAACCATATTATAATTAATAAATAACAGAATGCAAATAACAGAAAACTAAATACAAACAGAAAGGGGTAGAAGCAGAAGACAAACTCTATATCGATAATTAAATGAAAGCAGTAAAGGTCATGGAACGAGGCTCGTGTTTAACACGATTCCCTTAAAACAGATTCGCCGTCTGTTTCCCAGGGTACAACGTCCAAAGCTGTTGTACAGCCGAACCTGACAACTTGCATGAAAGATCACGGAAGAACTTGTTTGTTTATGATCGAAGGACTGCTAGGATGCATCTGCAATTAGCTGTGGTTTTCTGGATGTGTAAAACGAATGAGACATATGGCTTTATTTATAGTGAAGTCTAATATTGTCCTCTAAGAAAATATATCTGCCATATAAAAGAAAATCTGTTATTTCTAAAACAGATTTGCAAATCTTTTTAATACACAAAACTAATTTGCATATCTTTGCAAAACACAAACCGATTTCTGTAAAATTATTTGATAAGTTTAAATCTATTCCTAAAATAGTTTTACAGAAAATTCTGGAAAAAGGAAACTCGAAACTGCAACAAAAAGATACGCACATATGCGAGGCTTCAGAGTTGCATTCGTGTCCGCAGGTCGCGCGGGCCCGCATGAGTTCAGAAGCTTCGAACCCTTTTTGGCCCAAAAATCCTGAAATATGCACCCCCCCACCCAGCGCGACGTAGGTGTATGAGTAAAACCAACTAAAAGATTTTGATAGAAAATATCATGATTTCTATATAAACACCTTCCCACTTCCTTTTCTAGGCGATGTGGGATGCACAACTTTTTTCAAATTTTGTGTTTCACGTGCCTCACTTTGAGACACAATATCTCATTCATACCAACTCCATTTTTAACACATTTTAGCTCGTTGCGAAGATCTCGTCGAGGAGAACGCAAAGCTACCAAGAAATATAAATATATATAACATATACATATATTAAATAGTGTCCAAAATCTGCAAAAACTCATTTTGCAAAACCAATTTTCCAACAATCCCCCACATGAATAGAGATTGGTCGAAAACATACAAAAGTTTTAGTGAAATTTCTGCGGTTAAGTCCTGCATAAGATAGGTAGGTGTAACCATTTGAACCTTCCCTTGTGAGATGCACTTAGTCTCCTAGATCTGAGTAGACGCGATGTCTTTGAACTCAGCCTCTGTTTACATAGACAACATTACACTTCACACAAGACTCTCCCTGACATTGTCAAGTCCTCATAGTCGTATTCGTTATGGTCATGAATACTAGCCTGGTTCTGCAAGAGCTCTTCGGAATTGCGCCCCCTATAATTCCTTTCGAAGCGACCCCACTTCTCTCTCACATAGGTGATTTCATCTTGAATCATTAAAAACATATGTTTTGTGATTTCATCTCGTATCATTATGCTTTGTGATTTCATCCTAAATCATTAAAGCCATATGTTTAACCTATCAACAAGTCACATTTGTTATAGGAATGGACTAGGAAGTTATAATGTTTAGTAACTCCCTCACATTGACGTGACTTTCCCACATTTCTGTGATTAGGTTGTCCTATTGAACCCAAATCTTGGGATCTCCAGTCAACTGGGTTAGGTTTTCCTTTATATAAACTCATTCCTTCAAGGGCTTTACTCCCATTCCTTTAGACGACTTACTAACTAACTCTCTGCTTAAGCCTTTTGTAAGCGGATCCACGATTTTATCCTTTGACTTCACATAGTCAATTGAGATAACTCCTGTTGACAGTAGTTGTCGTATCCAATTATGTCGACGACGGATATGTCTGGACTTTCCATTATACATTATGCTATGAGCTCAGCCAATTTCCGATTAACTATCACAATGTATACTAATGGCCGTTACCGGTTTAGGACACCTTGGTATGTCCTATACAAATTGACGTAGCCACTCTGCCTCTTGTCCGCATTTATCTAACGCGATAAATTTTGATTCCATCATGGACTTAGCTATAACAGTTTTCTTGGAAGACTTCCAAGATATAGCCACCCCTCCAAGTGTAAACACATATCCACTAGTTGATCTAGAATCCTTTATGTCAGATATCCAATTTGCATCACTGTATCCTTCTATAACAGCTGGATATCTATCATAATGCATCCCATAATCGTGACTGTATCTCAAATAACGAAGTACCCTAGTCATAGCTGCCCAATGTGCATAACTTGGATTACTAGTATACCTACTTAGCTCGCTAACAAAGATATGCTAAGTCGGTCGGTACATGTCATTAAGTACATTAACATGCCAATAATTCTTGAATACTCTAATTGGGCAACACCTATGCCTCTATTTTTAGATAGATGCCATCGGTGTCAATTGGAGTTCTAGCTAGGTCGGAATCCCGCATTGTGAGTATTAAGAATTTTGTCCACATAATGTGCTTGACTTAACATAAGTCCATTCTGAGTTCGTATGATCTTTATTCCAAGGATCACATCAGCCAAACCCATATCTTTCATGTCAAACTTTGATTTCAACATGTCTTTAGTAGATTTGATCATCTTGTCGTTACTGCCAACGATAAGCATATCATCAACATATAAACACAAGATTACATATCCACTATTTGTATCTTTGACATAAACACACTTAACAAGCCAACATGTCTCTAGCATGGCGTTGTCAAATTTTTGATGCCATTGTTTGGGAGCTTGCTTTAAGCCATATAATGACTTAACAAGCCTACAAACTTTGTTCTCTTGTCCAGGAGCCATGAAACCCTCAGGTTGGTTCATGTAGATTTTTTCTTCTAAATCTCCATTTAGAAATGCCGTTTTCACATCCATTTGGTGAACTTCCAAATTTCTTAAGGCGACAATAGCAAGTATCATCCTAATCGAGGTTATTCACAGAACAAGTGAATACGTATCAAAGTAATCAAGACCTTCTCGTTGTCTAAATCCTTTTATTACTAATCTTGCTTTGTACTTGTCAATGGTGCCATCGGCTTTCATCTTCTTCTTGAAGATCCATTTATAGCCTAGTGGTTTACAACCAGGAGGTAAATCCACGAGCTCCCAAGTATGATTTTGTAAAATAGAATCTATTTCACTTTTAATGGCTTCTTTCCATTGAGGGCCTTTTGAGGAAGTAACCGCTTCTCGGTATGAAGTAGGTTCTTTTTCAACCATAAAAGAAACAAAATCGGGTCCAAATGATTTCTCGGTTCTTTCCCATTTGCTTCTTCTAGGTTCAACCTCTTCTTCCTCAGTCTGATCTTGTCTCTCATCTTGGAGATCATTATCAGCTCGTTGTCTCTTGTCTTGGACAACTTCATTATCTGTTTAAGATGAATTTCTAGTTTCCTTCGTTAAACAAGGAAATATAGTTTCAAAGAATGAAGCATTCCTTGATTCCATTACTGTACCATTTTGTATATCCGGATTTTTTGAATCATGTACAATGAAACGGTAAGCATTGCTATTCTTAGCATATCCGATGAATATACAATCCATGATTTAGGTCCAATCTTTTGGGCCTTGGGAGTCAGTATAGCTACCTTTGCTAGACACCCCACACTCGTAAGTACCGATATGATGGTTTTCTTCCCACCATAATTCATAAGGGTCTCTTCTTTTTCCTTACGAGGTATCTTATTTAAAAGATAAGTAGCCGTTAGAATGGCTTCCCCCCACATGTCATGGCTTAGACCAGAACTTATCAACATGGCATTAACCATTTCTTTCAAGGTACGGTTCTTCCTTTTGGCAATACCGTTCTGCTGAGGTGAATAGGGAGCAATGAACTCATGCCTAATTCCATGTTTTGCACATAGATCATCGAATGGAGACACATATTCACCTCCTTTATCACTTCGTACCACTTTTTCTTACTAAGTTGATTCTCAACTTCATTTTTGTATAGAACAAACTTGTCTATAGCTTCAACTTTACTTTTCAGTAAGTAAACATAGCAATACTTTGTACAATCATCAATAAACGTGATAAAGTACTTATTGCCACCTTTTGTGGGTAGTTATTTCAAATCACATATGTCAGTGTGTATCATATCAAGTGGTTCGGTTTTTCATTCAACCGATTTGAAAGATGATCTTGTAAGTTTGGCTTCAACACAAGTTTTACATTTATATTTTGAGTCAATATGGAAATTAGGTATGCAATTAAATTTCATCAAATGACGCATTGAATTAAAATTTACATGTCCAATACGGCGATGCCACATATTAGAAGACTCAATCAAGTAAGCAGAAAAAATCATTTTATTGACATCATTCTTAACAACCATTACATTGAGTTTAAACATACCATTCAAGGCATATCCCCTACTAACATACATTTGATTCTTAGACAGAACAAACTTATCAGACTAAAAAACAAGACGAAACCCAAACTTGTTCAACAGCCAACCAGACACAAGATTCTTGCGAATCTCGAACATACAAGACATTAGTCAACTTGAGCTCTTTCTGATGTCATCTTCAAGAATACATCTCCTTCGCCTTGATATCGCTAGCTTGCAGAGTTGCCCATGTACAACTTCTCTCCACTATCAACCGCTCCGAAAGAGTGAAACATACTCTTATTAGCACACACATGACGGGTAGCCCCGGTATCAACCCACCATTCCCTGTTGTTGGAACCTACCAGGTTAACTTCAGAGATCATGGCAATGACATCAGACACCATAGCAATTAAGTACATCTTCATTCACCATATTAGCCTGGCGTGAAGTCACCCACTTCGGCATCTTACAGTTAGTAGCATAGTGACCCGGCTGGTCACAATTGAAACACACCCCTTGGAACTTTTGTTTCACAATTGCTTCTTTAGGATCAAGGTACTCAGACTTCCCTTTGATCTTCTTGTCATTCTTTCCTTTTCCTTTGCCTTTACCTTTGACATTGGACTTTGAAGATGACGAAGCATGCTCAACCATATTTGCCTTGGCGTAATCAGCGATAAGTTTTTTTCGGGGCACTTGTTGTCCTCTTCAATACGAATACGAACAACCAAGTCTTCAACACTCATCTCCTTTCGCTTACGCCTGTGTAGTTCTAGAATTCTACCCACTTGAGGTAACTTTTCAATAATAGCAAAGAACTTGAAAAGTTTCACTCAAGGTCATTCCTCATCATGAATGTCGTGTAACAAAACCTGCATATCTTAAACCCGACTTATCACATTCTTTCAATCAACTATCTCGTAATCCAAAAATGAGCTACCACGAACTTCTTTGTACCAAGATCCTCGCTTTGTACTTATGCTCCAATGACTCCCATAATTCTTTGGCGCCTTGGTCTTGCAAGACACGTTGTACAAAGAGCCCACCAAACCACTCGTAACATAGTTGTGACACAAAAGTCTTAATGTTTCCATGCTTCCAAGGCTTGAACAAACTGTTGATTAGAGGATTGACCTTCCGCAGGAGGTTCCACGTTAGTGGGTTCTCTTTAAGAACCGCGCAAGGTTCAAAGTAGTGAGATAGAAGAACATCTTATGTTGCCACCTCTTAAAATTTCGCCCATTGAATTTATCCGGTTTCTCAAGATGATTAGCAACGTGTTAGTAGTGGCGCACAGCTTATGTTCACAGGAGTAGTCACAGGAGGAGTAGTGGTGTTTGTAATCCTGAAAAATCAAACACAAACAGTTAAACAAATTGTCGTAAATGGTATCTACTTGTACCAGATCTGATTCAACAAAACTCTATCTTGGTTTCGATGGATCGAGTAAATCAGTTTAACAAAAAATCAATCTTGGTTTCGTTATAAACTGATAAAACAACTGCTTAAAAAAACGATAAAGATCTGTAATCCAAATCTGTATTTTTAAATCTGTTTAATTGAAATTGATTTCCAAATGAAATCAACTAGGTTTCGACAGAAAACAATTTATAAAAATCTGTTAATAATTAATCCGATTTTAACAAAGTGTTATTTAAATTCGGTTAAACCGAATATGTTTTAAGACTGTGAGAAATGGTGTACACATTTTAATAATAAATCAGATGATAATTAATAAATAACATAATGCAAATAACAGAAAACTACATACAGACAGAAAGGGGTAGAAACATAAGACAGACTCTATATCGATAATTAAATGAAAGCAGTAAAGGTCGTAGAATGAGGCTTGTGTTTAACACGATTCCCTTAAAACAAATTTGTCGTCTGTTTCACAGTGTACAACGTCCAAAGCTGTTGTACAGTCGGACCTGACAACTTGCCTGATAGATCACGGAAGAACTTGTATGTTTCTGATCGAAGGACTGCTGGAATGTGTCTGCAATTAGCTGTGGTTTTCTGGATGTGTTAAACGAATGAGACATATGGCTTTATTTATAGTGAAGACTAATCTTGTCCTCTAAGAAAATATATCTGCCATATAAAAGAAAATCTGTTATTTCTAAAACAGATTCGCAAATCTTTTTAGTACACAAAAGTGATTTGCATATCTTTTAAAAAAAAAGAAACCGATTTCTGTAAACATATTTGATAAGTTTAAATCTATTCCTAAAATAGATTTACAGAAAATTATGGAAAAAGGAAACTCAAACCGCAAAGAAAAAGATACGACATGAGCGAGGCTTGAGTCGCATTCGTATCCGCAGTCGTGGCCGGCTCGCATGAGTTCGTAAGCTTGAACCTATTTTGGCCCGAAATCTCGAATCGCACCCCTCACAAGCACGTAGGTTTTGGAGTAAGACCAACTAAAAGATTTTGATAGCAAATATCATGATTTCTATATGATCACCTTCCCACTTCCTTTTCTAGGTGATGTGGGATGCACAACTTTTTCCAAATTTTGTGTTTCATGTGCCTCACTTTGAGACACGATATCTCATTCATACCAACTCCATTTTTGACACATTTTAGCTCGTTGCGAAGCTCTCGTCCAGGAAAACACAAAGCTACCAAGAAATATAAATATATATATAACATATACATATATTAAATAGTTTCCAAAATTTTCAAAAACTCATTTTGCAAAACCAATTTTCCAACAGAAGCTATGGACTTTGGTTGAAAAGGGTTTAGAATTTAGTGTTCTTGTTCATGGTTCTAGTTAATTCATCACAAGGATTGTAAGAAAACTCTTATGTTATAATTTGATTTCTGTAAATACTAGAATTTCATGTATGTGATATGTTTTATATGCTTATTATGGTTGATTGTGCTTGCATAGTTGGACTAAAATACTAGAAACCGTCGAAAGGACTTATATTGTAAAACAGAAACTGGACAAGGGTTGTAAACGTAATTACTGGGAAAAATCCATGGACTATAAAAATTAGGTAAAAGTATAATATTTTAGAGCTATGTCTTATGGTCATTTTACCGCTTGGCTCACCCCGTAACTCATCCGTATAAATAAATTAGAGCCAAAACAGTAACAAATGTCATAATCTGAGTAACAGATTTCAATCATGGAACAATCGTCGTAATTAGCTTTTAAACTCTACAAGGTATGTAAACACTAGCCTTCTTATTTCTGAGTCTAGGATCTCTATTTCACACATGACTCACAAGCAATAAGGGAATTTTCAAAACCCAAGATAGGTTTTACCTATAACACGTACTTTCATATTTTTTTTTCTTTTTCTTATGTTTTAGGCAAGTACCTTTTGCAAACACGTAATTGCATACCTATTTTTTTTTATTCAAGAATAAACGTTTTTCTCACACAAAGAAATCTCTTTTCCAAATTTTTTTTCCTAAAAGGATACCTCTTCCTGTATCACTTTCATAAAAGTCATTTCTCACGTCTAGGACAAATCGCTTTTTCATTATTAATACAAAGTAAAAACCCGTTTTCATTGCATCTCATGTCTTTTAAATGCTAAAGAGGACACATAACTAATATGTGTTTTCGGGTACATTCATTTAAGCAACAATGAATTAGGAGCACTCGGGTTATCTCACATAATAATGTGCTTTTTCACTTCTAGTTTATTTTTCCTTTCATTTTAGGAGTCGAGATAACCGCAACTCCAAATGGTTTGCATATAGGCACACACTAGACACAAATATTTCCAAAAGGAAAATTTTGAGCTGCCTGAGTCACCAGTACCACGGATCCCAGCCTTAATGCTGGACGGATCCCTCAAGGGAAGGATCCATGGGATCCGTGAGATAGAAGCTAAATTTATCTTCTATTTTTCTCACTTTGGATGAAAACTTCAATATTTTTCATCATTTTTTTTATCATATTTTTGGAGTATGTTACTTAATGCTTGTGTTCTCATGATCACATGCCTTAAATTCATATCTAATCATTAGATTTTAATCCACATTTTGGGTCAAGCATTCATTACAATGCATTATTTTTCTATAAATAGGATTCCCAAAATGCTTGCATATTCATCACTCTCAACCTCACAAACAAACATCATCATGTCATCCAAAAGATCTTCCAACATAGATGAATCACCTATTGCAAACAATCCCTTTCAAGAAATCCAAAATTTTTTCCTCCCACCTTCCAAAGTACCACAACCAAAACCTAGAAAATCCGCACGGATTAGCATCCGGCCTTGTTGCTTAATACAACCATCATCAAATGGTTCATCACCAACCACTCATTCACTACAAAATGCTTCCATTATAGCACCTCCTTCATCTCCAACAAGTACACCAACTTCATCACCCATCAAATCCCCACCTAAGGTCACTCTTTTGGAACTCCTTAAGACTCCATAAAGATCTCACCAAACAAAGCAAAAAGAACTAGTCTTTTTAACACCTCCCACATCTCCAAACACAATCTTCAAAGGCATTGAAACCTCACCACCTTTAGCTCCCATTGTGCTACAAGAACATCTAGGTTATTTTCCACCACCACTTCCGAACATTCCGGAATTTGATCCGTATTTTCCAACTTTTCCACCACAACTTCCGCATCTCACAAATCAAAATAACCCGGAAAACTTCCGCACTCATTACCCACATCACTTACATTGTGAACATTGCCAATCCACTAGGGATCTTGCAATAGAAATGAAGGAAGAAATGCGAGTCATACATAACCTCATCCTTGATCGCATCAACATCATTACTCACCAAAACCTCCATCCATAACCTTATGCAAGTATGGAAGTAATCATTTTTATTATTTTTAGTATTTTATTTTGAGTCATTTTTAGAACAAGTCTTGTTCTTAGTTTTACATGCTTGTATGTGGCATAAATACCACTACACTTTGTTATTTTATTACAAGGCTTTGTTTACATACCTTGGCTCCCAATCTTGATTCTCGACAATCACAAGATTATTTATGCATGTTACTACTAACCTTTTCTTTGTAGGTAATTTCATTTTTCTCACTTGACACCCCATTCCAGGGGGTGCTACCGTCAAGGGGGAGTTAGAGATTCGTGGACTATTTTTCCACATTTTTATTTCTTCATTAGGGTCACTTTTTGTTTTGACAAAAAGGGGGAGAAGAAGTAAAACTTATGCTTTCAAAACATACATCTAATCTTAAGTTTTACTCATCATAACAATATGTTTTGTCATCAACAAAAAGGGGGAGATTGTTAATACAAATAAACCGTAAAAACGTTTATTAATATTTAGCGATCTCTTTGTGTTTTGTTGATAACAAATATAATGTTGTCATAAGTAAATCTATAAGGATACATGTTATTTTTGTAAAGCATATACTTATAGTCATTTAATACAAATTGTTGTAATAATTCATTTGTTGTAATAGTTTATTAGGATGGGTAAAAACCACAACCCATGACCCATACCCATGGAGCATATCCATAACCCATGGAGTTAACCCATACCCATTTGACTAGATGCATTGCATCTATTAGATACATTGTATCTAATTAGATACCCATGGTTCAAACCATAACCCATGACCCATAACCCAAAAAACCATGGGCAAAGAGGAGCGTCTCACGAATCCCTGGAGTTATACTAGACGGATCCCTCAAGCAAGGGATCTGTGGGATCCGTGCAACAGTGGCAAGAATTTGCCTATAAATAGAGAGCCATTTCTTCATTTTTACTCACCCCTCTTCTTACAAACTCTCTCATATATTCTTACACTTTTCTAACAAAAGATCGTTTGATCTAGAGAGTTGTTCTTCTTTCTTCTATTGTGATTCTCATATAGGTCCTTCTCTAAGGCGAGATCACGAGCATTCTACAAGTCATCCAAGCAAGGGGTCCTTGATTGATTTTTTGCTCCACAAGATATCTGTAGGGAAGATCTTGTATTTCATATTTCACATATTTGTTGTGTTATAGTAGTTTTGGTTTGGTCCTCCGTGTTACGGACTCGGTATTTAGCTTTGTACCGGAAAAAGGTATAAGCAACGTTGTGAAGGCTTCTCCGCCAAGTTGAAGGAGTTTGTTGACATAGTGCTTGAACTCTCGAGTAGGTAACTCGGGGAGTGGAGTAGGGCAAGGAAGGTGTCCTCGTAGCCAAACCACTATAAATCGACTGTGTCATTTCTATCCTTTACTTTACTTACTTTACTTGCATTACTTATAGATCTATACTATTTCCTCATTCATACGATTTCACATAACATCGAATCTAAAAGTTTTTGAAACTAACTTAAAACCGGCAAAACTATTCAACCCCCTCTAGTTTTCCACAGGACGTATTGATCTTGTGATTGTAGTGGACAAATTAAGAAGTATTGTGATTAAAATATTTGTGGTTACAGACAACAAATCAAGGAAACGTGCAACTACATCGCGGTTTTGATGCGTCGGATTGCAACACACTAAGTTTTACAATCCTCCTAGGCAGAGTATCTAATCGTTGTAGTGTAGTATAGCTAAGACAAGGGTGAAAAATTGTTCTCTAGGGGAATAGTATTGTGAAGGACGAAGTGTATGACGAATTAGGTCTAAAGATGAGGGATGATTATTTTTATATTTTATGTTTTATTAGAAAGCAATTCTAAATCTGGGATGTGAGAGAGTTTGGTTTTAAAACTACTAATTAAATTACTACTAAACTAAAGCAATAAAAGTAAATTAAGATTCTACAAGGGAAGTGAAGCATATCTACCTATGATGTATTACTCATTGCTAGTTATCCAATTTTACCTACTAAATTGTCACATCCTTGTTTTAATTAGGACGTTGTATTCCTTTATTGTCGTAGGGTGGTGCCAAATTCTCTAACTCTATGAATGTATAACTCTCCTTTAAGAATCCCTAGATCTACAAGTGACAATATGTAATCTCACCAGAAACTCTTACTATCAACCAGTCGCAATTCACGCAATAAATACAATGAATAAAACAAGCAGTGCACTCTAGTGTATAAAAGAGTTTAGTCAGATTTACAAGCTAATATATGGTTGAAGAATATAGTTTTCCTACTCCTAAAGCAAGACAACCAATTAAACAAGAGACAATAAAAAGCAATAATTATAAACTAAATTAACTAGACTTATTGAATTTGTCACGCCTTAATTGATGAAGATAGACACAAGCACCAATAAGAAAACAATAAAATATAATTAGTTATATAAAGGATTTTCATACAATCATAAGCAAACACTAGGTGAATCAGCGAAGCATAATGAATGAATAATAAGCAACAATAATGATAACTGAAGACATAAAATAAGATTGAATCAATAAAAACCAATTACAAGATGTATATGGAATGATTAAGACCCTCTAAGTTGCTGGAAAAACACCTACCTAAACCCTATAATCGGACTTAGGGTTTAAGGCTTGGTAAAAGTGAAGTTATGATGTTATATTTGTAGCTGATTTTTCTTTTAAAACTATGTGACTGCGTCAGCTCTAAGGAGTGATGGCGTCATGAAGCCTTTTTCACCAAATTGTAGATTTTCTCTTCCCGAATCACCTAAATCCGAGTTCGTATGCAAAAGATATGGCCAAAAAAGTATTAGCTATTTCACGAGCATGTTGTGATAGTCTTGATTAGCTTGTGATAGCATCACTTGTAAGTTGTGACGCCGTCGACCTTGGTCTTGATGTCGTCAGAAGGAGGCCGTCACAGAAGTTTGAGCCATCACATGTAAAATTTTCTCTGGATCTTCATGTTGATTTGCAAGTGATGAGTCACGTTGTAGCTTGTGACGCCGTCAAGTTCCCTTTTCCTGACGTTTTTCGTGACTTGGTCATTTTCTTGTCCAAAATAGCCAAAAATATGTCGATTTCCAGCTTTCACATCCCAAATACCTAAAATGTGAAAAGAAACAATTTAGGTCACTAACTGATCACAAATGCATGAGTTTAGATATTAAATGACCCCTTAAAAATGCACGTTTTAAATTCTTATCAAATATCCCTACACTTGGGGTTTGCTTTTCCTCAAACAAATATGCTTTTATCCCAATAAATTTACAAGTTAAGGGTCATTTAACATTGGTTTAAAATAATTTACAACATTGCAAGTTCTACAATAGTCAAAACAAGTACGAAAATTATATACTAGAACCTCACATAAAGGGTTTGGCTTCTCTCATCTCTCGGGTGTATTGTATAGCATGTATGGAAACGGGAAAATTAAATACTCTCTACCTGTCAAAGCACATAGATTACCATACGCTTGAGAAAGGATCAAACCTCCACCGCTTTGGCATAAGCACCTAGGATAAACTATCAAATAGGGCTTCTAAAGGGTTGTAATATTAGGTGTAAGGGTATGGAGAACACAGTTTGTTGGACATAGGGAATTTTATTGGTGGCAAGTCAATCATCTAAGTTAATTACATGTAAAACATAGTGTTGCTAAGCCAAGACTCGACTCACTAACTTCTAGCTCTTTTTGTATTTTTCTTGACACTATCTTGACTTAAACAAAAATAAAAGGCGGGTTGGTAGATAGTATGTTTTTCTTCTTTTTTTTTCTTTCTTTTTATTTTTTTTTTCTTTTTCATCTTTTGTTTTCTCTTTTTTCTTGATTTTTTCCCCATACACTCTTGCCCTACCATCCACAAAATTATACATCATAATAGATTTATTGTTGCATCCCTACACTTGAACTTTTGAATATATAAAAACTAACTAATGACCTGAATTGTGAGGATCAAAACACGTGGAGTACTTAAATACTTACGTAGATATGGGGATTACAATTTTAACTTCGTCCCATCATAATAGATTTATAGTTGCATCCCTACACTTGAACTTTTGAATATATAAAAACTAACTAATGACCCGAATTGTGAGGATCAAAACACGTAGAGTACTTAAATACTCACATAGATATGGGGATTATAATTTTGACTTCGTCCCAATTACTCCATAATAATTATTACTAAGTCCATGAGTCCCTATCATCCTAAAACTGTATACACAAGATATGGCTCGACTTAGCAACCATGTAATAAACCAGACAATTAACTAAATGTTTAACAAATAACAATAATGCACTAAAAATGAGTGCAAACAAGGAAGGCTAAGGTGATTTGGGTGTAACATTTGGGGGTGGATTGTAAATAATGTTCTTCATTAATATTTCTGAATCCACCGAAATATCACGAGAACCGTGAAAAGGATAAGCTCAGAGGGGTTAACTAAGGGTATCTTGTACTAAAAATGAGTACATAGCAACGGTGTGGGTAATTACTTGACCGGTGTAGCCAATGTAATTTTATAAACAAGTTTAAAACAAGGGTTATCCTAATATCTCTTATCATTTAGTTAATCCTAACTGCACAAATATAGTCTCACTAGCGATCTCGTAATGCATCACAAAAACAAGTTCTAGAATTTATATACTACCGGTACACTCATAAGCATTAAAAGTGAATGCTTTTATATCCTATATATCTAAAGGCGAATCTCATATTTTTGGGGTGGAATTTGAGTGGCACAGTTTTTGTACTAGCTATATGATTCCTATCCATAAGATGCTTTATTAAGACTAAAGTTTTACTCGTAAATGTTATAAAAAATTTAAATTATGTGCTAAAATTACTTTAACAAGTATTTCTCTCGGTTTATTACACGATTACTAGAAAACACGACAAATATCAAGTAAGTGATTAGTTTCTAAGGTGTCCCTTTTTCACTCCCTACACTTTAATTGAACATTTCCCAATGTTCTTAAAAAGTACCAAAGTTATAAAAACGGGAAAATAAACGAGATAAGAGAAACTAATACTCCCCTGATTTAGCTTGGTATGGACAATAAACGAATCTATGGTCAAATCTTCCTTCAAGATAATAATATTGTACAATAACATGTCTCTTTTCGAATATAACCTGTAAATAAATAAGAAAACAACAAACCCAAAGCATCAAATCGAACAAGGAAAAATCACAATAAGATGTAATTCCAGACTTAGAAATAAATCAAAACAAAACAATTAAATGATAGGATACTTGTAGAATGTAAATACAAATAACATACAAGAAAATTGGACATTTAAGAAATTATGGAAAATTTTGACATTTAACAAAAATCTGGACAAACTGTGCTACAGTAGCTGATGTCGTCAGGTGTAAACCGTGACGCCGTCAGACCAACCTGACAGATTTGTTTCATTTTATTTTCTGGAAAATTGTACTGGAAAAACGTGTTTTCTAAAGTCTGCTTTCCTACAGAAACTCATAAAACACATCCACAAGTATTGACAAACAAAGACAAATAAAACCAACAAACATGACAAGAATTAAACTATAAATCATCACATAATCATTTTAGGTTTATAATAACCACATATGATCTTCCCTACACTTATTTTATGCAAAATATCTTTAATTACCTATGAGACGAAGTCAAAAGCAAAAGAAACCATATTTGCATACAAGTCAATCACGTAGCAATTCATAATCAAATACTAGCATGTAAACATCCTAAAAACAAAATTAAAAACAAACAAAAAAAGTAAATAAAATATGTGCGGGTTGCCTCCCGAGAAGTGCTTTTTCTTGTTCGAGTCTCGAGCCTGACTCTACCCTTATTTAACGGATAAAGGGGAGATTTTACCTACACTTAAGTTTAAGTGCGGGTGATAGTAGCGATACACACTATTAGGATGGAAATATGCCATGTGAGGTGAAGGAGGTGTGAAAATGGTCAAAGGATCTACTACCTTCATCTTAAAACTACCCGGACTATATAGGTTGATAGGTGGGTCGATTCCTTTTTTGTTTCCTATATGTATATCTAAGGATGGAGAATCGAGTAAAGTTTGAAGCTCCAGATCATCAACACTAGGAACTTCCATAGAACTTAGAGAAAGTTTATTACTACAAGTATTCAAACCTATTTCCTATAGTTGTGTTTGGTCCAAAGGTTCTACTTCAATCGGGGTTCCTATGGTCTCTTCTACTTCTTCCGGGTAAGTCACGGGCGGTGTGTATGCCTCAAATGATGGTAGGACTTGTTTGGTACTTTGTGGTCTTGGATTTCTAATATCATCCTCCATCGTATCAAGATCACATATGTGCTTATCATGTGTTTTAGTAAAATCTAACCCCCAACATACACCTAGGTATCTCGACACTAACATATTTATCCCCAGACAAACTTCTTTCTTGATCCTTAAAATTTGTTATCAATTGATCTGTAATGACGTTTGTTGGGTTGTCCTATTCATAGTCGTATTGGGCTAAATCCTCAATAATTTCCCATGCTTCTTCAATATTTTATTCCCTAAATTTCACATCTGCTGCATGGTCAATGTCCATTTGCGTATATTGGTCGATATGATCGTAAAATATCTGAATTTGGGACCTTAAATCGAAGCTATGATGAGGGACTTTTCGTAGAGTGTTTGAAACGAGTCCATGCATCATAGAGAGATTCATCTTGATGTTGTTGGAATATCAACATGTCATTTTTAAGTGGAGTGGGTGGATTTCGTGGTGGGTAGTACGATGGATTCGTGTTCTCCATAATGGCTAACGAAATAGTTAATGGAAATTTATGAACAAACACACAAAGAAAGGATCGACTAAAGAAAGTTAATAAAATAAAAATAAAATCACGCTTGATAGGAATCTAGTAAGTAGACCGAAACGAGATAGAAATCAAAACATAAACTATTCCCCGGCAAAGGCGCCAAAAATTTGATGTGTCGGATTGCAACATACTAAGTTTTACAATCCTCCTAGGCAGTGTACCTAATCGTTGTAGTGTAGCATAGGTCAAACACGAGGGATTGATCGTTCTCTAGGAAAATAGTATTGCGAAGGCCGAAGTGTATGATAAATTAGGTCTAAAGATGAGGGAGGATCATTTTTGTATTTTATATTTTCTTAGAAAGCAAGTAAATATAAGGGGTTTGAGAGAGTTTGCTTTTAAAGCTACTAATTAAATTACTACTAAACTAAATCAATAAAAGTAAATTAAGATTCTACAAGAGAAGTGAGGCGTATCTACCTATGATGTATTACTCCTTGCTAGTTATCCAATTCTATCTACTGAATTGTCACATCCTTGTTTTAATTGGCGCGTTGTATTCCTTTATTGTCGTAGGGTGGTGCCAAATTCCCTAACTCTATGAATGTATAACTCTCCTTTAAGAATCCCTAGATCTACAAGTGACAATATGTCATCTCCCTAGAAACTCTTACTATCAACAAGCCACAATTCACGCAATAAATACAACGAATAAAACAACAAGTGCAATCTAGTGTATAAAAGAATTTATTCGTATTTACAAGCTAATATATGGTTGAAGAAGCTAGTTTTTCTACTCCTAACGCAAGACAACCAATTAAACAAGAGACAGTAGGAAGCAAGAATTATAAACTAAATCAGCTAGACTTATTAAATTTGTCACGCCTACCTGATGAAGATAGACACAAGCACCAATAAGAAAACAATGAGATATAATTAATTATAAACATTTTTCATACAATCATAAGCAAACAGTAGGTGAATTAGCCAACATAATCAATGAATAATAAACAACAATAATGATAATTGAAGAAATAAAATAACATTGAATCAATACAAAAAACCATTAGAAAATGTCTATGAAATGATTAAGACCCTCAGAGTTGCTGGAAAATACCTACCTAAACCCTAGAATCGTACTTAGGGTTTAGGTCTTGGAAAAAGTGAAGTTATGATTTTATATTTCTTGCTGATTTTTCTGTCGCAATGATGTGACAGCGTCAGCTCTAAGGATTGACGGCGTCACAAAACCTTTTTCAACAAATTCTATATTTTCTCGTCCCGGTCGCTTGGGCTTTTGAATCACCTAAATCCAAGTTCGTATGCAAAAGATATGGCCAAAAAAGTATCCGATACTTTCACGCGCATGTTGTGATAGTCTTGATCAGCTTGTGATGGCGTCACTTGTAAGTTGTGACGTCGTCGGCCTTGGTCTTGATGCCTTCAGAAGGAGGCCGCCACAGAAGTCTGAGCCGTCACATGTAAAATTTGCTCTGGATCTTCATGTTGATTTGCAAGTGACGGTGTCATGTTTTAGCTTGTGACGCCGCTAGGTTCCCTTTTCCTGTCGTTTTTTGTTACTTGGTCGTTTTCTTCGTTTTCTTGTCCAAAATAGCCAAAAACATGTCGGTTTCCAGCTTTCGCGTCCCAGTATCTAAAATGTGAAAAGAAATGATTTAGGGCAATAATTGATCACAAATGCACGAGTTTAGAGGTTAAATGACCTCTTAAAAATGCACCTTTTTAAATCCTTATCAGGTTCAAATGGGCTTGTACTAAAAATTCTCAGGGACTCAGAGAATCAGTAACAAGAAGTCACGATTCTAATATGTAAATTAATTCCATTCTAGTCATCCCGTAAAATGAAGTGCATCAATGAGCACTAAGCTGAGTGAGTCGTGATTTAGCTAACTCTTAGGTTCATATAGAGTGGGACAAAAGTAATCCAGAAGAATGGTAGTAAGGCTCAGGGGTTCTCCAGAAAAAGAATCGTCAGAAAGTCTGAAGCATATTGATTGGTAACTCCCAAACACTTTCTAGTAAAAGCTAAATCAATCGCATAAGAATAGAGGTAATGTCGTTGACTCGTGAAAATCGTACGAGACGTTATGAGTAGATTCTACTTAGCGTATTTTGAATCCATGAGTGGGAGACATCCCATTCTAAAAGGGGTCCTTAGCCGATTATCTTGAGGGAAACTAAGATAATGATCACAACTATTATGAAACGAGAAACATTTCTGTGAAGATGGTGAGTTTCGTATGAATTTGCGGCGTCAAATTTTGGACGTAGCCATGATCGAGAAGCAAACACATGGATCAATGTTATTGCCGTTGATTGTGACGTACTATCCCAATGACATGAGGATGTAAAACATTGGACTTTGTTTCTCACTGAGTTTAAACTTAGTTTCCAGTTACAGCATAAAAGCGTAACATTATGTTCTAAGGTCAAGTTCATTGTGAAATAAGAAAAAGTAATTCATTGCGCCAATAGAGCAATTTTGCAGCTCCAAGTTGAATAGACTAGAGATAATGATATTTTTCCTGGACTCTTTGTATGTAATGATTTGAGGAAAGTCACCGAATGACAATGTGTTTGTGACACTGTGGGAGTCAAATTATTCACAGGAACAAGAAAGGAGGAAGTATTTCAGGATATACATCCATGTCTAATACATTCTAAAATATCGAGGAAGTGTAAAGGTATACAGTCATATACCCTAGGCTTAACCAAAAGTTTGAGACAGAGTTCAAACATGAAGTTTTGAATTGGACTTAGTTGGGCATAGCTAATGAAGATGAAATCACTATGAGGGTATTGAATTGATTTCTGTGAGTGGTGTATTACAATGTCTAGCTTGGGAACTCTTGGTACTGTAAATGAAGATTCCTAATGTTTTTGTATTTGCACAAGTAGGAGTCTAAAGGAATTGTGTGTAAACAACACATCGACTTTCACACTTGCCTTTACGGAAATGCCGAACGGTCACACTAGTGCACACTAAATAGAAAAATACAAGCGGAAATAAGAAAAGAGTTTACGAAATGAAATGAGGACTGAGAGGAAATGAAAATCGGCGATAGTTTCATTTTAGGAATAACGTTATTACCCGAAAGTCTAATATTTATCGAAGATAAATATTAGAGGGTAATTAATGACAAGAAGCAAAACAACAAACCCCAAAGGGTTGTTTGTTTTGATCGTCAAATGAAACTCTATAGGAATGGGAGTTTGTTTCGGAACAAACTCCAATACTTATTGTATTAGTATTCTATAATATTCTTAAGGGTCCTATAAATACAAGGCACCTTAAGGGATTCCTATAATTCTTCCAATAACCCTAAAATCTCTTATCCTCTCTCCCTGTTGTGCGCTCGACCAAAACCAAAGGGTTAAACCCTTTGGTTGATTTTTCTAGTCCACCACAAGTCGACTAAATAATAGTCGATCCCTAATCGACTACTCGATTTGATTTAGGGTTTTACCCAGCTCCTTAACTCGCCTAACTTGTGATAGGGTCGAGTCCCGTTCTACTTGTGCAGTACCCGTGGATACATGATGCAACCCTAAAGGTGGTTTTCTCCAAGAAAACCTAAAACTGTTCCTGCAGCATCAAAGACGATCAAGAAGGTGTTTTGTGCAGCAGATAAGGCCAGAAAGTTTATAGAAAGAAGGATAAATAAATAAGTTTTTCTTAACACCCATTATATGTGTTAGGTTTAGGTCATGTCCCTTTTTAGAAGATCTTTCCATAGGGTTTTGGTCTGCATCGTTTTGTGTGCGGCGTGTTTATTTTTCCGCTATGCATGTCAGATAACTATGCTGATGACCACCAGAACCCTACATGAGCCAAAATAAATTATCATCTACTCATCCTTCAAGTTATACTTTGTCCCTCAAGGACATTGTTTGTTATGACATGCCTCAAGCGTGATAGACTAATCGATTTCAAACAAAATCCTCGATAGAAAATATGAAGCATGAAAACAAGATGGTTAGTCGAGGTATAAAAGACTCCATGATAGTCTCATAAAGAAACACTAGACATGAAGGTTTTAAAAGAACCTCAAATAGCTAATGAGATCTCAATAAATTATATCATGTCTAAAATCATATGGAATCGAAACACAATGAAGTCAATAAATTTTGTTTATAGCGCTTATAACGCTTGCTATTATGCGTTATAGGATCATAAATCAATTACTATCCAAAAGTGCACTCAATAAAATGATTGACCAACATAAACATCCGCAATATTTTGCAAATGTAAAAAGTATTAGGACGTGACGTTCATACACGTCAATGTATAAAAGCTATTGGATATACATCGGTCTTTATGCGAAACCGAAATAAGAGCTCTAAAGTTATGTGCCTTAAGACATGAATTGTGGAATAAATAAATTCACAAAAACATGAAACTGGTTATTAAGAGGCAAATTGTATCGAGGTGGATGTAAATATCTTATTGATATTTTATGAGACAAACAATCTAAAGGTATTTGATTCACTCTAAATGAGTTTGTTTTTTTTTTTAGCTCTCATATTCCATGAAGGATCTATAATGCCTCAAGCATGTCTAGCAACTTCAACTTCTAGAAGCAATTAATAAAGTTCTCAAGAACTCTATTTGATCAAATTGAATGAATGCTTATAGGGATCAAAAATCATTTAGACGTATATATATTGTTTTTGCACATTTCTCTAAGAAATGATTGGTCATCATGTAGCATACATAAGTGCAAGTGAAGCTTTAATAGTTAATATGTGTCTTGAATTGAGTTTTTCTCTTTTAATATTTATATAAGTAATGTATACCTTCCGAACAATGCATGTGATATTGGGTTGGAAGCTACACCTATATTTTGTCATCTTTGCGACTTTATTACAAAATATTTGCAGACAAAAGTATAAGAGCATTTGGTTAGCATTTGGTTCAGAAGATTGGCATTTGATGCTTAAAATATATACATTAAATTGAGAAGGAACACTATGCGCATCGCACTCTTTTTTCCTTCATCAAGTTTTTATCCCATTGGGATTTCTAGATAAGGTTTTTAATAAGGCAATCTATATCGTATGATAAACAATGAATATCCAATGACTAGTGTTGTAAATATTAATACTGGGCTTATGTATGACCTTTTTCTCAACCGGTCAATTAGGGTTTTACAATTATTTATCTACGTAATAAATACTATATGTTTGTAACCTATTGGATGATCATCTCATAATAAGAATTATCTCTTCCTCTTCTCATTCTTGTGTTCTTATTCATTATTTTTGTAACAATTTTATCAATTGAATATTCTTGAATTTATTGAAAACTTCAAACCGGGTGTTTGTTCATTCATACAGGTTGAAGAAGAGGGCATTTTAATCATTTAACTTTGAGGTAGGGACAAAATATGCCCCCCAAAGTTTCTCACATGGACAATATCTGCAGTTTCGAAAAGGTGGGAATGAAACATGCAATTTCGTCAAAGTTTAGGGATGATTTATGCACTTAACAGTAAATTAGGAAAAAGAGCATGTTAGATGGTTTGTGGGGATTTGATAGTAAGAGAGCACAGTGCAAGGGTTATTCCCCCGTCGTTCGCCCGATAAAAACCAACGGCTAGCCATAGTGCACCGGCGCTTCCATGTCATTTGTCTCTCGCCGTTTCTGCAACTGATGCCATTCGTTCCTTTTTTTTGTGAGTGAGTCGGGTTTTTGTGTGATGTACTATAGGACCCACATGCATCAATAACAAGGGTGTTATTGCTAGGAGAGTGTTTTAGCTATTGGAGTGTTATTGATAGAATGATGAGGTGATACTGAAGTAGCACACCAATAACAGTTATTCGTCCCTTGCTACACCTAGCTCTCTAAGAGTCATTGCAGTTTTTACAGTGGCTTAGAAGTGACGGAGTGGTTAGTTGTATATTGGCTTCCAAAAAGAATGATGCATTTTCAATCGAATGAAGATATTTTCTCCTATAGTTTGTCATTAGGACCACCCGAATTGTCAAATTTCAATAACTTTGGATGTAGACACATTACCTTTTGTTAATTCAACCATCTTTCAGGCTTATATGCTATCAGGTTTACTTAACAAAAAGTGACCATCGTCTTCAAATCTGTTTCAAACATGAATTTCCATCTTTCACTTCCAACTATCATGTCAATCTTCTTTTCATTTACTATACTAGCTTTCATATTAGTAAATTTTAGCAAAAAGAGATCAAGCAATGGTAACAACAAAAAGCCGCCTCAAGCAAAGGGTGCGTGGCCTATAATAGGCCACCTACACCTTCTTGGGGAATCAAAGTTACCTCACAAGGTTTTTAGTACCATGGCTGACATGTATGGGCCCATTTTCACCATCAATCTTGGTGTTCGCCTAGCTTTGATAGTAAGTGACTCGGAAATGGCTAAACTATGCTTTACCACAAACGACAAAGACTTTGCAGATCGACCCACATCAGTTGTATCCCAAATCATGGGCTATAACTATGGAATGTTTGGTTTCGCCCCGTATGGAGATTATTGGAGGCAACTTCGCAAGATTATTACTCTCGAGCTTCTTTCTCAACGACGAGTTGAGATGCTTGGACATATTAGAGTTTCAGAACTTAAAGTATCCATGAACGATATTTATAAAGCTTGGGTAAAGAATGAAGAGAGTGAAAAATTGAAAATGGTGAAGGTGGAGATGAAACATTGGTTTGGGAATTTGATATTGAACGTAGTTGTGAGGAGTATATCGGGAAAAAGATTTGCACCCAATGATGAAGAAGGTGTTCGGTTCCAAGCTGCGACGAGGAGATTCTTTGAGTTATTGGGTGTGTTTGTGGTATCGGATTTTATTCCTATTTTTAAGGGTTTGGATATTGGAGGATATAAGAAAGCCATGAAGATTACAGCAAAAGAAATGGATACTTTCTTTGAGGAGTGGTTAAAGGAGCATAAAAAAGAGAAAGAATTGGGTAAAAAGCGTGAAGGAAACCAGCTGGTATTCATGGATGTCCTGATATCAATTCTTGAAGATGCTTCTGAAGAGGATTTTCCCGGTTTTGACCATGATACAATCATCAAATCCTTATGTTTGGTAAGTTATCAATAGTACTAGTCGAATTTGAATTTGGGTAATAATTAATAAATTTTATCTTGCAGGCGCTTTTAATAGCAGGCTCAGACACGACAACCGTGACTTTAACATGGGCTTTATCTTTGTTACTAAACAACCCAAATGCATTAAAAATTGCGCAAGATGAAATCGATGAGCAAGTTGGAAGAGATAGACTAGTGGAAGAATCTGACATCAAAAACTTAGTCTACCTTCAAGCTATTATAAAAGAAACACTGCGTCTATACCCACCTGGGCCTCTTTCGGTCCCTCATCAGTCAAGGGAGGATTGTGTTGTGTCTCGCTACAATGTCCCAAAAGGCACTAGATTGTTTGTGAATCTATGGAGAATACATCGTGATCCAAATGTATGGTCAGATCCTAATGAATTTCAGCCTGAAAGATTCTTAACTAGTCAAAAGGATGTTGATATTAAAGGGAATCATTTTGAACTTCTGCCTTTTGGTAGTGGTAGAAGAATGTGCCCTGGTATATCTTTTGCCCTCCAATCTTTGCATTTAACATTGGCTTGTTTGGTGCAACAATTTGTAGTTGAGAAACCGTCAGATGAACCTATTGATATGAGCGAGAGCTTTGGACTAACTAACATGAAATCAACGCCACTTGAGGTTCTTCTTACCCCTCGTTTATCGCCTGGTATGTACCATGTTGATGAATAATATTGCATTGCATTTATAGATTTGTGTAACATCTGTAACAATGTCAAGTGGCACGTAATGAATTGAATGGATACTCGCATTATTAGTTAACATTTCATTACGTATGTACATGTATTGATATACATAGTGATTTATCTTAATGTTATTGCTACTGATCAGCACCTGGATCCTAATATGACATGTACTCCTTACTTGAATGCCTTTATGTACCATATTTATTCATTATAGCGTAAGAAATGTAAGGACAATTTGGACATCACTCATGCCCACAAAATTGGATGTATTATTCATCATATGCGGTTCTATACATATATATGTCCAAGCTCAGGGCTGATAAAGGAATCGTGCATCAATTTCAAGTCCAAACACACCAGAACAAAATGCTCATTTGGTCTTCTTTTTCTTAGCATGTACGACCGTTTACATCCATGCACACAATTAGACGAATTAAAGGAATAATATTATAGTTTGCCTCGTTAACTCCAATTAGCAGGGAATACAATTTCCCATAAGATAGTGTAGTAGATCTCAGTTTTCTCTGGAACAAGGATTAGAACTGATCCCAAAGGGTTTGGTCACTGTTCTGAGTGTTACTTGTAGAAAGTTATGCCTCGTACAGGTTTTGTACTTGCTAAATCTTTTAAATCAATCACTAACTCACGATTGTCGTGTGGATTTACATATTTTTGCTATTAATTTTAAAACTATAATTTGGCAAACTTTTGGAGGCAACGTGAAATACCTACTACATGTCAGTTTGTCATCTCTGAAGCATCGCAAATCATGTCACATTGTATTGTTTAGATTAGTATGAAATAAATTAATCAACTATATGAATCACTTACTTTTTTATAATGGTAAGAGTCGTTGTATATTTGTATATTCAATAGCAATGTCACCACTGTTGTCTGTTGTTTTTGTTTCTGTGAGCCAAGTCTAACAAAAGTAATGTTTGTTTTCATATAATCCAGTAATATATGACAAGTATGTATATTTATATAATTTATGTGGATATGGGAAAGCAGGTGGGTCGAAATTACGGTCAAATGGGTCACAAAAGCATAATATTATGAGAAATCTGTTTCAAGTTATGCAACTGATCAAGAACTAGAACTAGAACAAAACAATGAAAAGAACAATTAGTTTGTAATCATTTGTGTGACTGTACAAATCGACAGCAAAGTAAACCGACAACAATAGCAGCCCTTGACTTTTTTCTTTTGTCGGGCATCCGTTTAGCATCTGATGCTTGTCTCCTTAAGTTTATAAAATCCAAGTTTATCAATGTGCTCGCCCAGTTGTTATTTTTTTAGACCTTAAAAGAAATTTGTGTGACCTAGTTTATGACCGAGTCCGAACCTAATACCTTTGGGATGTAGACACATTTGATTTTCTTAGTTAAAAAATTTTTCGGGCTTAGCATACAAATAGATCTAATCACAAGAAGTGACCATCATCTCTAAAGTCGTTTTGAACATGAACTTCCATCTTTCAATTCCAATGATTATATCAATTTTCTTTTCTATTACTGTACTATCTTTCATATTCATAATTTTCAACAAAAAGAAGTCAAACAGTGGTAAACACATAAACCCGCCTCAAGCGAAGGGCGCCTGGCCTATAATCGGACACCTACACCTTCTTGGTGGATCTCAGTTACCACACAAAGTCTTAGCTACCTTAGCTGAAACATATGGCCCCATTTTCACTATCAAACTCGGTTTCCGTCTAGCCTTGGTAGTAAGTGAGTCAGAAATGGCCAAAGTATGTCTCACCACAAATGACAAGGACTTTGCAGATCGACCTACATCAGTTGTACCACAAATCATGGGGTATAACTATGGCATGTTCAGTTTCGCTTCATATGGATATTATTGGAGACAAGTTCGCAAGATTATTACACTCGAGCTTCTTTCTCAACGACGAGTTGAAATGCTTGAACATATTCGAGTCTCGGAACTTCAAGCGTCCATGAAAGATATCTATGAATCTTGGGTGAAGAACAAAGAGATGGAAAATTCAGATATAGTAAAGGTGGATATGAAACATTGGTTTGGGAATTTGATATCGAACATTGTGGTGAGGAGTATATCTGGAAAAAGATTTGCACCCAATGATGAAGAAGGTGTTCGATTCCAAGCTGTGACAAGGAGATTCTTTGAGTTATTGGGTGTGTTGTGGTGTCTGATTTAATTCCTATTTTTAGGGGTTTGGATATTGGAGGATATAAGAAAGCCATGAAGATTACAGCAAAAGAAATGGATACTTTTTTTGAGGAGTGGTTAAAGGAGCATAAAAAAGAAAAACAAATGGGTAAGAAGCGTGAAGGAAACCAGCTGGTATTCATGGATGTCCTGATATCAATTCTTGAAGATGCTTCTGAAGAGGATTTTCCCGGTTTTGACCATGATACAATCATCAAATCCTCATGTTTGGTAAGTTATCAATAGTACTAGTCGAATTTGAATTTGGGTAATAATTAATAAATTTTATCTTGCAGGCGCTTCTAACAGCAGGCTTAGACACGACAATCGTGACTTTAACATGGACTTTATCTTTGTTACTAAACAACCCAAAATCATTAAAAATCGTTCAAGAAGAAATAGATGAGCATGTTGGAAGAGACAGACTAGTCGAAGAATCTGACATCAAGAACTTAGTCTACCTTCAAGCTATTATAAAAGAAACAATGCGTTTATACCCACCTGCGCCACTTTCGGCTCCTCATCAGTCAAGGGAGGATTGCGTTGTGGCTGGTTACAATGTCCCTAAAGGCACTCGATTGTTTGTAAATCTATGGAAAATACATCATGATCCTAATGTTTGGTCAGATCCTAATGAATTTCGACCTGAAAGATTTTTGACTAGTCAAAAAGATGTTGATATCAAAGGAAATCATTTTGAACTTATGCCGTTTGGTAGTGGTAGAAGAATGTGCCCTGGTGTTTCTTTTGCCCTCCAATCGCAGCATATAACATTGGCTAGTTTGCTGCAACAATATGTGGTTAAAAAACCGTCAGATGAACCGATTGATATGAGTGAGAGCTTTGGACTGACTAACATGAAAGCTACGCCACTTGAGGTCCATCTTACCCCTCGTTTACCGCTTGGTATGTACCATTTTGGCGCATAATATCTTATTTATCCATTTATGCTGCATCTGTTTTGGCCAGTCATGTAACAAATGAATAGTCATTCGAATATATATTTGTTTTTTGAAACAGTCCAATATATATGTGTATGCATGTGTAGTATAATCATAGTGATGTTGTTAACAAAACATTATGACTTTAGCTGATGGCATACAAGGACGTTTTGAAAATTTGAAGTCTGATAAGGAAATCATGCATCATATATCATATTCCAAACACACCCAAACAAAATGGTCATGCGGCCTTTATTTGGCTCGTAAGGATCCATAGATCAATCCATATGCACACACGATACACCACTAGACGCTTCAAATGAGATGAGGCTTATAGCTTCTATAGTTCTATTAGAAAGTGGCAGCTCAGGCACATGTAGATATGCGATAGAGGAGTCAGGAGTCAGGAGGCAGGAGTCGAATAGTTTTTCGGCACTTTTTCCTACTTAAATATCCAGCCAGTTACATTAATGTTTAAGCTTGCCCAATATGTAAATAAGGCCCTAGACCGGGTAGCCCACATTCATTGATATTGGTTCATATTTTAGTGTATTTTCAGTTTGCTAAAAGCAGGACTCAAACTCTCAAAGTTTTTTAAAAAAAAGCCCAATTTGATATCTTCTCTCCCGAACTTTGAAATTTTTCATATTTACTCGAATCATACTTTAAAATCATTATACATAATGCATTTAGCGATTATATATTTGAGTATATATGAAATTAATCATAAAAGGAGGAAGTTATATAAAATTTAATTAAGAAAAATATATCTCGGTTCTCTTAAATAAAATCTTTGTAGAAAACACAAATTTCCAAAAATTATAATAGGAAACTAAAAAACATCAATTTTTTTAGATGTTTTTCTTGTTTCTCTTGCAACACAAAATACTTAGGGGACGTTTGGTATGATGGAATGGAAAGCTGAGAAACGGAATGGAGAAGCATTCTTGTGTTTGTTTGTGTTGAGAATGGAATCGGTGAATCAATATTTGATTCTCTTTCCATTCTCCGCATTCTCTTAAAATAGTGAAGAAATGAGAGAATTGGTGAACAAAAGAGAAGACATTCTATGGTTGATTCTTTCGTATAATACAAAATTTGTTTCAATCATCGTATTCAAATGTTTTGTTTATTTCATTTAATTATGTTTTCTTTTTTTTTCTTTTTCTTTTTTTTTTTCTTTTTTTTTAATTATTTGAAATACAAAAATTGATAGGTTGATATCAAATCTTCATATCAACGTTTGTATTTTAACCTTTTCTTATAAAACCAGTTATATCAAATAATAATATCAATTTTTTTTATTTTTTTTATGTTTGGGTTTCTTCAAAATTCGCCACAACTATTATAAATAAATATTATTATAATTAATTTTCAATTTTGCACATTATTACAAATTGCACCCAACAAATGATCCTCCAATATTGCTTTTGCGATAGAAGGTTAGCATATACTCAGTGTATTTAAGGTAGCAATTTAAAGAATCATATTATTTTAATGATGATTTAGGTAATCAAATGTTTAAAACGAAAATTTAAATGATAAAATTCATTTTTATTCAGTATTATATACAATAACCAATCAAGAGAATGCTCTTTATCAGACGCATTCTTTATTTGTATCAAACTGTAGAATCGTTGTTCTTTCTCAAACATGATTCGCTTTCTCTACAATTCTATTCTCTATTACGATTCCATTCTATGGCATTCTCTCGTACCAAACGTGCCCTTATATCCATATAACTAGAAAACACAAAACATGCTTTCAGCGTGTTTGGAAATTTCAACTATTTTCGAAAAGAAATTGATTTGCACACTTTCAAAAATGATTGGGACATTTTATTTGTTTATTAAATACTTGTACAGTATTAATATTGTACTTCAACTGTTTGTACATATGAGTGTCCCAATAACATTTTGAAGTGTGCAAATTACCTCCCTTTTCGAAAAGTTAATACTTTATGAGAAAAGTACAAAAAGGGGCCAAAATCTTTCTTGGAGTCCCCATTGTGGTCATTTTTAAACTCAATCTCCAAAATGGTCATGCCCAACTATTCGACTCTCCACTGAAAATTCGTCATGTGTCCAATTGCAAGTACACTTTTTTACTTTTCATTCTACCAAAGTAATTACCCATATTGCGCAACCGGCGGCTTGCGCAACCGGAAGCTCTGATTTGGCATAAAGGTAAGTACAATCTTACTTTTTTAATTTTCTTGATATCCGATTATTTTCTTGATATCTGATCGATCGTTTGATTATTATTACTTTTTTTTTAATTATGTTTGATTTATTGTTTGATCTCAAATGCACACTCAATCTTCACACTTATTGTTTCATTCCATCATGAAACCGATGGTACGCTTTTAACTGTTTTATTGTTTAATTTATTGTTAGATCTATGCTTATAACTATTATGCTTATGTTTTTAGGTTTTGTTTATTACTGCTTATAAGTTATAACTGATAATAAGTTAGTGTTTAGTGTTTTGCTTATTTTGTGTTTTGCTTATATTGATAATAAGTTATAACTCATAATAAGTTAATGTTTAGTATTTGGCTAATCCAAACACCCCCTTAAGTGACAGATATTTTTTATTTTATTTTATTTTTTATTTTTTTTTATAAAAAGGAAGAAATATCATCCCATATTAGATAAGATTACATATTTAGTCAACCATACATTCGCACAACTTGGAACACTACCGACTAACATAAACTCATTAGAACAACTCATGGCCAAAGAAGCTATGCTATGAGCTACCCTATTTCCCTCCCTTTTAACAAAAGACCACTTACAATCGTTGAAAGCCATTGAACGGGACAATATCTCTGAGAAAAGACTCGCAATTTCAAGCAAGATGACTTTATTATGGAGCGCCTTAATTAGACACAATGAGTCTGTCTCGAATATAACGTTAGAGTACCCTCTATTGAGTGCATGACTCATAGCCCAATGAACGGATTTTGCTTCAGCTTCGAGTGGAGAACTCGCATAACATTCAAAACGAGCACCTGAAAATAAGACCTTGTCATCGTAGTCACGGGCTACAAAGCCCAAGCCCGCCTTTCCAGACTCTTTTTGCCACGCAGCGCCACTATTAATTTTTATCTGCTGAGCGTTTGGCCTTAACCACACATCCGTATGAGTATTATGTACCCCATTGGTGTTGCTCATAATTCCTCTCTGATTTTCCTTCTGATAATCTGATAAAACAAGTTTCGCTATTTCTTCCACGTTCCCCTCCCTACCATTCAACTGGCCATGAAAATGTTTGTTTCTTCTCATCCATAATCCTCACAATATCATCATATATACCTCCCATTCAGCTGGGAAATTGTCAAGAATTACCTGACAAAAATCATGAAATGTGACAGCTCCTTGTGTATCATAAAAACAACCAAGACTACAACAGTCCCATACCTCTTTTACTGCCGAACATTTGAACATGACATGAGCTAAATTTTCAGTTGTTTCGCCACAATGGGTACAAGAAGATGTATGATTCAGCCCACGAGACTGTAGGTTGTCAATAGTAGGTACATAATTATTCCAGTCTCTACACATAAATAATTTGACTTTACTGGGAACTCTCGCTTTCCACACAACATGCCAAAAGTCAATCGAGTCATCAGAGATAGCAGTGCGTACCATGTCTTCATCTGCTTCAAGTGCCAAGAAATAAGCAGATTTGCATGAAAATTGGCTTCCTGGATTTTTGTGCCAATAAAGAACATCATTCCTAGAATTACTTACAAAACAACAAGCAATCTTGCTTGCAATATTATGAGGAAATAATGAATACAGAAGCTCATGAATCCAATCATCACCTTCAAGATTTAATAAATCACGAACCTGATCAACATCACAATTGTTCGGTTTTGGACCTAGATTTGTGTGATCATCGACCCAAACGTCATTCCATACATTCACACTACGACCATCACCGATATTCCATTTGCACCCTTTACGAACAATATCTTTAACCGAAACAAAACTACGCCAAATATAGCTTGGTCGGTATCCAATCTTGGCATCAAAGAAGCTCGATCTTGGAAAATAACGTGCCTTAAGAATTCTAGCTGCCAATGTTAATGGGGATGTGATTAAGCGCCAAAATTGCTTTGCGATAAGTGCTCTATTGAACAATCCCAAGTGACGGAATCCAAGGCCTCCCCGAAACTTTGATACACACATCCTTTCCCACTTACACCACTGAATTGGGTTTTCTTTAACCTCGTCCCCCCACCAATATACATTAAGAGCCTTGTGAATATCATCAATTAAGTTATCTGGAAGTAAAAAGATATTCATAGTATACATAGGCATCGCTTTCGCTACCGACTTGATAAGAACTTCTTTCCCCGCGATCGATAAAGTTTTCTCCTTCCATCCACCAAGTTTCTTTTTTATTTTATCCAGAATAGCTTGAAAAACCACCTTTTTAGATCTTCCACCACTCGATGGCATCCCAAATATTTATTTTGATGAACAACTTCACGAACATTCAAGCATTCACTTATACGATTTCGAACATGAATATCAACATTGGCACTAAAAGTTATTTCTGATTTTTCATAATTAATAACCTGTCCATAAGCATGGAAATATCGTGTGAATATACTTTCAACCTGCAACTTTCGTCAACCGAAGATCTTGTAAAAAAGTTGTTGTCATCAGCAAAGAACAGATGAGAGATTTTTGGTGCTCCCCGACAAACTTTAACTCCATGTATATGACCTTCCGTTACCGATTTCCTTATCATAGATGATAGCACTTCTGCACACATAACAAAAATATAGGACGAAAGAGGATCTCCTTGGCGAAGACCTCTAGTTGGGGTCACATGACCGAAACTTGTCCGTTAATATTAAAGGAGAAGGAAACCAAGAAACACAAGCCATAATCATGTTAGAAAAATGTGATAAGGTTTTAAAAGGTACCATTTTGAGGGTCGCTTTAGTCCTTATTTGATCACTTTTGTATCCGTTATTGCTTAATATCGCTCCTTTTCACTTTTAGGTCTCTTGAAGGCAAAATGTCGGAATGGCACTTATTTGGACGAAAAGGCGCGAATATATGAAGAAAATGGCCAAAGTCAAAATCGAGACACTCACAACCTTGAAAATAGAAGGCGACGGCCAAAAGCTAATTGCGACGCCGTCCGAGGATTTTTGTGACGGTTCGTAACCCAAAACTCAGATTTTCAAGTGACGACGCCCGCTGTAAAAGAGTAGGCCGTCGCTACTCGGACGGCCTAGATGCAATCCGCACGACGCCGGTCAAGAGGACGGCCACGGACATAAGGTGACGCCGCCGCAAGGTTAACGCGCCAAGACGAAACCCTAATGACGGCGACACGACGGCGCCATTTAAACATAAGGTGACGCCGTCGCATATGTAATCTTATATATAGAATCCGAATTTTTCGCTTTTAGAGAGAGTCTTTTGGAGTGAAAACCTAAAACCGAACCTAAGGTGTCTTGTACAAGATTTTAGGGTTTTAAACCCTATCTTACATCAAGATAAGTATTTACTTCATTAATTCAATTATGTCTTTGATTATTTGTGTGTATGCTTGCATGTTCTCCATGTCCCGCTAATTTATTTGTGTGTTTGCTTAGGAAGTATGAAACTTAATTATTGAATATTGATTGGTTGTTTCTTATCTTAGTTGATTAATGATCTAGTAATGCGATAGGTCATTCGTTGTGTACTTAATGCTTGATTCATCTTTGTGAACCTTAGAATATAATTACCGAGTAGTTGTAAGCTAAACCATCCAAAGAGTGCCTTAGAGTAAGAGTTTATTATCCCTAGTGGGTTTTGTAGACGAGACCCTTTGGTAAGTTCAAAGAGTTGGGAGAAACGATACCCTACAACTTTAGACACACAACGCAACTAAGAATAAGGACGTGACAACTCAACCATCAATAGGAGATAATTAAGGAGTAGTACAACCTAAGTAAACACATCTTTAAACTATCATACGAGCACACATTAATTAGACATAGACTCCCACAACCTTAGTTTAGATAATTAGATAATAGTAGAGTAATCGGTAGAAATACCAACCCCCAAATCCAATACCCGAGATTCGTACCTTTCCATTTCATAAAATATAAAAATACAAAAATAATCTTCCTCAACCTTAACCTTAGCGTAGTAACTCCTTACTAGCATTCCTATTCCCCAGAGAACGATATCAATACCCGTGGCTTACCCTAATTACTACACTACAACGATTAGGTTCATCGCCTAGGTGTTATAAAACTTGCTCAAGAAAAGGAAGTTTCCTTGACCCGAACGACGCGTGTAGCGTTATCAAGTTTTTGGCGCCACGCCGGGAATAGAATAGCTAGTTAGTAGTCCACCTCGCTTAGGTTCTTTGCTTGATTCCTATCAAGTAAATTTTTCTCATTTTTAGCTTTCTTAGTCTATCCCCTTCTTCGTGACCTTTGTTCGTAATCCCATCACTTTTCATCATGGAAGGTGATAACCAACCACCATTCATCAACCCACCACCAAATGACCCGCCAAGAGCCCGCACTCTTGGTGAATACTCGAGACCAAGCCACCTAGGCTATAGGAACACCATTGAGCTTCCCGACCAAGCCCAAACTACGGCCCCGCGATCCGACACCATCCGGTTGGTGCAAAACGGATGTGATTCCATGGACTTCGCTCAAGATCCAAATCAAGATCCGAGGGATTTCTCAAAATTGTCGATTCCATCGACCTTGATGCTACTACTCGGGAGACCACGCTACTGCCTCTTCCAATTCTCTACGGGACCAAGCTAGTAATTGGCTTGAGCGACTTCCGCCGGCTCCATCTCAAGTGGGATGATCTTACCTCTCGCTTCCTTGCTCAATTTTTCCCACCGGGAGAACCACTAAGCTTAGGCGAGACATCTTGACATTCCAAAGCAGCCCAAGGTGAGTCTCTTTACAAAGCATGGACTCGATGAAGGAACTACTCCAGACTTCCACACCATGGCATTGATCTTTGGCTTCAAATCCAAATCTTCTATGATCATACCGATTTCATCACCGACGATCCATTGATCGAGCCACGGTGGAAGACTCAACGACTTTAATGCAGAGAAATCATGGGATATTATAGAGGAGCTTGCCGATCAAAGCTACGAAGATTGGAGTGAATCTCCGAACTCCGATTAACGTGGTTAATGCCATATCCACTCCTTCCGAATCCTCCGATACACTCAAGAGCAATTGAGTGCCATCGAGAGGAATTGATTATCTTATGGAAAGGCGTAAAAGAGCACCCGCACAAATTCCTCGAGAGGTCGCCAACCGCCCACTCCACCAACCGCCCACACCTCTTTCGAATCCCCAAGTCGCGAGCAAAACCCAAGTTCGAAGGCGCCTGCTCTACTTCCCAATACCACTTTCACCAAGCTTCAAGGATCAAATGAGGAGTACATGGCAGCTCATACAGAGAGATTAGCCGATTTGAAGAGGAGGTTTATAGGCGAGAGAGGAAATGCAAGCAAAATGAAAGAAATGATGAATTTGGTAATTGAATTTACCAAAACAAAGGTTCCCAAAAAGTGCTCGAAGAAGCAACGATTGCCCTCCCACTTCATTTGTAAACGCCTGCTTCCATTATGCCCGAGAATGCAGGGCCGAGATGTGGAAAACCGAGGAAAGCACGAAGGATGAGTCTGTGCCTAATGATGAACCCGAGACCATTGAGTACTACCTTAAGCACGAAATTAACAAGAAAACCATTGCAAACCAAGTAAACAACTTTAGGTACAATGAAGTTCTTAGGGAAGCTCTTGAAGGAAAAATGACGGAAGAAGAATACGACGCCTTACCTATGGAACCTCTCAGTATGAGTTGGTTATAAAAACCGTTAACAAGAAAACGAGACACCACAGTGGAATTTCGTGATACCGCTTAGTGTCGGTGACATGGACAATATAAATGCCTTGGCCGATCAAGGGACCGATGTGAACATAATGCCATTGTCAATCTATAATAAGTTAACTAAAGAGAAACCACCAAGACCGACCTTAGACTTTCCTTAGCTAATCATACTTATGTCCACCCCGTAGGAATCGTTGTTGATGTTCTAATTGAGGTGGCTAACATCGCTTATCCGTGGATTTCGTGATCATTGATGTTGAGGAAGATAAAACGCACCCTCATTCTTGGGACACCGCTCGCCACCGCCAAGGCAACCATCAAATGCGGAGAAGGCATCATGATACTCAAAAGCGGGAAGGGTACGCTAGGATACCCATCATCCCAAGATACCCTCTTAAGATCATGGAAATGATTACGGTGGAAATCGAAAAGCCCCGGCAACAATGTTAAGAAGAAGATGAATGACCGGGAAAAGGGCTTAGAGACTTTATGGTTCAAGGATTGTATGCGACATTGTGGAAACCCGATAAAAGTTAGGAAGCAATCCCACCTCAATACCTAAGGTACAAAAGGACCCTAAGGAATTTCTAAAGGAGAAAAGTGCTCTTGTATAGATCTCGGATAAGGGCATTACGAGGAAGAAACAAACCAAGATGGTTTGGGCCTTTCACGCTAAGGAGACCAATTTAAAAGATAAAACCGTCGCCATAATTGACAAATTGGCAAGGAATCCACGGTGAGCATACAACGCCTACACCCTTTCGATGAAGGGAAAACAAAGGGTGAAGAGGGCGGTAATGAGAAAACGAGAGCACGACTATGAGTCTAGCTACAAGACTCTTAAATAAAGAAAAGCGCTTCGGGAGGCAACCCATGCTTAATTGTTTGCTTGTTAGTGTCATATATCTTTTATTAATTGTTTATCCTCATGTTTAAATTTGTAAAATGCTTTATTTTGTTTTTAACCTCGCCTTAATTGCATATAAAGGTATTTTACATAAAGGATAAGTGTAGGAGGATTACACACGCTTTCAAAAGAAACGTAAACATGAGAATAACAATTAACTAAAAGATATTTATGTTTGTTTGTTCGAGTCAAATGCTTGTATCGAGTCATAATGGATGTTTTGCGTAAATTTTTCCGATTCTAAAGATGTAAATTTTCCGTAATTTTTCCGTAAAATCGCACCGCTTTTTGTCAGATAACCGACGGCGTCAGATTGCAACCGACGGCCGTGAAGGAGTAAAACATCGATTACTTTTTTCTCGCTTTTCGAGCTACTTATAAATTTTTGGAATTTTCCGTGTCTTAATTTTCTTAGAAATTCAGTAAACATCCATTCCACAAGCATTATATCCTAGTTTAAATCGAGTCTTATATATATTATTACCACCGATTTTACGCGAAGGTTTCGCTTTGTTTTCTTCAAGTGTGCGTGTTTAGTTTGTCAAGAAGAAGTTACATAAGATTGGAAGGAGCTTTTCACGCAATAATTCTTCTTGAAAAGGATTTAACCACCACTTTACACGGATCCTACCGAGCTAATCGTGGAGTATTAGTTTTTTCGCTTTTAATTACCTTCCATTATCATAACTTTGATATTTTCGGGAACATTGGGGACAATGTTCGCTTTAAGTGTAGGAGGAAAATAAAACGGAACTTTGAAACTATGCTTATCCTTGACTATTTGCTTTGTCCAATTGTGATTGTGTAATAAACCATGAGAAAATGTCGGTTAGGGTAATTTTGGCACCAAATTTAAAATTTTTATGACATATAGGAGTGGGCCATTAGTCTTAACAAAAGCGCCTCATGGATAGGAAGTTGCATGACTAGCACAAAACCCTTTACCACCCAAATTCCACCAAAATGCGAGGATCGCCTTAGATTAGTAGGAATTAAAGCATTCATCTTCAATGCTTAGAGTGTGAACCGTAGTATATTAGATTCTAGAACTTGTTTTGTGATGCATTCCGAGATCGCAAGTGAGGCTACACTTGTGTAGTTAGGAATAACTAAATGATAAGAGGCATTAGGATAACCCTTGTTTGACACCGTAATATAATTACTTCTTCCATATCGGTTGAGTAATTCCCCACACCCTTTGCGTTGTACTCATCTTTAGTACACGATACCCTAGTTAACCCCTCGAGCCTATCCTTTTCGCGGTTCTCGTGATGTTTCGGTTTTTCCGAATATCAATGAAGAGCATTGTTTACACCCCACCCCAAATATACACCCAAATCGCCTTAGCCTACCCCTTATGCACTCACTTTTAGTGCAAATGTTTGTTATCACCCTAAACCCTTAGTTCAATTATCTAGTTGCTTGCATAAGTTGCTAAGTCGAGTCATATCCTTTGTATACGCTTTGGGACGATTGGGATTCATGGGAAAAGTTAAAGTTTATGAAATGACGGAAGGGAACGTTAAATTCAAATTCCCTTTGTTTGCATAATAATGTACCCCAAGTGTTTTGATCTTTTCAAATCGGGTCAAATTAGTGTTAGAGTAATAAAACTCAAGTGTAGGGATATGCCTATAAATCCCTAGTATTTTGATGTTATCGTAGAGGATGGTAGAGTAAAAGTGTATGAAAAAAAAAAAAAAAAAAAAAAAAAAAAAAAAAAAATAGAAAAGAAAAAAAAAAAAATAAAAAAAAAAAAAAAAAAAAAAAACATACGGGCTACCATCCTACATCTATCTTTGAATTTATGTTTGTTTATTTCGCTTATCTAGAGTTTAGAGTGTCGAGTCTTGGCTTAGCAACGCCATTCTTCGTATGCATTTAACATAGAGATTTTTGACTTGCCACCACTAAATAGCCTATCCCACCAAACCCTTGTTTCCTACCGTAAGCCTAACATTACAACCCTTTAAAAGACCTCTTTGATAGTCTTTCCTAGGTGCTTACGCCAAAGCGATGGAGGTTTGATCTATTCTCAAGCCTATGGTAATCTATGTACTAGGACCGTTAATGAGTGTTTATCTTCCATTTCCTATTTGTTATATTTCATATATACACCCGAGAGAGATGCGAGTATCCAAACACCCCATGTGAGGTGCTAGTATGTAATTTCCGTGCTTGTTATGACTTTTATGGGCTTATATGTGTTGTGGACCGCTTTGAATTAATGCTTCATGACCCCTAACTTATAAATTAATTGGTTAAAGCACATTTGCTTGAGGACAAGCAAATAACAAGTGTAGGGATATTTGATAAGGTTTTAAAAGGTACCATTTTGAGGGTCGTTTAAGTCCTTATTTGATCACTTTTGTATCCGTTATTGCTTAATATCGCTCCTTTTCACTTTTAGGTCTCTTGAAGGCAAAATGTCGGAATGGCACTTATTTGGACGAAAAGGCGAATATATGAAGAAAATGGCCAAAGTCAAAATCGAGACACTCACAGTCGCCGAAAATAGAAGGCGACGGCAAAAGCTAATTGCGACGCCGTCCGAGGATTTTTGTGACGGTTCGTAACCCAAAACTCAGATTTTCAAGTGACGACGCCCGCTTGTAAAAGAGTAGGCCGTCGCTACTCGGACGGCCTAGATGCAATCCGCACGACGCCGAAGTCAAGAGACGGACGCCACGGACATAAGGTGACGCCGCCGCAAGGTTAACGCGCCAAGACGAAACCCTAATGACGGCGACACGACGCGCCATTTAAACATAAGGTGACGCCGTCGATATGTAATCTTATATATAGAATCCGAATTTTTCGCTTTTAGAGAGAGTCTTTTGGAGTGAAAACCTAAAACCGAACCTAAGGTGTCTTGTACAAGATTTTAGGGTTTTAAACCCTATCTTACATCAAGATAAGTATTTACTTCATTAATTCAATTATGTCTTTGATTATTTGTGTGTATGCTTGCATGTTCTCCATGTCCCGCTAATTTATTTGTGTGTTTGCTTAGAAGTATGAAACTTAATTATTGAATATTGATTGGTTGTTTCTTATCTTAGTTGATTAATGATCTAGTAATGCGATAGGTCATTCGTTGTGTACTTAATGCTTGATTCATCTTTGTGAACCTTAGAATATAATTACCCGAGTAGTTGTAAGCTAAACCATCCAAAGAGTGCCTTAGAGTAAGAGTTTATTATCCCTAGTGGGTTTTGTAGACGAGACCCTTTGGTAAGTTCAAAGAGTTAGGAGAAACGATACCCTACAACTTTAGACACACAACGCAACTAAGAATAAGGACGTGACAACTCAACCATCAATAGGAGATAATTAAGGAGTAGTACAACCTAAGTAAACACATCTTTAAACTATCATACGAGCACACATTAATTAGACATAGACTCCCACAACCTTAGTTTAGATAATTAGATAATAGTAGAGTAATCGGTAGAAATACCAACCCCCAAATCCAATACCCGAGATTCGTACCTTTCCATTTCATAAAATATAAAAATACAAAAATAATCTTCCTCAACCTTAACCTTAGCGTAGTAACTCCTTACTAGCATTCCTATTCCCCAGAGAACGATATCAATACCGTGGCTTACCCTAATTACTACACTACAACGATTAGGTTCATCGCCTAGGTGTTATAAAACTTGCTCAAGAAAAGGAAGTTTCCTTGACCCCGAACGACGCTGTAGCGTTATCATATTACCCAATATACTACATACTAGTTATGTGTATATTTTACCCAAATATGTAAATACTAGTTGTTGTACATATGTAATATTAAATCATAAAATCACTTATACTTGTTTTAGTGTTTTATGTGAAAATGTGAATATGTTAGAAACTATTAGTTCAAACCATTTACGTATTTTATTTGTTTTGTTAAAATGATTTTACGTTTGTTATCGACAAAACATTAGAAGATCGTAAAATATAAATAAACGTTTTTACGGCTTATTTGTATTAACAAGCTTGAATAAAAGCTATTCGACTCTGCCATAAGCTTTGCTCATGTCTATTTTTAGTGCTAATGCACCTTTTCTGCCATCCTTTTTTTTCTTAAGCCAATGGAAAACTTCAAAATCTACTATTGCATTATCAGTGATCACACGGTCTGAAACAAAAGCTGATGGGTTTTCTTGAATTATATTTGGAAAAATTGGTTTTATTCGATTAACTAGAACCTTGGAAATAATCTTATATAGGTACATTACACAAGCTAATGGGACGTAAATCTTTAAAAGACTCTGGTTTTGAAACCTTAGGGATCAAAGTTACAAGAGTTTTATTAATGTTATGAGGTAACACTCCTGACTCGAAAAAATAAAATACAATATTAACAATTGTATTACCCGTGAAACACCAAAAATTTTGATGAAACAAGGCAGTCATTCCATCAGGTCCCGGTGCCTTGGACGGGCCCATTTGCATTAGTGCCTCATAAACCTCTGATGATGTAACACACCTCTCAAGTGGTTGTCTTTGATTATCTGCCAATCTTCGATCAATGTCATTCACAGCAGACTCGCAATCTTGTGGTGACGAGCTTGAAAAAAGTTCAGAGAAGTAGACTAACACCAAATTACATACTTTATCATGCTCCTCAACCCACCTTCCATCCGGGTCCTTTAGTCTCAAAATACTATTTCGTCTTTGTCGGTTGCTTGCACGAGTGTGGAAGAATCGTGTATTATTGTCACCCTCACGTACCCATTGAACGCCACTACGTTGTTTCCACATCAGCTCTTCACGTGTAAGGAGCTCTTTAATTTGTTCTCGTAAGACTCGTTTTTCAACATAGGTCGACCCATCAAAGCAACTCTGCAGTATTTCAAGACTCTTTTGTTTCGATTTAATAGACTGTTACACATGACCAAAGCTCTTTTTATTCCAATCAGACAACCTTTTAGCACACTCACTTACAATACCGCACAGATCATGTTCCATACCAGCAGCCAAACCATACGCCCAAGATCTTTAACCACGCTCGATACTCTCATCACGTAACCACATACTTTCAAAATGGAACATTCTGTTTTTTTTTCTCCATTGGAGATGAACGGCAAATTTATTGGGGAATGATCAGATGAAATTCTTGCTAAGTTCTCAAATGACGCACTTGGGTGCAAGTCAAACCAGAGTGAGTTTTTTAAAAACCTGTCAAGCCTTTTTTTAACATTTGCATTACCTCTACGACCGTTGCTCCAAGTAAGTTTAACACCAGCAACACTCATATCCTCCAAATTGCAAAAACTACATGCCTCGCGAAAAGCCAACATTTCTGTGCTATTGCATCCTCTTTGCCCATCCTTTTCAAAGGCATACAAAATTTCATTAAAATCCTCGAAGCAAACCCAAGCTTGGTCCTGATTTGTCCTCAATGAACGCAATAATGCCCATGTTCGATGCTTTTCTTGTCGTCTAGGCCATCCATATATTCCAGTACCCCTCCACATATTACCATTTTCATTTTTTACAACAAAATCTATATGGTTTTGTGAGAAACTTTTAATTGTTAAATCACACTCCTTCTTCCAAAAAAGTAACAAACCACCTGATCTTCCAACAGAAACAACAACCAGTAAATTATATTGTAGATACGTGTATCTAAAACCCGTTACCTCAATGTCATGAAGTCGGGTTTCCATGAGAAACATAATAGTTGGGCTAAGCTCATTAACCAAAGAGCGTATGTGTTGAATAATCCATGGGTTGCCCAATCACTGAACATTCCAGCTTAAGATACTCATTGGCCTCGGCGGTGCTATGCCGCAGCACTCGCCATTGTTGAATTATGTTCGCTGACATCTCTTGGCTTCTTGACAATGTCGACATCCATTTGATCCCCATTATCAAGCTCCTCCAGTGATCTCTTTCCTACCATACTTATGCTTCTTGTACCAGGTGTTGACTTGCTATATGTTTCCTCTCGTGTACGTCTTTTCCATGACTTCGACAAAATGGTATTCTCCACATCCGCTTGAGCTTTAGTTGACTCGTTCAGAGAACATTCTGATATTCCTCCCGCATCAAGCTCTAAAACAATCCCATTACTAATTTTAGGCTCTTTTTGGCCCATGATCTTCAACGCGGATATTGGACGATAATTTAAATTTGCATCAGAGAAAACAATTTCTTCGTCTAAATCCTGTTTTCCATTCTCATTAATTTGAGACACCAACTCATCTTTTTCAAGATTGGAATCTTCCTGTAACCCCCTAGCAACTTCACCATTCTTCCTTTCCATGCATCCATTGTGTACATTCATCTCCTGTGTAGATTACCTTTTTTCTTTTCCTTCTATAGTCGCTTTTACTTGTCCAACGGTTATTACTAGAAGCGAGATGAGTTAGGGGCTAAAATACACCGAAACTAACATTTTCCTTGAGTTGGAAGCCCGAAGATTTTCAGGAAATGGCCAATCATTGAACGCCTTTCCATTAATTTCTATGGGCTTTGTTAAGCACTCTTCTCGGTCTGACCAAGGAGACCTCACCAATAGCAAAAATTTAGCAGTCGCTCATACTGAATGTGTGAACCTGAACCTTAGTATTTTGACGATTAAGAACATTAACAAATCTACACAAAGGATTCATAATATTTATGATCACCTTTACTCTAATGTGCTTGCTCCCTTTAGTGAAATAAGCATCATCAACCTCCAAAACATCACCTATCTTAGCTGTAATTTTACGAATCAATGATTCATCCCGTCTACTTAGAGGCATAATGATTAGCCGGATCCAAAACGTAACTTTCATCATTTCTGTCTCAGTAGGCTGCTCGTCATTCTCAACCAACTTGAGCACAACTAGATTCCTCTCAAACGACCACGGGCCATCTTCCATCACTCTTCTTAAATCAACATCATGGCCAAGTTGGACCAAAAACATATTTGATCTAACTCCTGGAAAGTTACCAGCAGTCGAGGTCTCCATGCCGCCGATAAAGCCTTCTTCATCCTCTAAAAACTATAAGGACGATCAGTATGTATACGGCCAAGAATGGTCCTCTTAAGGAAACTTTAGCTATCGGTGTTTCCATCGTCACCGTCAAATACCACTATCTCCTCCTCTGCTTCATTGACATTAATTTTTCTCATCATCTCACTCAACTCACTAGCCATCACCAAAGACCAATTGTTTATGCAAAGAAACAATATGACAATTGAAGATTACACTTGGATAATTAAAGGATATGAAATAAAATAGGAAGATGGAAGATTAAAAAATATCAAATTTTAGAAGGATGGTAGAAACGTTTAGAAGGATGATTAACCACTTTGGGTAGAACTACTTTGGGGACCACTTTGGGAGAGATATACCTTTACTAAGTGACAGATATTTGAATGTCAAATTAGATGCCCATATGCTTATTGGATGTCAAATTAGCTGCTTATTGAATAAGGCCATCAAAATACACTTTTGATTTTTGAATGTCAAATTAGCTGTTTCTGAACTTCAAAATTGAGAGTGTTATGCTCATTTGCATCAAATTAGTAACTGCATACAAATACGCTAAAGGTTTCTCTGTATTGAACTTAATAAGTGACATATTTATGCTCATTGTGAATAAAATTTAGTAACTGAATACGATTATTTTAAACGTTTCTCAATTGTACTTGTTAATACAAATAAACCGTAAAAACGTTTATTAATATTTTGCGATCTCTTTGTGTTTTGTTGATAACAAATATAATGTTGTCTTAAGTATAATTATAAGGATACATGTTATTTTTGTAAAGCATTTACATATAGCCATTTAAATACAAAAATGTAGTAATTAAGCATTTGTTGTAATAGTTTATTAGGATGGGTAAAACCATAACCCATGGACCATAACCCATGGATCTTAACCCATACCCAAGAAGACTAGATACAATGTATACTTAGATACATTGAATCTAAAGAAAACCCATGGACCAACCCATAACCCATGACCATAACCAAAACCCATGGGCAAAGAGGAGCGCTCCACGGATCCCTAGGTTTACACTAGACGGATCCCAAGTGGAAGGGATCCGGATCCGGGAACAAGTGAAGAATTTTGCCTATAGAGAGCTATTTCTTCATTCTAACTCACCCTCTTCTTACTAAATCTCTCATACACTCTCATTCTCTTCTAACATATAGATCACTTGATCTAGAGAGTTATTCTTCTTTCTTTCTATTTGTGATCCTCATATAGGTTCTTCTAAGGCGAGATCACGAGCATTCTACAAGTCATCCAAGCAAGGGTCCTTGATTGATTTGTCACCCGCAAGATTTCAGAGCGTAAGATCTTGTATTTGATATTTCACATATTTATTGTGTAATAGTTGTGTTGGTTTGGTCCACCGTGCTACGGACTCGGTATTTAGCTTTGTACCGGAAAAGTGTAAGCAACGCTGTGAAGGCTTCTCCGCCAAGTGAAGGAGTTTGTTGACATAGTGCTTGAACTCTCGAGTAGTGACTCTGGGAGTGGAGTAGGCAAGGAAGGTGTCCTTGTAGCCGAACCACTATACATCGGTTGTGTCTTTTCTTTCCTTCGCTTACTTTATTTACTTGCTTTATCATTAGATCTATACTTTCTCTACATCCACAAGATCTCACATATTAACGAATCTAAAAGTTTTTGAAACTAACGTAAAATCCAAAAAACTATTCAACCCCCTTCTAGTTTTCCACAATTGGTATCGAGCTAAGTTTATAAAAGTTTTAAAATAAACCAGATTTTAAAAACTTTTCGATCACTATGGGTTCGAAAATTATAAGGAAGGGCAATCTATGCAACGACCACCACTACTTGAAACTAATGGTTTTATATATTGGAAAATATATTCAAACATATGTGAAATCTAAAGATATTGATCTTTGGTACATTATTGTTGAAGGCGACTTTGAGACTACCTCAAAAGACGATAAAGGGAATTTAGTTAACATACCTCATGATAAACTACATGATGAAATGAAGAAAAGCTTTCTAAAAATAATGAAGCAAAATGGTTTTATATAATGCTTTACCAAAAAGGAATTCAAAGAATTTCTATGCTTAAAACCTCTAAAGAAATTTGGACTTCTTTAGTTGTAACTCATCAAGGCAACCAACAAGTTAAGAATAATAAAATTAATTTATTTATTCAACAATATGAACAATTTTCAATATCGGATGAGGAAACTATAGATCATTCCTTTGCTAACTTTAATACTATTATTACATCGTTACAAGCACTTGATGAATCTTTTCTAGCCGTAACCATGTTAGGAGATATCTAAGGGCACTTCCATCAAGTGGAGATCCAAGGTGACGGCGATCAAAGAGTCAAAAGATTTGACAATCCTCACCCTCGATGAACTCATAGCAACCTAAAAGTCACGAGCTTGTCCTTACCAAAGACTCAAGCCTCAAAGGTAAAAGAGAAACACAAATCATGTCCTTAAAGCCAAAAAGGCTTCAAGCGATGAAGAGAACTCCTCTTGAATAGTGATGACGAGGAGTACGCTATGGCGGTAAGGGACTTTAAAAGTTCTTTAGAAGAAAGGGAAGATACGCCAAACCACCATATGACGATAAGAAAGGCTTTTAAAAGCAAAGAGGACGAGAAGCCAAAGGATGATCGACTTGCTTTAAATGTGGTGATCCTAACCACTTTATTAGTAAGTGTCCCAAACGGGATGATCAAAAGGCATTCGTAAGCGGCACGTGGGGAATGAGCGACGAGGAGGATGAAGAAATTTGTCTCATGGCAAATGACGAGGTATGTCACGAATACTATAGTAGCTCATCACTTGATGACAACTCTTTGCATAATGAATATGACAAACTATGCAACATTAGCTTAAAACTAATTAACAAAAATAAGCTTTTAAAGAGTCAAAACCAACGTTTAGATAAAGAAGTCATAGAATTAAAAGCAAAACTAAAACGCTTAGAAAAGGGTAAAATAGAAAGTGGTGAATGTGAACTTTATGCTCAACTTCAAACACTAGTTGATCATCTAGATTCTAAAATTGCTAGAATGAGTACAAACACTTTAGATACGATATTAGATAATGTTAAAACCGGTAACAACCAAAAGGTTTAGGATTCAACAACTTGATCCGTCAACTAGTGAAAATAAAGAAACAAAATTTGTTAAAGCACTAAGAAAACCAAACATCGTTGTGGCGGATCCCACGGATCCTTGATAAGGAACCGCTAGTGTACTGACCTGTGGATCCGTGGATCCGCTTATAGCAAACAAGAGCAATAAAGTAGCGTCTTCATCTAGAACCGATTTTGTGATCATTAATAGGAAGAAACCAACTCACGCCACCACTAGACAACCACCTCCAAAATATAATCCTACTTTTGCAAGAAACAAAGCTCCATCTTTTCAAAACCTAATTCATTTAGAGACCTAATAACGCTTATCCAAGAAGTAACCATCAAATGGGATGGAACCCAAATATGCAAAACGGTTTTCCTTTTCAAAACTTTGCTCCATGGAATGCATATTCATCTTATCCATACATGTCTAACATGAATGGAATGTTTAACACTAATGGACCCATGAACAAATGGGGACCAAAATTTTGAGTTTATTATTGTTTTAGGTGTGCTTAAAGGTCGATCTAGACCCCGATGAACGGGTCAAGGATAGCAAGCACGAGGCACATGACCGCAATAGGATCTATTCTCCACATATGAACCGTGAAATGGAGGTAATGCGGTGTTTGGAAATAGCAAAGTAGAATCATCGGTAAAGGTACGATTTCTAACAAATCTCTAACCATTAACGATGTGTGTCACGAGAAAACCTAAACTTTAATCTCTTAAGTATAGGATAAATATGTGATAAAAGTGCAATGTACTTTTACCAAAACCGATAGTAAGATACTAAAAGACTAAGATAACCATAGAAGAGGAATTAGGAAACATGGAGTCTATGTCATTAAAATTGATAATGAACCTAAAGACAAACTTTGTCTTACCTCTATGGATGATACTTCGACCTTATGGCATCGAAGATTGGGTCATGCCAATATGCGACTTCTTCAATCGCTATCATCCAAAGATCTAGTAAGAGATCTACCTAAGTTAAAATATGAACATCACTTTTGTAATGCGTGTAATGTAGGAAAACAAGCTCATTCTAGTCATAAAGCTAAAAGCATGGTGTCAACAACTAGGTGTCTAGAATTACTACATATGGATTTATTTGGTCCATCCGCTATCCAAAGTTATGGAGGCAACTACTACACTTTGGTCATAGTGGATGACTACTCTAGGTATACATGGACAAAATTTTAAAGAACAAAACGAAACCTTTAATTATTTTGAAATATTAAGCAAAAGATCCAAAGACAACTAGAAGTCCTATAGTGTCCATTAGGATGGATCATGGTAGGAATTGATAATGAAGTGCAATTTGGAGCCTTTGTGACGCTAATGGTATTACTCACAACTTCTGGCCCACGACTCCACAATCGAATGGGTAGTAGAAAGAAAGAATAGAACCCTACAAGAAATGAGTCGAACAATGCTTAATGAACAATCCATACCTCAAAAGTTTTGGTGTAATGTCGTTGATACTTCAACGCACATACTCAATCGAGTCTTAATAAGACCAATCTTAGGTAAAACTCCATATGAGTTACTCCGAGGCAAAAGCCTACGTTAAATCACCTTGTAGTCTTTGGAAGCAAATGTTTTATTCTTAACACTAAAGATTACCTTACAAAATTTGATCCTAAATCAATCAAGGTATCTTTCTAGGTTATTCGCCAAATAGCAAAGCTTACGTCATATTAAACAAAGAAACAATGAAGGTAGAAGAGTCATTAAATATAAAATTTGATGAAAGTCCACCCAAACCCTCTCCACCTCTTGTCGATGACGAGATCATAGAAAGTGATGCTATAGTAATAAAGAAAAGATAAATGAAGAAGAAGAACCTTTAAATAATGAAATCATAAACATTAAAGAGTCCAAAGATCACCACGTAGATAAAGTCATAGGAAAGCTAAACGAACTAACATTAAGGTCTCAAGTTCAAAATCAAAGTAGCTTGTTTTGTTTCGTTTCAACCATAGAACCTAGGAATACACAAGAAGCCATAAAAGATGAGAGTTGGGTAATGGCTATGCAAGAAGAACTAAATCAATTCGTGTCTAATGATGCTTGGACGCTTGTCCCTCCACCTAGTAATCAAACCATAATAGGAACCAAATGGGTTTATAAAAACAAATCAGATGCAAATGGAGTAGTGTCTAGGAACAAGGCTAGACTCGTTGCTCAAGGGTATAACCAACAAGAGGGAATAGACTTTGATGAGACCTACGCCCTCGTGGCTAGATTAGAGTCTATAAGAGTACTTCTTGCGTATGCTTGTGCTAATGATCTAAAGCTTTATCAAATGGATGTCAAAAGCGCTTTTCTAAATGGTTTCATTAATGAAGAAGTATATGTAGCTCAACCTCCTGGCTTCATTGATTTTGAAAAACCCAAACATGTGTATAAATTAAAGAAAGCCCTTTACGGTCTTAAACAAGCTCCAAAAGCTTGGTATGATAGACTCAAGTCATTTTTAGTTAAACACAACTATACCATGGGGTTAGTTGACAACACACTTTTTACTAAGAAAAGAGAGTCACATATAATCATAGTGCAAATATATGTAGATGATATTATATTCGGATCCACTTGTCAAGACATGTGTGATGATTTCTCTAAAATCATGCATGACGAGTTCGAGATGAGTATGATGGGAGAACTTAGTTTCTTTCTTGGTCTACAAATTAAACAAGTAGAAGATGGTATCTTCTTTAATCAATCTAAATACATAAAGGAGATGTTAAAGAAATTCGGTCTAGAAGAGTCGAAACCAATTAGGACACCAATGTCATCCGACACCAAACTCACAAAAGATGAAGACTACGAATCCGTAGATAATACTAAATATCGTGGCATGATAGGTAGTCTTCTACCTTACAATGAGTAGGCTTGATATCATGTTTAGTGTTTGCTTATGTGCTAGGTTTCAAGAAGACCCTAAAATATCACACCTAGAAGCCGTAAAAGGATATTTAGATACATTAAGGGTACAACACAATTAGGATTATGGTATCCTAAGGGCACGGAGTAGAAACAATTGTATATGCGATTCGACCATGCGGTGATTACGTTGATAGAAAAGTACAAGTGGGTATGTACTTTCATGGGATGTTGTTTAACATCTTGGTTTTCTAAGAAACAAACGGCATTAGCAATATCAACAACCAAGCCGAGTATGTCTCCACGCAAGAAAGCATGCCAACAAGCACTATGGATGAAACAAGCGTTAGTCGACTACGGATTCATCTAAGCGACATAGCCATCCTATGTGACAACAAAGGTGCCATCGACTTAAGCAAGAATCCAGATTGCATTCTCGCACAAAGCATATAGAGATTCGACATCACTCTTAAAAGACAATGTTCAAAGGGAACATCTCTATTGAGAATGTAGCATCCGAAGACAACATAGCCGACGCCCTCACCAAACCGTTGAAGCGGGAACAATTCAACCTACTTCGCCTTGGTCTTGGTCTAATGGAACAAACGTCAGAAATTATTTGACTCTACAAGGTATGTAAACACTAGCCTTCCTTTTTCTCGAGTCTAGGATCTCTATTTCACGCACAACTCACAAACAATATGGGAATTTTCAAACCCAAGATAAGTTTTCAACTTATAAGCTTTCTTAGTTATTTTTTTCAAACAAATACACATTTTCAAAGAAAACTCTTTTCAAAATGTTCTCTAAAAGAATGATACCTTCCGTATCAATTTCACAAAAGCAATTTCTCACGCCTAGGACAAATCGCTTTTCATTATTAATACAAAGTAAAACCCGCTTTCATTGCATCTCATGTCTTTTGAATGCTAAAGGGACACATAACTAATATGTATTTTGGCACATTCATTTAAGCGAAAATGAATTAGAGCATTGATAACACTCAATTACGCACTTGTGTACTAAATATGTGTTTTCGGGTTATCTCAATAGGATGCTTTTTCTACTTGAGTTTATTTTCTTTTCGCTTTAGAGCTCGAGATAACCGCAAACCAAATAGTTTGCATATAGGCACACTAGGCAAAAATGTTTCCAAAGGAAAATTTTGTGTCGCTCGATCACTGCATCCACGGATCCCAAACCATGCTGGACGGATCCCTCAAGGGAAGGATCCGTGAGATCCGTGAAATAGAAGCTATTTTCAACTTCTACTTTTTCACTTTGGATGAAAAATCCACATTTGTTTCATTTTTGAGAGTATGTTCTTTAATGCTTGTGTTCTCATGATCACATGCCTTGAATTCATATCTAATCATTAGATTTTATTCCACATTTTGGGTCAAGCATTCATTACAATGCTTTGTTTTTCTATATATAGAACTCCCAAAATGCTTGCATAATCCATATCCTTCTCACAAACACACTACATCATGTCATCCAAAAACCCTTTAGGAGAATCATCTAGTACAAACAATCATCTTCATGATACCCAAACCTTTGTACTACCACCATCCAAAATACCACAATCAAACTCTAGGATATCCGAACGGATAGTATTCGATCTTGTTGCTTAGCAAAAACAACCTCAAATGGTTCATCCTCAACAAACAACTCACCACAAGATGCTTCCTTTATAGCACCTCCCTCATCACCAACAAGTACACCAACTTCATCACCACCTAAAGTCACTCTTTTGGAACTCTTTAAGACTCCAACAAGATCTAACCAACCTAAAGAAAAAGAATTAGTCTTTTCAACACCCCCCACATCTCCAAATACTATTTTTCAAGATCTTGAAACATCACCACCATTAGCTCCCATCACATTATAAGAACATCTAGGTTCTTCTCCACCACCATTTACAAACATTCCAGATGTTGATCCATATTTTCCTATTTTTCCACCACATCTTCCGCATAACTCAAATCAAAACAACCCGGAAAATTTCCGCACTCATTACCCACATCACCTACATTGTGAACATTGCCAATCCACTAGGGAAATTGCAATAGAAGTTAGGGAAGAAATGCGATTCGTACACAACCTCATACTTGATCGCATCAATACCATCACCCATCAAAACCTCCATCCATAAACCTTATGCAAGCATGGACGGAATCATTACTACTATTTTCTATTTTTAGTACTTTATCATTTGAGTCATTTTCAAGAACAAGTCTTGTTCTTATTTTTACATGCTTGTAAGTGGCATAAATACCACTACAATTTGTTGTTTTATTACAAGGCCTTGTTTACATACCTTGGCTCCCAATCTTGATTCTCGTCAATCACAAGATCATATAAGCATGTTACTAACTTTTCTTTTGTAGGATCTTTATTTTCTTCACTTGACGCCCCAAACAAGGGGAGCTACCGTCGGGGAGTTAGCGATTCTGTGGACTATTTTTTTCCACACTTTTATGTTTATTTCTTCCAAGGGTTAACTTTTTGTTTCGACAAAAAGGGGGAGAAGAAGTAAAACTTAGGAGCTTTAAAAACTTACATCTATTCTTAAGTTTTACTCATCATAACATTATGTTTTGTCATCAACAAAAAGGGGGAGATTGTTAATACAAATAAACCGTAAAAATGTTTATTAATATTTTGCGATCTCTTTGTGTTTTGTTGATAACAAATATAATGTTGTCTTAAGTATAATTATAATGATACATGTTATTTTGTAAAGCATTTACATATAGCCATTTAAATACAAAATGTAGTAATTAAGCATTTGTTGTAATAGTTTATTAGGATGGGTAAAACCATAACCCATGGATCTTAACCCATACCCAAGAAGACTAGATACAATGTATACTTAGATACATTGAATCTAAAGAAACCCATGGACCAACCCCATAACCCATGACCCATAACCAAAACCCATAGGCAAAGAGGAGCTCCACGGATCCCTAGGTTTACACTAGACGGATCCCAGTGGAAGGATCCGTGGGATCCGGGAACAAGTGAAGAATTTTGCCTATAAATAGAGATCCATTTCTTCATTCTAACTCACCCTCTTCTTACTAAATCTCTCATACACTCTCATTCTCTTCTAACATATAGATCACTTGATCTAGAGAGTTGTTCTTCTTCTTTCTATTTGTGATCCTCATATAGGTCCTTCTAAGGCGAGATCACGAGCATTCTACAAGTCATCCAAGCAAGGGGTCCTTGATTGATTTGTCACCCGCAAGATTTCAGAAGCGAGGATCTTGTATTTGATATTTCACATATTTGTTGTGTAATAGTCGTGTTGGTTTGGTCCACCGTGCTACGGACTCGGTATTTAGCTTTGTACCGAAAAGTGTAAGCAACGCTGTGAAGGCTTCTCCGCCAAGTGAAGGAGTTTGTTGACATAGTGCTTGAACTCGAGTAGGTGACTCGGGAGTGGAGTAGGCAAGGAAGGTGTCCTTGTAGCCGAACCACTATACATCGGTTGTGTCTTTTCTTTCCCTTCACTTTACTTTATTTACTTGCTTTATCATTAGATCTTTACTTTCTCTACATCCACAAGATCTCACATATTAACGAATCTAAAGTTTTTGAAACTAACGTAAAATCGGCAAAACTATTCAACCCCCCCCCCTTCTAGTTTTCCACAGTACTGTATGGTGTTTATAAACTGGCTCTTTTCTTTCAAAAAAGCCTACTTTTGACTTTTGAGTGTCAAATTAGTTTTTTTCGAACTTCACTAATAATACACTTGGTTCTTCCCTTATAAACTGTCCACTTTTTGTACTGCTGTTGTATGGTGTTTATAAACATTTCTCAATTGTAATGCTGTTGTATGGTGCTTACACTTGGTTCTTCCCTTCTAAATTGTCCACTTTTTGAATTTGAAGTTATATTCTATGACAGTGAAGGATATCAAGAACCTGAAACTCGTCCGTAGTATTTGAATATGAGGAGGTGTTTGGAGTGTAAGCTTCCGGTAGTTCTAGAGCAGACTGATGTGTTTGCAAGCAAAGGAATCGATCCCCTAGAATACAACATTAAGTTTAGGAATGCACATAACGTCCCCAAGCAGGGTGGGCTATTTGGTGATTTTGGCGTCTTTGTATTACATGTTAGTAATTTTTTGAAGCCTGATTGTTTAAATTTCTTTGTTAGGTAGTTTGTTCAAATTTTTTGAAGCCTTATTTCTTTAATAGTGTCTTTAATACTTAGCTTGAGATGAACCACATGCAGTGTCTAGGTAAATGATGTAGGCTAATGTCTTTCATACTTAGGTTGGAAGTGATCACCTTTACTGAACTCACACACGAGCCTGTTAGCCTAGGAGTCCTTGCATAGCAGTATAATGAAATAGTAGACCACCAACCGTTACATGGCGGTAAGCTAGTGTTTCTGACCTAGCCACGGACCAAAAACCTTTGAATCTAACCACGGACCAAAAACACTCCTTTTAAACTTGTTATAATGATCCTTTTTAGATGCCAACTTCTTTGCTATGGTTTTTAGGAGGTGTAACTTAGTTCTCAGACTAACCTTCGAATCATAAACCTAGGTTAACAAAAACAAATATTAAAAATAATACTAATTGATACTAACTATAGGATTATTGAGTCTTCATGGGTATATTGTGTTATTGGAACAAGAAATACATGATACTAACTACAAGATTAAACCTTTATTACATCTAAAATCCACAAAACAGAATTAGTTTTTACAATTGACCAACTTTTTCCACCAGAAAAAATAATATGCCCAAGAGGACTCAAAATTAACATGCAATTTGATCTGTAACAACCCCAAACCTAAAAATACTTACATCAACACGGTGAAAGGGTGAAGCCATTGGACATAATCCCAAATCCGATCTACTCAATCGTGTTAATAGGCGTTACTTAATCGGTGTTAGTGGTGTTAATCCGTGTCGGATCAAATAATATATGTTTTGTGTTTGTGTTTGTGTTTGTGTTTGTGTTTGTGAGTGAAATTTAATCGGATCAGATTGGGATAATATTACTTGAAGAACATGTATCGAGGAAGAAGATGTTCGGTATTCAAGAAAAAGAAGAACAATATTTTGTGTATGATCGGTATTTCATGGATTTTGGATTTTTATTTGTACTATTGGGTAAAAGTTTTTTTGTACATTTTTTTATTATTTTTTTAATGTGTACTTTTTCTTTTCCGGCGATTTTAGACGTGGATAAACGTAAATGAAAGTAAAGGAAGTTGAGTAGTGTTGTTCATGCAATATAGGTAGTTATTTTGAGTACAATGAAAAGTAAAATAGTGTACTTGCAATTGGACACATGATTTAATTTTCAAAGGAACATGGAAATGAAGAGCTACATACGCACCATTTCAAAATCGAGTTTAAAACGACTACAACGAAAACTCCAAAAAAGATTTTGACCTCTTTTTGTACTTTTCTGATACTTTATTGTTAGAAAAAACTAGAAAAACGTAAAGAATATTCTTCAACTTAACATTTTCTCCAAGAGTATACCATTCAAACTTTATTCAAACTTTCTCCAAGAGTATACTTTATTGTTAGAAAAAACTAGAAAAAACTAGAAAAATTGCAAATATACCATTCAAACTTTATTTAATATTCCCTGTCTCAAAATATTGGCTTATTCGTTTTTAACGTCTTAATTCTCATTTTGATCCTTAATATTTTAGATGTGTTATGTAATATTCATGAAAATTACACAAATGAAAAACATTTAAAAGAACAATTCATTCATATATTTGTGATCAATTATTATATAACATAAATAAAAATATTTAAGATCAAAGTTGAGAAATTAAGACTTTAAAAAGTCAAATGAGGACAATTAATTTAAAACGGAGTCAATGATTTGAAAAAATTATAAGAGCTAATAATGCAACACCACCCACCACAAGAATGTTGACAAGAACAACGATAATAGTATTACCTGTAAATGTGATCACATGCAGAGAATGACCTGTCTTGGCAACAACATATACCCTACTACATCGACATCGTGTACTTGCCTTGAGAACAAGGGTTGGTTTCAATTAAGAGGGTGTTATCTAGGAACTTAATACTAGACAAGTAATTTATTGGATGTTTATTATTTCTTAGTTTACTACAATCTCACAAGTTTACTTGTCTATAATCATTTATTATTATTATTATATTTTTATTTATTTATTTATTTATTTTGTTATTTTGTAACCCTCCACTATTGCAGTTAACGGGTAAACGTGAGCCAATTACTAGACACATTCGTTAAAAACCCAAATTAGAGGACACATTTTTCAAATGGTATGTATCGATTTTCATGTAAGACAAAAGTTGAACAGTTTTTATCTAAATAACAAACATACAATCTCAGCAATTTATTTTATTTTCATCAAATAAAAAAACCTACTTTTAACTATTTTTTTAAATTAAAATATCTAACAAACCGTTAATCATTACGCAAAATTAATTATATTATCGCGACGAAAATTAAATTCTCCCTATATAAATATGCACTTCTATACTTTTAACGATTTTTTTTTCAAAATTTCCGAAAAAATCACTTGTGGTTAGAAAATTCACGTATGATTTATTACTTAAAAATCACGTGTGACTTGTGAAAAATAAAATAACAAACCACAAGTGATTTTTTGGGCGAAAATTTTAACTAATCAAAGATTTTAAAATAAATAAATAAATAGTCATGAAAGATATAAAACGATATTGATATAAAGATAATCTAATAATCGCAGAATGGTGTATTTTTCAGAATAAGATTTATCGTTTAAAATTTTTTTTTTTTTTTTTTTTTTTTTTTAATATAGAAAATAGGGTTTTTTATGAAAAAATTGAATGACTAAGATTCACCTATTTATTATTTAGAAAAAAAAATGTTTTTTTTGTTAATCTCATCTCTTTCATGTAAATCAATCGACTTGTATTCTTTGTTTATAGCTCTTAGATAAATGATTAAGAGATATAAAATCATGTCTAATTTTGTGTATACATGCATCTGAATAATCCATTATTAACAATAACATATACTTCTTCACAACAGAATACAATAAGCTATTACCTCCATCCTAAATTAATTGTCCTCATTTGACTTTTTAAAGTCTTAATTTTTCAACTTTGATCTTAAATATTTT